>CM034148.1:881688329-882371677 GCA_019776745.2 Taxus chinensis | reverse complement strand
TGAGCGTTCCCATTAGCCGGGGACATTTAATTTAGAGGCTAAAAGTGAAGACTTTACGATTGGTTGGGCAGTATAGACACTGAGGAGGACGGAAAAATTCCGTTTATCCGATTGGAATATTAAATTTTTCATCACAGATGATACTCAGATGAAATATAAGCCATCAGGTTTGATTTTGGTTGTCATGTACTACTATTCCTATGGCATGTGCTCAGGGCATGGTTAAAAAACGTGCATAGGAATTGTAGCAAGGAGTCTAGGTGGAATATTGTAGATTGACTAGGTACCATCATGTATGGTTATGAAATGCATCATGAGCACACATTTCTAATCATTCAAAGACTTTTGTAATGAATTTAAAGAGGAAACTAATTTCCTCGAGTAATTCAGGAATACCATGGTTTGAGAGTGAAGAACATGTTGGGGAGTCTGATCCTTTGTGTTTTTCCTTATTAATTACCATCAATTATAATTCTTAGTTTATAGTGTCCCTTATTTTCAATCCATTTCACTTGATAGCTATGTGGGCAGAAAAATTTCAAAACATCTCCCATGTAAATCAAGAAACAAATGCATCCATCGAGTCTTGCTATTATTTTTCAAGACTAGATACTTGTGTGCAAGAGAAAAAAATGTACTCACCGGATGGGACTATGTGTTCTACACACTTGTGTACAAGGTGAGACCATTTTACAACAAAAGAGGAAGTTGTAAAAATCCGGCTTCTTGATTAATTTTAGAAAATAAAGAAAACTATTGAAAGTGGTTGAGAGAGAAAAGAGGATTATTTATACAGATTTCCTTGCAATTACACCTGATTGCCATCAATTGTGGGTTGAGGAGCCAAACAACTAGAAGAACATGGTATTTTGTAAGGCAATGTAAATCCTTAGATGTATGCAAATGTGCTTGGGCTATTAGAGGAAACATATGTAAGGAATGTTTAAGGAATTGGATTTTCGCAAGAAATATGTGTCGATGTCATCATATCAAGCACCAAAAGTGATAGGTAATTAAATGCCATCATATGTTACCGAAGTATATTACTGAGCAAAATTCATAACAAAATAAGCATCATGTTGAAATTCTTCTCATTTCACATACAAGATCCAATAATTATGCAGAGACAAACAAGGTAAATGAAGACACATTCTGTGATGGCCCCTCATCGCCATATCCAGCAAAAAAGTTGGATGGTAATTCAATGCCATCGTATGTGGCAAGTAGTGATATATATTCTACATAATTTGTAATGAAAAACTCATCCTTTTTTAAAAAAAAATCCTTTCACATGCGGGAGCTAGTACTTATGCCGAGAAAAGTAAGATAAATTAAGACACATTCCGAGATGGCCCCTCCTTATTGTATCCAACAACAGTAGTTGAAGGTAATTCAATCTCATCATATGTGATAAGTATTGATATAGATTTCTAAGCATAAGTTTGTAACAAAAAAAATCATCGTGTTGAAATTGTTTTCATTTCTCATGCAGTAGCCAATACCTATGCAGAGATGATCATGGTAAATGATGGCATGTTATGAGATGGCCCCTCCTCGCCACCTCAATAGTCACTGATAGTTGATGGTTAGTTTTTAATGCCTTAATAAATTAATTGATTCCAATTATAATGTTCATCATGCATATTTATGATTAGGTGACATTGTGTATTCATGTGTACAATGATATTGAAAAACCTAGTGTATAAATAAATAACTTTCTATAATGTCTTATACGTCACAGGTACTCCTATAACAGTTGGAGCTGGTGGTTTGATGATAGAAAGTGATTCAAATTTTTTGAATCACAAATCCAAAGAATTCTTTAAGTCATTCTTGGATACACAACTAATTACAGATGAACAAAAAAACATTCTTTGAATGTGTCCAAAGGTTTAGGAGAGACCTATAAGCATAAAATATGTTAGATGTTGCTTTTAAAGGAGATGTCAATGATACAACCACCACCGCATGCACCGATGGTTTTAGTGCGAGTAAAAAATTCCACCGCAGTGTGACTAAGAGGTAAATCATTGTAGAATATTTGAACAATCGCACTGGAGACTATGAATGATTCCAATTTCCTGATGGAAATTGTGCAAAGAGGAGAGAAACCACACAAATGGAACTTACAGGTTAAAACATTGAATTATTGGTGTGATGCGAATTGGTAAGAAATTTTAATTATGGAGGAAAACACTAACATATTGATCATTTATTTTGTAGGAGGTTCAAATGTAAATGAAACATATCCCCTCCATCACTTATCTTTCAGATATTTAACATCTACACAAGGTATGTATTGAATGTCCTTAATTTCAATACAATCATTTAATGTATGTAAGGTAAAAATCCTTTGATATCTTATCTAATATTTAATGCATTGTGTTACAAATGCAATGGATATGCAGAGAGGTGTATCTTAAAGAATGAGCATGTTGATCTTTGGAAAGTAAATGTATACTACTCCTAAAACCTAACATCCCCACTAATAACACATGATCCAATGTAGAAGAAATAATGAATATGACCATTAAAATATTTAGTTTTGTACTCTACGGGTGGCTCATGGATATCTGAGTGAATGGGCTCAAAAATCCCATTTGATGCAGCTCCATCAACTGTTAGAGGATCATATCCCTTTGATTCCTCTATGAAATTTGTGAAACACGTATGCGCTATGTGATGTGAAGGTGCTTGTATCTAGGGAGTACAAGTACATAACTATTATGCCAACATAAAATATTAAGTATTTTGTAAATAAAGTAATGCTCATATATTTGAATATTACCATCATGGAATGTGAAGAAACCTGTGTGAAAAGATAAAAATTTCATAATTGTTATCCCAAAAAATGACATTACATGTACATAGCTACAAAAACAATTAGTTTTCATAAAGTTACATATTACTGTCTCATTATTTATGTCTTCCCCGAAAACATACGAACGTATTGTGAACATGGATCGACCCATTTCTCCGAGCTTCTTCATGTTTCGTTCAAGTGCGTTATCATAACCATCGTTTAAGTGACACACTGTAAAACAAGTTAAACTGAAAAAAATTGTGCACAAACTTATTTAATCATATTTTGCATTCATATTGGAAAAATCATGCACAATAAACAATTTGTGACAAAGTTAGCAGTACACATTATTTTTCATAATTGGATACTTGACTCTAGATGTTTCTGAAGTAAATATGAAATGTGAATTGTAAGTGTGTTACAAGACAAGATATGATTAAAGCATGATGTATCCATAATGCCTGCTTTATCAACCAACACTATATGATGTATCATCATATTATCCACAAAATATATAAAATATATGCTAGAGACAATTCACATAATAGTATTTATTCATAATCTAATAAATAATGTATGTCTACCATTATGAAAAAAGGAAATACAATGTGTACATATATCATATTGAAATTTATTCCATGGAAAGTGCTAGAAAATTTTCCACTTCTTGGTTTATAGTGTCCCTAGACACTTGAAATACATCTAATCTACCTCTATTATATTTTACATGCACATATGAACATTTCACAAAGCGATATACACTCTCTAGCGCTTGAACTTGAAGAATTGAAAGATTTACATTATTACATTGGTATACACAAGTCATTTGTTTCACATAAAGCATATCTTTGGAAAAAAAAATGTTCTGAACATCATGGCATATAACTTCCTCAAGACCCAATATAAGCGCCCTATACTCAGCATAGTGGAAGGTCATAGTGGCATTTTTTACAATTGTACCTCTTTCTACTATCTTTATTCCATCACGGTCGTATAATATTAATGATGAACATGCAATATTTTCAGAGTTATTCGACACTCCATGAATTTCTAATATCTAAATGGCAACCATGTTTACCTTTACAATGGAAAAAAAAATATTGTAAGGAAACAACAAAAAAAAATAGAATGAACACTTCAAATTTGACTTTTTCAATATAACCATCTCTAATTTAACACATGACAAGGCCCTAAAACATTTGGTACTAAGTTCATTCATTAATAATGATTTATTATTGGACATTTAAAGGATTTTGTATTTTTTCTAGTGACATACATACTAAATGAGTTAACGTCATGTGATCATGAGCGACTTCTTTTTGGGAAACATTGTATTCCTTACAATACTAACACTTCATATTTCGTATGTTAGACTAAAGTGCAAATATATTTTGGTATATATTGGAATCATAATCACGGGTTTGGTTCCATTCCACTCATTTTTCTTTATAGATAACTTTATATTTCTAACATATAATTAATACAAGCACTATTTAGAATAATGTTTTTTTAATAGGTTTTCCTATAATTATGAGTTTATAAATGTAATGGGTAAATATTAAATTTGAATAAATCACTTAATAAATTGATTAGTATATTATGAATAGATATATTTCAATCTAATTGCAATATCAATATCTATAAACATTTGATTAGGGCTAAAATGGGTGTTGAATAGAAAATAACATTTGATTAGTTTTCAAAACCAAATCAATAAAGAAATATCTATTACATAGGATTTAGATTTATCAGGTTCATAGGAGTGACAAGAAGATGATCATATAACATATAATTTAGATTTATCATGTTCTTGGGAAGTGACAAGAAGATGATCGTTCAAATCTTGTAGTACAACATATTTTTATGAGACACAAGAAAACTAGAAAACTTACATTTATCAGAACCAACAAGTGTATGATGTACACTTGACATTCAGAGTCATATTGTAAACTTTAATTCAAAATATGTTATATTATTGCAAATGAAATTTTAATAATTGTTATATTTTATTCACTAAAAACCCATTGTAATATATATCTAGTATTAAAATTACATGCTTCAATGAGTACTCAAATTCTCTAGAATTAACTCCTTTTCAAACAATATTGATTTTCTATATTATGTAGATTAATCAGGGTACATGTGCATCTCTATATGATTTGAAATCATATTAGAACATTATTGACACAAAAATAAAAAAATTGTATATGACTATGAAAAAATGTGAATAAGGTAGACCAAGGGTCACATGGATAAATTTCGAAGGGAAAGGGAACTCTTTTCTCATAAACATGTAGTTTACCAAAACCTTTTGGACTTAATTTCCTTGTCAAGTGCACTGATCTAGAAAAATTCTTAGAGCTACACAAGATAATTAAAAAATAAATAAATAATCAAAAGGGGGGCCATATGAATACCGTAAACGATTGGAAATGATAATTACACTAATACAATCCTAAATTGGATAAATGATCATAACCCATATTTAGTGAATTCGACATGAATATTTAAATATTTTTTGACCTTCTTAATTTTTCCTTTTTTAACTAGAGTTCACTAATTGGTTTGAAATAACCCTGAAGACATTTCATTTAAGGGGTTGTGAAGATTTTAGAAAATTGTTACCATTACGCATTTGGTACCTAAAAAGAATTTTAACATAAATGAATTATAATAATATAAACTTGCTATAAAATATATAAACATTAGTAATTTTAAAAATATAAATCATAGAAACACATTTTAATATTATGGAAAACATATTTAATCCAATGCAAAACATTTTAATATTTAAGCTCATGTGAATCAATAATATATTCAAATAACAAAATGAAATATATTTAAACTGCTGCGAATCAACATTCGACAAAAAATAAAGATTTATAAAGGTTTTTTTTAAACATGTCATAAGTTTTTTAGTAATAAACATATAAAAGCAATAACTATTTTTTTGTTTTTAGAAACAAACTTAGAACTACTTCAATGTGCAATCTTTTTTACACAATTTTTTTGATATATCGCCAATTTTATGTTTGGAAATCCCATCTTCCTCAACTTATGTGGAGGTTCGTACTTTTGGGCTTCCTCCGTCATGTCATGTGATTGGGAGCCTATAGTGTGGAACTTATAAAAATAAACTAGAGCACATTCACGTGATTGGGAACCTATAGTGTGGACCTCTTGAAAGTTTCCTCCCTTTAAAATTTGGGAGTTTTCAATGTTATCCGTATGGGATTCGGATGAATAGAGCTTCATGTATTCATTTTCACCACGCAAAAGAGAAACTAAATACAATAACACACAAATTAATGTTAGTAGGATACATGAAAAATCTAATATACGTCATCCAATATGATAAAATAATCACAACATCAGATAGATAATATCCATGAAAAATTATTGTATCAATAAATGCCAATGGCTATCCTTCACTTAAAATGTACCCTCTCATAATAGCACAACCATCCATTGTAAAAGGGATGGTTGTGATATTATGGGAGGGTGCATTTCTGGGTGGAGGGTTGGCAGGCGATTTTAAAAACATCTTCTCAGCATAGTATACCACCCCCCAAATATCAATGTGGAATCCTAAGGGGCAAGCCCCTTCATCATGCAACTATAGTTGGGCGTATCGATGTGGCATCCTAAGGGGAAATCCCCTTTAACATGCAATACTTCCTGTATTTTCTGAGGCACTTGCCCCCATATTCCAAATTAAGTGTGAGAACATGATATAACACAATTTTTATAGCTTCAAATTTCATCAGAAAAAACTATATGTAATAAAAAAAAATTCTACATTGAAATGATATATGCGTATTACCATTATGTACAAAAATAATCAGTATGGAAAAATAAAACTTACTGAAATGTTATTCCATTTAACACAATTAAGATCTCTCAATCATATTAAGAAATTACTAAAAATTTACAATTAATTATATAAAAAAACATACTAAACATATGATAAACATACTAAATCAGCTAACATAAAAAAATGCCTTACTAAAGTAGACAAGAGTTAAAATTTATTTTATGTAGACAAGAGTTAAAATGAATAAGGATCCAACAATATTAGACCTTAAAACACTCATCCTCACTCCTATGTATATCAATTTTAGAGGTTCCATTATTTTCATAAGCGTATGAAAATTTGTGAAGACAGCAAAATCCCATATTATCTAGGTCTGTGATGAAATCATAAATGGGTTCTCCCTCAAATAAAAAAAAAAATGGGTAGTCCCTCATTTTTAAAATTTGAAAATGTTCCTCTGCTCATGATTCATGAAATCAAATTCATTTCACTCTTTAAAAATGGATACACTTTCTTAATGAGACACCTTGGGGAAAAATTGAAGCAAAAATTCCAACCATGAAATAAAATGTTACTCACGTTACTGAGAATCAAAGTACTATTTTAGATGAACACTTCCATATATTTGTGTTCCTTTTATGGTTTCTTTATCTCTTTGCATCCTTTATTGTATTTTTGAAGTTAAAAAATCCTTACACATGTAGGATAGATCAATCCCATTTTCCCCACTTCTAACTAATTTGAGACAATAAATAACCTATTTTAATCTTCCCCTTTTCCTAATCTCCTTCAATTTTAATTAACTCTCTTTTTAATTGTTACCTCCACATTTCATCACATAGTGTATTAACCCTAAATTAATTAAATGGATTTATCTAATTATATTATATAGAGTGGAATAAATTGTATATGAATTTCATTAATTTAGACCACATTCATTTACAATTCAATAATAGAAAATATCGTATCATAGTGTGCTAAATTGATAAGGAAAATAAGAGTATAATTTTTGTTTCAGGGGTGACATAACTTATTCAGGCTGACTTATCATTGCTACAAATAGTATATATGAATAAATCTAAATGCCATTAAGTCAATTTTTTCTCACATAAATATGGAGGGGAAATACCATACGTATTAGGTTGGACTAGATTCAATAATTATTTGAAATAATATAAATTTGGACCTTTAAATTGTGGGATACTAGTTTCATTTTCACCACTTTATCATCACCTTTATCTCATGTTCATATATTTAATGATTTTAGATTGAAACTGTGCTTTACACCTAAACTTGCAAATCAATTGTAAATTCCAACAAAATGCTATATTAAAAAGAAACATGGATTTACCTGAATTGGACTTACCTCCTAGATTAACTCATTTATGACTCACTCAGTATTATACTACATTTAATACTCAATGTAGTCCTCATGATACTTCATGTAAGTGTGCATATAATTAAAAGCCTAGGAATCAATTTTCCAGTCATTATTTGAGATCGATAACATGATATGCTTATGTACTCCCATAAAAACTATTGTATGCAAATGTGCATATCATATTATGATCTTGCATGTTTTGATATGAATTACGTAGTAAATAATGGTTGATACATGGACATGTTATTTTTTGATAATAAGAACTTAGAGTAAACATGTATATATAAGAGTCTTGTGCATTAAAATTTAAACCTTAGTGAGAGGAAACAAATAATCAAAAGATTGTAAACAAAAGATAAATTATTAATTAAGAGGATCGATGAGAAAAATGTATTTATAAGAAAAAGAGGACAAGAGGATAAAGATTATGTGATGACCATAATATGTTCCTAACATTAGTTCATATTCTTGGAGAAAATTCATCAAAATTAAAATAGTAAAGTTCAAATTTTAGAAATATTCATCACGAAGAAAAAAAATCGTAAATAAGAATCATTTATGTTAAGAAAGAGAAACAAATCCTGAAATTTATAATAAAATGAATAAGAAATAACACCATTTAGACTTAGTTTCATCATTCTATACTCAAATGTAATACATAAATTAGAAAAAAAATATTTCATAATATTATTTTGTTATTTTTTATTTTCAAGATCTACCCTCGCATTATGTATGTGAATGATATTTAATATTTCTCAAGGTGAATAAGATTAGACTTGATTGTGCTACAAAATTAAAATTTGTTACACATTATAATAGAGTAACCATTATATGGTAAACAATGTGATTCATAAACATGATCCCAATGGATATGTGGTCTAGTGTACCCATTATAATCAGAGTTTATAATAGACATAAATAGAAATATTAGATAAATGGACATTACTCCTAGCATTCTTGAAATATTGGGGGTGATAAATCACCAAAAGGTATTGGATAACCAGGTAGGAATTGTGTATTCTAACACAAATTTATGAGTGTCAAAGATATTTATATTCTCTTGAGAAAAAAAATTCTCGTAATTTTGTACCACACTATTGTATACATATCATCATCCCAAAAATTTGAAAACACTACAAATTCAAAAGGGAATGAATAATCATACCCACACTATGCATTATACAATCGATCTTTAGAAACTATAATATCGATGATTCAGGAATTTAAAATTAATTTCCCCACTACATTTAAAATAAATACAATGGAATGTTCATTTACAACTTCATGATTTAGTATTTAATTCATTTTAATAATCATAGTTGTCCTTTTTGGTCACTAGGTTTTTTTATTCATTTGTGCAGAAGAGGGTGGTTTTATGTAATTAACCCATATATTTTATTCCCTTTTCATGAAATACATGAAATGAAAAATATTGCTTGAGTTGAAACTAAATAATTGTAAATGGTAATTCATAGTTGATGGTAATGTACGAATGCCTAGCTAATACAATATCATTCTACTTACTCATGCCTCACCATGATAATAAATATTAAAAATTGTTATGGTTGATAAATTATGGGTTCCTAATTCACTTAAGGGATTTCTAAATATAAAGTTCTATGTATGTGTACGCTTTACATAATGGTTCATTATTCAGTTAAATTAGTATAAAAAGAAAAATTGATTGAGTTCCTTGGGTTAAAACTATGCATGGAGTTACATTGTATATGTTTTAAGGGAGGAGGAAAAATTGTGGGCATATTAAAATAGAACTCAATTCTTGAATGTTAAAGTTTAAAAGTAACTATAATCGATGGTTTATAAAGGTATAATATGTCCCTAAATGCACCATGCATATTAGTATCTAGCATTTCAAATTCCTCGGGGTAGAAATATTCTACCTCTTCATCAATCATCCATTCATTCCCTTCATCACTATATTCTTCGTGTTCAAAATTTTATTTACTCGAGAAGAATGCTTCCTTGTATTCACAGTATTGTGACTCATATTCAACTTCTAGGATCTCCATTAAATCATGTATGTTCTCTAACTCTCTCTTTAGTTATTTAATATTTCTCTTTTGGGAATTGATAATTTTTCCCTAGTTCATCCTCCTTTCTTATACTTTAATTATAACTTTCAACACCATGAATTCAACCTTAAAATTCTCAAAAATATCCATTTCTCTTTTCTTAATTTAACAAAGATTCTAAAGTCATCTCCTTAAAAAAATCACTTCTTTTACCACTTTCATACCTCGAAAACCCACTAATGCAAATAACCTTTTCTCCTTTCTCTTTATCACTCTCTTTGGATATCTCAACATGTCTCAAAATTACTTTCTTATATACATTTTCATATGTAGTTAACTTTCCTCTCAAATTTCCACAAGTTTCCTCTCTTCATAACTTGATAGTTAAACTTTCACATATTGATCACTCATGAATTCAACGTTGCCACCTCTCTTCATGTTAAAAATTTCAACCCTTATTATCTTTATAAGTTATTCCCTTTTCAATTTTTTTAAATTTTAACTTTCTTCTTCATCTCTTTTTTTTTACTAGGACTTTACTCTTTTTTTATGGCATGCTTTAACTCTACACAAGAGTATCCTTCTAGATTTTCACACTCCTCTGGGTCTCATTTAGCATATCCTACAACAATCACTTAAGATTCCAACATCTCCTTCAACTCACACTCTGAAGTCTTTGAAAATATTTTCTACTTGATTTTAACCTCTTCTACTCATTCAAACACAAAGACCTATGAAAGAAACTCTACACTTTCTCTATCAACATACACTTATGCATACTCTTCATACCTCGAAAACCCACTACTGCAAATAACCTTATCTCCTTTCTCTTTATCACTCTCTTTGGATATCTCAACATGTCTCAAACTTACTTTCTTATATACATTTTCATATGTAGTTAACTTTCCTCTCAAATTTCCACAAGTTTCCTTTTCATAACTTGATCTCTGTTTTCAAACTAGTTTTTAACATATTGATCACTCCTCTTTGAGATAACATTCAACTGCCCCTCTTCATGTTAAAAATTTCAACCCTTATTCTCTTTATAAGTTATTCCCTTTTCTTCAATTTTTTAAAATTTAACTTTCTTCTTCACATTCTCTTTGTGTTTTACTAGGACTTTACTCTCACTTGAAAATTTTCTTTCATGGGCCTACTTTAACTCTACACAAGAGTATCCTTCTAGATTTTCACACTGATGTCTTACTATTGGGTCTCATTTAGCATATCCTACAACAATCACTTAAGATTCCAACATCTCCTTCATGTATACTCACACTTTGAAGTCTTTGAAAATATTTTCTACTTGATTTTAACCTTAAATGATTATTTTGTCCTTCTACTCATTCAAACACAAAGACCTATGAAAGAAACTCTACACTTTCTCTATCAACATACACTTATGCATAATCTTATTTGAATTTTCTATATATACCTTCTTTCACACACTCCTCTTAAGATTATTTAATGATCTATCATGCAAATTTATGTAATCAAGTTAGAGGATCTTGAGATAACAAAATCACCCCATGAAACCCCAAAGTTAAAACATTGTAAATTGATACAAAATGACATTATTTATTGATACTAATTCCTCAAAGGGCATTAAAAATGGGGCATAGCCTCAAATGGATTAAAATTTACTATGTGGATAATCTGCACCTAATTGTTTGAAATAGAGTTTTTTTAAAAAATATTTATATTAACACTCTTCCCCCGATGTGTCTCACACTACCTTTGAGAATAACATAGCTCTCTAAATTATTGTATAACTTTATTCCAAATTAAATAACATGAGAAGTAGTCCCACCTGTTAGTGTAGGTTATTATTTATCCTTTTATTTATTTATTAGGATGATTCTTACACTTGTGTTAGCTTTACACTTGTTGGGTTAGCATGCTTATGTGTACTAGTTGTGTGGAGTTAGCTTACTAGTTGTGTTGAGTTATCTTTTCAGTTATGTGAAGTTAGCTTACTAGTCTTTTGGAGTTAACTTAACTACTAGTATTAGTTAGTGGGAGTTATTCACCATTGATTTATGTAGTAGTTGCACTTCTCTCCTCCTATATGTACATATTTCTTATTGAATAATTTGAGTCATTGTATTGTAATGTATTGAGAATTATGGATTATGATGGATTTCCATATATGGTATTTTAGCTCTTCTGCTTTGCAAATATAATGTGGTGTTCTATTATCATTTGAGATCGTCACTTGGAACAATATTCTTATCATTCCTTTCATGGTATCAGAGCAGTATGGGAGGGTATGGTGCTGATATTGATTCTTTGGGTTTCGTGTCCTTACCTTGTTACGTGTTGATATTGCTTCTTTCATGGTATCAAAGTCATAGATGATGTAGATATCCATCTATAAGTTTTTCTTTGCAAGAAAGGGTTTATTATTTTCATGTATTTGGAATTTTTGAGAAATTTTCTGTAACATGCATATTTTATGAAAAATAGAGTGTGCCATTGGATTTAGAAGGTGCCAAAACCCTAGGATCGGCTGTAAACTTGGCCATGTTTCGAGATAGTCAAATCTGGGCATTTTAAAGGTTTTTTTGGCACATTTCTCAAAAAATACGTACAATTATGTAGAGACATATTTTTTGGCTCAAAATTTATATCAGATTTCTGGGTTTTTCAAAAAAACTTTCTGGGTTTCTCTCTGTTTTTTGATACAGGTGCCAGAAAAAAAAGAAATTTGTAGTCAAAGTTTGTATTCACAATTGTACTTTTTGGGTGCATTCTTTTATCCATTGGATATAAGCGTGTACCTTCTAGATGCATTCTTTTACCCTCTTGGTATTTCAGTCTTGGATGCAATATTTTATCCATTGGACGTAGATATGTACCCTATGGGTGCATTCTTTTATCCATTCGATATAAGTGTGTACCTTCCAGATGCATTCTTTTACCCTCTAGGTATTTTGGTTTTGGATGCAGTATTTTATCCACTGGACGCAAATCCATACCCTCTGGGTGCATTCTTTTATCCATTGGATATAAGTGTGTACCCTCTAGATGTAATGATTTACCCTCTGCATATTTTAGGTTTTGGGCACAGGCTTTTATCCTTTGGTCGCAAGCATGTATCGTGTGGATGCACTCTTTTACCCTTTGGACATTTGGGTGTCACGTGTACCTTTTAAAAAGATTAGCATTAAAATATTATTTTAATAGCAAAACCTTGTAGAGCTCATAACTTTTGATCCGTAGCTCAGATTAAGGTGATCTTATTTTTGAAATTGTTTATTTTTTCGAGATCTACGCATTGGTGAAATTTTTATACACATATTTAAAATGTAAAAGGTACTTTTACTCATTATAATATTTACATGCACTCAATTATAAAGTGTCAAATTCGGGAGGGTGTTGTGATCACTTGTGGATGCATTTTCGGTTGAGCCCGACGTCCTAAAATATTGGGTATTGCATTCTTGTATCTATGGGTGTATACATTTATATCTCTCTTGTTTGTTGAGATATTTTAGATCTATATTTTTGACAATCTTTTTGGCATATTGATAGTCTCTCTTGTGGGGAGTTATTCTGGTGGAGCCAAATGTTAGTTTGTCAGTGTTTGAGTAGTTAATTTTGACAACTCATATAGATTTGCGGTGTCACTCTACCCATTATGCAGTATGGGAGGGTGTGGTGTTGATACTGCTTATTCGGTTTTCATGCCCTTGCTTTATTACCTTAGACTTTTTCTTGGATCATGACACTCCTATTTATTTGGATCTCATGTCCTTACCTTATTGCCTTGGTTTTTCTTGGATCGTGGCACACCTATTTGTAGTAGTTGATCAAATTATGTTTGGTGTTTGTTTTTCACTTTTCGACATCACCCCATTGACAGTCTCCTTACATGGATTTTGGTGAAGCCTAGTGTCAGTTATTTTTGAGTTATATGATCGAGCAGTGGATTCAGACCGTAGTGTGCACCACACTTCTTCAACATTATACAAGTTTTTGGAGTTGAACTTCTGAGGATATCTTGCATCAGGATTTTTCTCTCTACTTTGTTATTACTAGTTTTGGGTACCTTGCGGTGTTCATTTTTCCCAGTTATTGTACGTGGGTACCTCATCAAGTCTTGTTTTCGGGACCCACCTTCTTTTCCACCCACCTAAGCTATGCTTACGGGATGGTGTTAGTATAGGTTATTATTTATCCTTTTATTTATTTATTAGCATAATTCTTACACTTGTGTTAGCCCTACACTTGTTGGGTTAGCTTGTTTATGTGTACTAGTTGTGTGGAGTTAGCTTACTAGTTGTGTTCAGTTATTTTCTCAGTTATGTGAAGTTAGCTTACTAGTCTTTTGGAGTTAACTTAACTACCAGTATTAGTTAGTGGGAGTTCTTCACCACTGATTTAGGTAGTAGTTGCACTTCCCTCCTCCTATATGTACATCTTTCTTATTGAATAATTCAAGTCATTGTATTGTAATGGGGTCAAAGCATATAATTGTGTCCCACTTTTTTTGTAGTTTTTATACTTTCAACAAACTATGTCTGACAACTAAAACATGACCAAACACATATAAAATGACCAAACATGCATTTTTAAGAGGCTATAAATACGAAGGTGCAGGGCATCCAGAATTTACCTGATTTTTTAAAGTTGTATAGTATTTTTTAATTATTTATTTACTAGTCAAATTTTAAAATATTTATGGGCACAAAGTGGGACACACTTGTATGCTTTGACCCAATGTATTGAGCATTATGGATTATGATGGATTTCCATATATGGTATTTTAGCTCTTTTGCTTTGAAAATCTAATGTGGTGTGCTATTATCATCTGAGATTGTGGCTTGGAACAATATTCTTATTGTTCCTTTCACCACCTGATTAACAACAAAAAATAATAATTACCAAAAATTAAAAATAGTGAGCAGAACAAAGCTTCAAATAAGACGTACCTAACAGTCAATAATATTAAGATGAGGAATAATTAGCTAGTCAAGAGGAAGAATTTAACTCAATGGAGAAAATGAAAATAATAATAATAATTATTATTATTTGTTTAATGCAAGATTATATTTGCCTCATGGATTCTCTTGTATCATATTCCTAGATATTTGTTGCATACCCATGGGAATTCTAATTCACTTCTACTACACACACCCTTAAGAATCTTTGTAAACATTTACAAGCTAAAGTGTTAACATTACATGCACATATGTTTAAGCCTTCTAATTTTATGGTTGTACCTAAAGTGGATTTTTATCCTTTTCTACTTGGATTTGTCTCTCTTAAGCTTCTTATTTATGAGGGAAAATATGATCCCAAGTAGTTTAGTTTTTATCCTTTCATGTCACTTTCTTAGACTATACTTCCAATGATAAATTACTTACAAATAGTTTTCTTAAAGCCTCAAAGGTTATTAATTACACTGGTTATATGATCTATCCATGCCTTCCATCGAGGATTTGAATCAATTAGATGATAAATTTCTAGCATAATTTTTTATAATACTAGTGAAAATATTTCATATGCTCAAATAACTAAGATACAATAAGGCTCTAATGAAAACATTAGTGATTACGTTTTGTGCCATACAAATATTCTTACTAAGATAGATTATCTTCTCAATAAGATTCATGATTTATTTTCTCAAATCATTGTGTATCATTTACAAGAATTAATTATGTTTGAATTTTTTTTATGTTTTTATGAGCTATGTCAGACTTTAAAGTACTGAGAGGTTAGGATCCTTATATTGAGCAAGCATAAATATGCATGTTATGGTCCTAATACACCTACATCCAAATTTGTAGGAAAATATAACTACAAATTCAAACCTAAAGATAACAAACCTAATTATAAATTTAATGTTAATTCCATATCTCATCTCAAAAGGCCTTAGTTACATGTTGTTGTTACTTGTTCTCTAAAAGAGCTAAACATAATTTTAATTCTTTATATTCATGTCCCAATGATGCATCCAGGGATGAAGTAAATTGAATGACACCAAGTGTGTTAGTAATGAAACCAATCACATCTCATAAGATTTAAAAGTATATTTTCAATTATAGTAAGAAATTAGTTTAAAATTTTGTTGTTGAAAAAAACAATATGTTTTTCAACATTTTTAAAAATCAATTCCCATATTGGTTGTAGTTTCAAGGCATATATCTCGATATAGAAAATTTTTGACTTAAATTCAATATTGATCGTTGCACACATCAAATAAATCTCCTGCATATTCAATCCCAGAGATTTTTAGAGTTGTATAAGTAGATCCAAGATGCATGTAAGATATGTATATGAATGGGATAGAGCTATAGATTGCAAAAACTAATTCCAAGATTGACTGGAAATTAGTAATTCTTGCAAGGATGTAATTTTTTGTACAATTCCATACACACATTTAAATAAATGAACACCATGGAGATAAAATTAATAATTTTAATACTATTTTAAAAAGAGACTATTGAAATTTTCATACATTTTTAGAGATATTTAATCAAACATTTTTTAGAGATTCTTTGAACCTTTTAGTCAAACAATTCCCTAGAGACCCTATTTCGCAGACACACTTTGTCAAATATTTTATGAGAACTACTTGGAAGACGATGCAATTCAAGCCCAGAGCAAAGCCATGTCATACTAGTACATGTCAAAGGTATGAGAAGTGCCATTGACTGTCTCTTAGTATGTGTGGTTTTCTACAAGGCATTTTTTCAAACAGTTTCATATCGACACAAAAAATTCCTAAATATATTTGATTCGATTATTTGTAGTTGACTTTTTATTTAAATTCATTGCGAGATACATTATGCAAAAGGAAATATATACATTCTTGTAATATTCTTCTATGGCTTATATCTCCTCCAATGAAGCCACACTTACATGCCATCCAAAATATAACTAAAATCCTAAGTGAATATGGATACATATATACTTACTGTAAATTCTATGGATACATGAAGAATCTGTTATGTGTGTTTGTGCCTCTTTTGCATCTCCTTCCTTAGCACATTCCCTTTTCAAATGGCATGTTGGATCTCCAAATTTTAAAGACATAAGTACTTAATCATTGGTATCTAGTATGTGAAAATGCGAACATGGTTTGTGTTGGTAAAACTTAAAAAATAACACTACAGGAAAAAGGACATGGAATATATGGCACTTACAATGCACTAATGGTGAAAATATCTATGGCATCCTCCTCTATAACATGTTCCTCTAGCTTCGACTCCCACAAACACCAAATGAATTCCCACCAGAAAAATGCATAGAGAAATCAAAGATAATGAAAGTTGCAAGCTCAGAGGAGGATTGTAAAATCCAACGTTGATACTTTCAAACCAAGAACTCATGACTTCACGAAGTGTGCAATTGTGTGAATGGAATGATTCAAAGGTATGGTGAAAATTCAAGGGTGTGAGGCACTTAGGTTTATAATTTAAATTTTCCATGTTAACTATAATAGGTCCAATCAAGTGTAGGAAGGTGGGCCATGCATCCCATCATGTCACGTCACGTGTTTTTATAGCAATGGGATACTTTCCGGCGAGGAGGATTTTATCATTTGCCATGGTGACATGGGAATTTGCACCCATATCCATGGGTGTAAATTGAGTGAAGTGTAGTTAGTGGCCAGCTTACTTGCCTGTAATTATGTCACATGTCTAATCATTGATTTTCCTTACTCAAAATTGTTAATGGAGTTATAAAGGTTTTCTATATGTATAGTTTCGATTGCTTTGACTTAATTAAAGGGTCCCACTAGCCACATAACCATTTATTTGAACACACTGGAAAGATAAGCCCTTCCGATGCTTTTTTCCATTTTTCATGCTTCAAACATATTTACCTTAATTTATAATGATGAAATTTTTGTATGGTTTAGGGTGTTCAACACCGTGTTTATATTTTTCTGAAAACATTTGAAATCATATTCGAATATGTATTCATATCTCATATAATCTATAGGGAATATCTCCCCAACATAGTTATTGATGTATCTTGATCTTTTGGAATGGGATGTATTCCATCTTATAAGTGGGTGGCTTAAATTATTAAAAGTATTGTCTTTGTATTTTAAAACTAATCTAAATTCATATCTTGTGTATGATTCATATCTTTTTTAAATAGTCTAATTGAAATTATAATTACATAGATCTTTTAAAATCCCACATTCTATTAAATCATCTCAGGCTCTTGTTTTTCTATTTTGTAGGTAAACCTATAGAGAAAAATTAAAATTAAATAAAACTCAATGAAAAACTTATATTATATTGAAAAAGATAGAACTTGAGCTCTTTATGATTGAATTTATGGTAGATCTTGGGCAATGTATTTTAGATAGATATATTTAAGATATCTATATTAGTTTATATGTTTTATTTATAAAACACATCTAGATGTAAAAAATAAAATAAAACAACATCTAAAAGTAAAAACTAAATTAAAACTAATCTAAAAGTAAAGATACATTTAAAAGTAAAAAATAAAATAAAACTAACCTAAAAGTTTAAAATTCAATATAACAATATTTTAGTTATTTACCTATTCACACTTATTATTTACTTGGGAGTAATTATCTTCCGATAAATAATAATATCCACACAATAATTATTTTGAATTTACTTCTGACGCACATTCACACTTGTTATCTTTCACAGTTTTAAAATAACTTACATTTCAATATATAAATAAATAATCATATTTTTATTTTATTTATTAAACATTGAGTTAGCATTAAAAATTAATTTTTTTTAACCTTTTAATATTAGTCAATAATTTATTTATTTTTCAATCAATGCATGTCATTACACTCCTTTCCTGTCACTGTAGAAAGACCTCTCAGTGTAAATATTTAAACATGTGTTATTTATTATTTAGATAACATACATATAATTATTTAGATTAAATACATCTTCATAATATTTGTAGTTAAGGAAAATATATATTGTTTAAAAATAGTAGAAATATAAAGAATGAAAATTGTATGACTTCAAAATTGACCAATTAGAATCTTCATTGGTTGAAAACTGAAATTTATCTTGTAATGCCAACTTCAACTGCCCACTTGAGACTAAGAAACAAGCTAGGATTAGCTAGGAAAATTATGGAATTTTTTTTTTTTATTTAGAGTGTTTGCAAAGAGGGTTACAAGATCACAGTTAGCGCAAACCAGATAATGATTAACAAGCAGGACTAACTTGCAAAAATTACTTAAATCAACTAATATCAACAAGACACAAGGTCAAAACAAGAGGTTAAAGTCATCACTTAGGTTAGGAGAGTGAAATCTAACTCATCTATGCCCTAATAGGCTTACGAGGTTAAACTTATTTTTCACACACTTGAGCCATCAAAAATTTCCTAAATCATACCCATTGGATAGGAAATTCTCTCACCTTTCCAACCATATAAAGAAGTCCTCCTAACTCCTTATAAATCTCAAGTTATGACCCGGCGGAGTTTTGGGGAGAAATATTCCCTTGAGCAGGTCGGTGGAGCGGGGAGGAAAATTGAGAATTTTCCTTCCTTGAGCACAAGAGCACAAAACGCCTCCATGCACACATGGTTCCAACAAAGAAGACACATTTTGGATTCCTGATTAGCGTGGGGAAATACGGAGCGGTGGAGCACTTTAGGTTTAGGAGATTTTAGGCTAAAAGCCCAAGGGCGGAAATGGATGCATGCCTCCGCAAAGGAGAAACCCATGCCATGTGTCACACACCTATTGATCACGGCGATCGTGGACCAATCAAGAAAAATGGGAAATTGAGATTTTAAGAGTTAAAATCACAAAGGAGAAAAGATCTCCGCGCTCCCACCGATGTCCAATTTACCACGTGTCAACCGTGATTGGACGGGGGCTGACGGGTCATGGGGAAAAAAATGGAAATTTTTCCCAAGGTCAAAAACCAAATTTCTCAAAGGAAAATTTGTGTTCCTACCTCCAACCTCACTTGAAAGGCAACATGGCATCCTATGATTGGACGCGGGTCAGCGGAGTGGCGGAGCGACTTAAGGTTTTGTGCCAAAAGAGTTTTAAAGTCAAAAAGGTTAGCGTGGGCCCGCGCGTCCACTAGGACATGTGTCAGCACCTCATTCGCTGCGGAGGTACGGGGACACGGAGGAAAAAGTGAAATTTTTCCAATGGAGTTTAATGGTTAAGTTTTCAATTTTATTCCACGTGCCCACCAAGCCACGTGTCAGCACGTGATTAGCTACGGGGTTGTAGGGAAAAATGGGAAAATTTTCCCAAAGTCAAATTTTCAAAAAAGTTAAGTTTCAAAAAGAGTCCACCCTCCGAAGTGCCACATGGAAACATGTGATTGGTTTGGAGGTTTAGGGGGCCATGGAATTTTTGAGGAAATTTTTCAAAAGGTTACATTTTAATTTTTATATAGTTAGATTAATTTTTGGATGGCCATTTTGAAGTAAAACTTCAAATGGCCATAGCTTTTGATAGAAAAGTCAGTTTTGGGAAAACAAGGACTTTCTAGAAAGCTATTAGAGTCCTCTTTGCACAAAAATCATCAATTTTTTATTTTGATGAATTTTCGAAGTTCAATTTTTTGAAATGGATCTGCATGATTTTAATATGTGAACTGGCAATTTTTTCAACTTATTATTTCGATAAAATTTGAACTCCTCCTTCACTCATCATGTCAAACGGACATGGAGGATCAGTCTAGGGAGGGTTTAGAGTGTTTTAGTGAAGTATATTTTTCCAATTATTCAAGTTTACATTTTTCCGGCAATAGACGAGAAAAACGACCGTGCAAGCTCCGAATTGAATCCTATTAAATTTGGAGGTTCATTCTTGACTGTTAGAGTGAATTAGAATTCCTTAGGTCTTCCTGAATGTGAATTTAAAGTTTCAAAACTTATTGTTGAGTATAATTCTGAACATCTCATTTTTAATAAAACATGGATTGCCAGAATGAAGTTTTAAATCAGTGAACTGTTTCTTTTAAGTTTGCATGCCACTTTATCATTTAAAAGTGTGTATAGTTTCTAATTGGTGTCATATAATTGCTTATTAAGTATTCTATGCAATTCTGAGTCAGATTACAATTCATATTTCAATTCAAATATGCATCTTGCAAGGAATACAACATTGTCTATCATTTCCACACATTCTTTCTTTTCTTTTCAACAGCAATCAACTTTCAATAATAATTCAAATCAATTGTGCAATACACTTTTACAACTTTCCTTTCTATTTGATTTCAAAATATAGTTTACAAGATACATATACATTCTACTCATACGCATTTTCTTTTCACACAGAGATATCATTTCAAAACAGCAACTCCAATTCAGAACAACAATACAAATTTGAGAAAGGAATGTATTTCTTTTATTGACTTCCAACAATAATTAACAGATTAATTCTTCTTTTAATTTTCAATATGCAATTTAGAAACTTTATGACATTATTTTCCAAAACAGAGATAGAATAATAATTCTTTACATTTCCCAATGAATTTCAATCTTTTCCTTTGCATTAGATGGTGCCTTCTCATTACAAATAATAATACAATTCATCCACTTCAAGTGGGAAGATAACAATGAAATTTATCAAAGGAAGGGACTGTCAGACTGTATTCTCTTCAAGCTCTAAGACAACAGCATGTTGATTTCTTCATATTTTCATTTGATCACAACAAGTAAGGGGGGAAAGGCAACGCTCTCCACCCAACCAAGACATCCAATGGGAAAGGAGAATCCATCCTTCCCCATTGGCCCCCGAGCCCCAACCATATTGCAATAGAGTATAAACATCAACACATGGTAACAAGGCTTCTATCACAACAACATCATTCTTTTCACATGCATAATACAACAAAATACACAGTCCAATAAAAGACAGCACTTCACAACTGCAATAAGAATCATACACACAACACATGGGCTTGATCAAACAAGCCATCAAGAGCAAGAACTATGGGAAACTCCTTATGCCTCCCAATTTGGAATTGGGCATCCACCAGAATGCATACCGCCAATAAACACATCAAACCCATAAACCTTATATCTCCCAACCCCTCCTTATGCCCCCCCATAGTAATAAATGTAAGCAGTTTCTTTTCCAAGGTGGATCCCAAAACCAAAACTCCCTCCTCAATAAAACAGTGCCATTGGCAATCCCTTATGCCCCCCATATGAAATCCCCATAGCCTTCTCCTACACCTTTCACTAAGCATTCTACCCCACCAACCAATAATACAAAACACATTCACCATTTCATTCATGCAAGAAAAGGGAAAAACAACATTTAAAAAGGACAAGATCCTTCCTTTCCATTATGGAGTTTTTTTCCAAAATAGGAATCTCTTCAATGACCAACAAGCTGTCCAAGAATAGCAACACCAAGCATGCAAATGAATTTTCCAACTCTCTCCACAAGTAAGACTCCAAACAGCAATAAAAATTTGACCCAAAGAGGAAGAACAAAGTTTTAACAACCATAAACAAGAGAAGAATTCAAATTTTAAAGGAGAGGGAGGAGAGAGGATGATGTGGATTCTAAGTGGGATGCCACATCATTCTTACTCAACCCCAAAAGAGAAATTCAACATCACAACTAATCACATTAAATGGAGATGACAATCAACTTACACACTCAAAATTAACCCATACTTTAACAAGGACTGAATTAAAAACTTGTAAGGGAAGTGCAATTAAAACTTACAAATTGTCACTTCAAAAAGCATTAAAAATTCATAAATTTAACCTCCAAACCATAGGCATGGTTTGTGGATTATTTTAAGAGGTGTGGAACAAGTTTAACTTGTCCCGCAAGCCTCCAAATTTGGCCTCCAAGGTCAAATTCGAATTTCATAAAAGATGGAGTGTTTGACCTTCCAAAATCAGCCTTACATACTCTTACATATTTATTACACATCCTTACAAATTAACTTACACACTCTTCCAACATTATTATTTAAACTCAACAACTTTATTAATTACATTCCAGTCCCAATTAAATTTAAATAAATTTTAACTATGTGACTCTCACATTAAATCCATCACATTTAAATTACTAAAAAAAGAACACATTACAAAGAAAAATACATACAACAATAATAAAAAGGAACACATAAATAAAACACATATCCCATGGTCACATATAATGGAAATACCCCCCATGGAAATTCCTAGAAAAACACAACACACACACAAACAATACAGTTGCCATGGTGACCTTGTTGAATTCACCCAGAATTTCAATATGGTTAGTCTCCAATCCCCTGACATTGTTGTGATTTTTAACCTGTAAAATGCAAATACCTCCTTTGGCCTCATGGTTGCATCAGACATCCAAAATGATATAAAAAATATCTCAAAATCATCTAAACACACAAATCACAACAATATCATTAATTCAACATTATCATTTTTAATTAAATAAATCAACTCTATCATCATCAAAATCTACCATACCAAATCTACTCAAATATCCAATATCATAAGTCCAAATCAAAATCTATAATATGTCCATGTCACAACAGTATATCATCAACCACATATAGAAAATGTCTTTAGTAATCATCAATCATAATAATTGAATCCAGATCAATACTAATCCATGATCTAACATCTAGCCATCATACTAAAACAAAACATAGTAGTGTCCATAATATGATCAATAGTATCAAAATCGGTATCAAAAAGTGTCAAAGGGAAGTGGGCACTACATCCCCCTCCCCTTAGAATCGAATTCCTTCTAGAAGTCACTGGAACAAATGTGGAAACTATACTCGTAATACTATTGCATCCTCCTAAGTGGATGCAGTATCATCATATATTTCCCACTGCACCCGTACCTGATCAATATCTCTACCTCGAAGGCCTAGGGTCATGCAATCTATGATACAGATGGGCTCCACCATCACCTGCCCCTGATACTACACCTAAAATGATATCCATTCCAACACATGAGAAGGGTTTGCAATGTACCTCCTAAGGACATAAACATGAAACACATCATGTACACGAGATAAGTTGGGTGGCGATGCTCTACGGTAAACCAAAGGGCCGATACGCTCCAAGATCTCAAAAGGACCAATGAATCAAGGAGCTAACTTAGAACCTTTTCCATAGCAGATAGGGCTCTTTTGTGGCCTGACACGAAGGAAAACCTTCATGCCCACATCAAAACTACGATCAATCCTATGCTGATCCGCATACTTCTTTTGCCTATCCTATGCCTCCTGCAATCTCTACCTGATCAACACTACCTACTACTCCATGTCCTGCAAAAGAGCTAGTCCAAACGATACTCTTTCCTCTAACCTGTCCCAGCTAAGGGGTGTCCTGCAGTCTCTACCATATAATTCCTGAAAAGGAGCCATGCCTATAGAACTCTAAAAACTATTATTGTAGGAAAACTCCACTAAGTACAGGTACTCCTCCCACTTAGACTACTGATCCATCACGTACATCCTTGAGCATATCCTCCAAAATCTGATTCACTCACTCAGTCTTTCCATCTATCTCAGGGTGATATGTTGTGCTGAAGTTAATCCTCATCCCAAGGACATATTGCATGGTAGTCCAAAAGTGAGAAGTGTACAAAGGATCACGCTCACAAATTATCTTCTGTGGAATCCCATGCAACCTGACAATCTCATCCAAATAAACTCTTGCCACTACTCTAATTGCATAAGTGGTCTCCACTGGAGAAAAGTGTGCCACTTTTGTCAATTTATCAACCGTGACCATAATGGCATCGTGGTGATATCTTGACATAGGTAGTCCAACAATGAAATCCATGGAAATGGTGTCCCACTTCCATTCCGGTATGGCATGAGGATAAAGAAGACCTACTGGATGTTGATGCTCGGCCTTAACCCTCTGGCACTCTAAACACTATGACACAAACTTAGCCACATCTCGATGAATTCCTCTCCATTGATATAACTATCGTAGAGTGGCATGCATCTTCTTTAGCCTGGGATGGGCTGAATAGGGTGCACAATGTGCCTCTACCAATATGTCCTGCCTCAATCCTGCATCTCTGTGAACATATATCCAGCCTCTGTGTCTAAGAATACCATTTGCCTCTAAGGTGAAACCATAAAACTTCCCTTCAAGGGGTCTCTGTGACTCTATCTCTGCTCGAGCTGCAATGTAGAAGCTTTCAAAAGGAAGCTACTGAAGAATCCTACTCTGTAAATATATGCTCATTGTAGTGGCCATAGCCACATGTCTAAATCTACTGAGAGTGTCTACTACCACATTCTCTTTCCCCTTCACATGCTTGATCCCCATGTCATACTCATAAATAAATTCCATCCAATGCCATTGACAAGCATTTAGATTGGGCTACATGAAGAGGTGGCGAAGACTCAAATGATCTGTCCTGAGTGTGAATCTCCATCCAAGAATAAAATTCCTCCATCTAACCAAAGCATGCACCACTTCCGCAGGCTCAAGATCATGGGTAGGATAATTAATCTCATGATCCTTGAGTTTGTGAGACTCAAAAGCTACAACCCTATCATCCTACATCAACCCACCTCCCATCCCTGATAAAGAAGCATCTATGCAAACAAAGAACTCACCCTAAGGATCCGACAATGCAAAAATGGGTGTTGCAGTGAGGCATTCCTTCAGTGTCCTGAAGGCCTGCTCACATTTTTCCATCCAAACAAACTTCTTCCCTTTCCTCTGAAGGGAAGTGATAGGGTGCGCAATCTGAGAAAAGTCCTAAACAAATCTCTGGTAGTAACCTGTTAAACCCATGAAGCTGCGCACCTCGGTCACTGTAGTGGGTGCTGGCCAATCTATAATGCCTCTAATCTTGGAAGGATCAACTGTGATACCTTCCCCAGAAATAATATGACCCAAATATTGCACCTCTATCTAGAAGAAAGCACACTTCTCCAATTTCCCATAAAGCTGCTGCTCACGAAGACACTGGAGAACTTGTCGAAGGTTCCCCTCATGCTCCTCACGTGTACGTGAGCATATCAAAATGTCATCTAGGAAGATGAGCACAAAGTGATCTAAGAAGGTCTTGAATACCCCATTCATCAAACTCATGAACATTGCAGGGGCATTCGTCAAACCAAAAGGCACCACTGTGAACTCATAGTGCCCATACCTCGTACAGAAAGAGGTCTATTGAATGTCTACCTCCAAAATCCTCAACTGATGGTAGCCTAACTTAAGATCAATCTTAGAGAAAACTATGGCTCTTCATCTGATCAAACAAGTCATCAATGCGAGGAAGAGGATAACGATTCTTGATCATTACCTTGTTCAACTGGCGGTAATCAATACACAACCACAATGATCCATCCTTCTTCTTCACGAAGATCACCAGTGCACCCCAAGGGGATACACTAGGATAGATAAGGCCCTTCTCCAAAAGGCACTTAAGCTGTAACTTGAGCTCACAGAGCTCCGAGGTGGTCATCCGATAAGGTGCCCATGAGATAGGCTCCGCTACAGGAACTAGGTCTATATGGAAATCAATCTCACATGGGGGTGGCATCCCTTCTAGCTCCCCTGGAAATACATTGAAAAAATATCTCAAGATGGGATGATCATCTAGTGATGATCCACTAGACCCATCCTCTGATCTGTCACTAACTATAACAGCATACATCTGACAACCCCATCACACACACCGCTTAAGTTACATAGCAGAAATGGTGTGAATAGAAATGGGTCTCCTGACTCTTGAGATCACCGACTCAACTCTCGAATCATCTGCACAAGCTATAGTCTTATGATAACAATCCATCCTGGCCTTATGTGCAGTTATCCAATCCATACCTAAAATGACTCTATACGAGCCCAAAGGAAGAATACAAAGATCTGAGGTAGTGGTGAAGGTCCCAAATCCACTACACACTCCTTAACTAAGGAGTCCATAGAGATATTGGCTCCAAAATCCATCTCGACATCCCAACTAAGACCCTTCCTAACTACCACCAGCCTGCATCACTCTACTAAATATGGTGTAATGAAATAATTAGAAGAACCAGAATCAAACCATACGGAGGTAGGAATACCATCAATGCTACATGTGGTCTCAATGACTATGCTCGGGTGCTCTTCCTAGCAATTCTCAACCGTGGCATAGATCTTATGGCTACGTCCCATGTCACCAACTGTTGGCCCAGAAAATGGTGCCTTACCCTTGTTAGGGTTATGAGGGAAATCTCTCCAGAAATGTCCAGCTACGTCACATCCAAAGAAACCACCTAGTCCTCTCCAAGGGACAGCACCTCCAGTAGATGCCCTAGAAGACTATGGTGTGGATCCTGATGATTCAGTTGTGGTCTTCTGTGGCCTCTACTAGTGAGCTCCAGCTGACTAGGCTCTAGGTCCACCCTGTGTCCTGATGGGACCCCTAGGAGGAGGACCCATACTCCATCCTCTCTGTGCATCAGCTCTCTATGGAGGTCTATATGGTGGGCAGGAATGCTGCTACTACTGCTGTTGTGGCCTAAATGATGAATGTGTTGAATTTTAACCACCACGAGGGATAGGTGCTTAACTTCTCGATCTACCATCCTGTATCTGTTGAATGTGGCTTACTTGGTCTCTAGTCTGTTGGGTTTTACCCTGAGTCTCCTCTGCAATATAGTCCTTCTCGATGGCCTCCGCTAAAGTCTATGGGCAGTGAATGCACACTGCACCTCTAATATCCAAGTTTAGGCCCCGGATGAACCTGTGAATCCACACCAGTTCATCCTGCATATACTCTACATACTGAAGTAGATCTATAAATCTACTCTCATAATCTGCTACTGAAAGGGTAGCTTGTCAGAGGTCATGGAACTCGCCAATACTCTACTGGATGAACCTCTGTGATAGGTACCTACTCCTGAATCTCTCTTCAAACAGCTCCCAAGTCACTGTCTCTGAATCTACATGGAACTTTTGCTCCATTGTTCTCCACCACACTCCTGCTCCATCCCTCAGTAGATGGATCGCAACACGAGCTTTCATGTTGCTAGAACAAGGACAAAGCTTGAAGCAACCGCTCAAGCTCACTAGTTAGGCCTCTACTTGAAATCCACCTGTATCACTTAAGTAGTGTGAGGGCCTAAGCTTAAGGATCTCCTTGATGTGATCCGTTGTTTTGGTCTGACGACCTCTAGGTATCTCTACACGCTCATCCCTAAGCCTAGGGCTCTGAGACCTCTCTCTATGCTCTGGAACTCTGTCACCCTATCCCCTAGGTGGTGACTCTACTCTGGCTAACTCTGCATGGGAGTTCTCTCCTCTATGCTCCTAGCTAAAATGAGGAGGTACCTGACCCTCGATGGAAGGACCTCTATCATGACTAGCTACATGCCCTCCTACTGATCCTCCTCATAGAACGGCATTAACATCCTGAAGGGTCTGTAGAATCTGAGGTCGAATGGCTGCTACACCCTGATCCAGTGGTGGTGGTGGTGGTGAGTCTGAGTCTCTGTGAATGTTTCTCTCACTCCGTCTGCGCCTCCTGCATAGACCAAAGTGAGAGTTAGTTCATTACTTCAATCCTTCTTTAGTTTCTAAGTTTACTATCATTAACAATTTTCAAAGAGTTTTGTTTTCTAGATTAACATGTTTGCTAGTTTTAAGGTTTTAAGTCTCAATTTTCTAGTGTGTCCAATGGTCCAAGATTTTGAACCACTACTCTAATACCAAGTGTAATGTCTGCTTCAAACTACCACTTGAGACCAAGAAACAAACTAGGATTAGCTAGGAAAATTATGGAATAATTTTTTTATTTATTTAGAGTGTTTGCAAAGAGGGTTACAAGATCATAGTTAGCACAAACTAGATAAGGATTAACAAGCAATACTGACTTGCAACAATTACTTCAAGCAACTAATATCAACAAGGCAAGAGGTCAAAACAAGAGATTAAATTCATCACTTAGGTTAGGAAAGTGAAATCTCACTCATCTCTACCCTATCAGACTTATAGGGTTCAGCTTGATTTTTCACACACTTAAAGCCATCAAAATTTTCCTAAATCATGCCCATTGGATAGGAAATTATCTCGCATTTCCAACCATATAAAGAAGTCCTCCTAACTCCTTATAAATCTCAAGTTATGACCCGGCGGAGGTTTGGGGAGAAATTTTCTCTTGAGCGGGTCGGCGGAGCGGGGAGGAAAATTGAGAATTTTCCCTCCTTGAGCGCAAGAGCGCAAAACACCTCCGCGTGCCCACATGTTTAACAGGGAAGACACGTGTCGGCTTCCCAATTAGTGCAGGAAAATACAGAGTGGCAGAGCACTTTAGGTTTAGGAGATTTTATGCCAAAATCCCAAGGGCGGAAATGGATGCGTGCCTCCGCCAAGGAGAAACCCATGCCACGTGTCATGCACCTATTGGTCGCAGGGTCACTGACCAATGGGGAAAAAAGGGGAATTAAGATTTTATGAGTTAAAATCACAAAGGAGAAAAGATCTCCGCGCTCCTGCCGATGTCCAATTTTCCACGTGATTGGACGGGTGCTGGCGGGTCGTGGGGGAAAAATTAGGAATTTTTCCCAAGGTCATAAACCAAATTTCTCGAAGGAAAATTTTCCTTCATACCTTCGACCTCACTCGAAAGGCCACGTGGCATCCTATGATTGGACGTGGGTTAACGGAGTGGCGGAGCAACTTAAGGTTTTGTGCCAAAAGAGTTTTAAAGTCAAAAAGGCTAGCGCGGGCCTGCGTGTCCACTAGGACATGTGTCAGCACCTCATTCACTGTGGAGGTGCAGGGCCACAAAGGAAAAATTCAAATTTTTCCAAAGGATTTTAATGGTTAAGTTTTCAATTTTATTCCGTGCACCCACCAAGCCACGTGTCAGCGCGTGATTGGCTACGGGGTTGCGGGGAAAAATGGGAAAATTTTCCCAAAGTCAAATTTTCAAAAAAGTTAAGTTTCAAAAAGAGTCTACCCTCTAAAGTGCCACATGGAAACATGTGATTGGTTGAGAGGGTTTCAGGGCCACGGACTTTTTGAGGAAATTTTTCCAAAGGTTTCATTTTGATTTTCATATAGTTAGATTAATTTTTGGATGGCCATTTTGAATTAAAACTTCAAATGGCCATAACTTTTGATAAAAAAGTTAGTTTTAGGAAAACAAAGACTTTCTGGAAATCTCTCGGAGTCCTCTTTGCACAAAAATCAACAATTTTATATTTTTATGAAGTTTAAAAGGTCAATTTTATAAAATCGATCTGCAGGCTTTTAATATGTGAACTAGCAGTTTTTTCAACTTATAATTTTGATAAATATTGAACTCCTCCTTCACTCATCATGTCAAACAGACATGGAGGATCATTCTAGGGAGGGTTTAGAGTGTTTTAGTGAAGTCAATTTTTCCAATTATTCAAGTTTACATTTTTCTGGCAATAGATGAGAAAAACGACCATGCAAGCTCCGAATTGAATCCTATTAAGTTTTGGAGGTTCATTATTGACTATTAGAGTGAATTAGAGTTCCTTAGGTCTTCCTGAATGTGAATTTAAAGTTTCAAAACTTATTGTTGAGTGTAAGTCTGAACAGCTCATTTTTAATAAAACATGGATTGCCAGAATGAAGTTTTAAATCAGTGAACTGTTTCTTTTAAGTCTGCATGCCAATTTATCATTTAAAAGTGTGTATAGTTTCTAATTGGTGTCATATAATTGCTTATTAAGTCTTCTATGCAATTTTGAGTTAGATTACAGTTCAGATTTCAATTCAAATATGCATCTTGCAAGGAATACAACATTGTTTATCATTTCCATGCATTCTTTCTTTTCTTTTCAACAGCAATCAACTTTCAATAATAATTCAAATCAATTGTGCAATACACTTTTACAACTTTCCTTTCTATTTGATTTCAAAATACAGTTTACAAGATACATATACATTCTACTCATATGCATTTTATTTTCACACAGAGATATCATTTCAAAACAGCAACTCCAATTCAGAACAACAATACAAATTTGAGAAAGGAATGTATTTCTTTTATTGATTTCCAACAATAATTAACATATTAATTTTTCCTTTAATTTTCAATATGCAATTTACAAATTGTATGACATTCTTTTCCAAAACAAAAAATAGAATAATAATTCTTTGCATTTCCCAATGAATCTCAATCTTTTCCTTTGCATTACAAGGTGCCTTCTCATTACAAATAATAATACAATTCATCCACTTCAAGTGGGAAGATAACAATGAAATTTCTCAAAGGAAGGGACTGTCAGACTGTATTCTCTTCAAGCTCCAAGACAGCAGCATGTTGATTTCTTCATCTTTTCATTTGATCACAACAAGTAAGGGGGGAAAGGCAACGCTCTCCACCCAACCAAGACATCCAATGGGAAAGTAGAAGTCATCTATCCCCATTGGCCCCCGAGCCCCAACCATATTGCAATAGAGTATGAACATCAACACATGGCAACAAGGCTTCTATCACAACAACATCATTCTTTTCACATGCATAATACAACAAAATACACAGTCTAATAAAAGACAATAGTTCACAACTGCAATAAGAATCATACACACAACACATGGGCTTGATCAAACAAGCCATCAAGAGCAAAAACTATGGGGAACTCCTTATGCCTCCCAATTTGGAATTAGGCATCCACCATAATGCATACCACCAATAAACACATCAAACCCATAAACCTTATATCTCCCAACCCCTCCTTATGCCCCCCCATTGTAAGAAATGCAAGCAGTTTCTTTTCCAAGGTGGATCCCAAAACCAAAACTCCCTCCTCAATAAAACAGTGCCATTGGCAATCCCTTATGCCCCCCATATGAAATCCCCATAGCCTTCTCCTACACCTTGCTCTAAGTATTCTACCCAACCAGCCAAGAATACAAAACACATTCACCATTTCATTCATGCAAGAAAAGGGAAAAACAACATTTAAAAAGGACAAGATCCTACCTTTCCACTATGGACTTTGTTTCCAAAACAGCAAGTTCTTCAATGAGCAACAAGCAGTCCAAGAACAGCAACACCAAGCATGCAAATGAATTTTCCAACTCTCTCCACAAGTAAGACTCCAAACAGCAATAAAAATTCGACCCAAAAAGGAAGAACAAAGTTTCAACAACCATAAACAAGAGAGAAGAATTTGAATTTTAAAGGAGAGGGAGGAGAGAGGATGCTGTGGATTCCAAGTGGGATGCCACATCATTCGTACTCAACCCCAAAAGAGAAATTCAACATCACAACTAATCACATTAAATGGATATGACAATCAACTTACACACTCAAAATTAACCCATACTTTAACAAGGACTGAATTAAAAACTTTTAAGGGAAGTGCAATTAAAACTTACAAATTATCACTTCAAAAAGCATTAAAAATGCCTAAATTTAATCTCCAAACCATAGGCATGGTTGGTGGATGATTTTAAGAGGTGTGGGACAAGTTTAACTTGTCCCACAAACCTCCAAATTTGGCCTCCAAGGTCAAATTCGAATTTCATAAAAGATGGAGTATTTGACCTTCCAAAATCAGTCTTACATAGTCTTACATATTTCTTACACATCCTTACAAATTAACTTACACACTCTTCCAACATTATTATTTAAACTCAACAAATTTATTAATTACATTCCATGTCCTAATTAAATTTAAATAAATTTTAACTATGTGACTCTCACATTAAATCCATCACATTTAAATTACTAAAAAAAAAGAACACATTAAAAATAAAAATACATACAACAATAATAAAAAGGAACACATAAATAAAACACATATCTCATGGTCACATATAATGGAAATCCCCTCATGGGAATTCCTTACAAAACACAACACACACAAACAATACAGTTGCCATGGTGACCTTGTTGAATTCACCCAGAATTTCAATATGGTTAGTCTCTAGTCCCCCAACATTGTTGTGATTTTTAACCTGTAAAATGAAAATACCTTCTTCGGCCTCGTGGCCGCATCAGACATCCAAAATGATATAAACAATATCTCAAAATCATCTAAACACACAAATCACAACAATATCATTAATTCAACATTATCATTTTTAATTAAATAAATCAACTATATCATCATCAAAATCTACCATACCAAATCTACTCAAATATCCAATATCATAAGTCCATATCAACATCTATAATATGTCCATGTCACAACAATATATCATCAACCACATATAGAAAATGTCTCTAGTAATCATCAATCATAATAATTGAATCTAGATCAATACTAATCCATGATCTAACATCTAACCATCATACTAAAACAAAACATAGTAGTGTCCATAATATGATCAATACTATCAAAATCAATATCCAAAAAGTGTCAAAGGGAAGTGGGCACTACATATCTAATATAAAGTAATTAGAAATCGATAAAACCTTACAAGAATTTCTACACTAGAATTGTTTTATTCATATCTTGCTCTTATAATTCTTTAAAACATTTGATAAAATAAATCAACATGTATTATGTATGATTCACTTAAATTTCAAATGGTCTGATTGAAAAATTGACATCAGAAAATTGCCACGTTAAACCATGCTAAAACAACAACACTTGGCTACAAAATCATGAATTTTTATTTTTTTTATGATTACATTAAAAGTACATTAATAAATTTTTAAATACATTAGTTATGGTTATAAAGAGATTACTTATTTATTTAATCCTGTAATATTATTTTGTTAGTTTTCCCACTCCCATAGTTAATTCCACAATTAATTTTATTTAGTTAATTAATTTCGATTTATTATCCACCTTAAGTTAATAATAAATTTTAATTAATCAAATACAATTCATTCTCCATCCTTAACTAATAAAATATCACCCACCGAGGTTCATTTAAATTAAATTTAATAACATCCTTAGCACAATATTAATCATATTCTAGCAAAATTATTCTTGAACCACCCCTATAAATATTTTCCCTAACACAAACACCCATTAACTCTTTCTAACTTTCTAATTAATACATTAACACATCCCATGCACAATTTAAAAATAAAATACTTAAATAAAATATATATTACCCATTTAAATTCTAAACCATTTAAAGTTCTACACACCCAACAACATACTCTAAGGGCTTGATTAGTTAAATTTATTTAAAGTTTAATAAATTTATGCACCCATCACTAAGGGATGAGGATTAAATCTCAGTCATAGGATTCATTTAATCATCTCCCTTAGATCTTAGGGTTCCATTATTTTTCCATAAGTATCCTTATGGCCTATTTATCTTTCCTTCTAAGCGTATTTTTCCTCTATTTCCATAGGTCAAGCTCAATGGAAATGAAACAATGGAGGCAAGGGAGTTTGAAATGGAACTATTTTGAAGAAAATGCTACATAGTCTACGATGGGAGAATTTCTCTCCCCCTTTCTTTCATTATTTCAATTTTATTGATTCTTATGGTTTGGATCATTTCATTATGCACGTTTTTTTACTAGTTCTTCTACCAGGATCTCTCATTTTTAGTGTTTGATCACCCTTATATAATTTTGGGAAATACAATGATGAATCTAGATTTCATTTGGAGTTATCTGTATATTTAATATTTGTATAAGATTTATATCTATAGAAACACATTCTTCTTTATTTCATTCCAAGGATAAATATACTCTCAGATGTATGCATATCTATATGTGCACATAAATGTGTATATATCTAAAAGGAACGATAACTAGATCGTACCATGTCAAGAACTCAAATGCTAATCAAACACCATGATCAATAAGATGAAAGCAATTTTCCAAAATAACTTTACAAAAACCTTTACAAATAAATGAGCAGCAATATCATATATTATTATGGAACTCAATGAAATATAATGAGAATGGGCCTTGCTTATATAGGCATGGACTAACTATCTAAGAACCAGTAAAGTTTGTAGATCAAGCCATAAATCAAGGAAAAAACTAATCATCAAAGAACTAGTCAAGTTCATAGATTTAGGAAATAACTAGACATCAAGGATCTAGTCAATACCATAGATCAAGGAAGGAACTATACCTAAGAAATAGATAATATATCTTAATATCTAAATAAGAAAAAATAAATATCCACACACATAAGTGGGTGATTATAAATACAATAAAGGTAAATAAAGTACCTAGCTAAACATTAGATAAGGTAAATACTTCCATATATATACTTCCTAAATAGTAATATTTGAAATATATTTAAGTTTCTGAGTTTAAAGTTTCAAAAGAAGGAGTTTTTGGGTGGATTTTGGCCCATTTTAAAAAAAAATAGTTTTTCATAGGTTACCGGTTTCGGTCACGTAACTGGAGACGGTTCAGAGAAGGCAACCAACACTAGTAGATAGGTTGATGTTTGTCATTGTAAATCTGAATTTTCTTATAAGTGAGGGTATATTCACACACACACACACACACACACACACACACACACACACACACACACACACCCAGAAGGTTTCATTCAAGTCTTTTTAACAAACTAAACAAATATCATTATTTTAAGTAGTTACAAACAAGTAAAACTAAGTTTGATTTCTATAACCAAATATACAAGAAAATGACATATTCTTATATGGAATAATCTTAACATCTTCAAGTTTATTTCTTCACAGATATTTACAGATTGCATTCATGGTTATATATACATGTAAATTGATCTAAATTTTTAAATTCAAGAATGCAAGAAGAATTGAAAGGATGGTCGTAATGTTATCTAAATGAGACAAGCTACAAATATTTCTAGTTTACCAAAAGAACAGAGATATTTTCATTCGACATTACAAATATAGAATAGTGCATCTCATAATATTTTATCATTATTCAATTAAATTCATATATGTATTAACACATAGTACTTCAATAAAATATAGAGTACTTGTTTTATTTTTTACATCTGCAAATGCATGTAGACTTATAAAAACATTAACATAACCCAAATCTAGGGATTAACAATGTTTCTAATGAATTTTTGAGGCTTTTCCTTAAAATTTAATTTATAATAATTTTCCAAATCATTTCAAGATTTCCTTATAGAAATATTTTACAATAAATAAAGAAATGGAATACCGTTATTTCAATCTACAACTTCAAGTGAATACGAAATTCATAATAATTGAAAATGAAAGTAAATATAAGCCCTTCACCAAAATAGTGGACACAACATGGAAATTTTTTCCCAAAATAATCGTTGTTACTCCATTTAAAAACCTCTAATTTTATCCATTTTATTTACAACACAATTAAAGGAAAGAGCTGGGCAATGCTCTCCTCCTAGCAAAATTACAATGAAGGGGTGAATCCAACCCCTTCATTGGCCCTAAGCTCTAATCATGAAACAATCCAACACATTCACAACCATGGAAAATAAGAACAAGGGCCTCAACATTTACACATTCACATAAAGGCATTTTTTTTCACCACTTGAAAACATTAAAAACCTTCAACTTAAATTCATAACAAAGGCTCAATTGAGATCCAAAGGAGAGGGAATAATGGATTCCACCTCCATATAACTCCCACGTGGGTTAAGGGTCCACCCAAATCCTCTAAAGTGCACATCACAAAACATACTCAAATTTCCTTATCTCTCCATGATGAAAATATGGAAAATGTAGTAATTTAAAAAATTTATATCTCCATAGGTGGAACACCTTATCCACACTCCCTCCTCAAAAAAACCACACAAAACTCCCTTTTATCTCCCCAATGGTTCCATATTCTGACTACTGACACCTATTGTTAAGAAAAAACTACCCAAGCCCATAACACACACACAAAAACACACATTCCACATTTCATACACAATTAAATACAAGAAGACAACAAGGATTAAGACCTTACCTTGCCCTATAATGTGGCACTTTCTCCTTTAAGAAAATCCAAGAAATTATTTACAATCCCAGCCAAGATCCAAGAAAAAATCTTCCCAAATTCAAAGACAAAATTTAAAGCAATTCCTTATCCCCAAATTCAAAACCAAAAAGGGAAAAACAAGATAATCCAAGTAAGTAACCAAGCAAGTGACCAAAATGAGTAACCCCAAAACCACCAACAGGATGCACATAAATAGACCAGGAGGGAGAAATGATGTGGCTCAATGTAGGATGCCACTTCATCTCCCTCAAATCCACATCACCCATTCCCCATATAGACATAAGCATCATAAAGAGGTAGTTGAGGAGATACCTTCAGAACATTTACACACAAGCTCACTTTCTCACATTTCAAGGTTGAATTTAGAGGAACAAATGTGAGGGTAATAATTGCCTCTTTCCTCTCAATTTTTCATAATTAAGAGCCTAAATTGACCCCTTAGGTCATAGGTTAGGTTAGGAGGGAATTCTAAAGAGTGGGATAATTAAAACTTCTCCCAAAAGTTGTCAAAATTGGGCTGAAAGACCAAATCTAAGATTGGGTTTAGGAACGACACATAAACCAATGCCAAATTAAAATCTCAAATAAAAGAGGTGAAAGAAATAAAGCATATTCCAAGAAATATTTTCTCTCTTAGAGCCACATCATCACATTAACATTAACCGCTTAAATTTGACATAATTAAGCCAAAGCAAAAATTAAACATAAGAACCATGAGGGGAACATTGGCACATAATAAAATTCACCACATACACATTGCTCAATCTAACAGATTACATAGTCAATAATGGATACATTAAAAATATAGAACATAGTGTTACAAGGGTACATTAGTACTTTAATTAATATTACAACATCCATAATAAAATAAATAACATAGCCATAAGACAATAAAAATAAAACAAACACATACCTACCCATGGTTACATGTAAGGTGCTCCCCCATGGATACCTCCAAACATATGAGAAATAAGAATATTACATAAACACAAACACAAACATGATGGTTGCCAAGGTGATTGTGTTGTGAACACATGACATTCCTTCATGGTTGGTGTATGATGGAAAAATGACAAGAAAGCATGGGAATCTACAAGTAACTCTTCCTCGCACTTGACCTCCTGAGGTCATGCAAAGATAGCCAGTGGGGATGGAATATACGTGGGGTATAGGCAAACTAGTTAGGTAATCTTATATCCTCGGCATGCAATAATGGAATCTGTGAATCTAAGGCAAAGAAGGCCCTCCTAGCCTAAACCAGTGTGATAGATCAATCGGCGAGGATGACTGCTCGAAGGCTCCAATCAATATCGAGCTCTGGCATGATCCGATCTATAGGTTATGGGATACGGGGAAAATGACCTGGAATTGTTTCATGTATATCTCCAGATAAGGTCATGAGATGGATGATGGAAATAGTGGATTCTATGGGTGATTCTCTAGTCTAGTCTAGAAATCCTTAGCTTGATTTGTTGCTATGTCTAGTGAAGATAGTTGTGTGATGATGGTTGGTGGAAGTGGAGATGACCTAAATAATAGTGTGTGTAAACAACCGTCAACGTCTGATTGACCTGTGGGCCCGCTAGGTTGTTGGACCTATGGATCACAACCGTATATGCGTGGTTGTTGTGGACCTCCTATGGTCATGTGCATAATAAATCCCTAATACCTAGTATCCAGTAGTAGTATGCCTTTTTGGCCTCTATATTGAGAACTACAAGTTGTACAACCTTCTCAGAATACCTTACAGGAATTCTAGCAACCTGAATTCTTAAGCTAGTGTTTATGTCAGTGAGAATGTCTCCTACATCTAGTTGTGGGACCAAAGGACCACAACTGAACATTTTCTCTCTTTCAAGCCCTTCTACAGTCATGTGGATATTTATCTAGGGTAATCTATAGTTTGGTTGGTTTGACCAAAATGTGTGTGCTTGGTCATCTTCTATGTTTAATCCTCTATTTTGTATTTTGATAATCTATTTAATAGAATTGAAAGAGCAATTATTTAATATATCTAGAAATTGAAAACTAAACTAATAACAAAATTAAAACAAACAAAGCAGCCGAGTATAGCTACTTTCTTGTGTAGTTGTAAATCTACTCTAAATAACCAGATAATTGATCTAATCTATTTGAAAGACTCTCAATCCTACCTCAGAAGTGAGGAATGAATCATAGTTTCTCAGAAAATATCAATCCCCAAAGCTTCCCTGGCAATATCAGAAGTGAGATTAACTAAAATGAAATGATTGACTACTCTATTTGATATGTTTTAACTAGAAATTTGAAAGCTTGACCCTAGATTTTGTAGAACAGTGGCGAATCTGATGGTGTGTGGCTTTGTCCCATCAGTGTGATCTTCTCATTCCTTCGTGCTCACGTGAATCTAGAAAAGTGTGTAATGTTAACATCAACAGAAGTTGGTATCGAAATAATGGTAGCTTAGGATGCAGACTGAATATAATGTGAGCAGGAGAGGGATAGCACAAGAGAACAGAGCATGGCTTGTGTAATTCATAGCGGGATTTATTGTGAGTCATACAACACAAAATGTCCAGAACTTGAAACTAATCCTTGTTGACAAACAAAACCTACAAATTTAATGGCTTCCTACTAAAAATTAAACTATCCTAGTCCAATTGAATTCATGAAACAGTAACAACACTAGCACAAGATGATTATGTGGCTTCCTAACAGCAAAATAAAACTAACTGTGCATGCAACACATAAAACTATTGATTCCTATGAAAAACTAAAAGACTAAGCTATTGAACTGAGAAAATGAGAGGAAAATTTGAGGGGCTATTTGCTTGAGCACAAGCCAACTATTTATAGAATTCTCATTTACCCAAAGGTGAAAACCAAATTGAACTCTTTAACCATAAACAATGCATAAACACTATTCTAGGGAACCAGAATCATAAATACAAGCAAAGGTCATGAAAGAAAGCTGGTAAACATTGAAATTTACTCAATTCGTGTTAAAATGAACATTCTGGAAAAATACATGCAGGACCACCGCATTGCCTGGGTGGTAGTTTCGTAACTGAAGACCAAAATGCAAAGGAAAAGAGGGGAGAAGAGAAAAAAAAATCACGCACGGGCTAAGCGGGACATATGGGATGTTAACACATTCTTGGAGAGTTTTTTCGAATCCTAAACACCTTGCGAGGAGACCTGTATCATCATTGGGGCATGTGTAATGTTGTTCTGGCAGCACGGTACCCTACAATTTTGGGTACGTACATATTGCCCCCTTAGAGAAGTGTTTTAGTCATGAAGAGGCATAAAATGGTGGGTCCAAGTATGGCGGTCCTGAAATGGGAAGCGAAAAATTATACTTGATATGCTCGTGTGTCAAAATGATGCCATCCACAATTCCCGCTACCTACAAAATGAAAAGAGGACTCAAGTGCAGATAGACAAAATAGATCGAAAAATAAATGGTAAAATAATATGAAATGATGATGTACCATTTGCACGGGATTAAGAACTTACCTTCGTCGATGCTCCAAACCTGTGAAAAGGGCATTCAAAACAAGTCAAGATGCTATATATGTAAAAGTGGGCCCATTTTCCTATTCATTTGCACGTGTCGATTTGATTGATTTTGAGCTCTGGGACCCACGGTGACGGTTTCTGATGAGAGTATAGTCAAAACGTTTGGGACAAGATTGTGATCATGCCTCCATGAGTGGAACACCGACCCATGAGATCACAAGTTAGTTTTTCTCGATTTACCATTTTTATCCCCAAAATGTTAAAATGATGAAATCTTTATCGTGGGGGGATTATTTTTGAAATTTTCATTTTTAATAGGGTCATTTAGGGGGGGTGCCTAATGGGTAGGCTTTGTTTTGGTCAAAATAGTCATTTTTTATGTTTTTAGGCGTCATTTAGGACACATGACCCATGTGGAAATTTGGGACACGACCTCCACCCTGAGCAGGGCGGCGGTTACACAACCACCACCCTGATCAAGGCGGTGGTTACAAGACAGCCACCTTTAAGGTGGCGATTACGGAACCGCCGCCTTGCTCAAGGCGGCGGTCCTTCACAGAATGCCTAAATAATGCTTGTTTGAATTTATTTTTATGTTTCTAGCATTCTTATATGTTTTCATGATTTTTCCAATGTGATTTGAATACTAACTTACTCCTTTTTGTGTGTTTTTGGGTGTATGCAGGAAAAGGAGGAATATGTCAGATGGATCTGAGAGAGAGTGTGTGATTGGCTTCCAGAAGTATTGGATGCACTTTCTCAGGATGAACAAGACACTCTTCAGAGGGCTGACATATTGCGTATATCACGGGTTCCACATGTTGCACCTTCTAATCACATACTTTGTGACTTGTTTTCATATTGGGATGCTAATCGGAACACTTTTTGATTTCCAGGAGTCAGGGTTGAGTGGACCATCACTTTGGAGGATGTTTACCGCATCTTGGGGGTCCCGATCATCAGGAGATAGCTCACACTTGAGATAGCAAGGTCATGGGATCAGATAGCATAGTGAGCTTCATACATGGGAGACGCAGTTGTCTCCACTGGTTCAAAGAAGGGGGTGAGGGTCCGATCTATTCCGAGCCTTCCTATCCCCTTGATTCATCAGGCCATTATGGGGATCCTTTCCTTGAGATTGATCAGCGACAAGGGAGGGGAAACCTTACTCTAATGCTGGTCCGCCTATTATTGCACAGATTGAAGCACATGGCCGTATTTATGCCTAGGGAGCCGACATTACTTAGGACTACCTATCATGATTTATACTGGGTGGTTCACTTATAGGGGTAGTCATTGAGCCATTCGACCCTGGTTATGAGTTGGGTCTATGAGCATTTCATCCCTTATGGGAGAGCTGTAGAGGTGGTGGATCCTGGAGTTGTGAGGGCATCTAGATGGACAGATATGTCGGTGCTTAGAGCACCCAATCAGCCAGTTACCTCCCTGACAACTGATGACATGGAGGCCACACCCTATCAAGCCATGGAAAGTTTATGGGGCAAGGAGGCCCTCACTTTGATCTCTTGCTCTACCACATGGCATCTCGTGGATAGGACAGGGAGGGTGGAGACACACCCTTTTGATCGAGTGCCTCAGCAGTTTGGCCTTCCTTATGTCGGTATGCTCCCCCCAGTGGTGCCAGTGTTTAGATCAGTTTGGGAGGCTAGGGGAGGTCCTAGAGGCTAGGTTTGGACTGTTGTTACTCCTGGAATCCCTATTATAGCCAGGCGGGTGGCTACATGCTCGAGGGAGAGCTAGTGCTCCTCAAGCACCCTTACTTTAGATTGCCACCAGTCTGGCCCACAATGGTGATGACCCCATTGATATAGACTCCGAGTCTGAGGAGTTCACAAAGGGAGAGATAGAGGAGGAGACCAAGGCTGAGGTTAGCGAGTCAGGTTGAGAGGAGTACAGTGATCCCAAGTGGCATGACACTCAGGAGATCTTATAGGCCGAGAGGGTAGAGCGGAGTGTGGAGAGGGTGACCCTAGCTTCAGAGGAGCCACTTTCTCAAGATTTGGACGGAGAGGATGAGTCCGTAGTAGGACGTTATGTGGCCCCAGGAATAGGAGGAGCACATCAGTCAGCGGCATCATCTATGGCAGGTGTTGACCCTAGGGATCCATCTTGGAGGCCCGGAGATCTGAGTGAGTTATCATCCTTCTCTTAATATTTTTTTTAGCTAGGATTGTCTTAATTGCTATCTCTCCTTTTGTTTATTTTTGTTTCTATCCTTTTGATTATTTCTAATTTGTTTTCTCCTTTGCTTGTAGAGACTGTTGATGAGTGGCGAGACCTAATCCGCCAGGTATGCACTGATACCCTGATGATCCCCATGGAGAGGACTCATGCAGAGCTATCCGTGGATGTAGGGAGCCTTTAGCAGCTGGTAGGCATACCGATGTTTTTTCCCCTGTCTAGCATGTGGCCAAGATGGTGACTACCCTTCGTATCGAGTTGGTTAGGTATAGGATAATAGAGTGCCTGATGAGGAGTCACTCTCATAGCAAGACCGTAGCTACTCCTCGGGACCGTGAGCCCTTAGTGCATTCAAATCGCTAGTGTAGCCAGAGTCCTAGACATGGTCGTGCACCTTTAGAGGGATCTCATAAGGGTTGAGATACCGCTTAGCTCTCTTAGATTATTTATACGATTCATTTTGTATTTCTCGGGATCTTTGAGTGTTTTGACCATGCCTAGCACATGATGGAATTGTATAGGAAACTTGATTATATATATATATATATTCTTTTTGTATCAAACCCTTGGTATCTAGATTTTTGTGATTCATATGTATATTATAATGTTGTTTTTATATGCTTTTCAGAATGTATGCAATGGAGAACAAATGATACAAATGCTTTCTTTCTTTTTGTAGTTCGTGATGATGATACATGATAATGTAGACACAATGTGATCTTGAACTTTAGCTTTTATAAGCAATTTTTCAATACTTCATATTTATTTTGACAAAATGCGATGATAAACTGGTATGATGAGTAGATGAACTTGCCCTTCTTCTAACTCCATGCAACTAGTAAGATGCGAGGGCTCACCACTGAGAGCTATAAAGGGCACAAGCTATGAAATTTTTTGAGTGGTAGTGATGAGAGATAGACAAAGATTTGGTGGAACCAAATTAGGATGCTACAAACCTACTCTACCCAAGTGACTCCATAGTTTAGAATGCTACTTGCTTTGCAATTTATCTAGACTTAGATCCGTAGATGGCCACATGGTAGACAATATCTGGTTTTTTAGGGTTTTGAGCTCTCTTGGAATTTTGGACATCTGATTCATTTTTTTTTACTCAAGATTTCAAAGGTTCATTTGAACTATTTTGCTTACGACCTTTTAATGTTTATTGTTAAGAGGACCCCCCACACCTTTCCCCGTGCTACTTGTAAGAATCATGGGCTTATCACCATGGAAAAGGCGTAGGAGAGTAAGGGAATTCCCATCCTTTCTCAACCCTACATCACTAGTAAGAGATGCAAGCTCATCACCGAAGGTTGGTAGGGCAGGGAAATGTGTAAAAATAAAATTTTATATTTGATCTATATTTGACTTGTTTATTTGAGCAAAAATGTCAGTATGTTCTTATTTCCAAAGAGATATACGTACGGGATAGATGTGACACTATGAAGCTTCTAGAACAGACCATAGGCAAGACACCTATCCTAGGAAGAAACCAAAAGTGAGAACAAGCATGTAGAACTTGGTATGGTTACCGTTAAGAATTTCTCATATCTAGATTTATATGGATGAAATGATTTTGAAACAAGTGATGATGTTATGAAAATGAAGAAGTATGATTGGAAGGCTTATGCCAATACCATCAAAAAATTGTAATGAATTTCTTTGAGAATAAGTTCCTTGAAACGAGTGGACAAAATGAACCTAACTATATGAAGATGTAATGTAGACATAATTATACAAGTAGCGCTGGTTGTTTATGCATAGAATCGTTTAAGATGCAAGGAATTGACTATTTTGTTGAATTCCTTGCCTTCTAGTGTACATAAGAGATCTACACCATTTCCATAGTCTTTCGTGACTCGGTATGGGCCCAACCATTTAGGCCAGAATTTCCTTCCTTCGCCAATCTTTTTATCGATCCGATTGTCTAGTCTTAGAACGATATCTCCTTCATATATATCTCATTCATAGACCTTTTTGTTATACTGCCGGCACATCTGGTCAGCATAGATTCTATGTCATTGTTTAGCATCTAACCTAGCCTCATCTAGGATTTCTAGTTGGGAGAGACGTGCTTCTCTATAAGCTTCTTCATCTAGAATCCCTTGTAGTGAGATGCAGAGACTGGGTATTTCAACCTCAAGTGGGAGAACTGCTTCTGCGCTGAATACCAATGAGAAAGGAGTTTCTCCTGTTGGTGTTCTTATTGAGGTTTGGTGGACCCACAAGGCCAGGTATAACTTTAAATGCCAATCTCATTTTTTTTCTTTTACCGTTTTAAGGAGAATAGCTTTCAATGTTTGTTTGTTGCTTCAGCCTATCCATTAGCTTGAGGGTAATACAAGGAGGCTGTATGATGATTTATTTTAAATTTATTACATAGCTCATGGACCTCGTCATTCTTAAAGGAAGTACCATTATCTGAGATAATGATTTGTGGGACACTATACCTACAAATGATCTGGTTTAAAATGAACTTGGCGATCACAGAACCTGGTACAGTGGTAAGAGGCATAGCCTCTACCCATTTGGTAAAATACTCAGTGGTCGTGATTATGAAGTTATGGCCATCTGTTGACAAGGGAGAGAATTTCCCTATCAAATCTAGGCCCCATGTAGAAAAGGGCCATGGAGTTACGATTGGTTATAGAGCTTGAGCCAGCATGTGAATCTCATGGGAAAATTCTTAGCATTTATGACACTTGCGTACAAACCCTACTGCATCGTTTTCTAGAGTGGGCAAGAAATAGCCCATTTGGTGTATTTTGTGGGCTGTGTGGCATGACCACCAAAGTGGCCTCCACATATCCCACTGTGGGATTCATGAAGAATCTTCTTGGATTCTTCTGTGTCAACACACCTTAGAAGCATTCCATCGAAAGCCTTATGATAGAGCAATTGTTCTATAATAACATATTTAGCTACGATAATGTGTAACCGCCTTATTTGTTATGGTGTAGCACCTTCTGGATATGTATGGTCCATGATATAATTAATAATATCAGTATACCAAGGACATTCAGAGATGGGAGGTCTAGTTTCGACGTAATATATGCATTCATCGGGAAAATCTAGATCTACTAGATCGCCTTTGTCCAATGGTTTATCAACTACCCAATCTATAATGATTTGTCCCTTAATGGACATCTGGTTTACAAAATTTAATTTGAATTCATCCATTAAGGTTATAAAGCATCCAACCTTTTTAGATAAGGACCCTTGCGTTAGGAAAGTTCGTAAATGGTATGTTTTTACAATGACCATTGTTTCTTGATTGAGCATGTAATGTCTTAAGCATTCGGCGGTAAGATCTGTAATGTTGAAATGGAGAGTCCAATATTTAATTGGGAAGATGGATGTTGGGACATTCACTATGCATCTATTTCATCATGTTTCGGTTACCTCTACCATGTAGAGATTCTTCTACTGGAAGAGAACTAACACCTAGGGTATATCCCATGCCTACAGAATCAAATGCTTGGAAAATTGGTAGATCCTGTTCTAGCAATTTGACAATCTTTGCAGTAGTTCCTAATGATATTGTTTCTATAACTTTAGCCTCATCCTTGAGGGCTGGGATATTCTTGACTAGGTTTGTAACGTCTAACTCTGGTTGTAGGTATCAACTTTTCCTCTTCTGGTTTTACGATCGGTTGGTTTATTAAGTTGGTTTGTTGGGAGTTCAAACTCAGAGTGAATGCCTGGCCTTTTTTTCAGGTCTACTAGGTGTATATCAAATGGTTTCAGATCGCCTTTTACTACGAATATCTTTCCCAAGTACAAGAATCTTACTTCTTGAAATAACGTAGAAGGGATTGCCTTCATACGGTGTATCCATGGTTGGCTGAGTATCATATTATAGTTGGTTTCCCGATCTATAATATAAAACTTAGTTAGGATTGTTTTGGGTCCTAAGGTGACTGGTAGTATTATAGTTCCAATCGAAGTGGCTTTAAGGCTATCATAGCCTCTTAGTGTATTCCGAGTCGTGTAACAATTTGTTTCTCCATACCCTAGCTTTTGAAGGAAAGAGAAGGGAACTATGTTAACTGATGCCCCATCATTAACCATTGCACGTTTAACGTAATTTTTATAAACCCATACTTGCAAATGTAAGGCTGGATCACCTCTATGCGTGCAATCTCAACATCTGTTGGCATTTTGTTTGTATCGAATATGAACTCAATATCCTTATCCGGCTGCCTCGGAGGGTGGATATCAAAGTCTATATGGTTTACCTATGTTTCGGGAGGAGGAGTGATGTTAATTAAATGACCTAAACCTAATGATTCTAAAAGAGCATCCCTATGGGGAGGAGATTTCTTCAGCAAGTCCAAAAAGGAGATGTGAGAGATGGTCTTTGTTAGGTCATTAATTAAATCATAGGCACATATGGGTTTTACTATTGGTTGTTTGGATGTTATTTGTCTCTAGCGAGTATCTTGTATTTGGCTGAGAGGAATACTCTTGTGTCCTTGTTACGGCTTCCATGTGTAGCTCAGTGTCTAGCTCCACTAAACTGACTATCTTGGGTCGTTGACTGACTTCCTAATTGTGGTGCAACAGGTGGATTTAGTGAAGTTGAGGCTTCATGATCATTGTTTCCTGCAATTACACCCTTGTTCATCCCATTTGGATTTAATTTGTTGTTATTGTGATTTGGGAGCGGATATTTGAAGATCTTGAGGGGTGTGTTTTGAGAGGAGACTGCTCCCATGAAAGTATTTGGCGCACGTGATACAAGATCTGCTAAGAACATATCTATAAAAAGTTATCATTGTTCTTCCGGCAGACGTTTCATGAATTTACTGTAATCGCAGACAAGTCCTAGTTTCGTGGCCTTGAATTTTGTGGAAACCACAATACGAGTTAGGATTGTAATTCCTAGGTTGCTGGTTTGGCACATATTGTGGTCCAAAACTCTGATTAAACTGTTGACTATTAGTATTAAAGTTTTGTGACTTGTTGTTTTTTATTTTGGTTTTGGTTTTGATATCTAGTCATGCATTTTGTCTTGGACCCTATGTTTGGACCTACCCTTATTGTTGTTGTTGTTTTTGTGGATGATTAAAATCCACTGCATTGATTATTGGGCTAAAATTATTGTTCCATTGATTGTTAACCAGTGGTGGAGTATTTACAACATTTACCTTCTTAGCTTTGTCAGTTACTCCATCTGTTGTCACCTTGCAATTTTTGTTAAGGATTTTAGGTCCTTGATTGGCATTTATTGTACTAGGATAAGTCATAGTGTTTTGGTTAGGGATGATTAACCTCTTGTTTGTTCTATACGTCTTGCGACCACTATTTATTGTAACTTGATCTATTCGGAGAGCGCTATCGAGTACTTCATCATAAGTTCTTAGCGGGAACTTTTGGACTTCTTCCTTTACCTCTCTGCTGAGAGAATGAAGGAGCAAATCGCATAATTCCATTTTATCCATGTTTAGAGCACTTGCCTAAGAATAAAGGACTGTATGCCATCTTTGGATGAAATGAGCAACATATTCACTCTGTTCTTGCTTAATATGCGAGAATTCCCTGATTCCTGTTCTCAACAGTTTTTTCATTTCGAATGCCTTGATGAACTCTGAAACAAGTTGTTTAAACGAATGTATTGATGCTTCAAGTATTCTGGTAGTACCAGTCAAGGGAAATTCCCTTTAAAATTTTGGGGAATATTTTAGCAAAAACCCCATCCCAAGGGAGCAGTTCTCGAATGGCCGTGGCATAGGTCTTGATATGTGTGTTAGGGTCTCCTTCCCCTTTGTATTTGGGAAAATCGGGAAGAGTTCTTGGAAGTATGATGACTTTATATGGTGAAGTCTAAGGGTTCTTTCAAATATTCTGAATAAGTCCCCTATCGCATAGGTTTCAACCATTGATGGTGCCTGCTGAGGGGGTGGAGGTGGAATGGGTTGTTGATATGAGCAGTAGCATATGTATTTGTAGGGGGCATAAGGAAAACCCTATGGTTGAGAGAACATGCTGGGAGAAGAGAATATATATCCTTGTGGTGATTTGGAATACATGTTTAAGTATGGAGGAGCGTTGCCTAGAAATGGATTGTTTTTGTACTAACCCGGGAGGTATCGTATTCCCCACGGGAGTGGCGTTTGAGAACACAGTTCTAGTTGGCATTTTTTGTGAATACTGAGGAGGCATGCCGAACGTGCCTATTCCTGTGAGGAGGTCTACTTGGCTAGGATGATGTGGAGGATTGGAATTTCCTGCCTACATGAATTGAGAATTTTGACTCGCTTGAGCAAGTTCTAATCCTCTAACTTTTTCTACTAAAGTTGAGATGACTCCATTTAGAGAAGTCACAGTATTCTACCTTAGTGGCGTTTGTTGTATATTATGAGATTGTATAGGCATATGGTACCCTGATATGAACTAATCGTTTCTCTGCCAAGTTTCATCGAGGGAATTTCCTATAGGTAGTGGCATGGAGGTATTTTCTTGAAAAGAGATACCCCGGGTTGTGTTTGTAAACTTCCTATAGGTGGGTACATACTCTGAGAGCATTGCTCATTCCTGGCATAATGTATTAAATGCTCATAATCTAAAAACAAGTATGGATTTGATTGTCTACTGATTTGCGGTCTAAGAAAAACTTGAGGGGATGAACCAGATCCTCTAGTGAGCATCATGTTATTAGATCCTGAAGGCTCTGGTTGTGGCGTTTGAGTGAGCTGATCCAACTCCTCTATTTGGATAGATGAACTATATCTAGTCCTTTGAGGTGGAGTTTGTGTTGACAACCAGTTAGTTGAATAGTTGTCACCCCATGCTGAGAGCGAGGGTGATGACTGTCTATTTAGATTGATCATAGTATGCTTCAAGACCTAGGAGAGGTATGTCATATGCATCGAATCTCGACATATTCGACAGGGTATATGAACACCTGTAGAATAATGGGAAAGAGTGAAGGTGGATGGAAGAAGTGAAAAATAAAAGAGGAGGAACTATTTCTTTGACGTCAGTTTCACCAATTTGGTGGGTGAAGCATGATGTGAAGGCTAACGAGGAAGAAAAGATGAAAAGTATACTAATGAGAACGAACAAGTAGAAATATGACTCCGAACAAGAAAGTAGGAAGTTCATGTTGGGTTCACCAATTTTCTTGGTGAAGATGATGTGAAGGCTAATGAGGAGAGAAGTTAAAACAGTTGTTTATTTCATGTCGGGTTCACCAATTTTGTACAATGGAAAAAGTGACAAGTAAGCATGGGAATCTACAAGTAACTCTTTCTCGCACCCAACCTCTCGAGGTCATGCCAAGACAGCCGGGTGGGGGATGGAATATACGTGGGGTATAGGAAAACTAGTTAGGTAATCTTATATCCTCGACATGTACTAATGGAATCTAGTGAATCTAAGGTAAAGAAGGCTCTTCCTAACATGAACCGGTGTGATAAATCGGTTGGCAAGGGATGACTGCTCGAAGGCTCCAATCAATATCGAGCTCTGGCGTGATCTAATCTATAGGTTGTGGGATACAGGGAAAATGACCTGGAATTGTTTCGTGTATATCTCTAGATAGGGTCATGAGAAGGATGATGGAAATAACAGATTCTATGGGTGATTCTATGGTCTAGTCCAGAAGTCCTTAGTTTGATTTATTGCTATTATGTCTAGTGAGGATAATTGTGTGATAATGATTAGTGGAAGTGGAGAGGACCTAAATACTAATGTGTGTAAACCCGCATCAACATATGATTGACCTATTGGCCTGTTGGGTTGTGGGACCTGTGGATCACAACCGTAGATGCATGGTTATTGTGGACCTCCTATGGTCATGTGCAGAAATCAATCCCTAATCCCTAGTATCCAGTAGTCGTATGCCTTTTCGGCCTCTATATTTAGAACTAAAAGTTGTGTAACCTTCTCAGAGTACCTTACAAGTGTTCTGGCAACTTGAATTCTTAAGCTAGTGTCTATGTCAGTGATAATGTCTCCTGTGTCTGGCTGTGGGACCAAAGGATCACAATGGAACATTTGCTTTCTTTCAAGCCCTTCTCTAGTCATGCGGATATCTATTTAGGGCAATCTGTAATTTGGCTGGTTTGACCAAAACGTGTGTGCTTGGTCATCTTCAATGTTTAATCCCCTCAACTGTGAGCTGATTTGTTGTAAGTTTGTTGTTGTTCGAAAAACTTGGATTCTAAGATTCTGATCTATGTCAGTTATTCCTGTAACAAGATTAGGTTGAGGCATGATTGGATTTAATACGTGTTCTTTGGGCTCCCTAGGTCCCATGATTTTCATGCAAAGGAAATGATACAAATCTAACTAATGACAGAATAAACTAACTACGCAAGATATATCTATGTATATTCCTCTATTTTGTATTTTTGATAAACTATTGAACAGAAATTGAAAGAGTAATTATTTAATCTATCTATAAATTGACAACTAAACTAATAACGAAATTAAAACAAACAAAACAGCCGAGTATAGCTACTTGCCTATGTACAGTTGCAAATCTATTCTAAATAACCAGATAACTGATCTAATCTATTTGAAAGACTCTTGATCCTACCTCAGAAGTGAGGAGTGAATCATAGTTTCTCAGAAACTATTAATTCCCATAGCTTCCCCAGTAATATCGAAAGTGAGATTAACTTAAATGAAATGATTTACTATTCTATTTGATATGTTTTAACTAGAACTTCGAAAGCTTGAACCTGGATTTTGTAGAATAGTGGCAAATCTGATGGTGTGTGGATTTGTCCCCTCAGTGTGATCTCCTCGTTCCTTTGTGCTCATGTGAATCTAGAAAAGCGTGTGATATTAACATCAACATAAGTTCATATCAAAATAATGGTAGCTTAGGATGCAGACTAAATACAATGCGAGTAGGAGAGGAATAGCGCAAAGAGAACAGGGCTTGGCTTATGTAATTCCTATTGGGATTTATTGCGAGTCATACAACATAAAATGTACAAAACCTGAAACTAATCCTTTTTGACGAACAAAACCTACAACTTCTAATGGCTTCCTACTGAAAATTAAATTGTCCTACTCTAATTGATTGCATGAAAGAGTAACAACACTAGCACAAGAAGGTTATGTGGCTTCCAAATAACAAAACGACACTAATTATGCATTGCAACAAAATAAAAATATTGATTCCTAAGCAAAATTGAAAGACTAAGCTATTGAAATAAGAAAATGAGAGGAAAATTTGAGGGGCCATTTGCTTGAGCACAAGCCATCTATTTATAGAATTCCCATTTACCCAAAGGTGAAAACCAAATTGAACTCTTTAACCATAAACAATGTAAAAACACTATTCCAGGGAACTAGAATCATAAATACAAGCAAAGGCGGTAAAAAAATGTTGGTAAACATTGAAATTTACGTGAGTTGCATGATAAAATTAAATGTTCTAAAAAAACATGCGTGTAGGACCGCAACCCTAAGCAGGGCGGCGGTTACATGAGACCGCCGCCCAGGCAGGGTGGCAGTTTCGTCACTGAAGACCAAAAAACAAAGGGAAAGAGGAGGGAAGGGAAAAGCAAAGCACACAGGGGCTAAGTGGGACATGCAAGATGTTAATGTAAACTTGGAGAGATTTTCCAAATCCTGAACACCTTAAGAGAAGACCTGTACATCATTGGGGCATGTGTAACGTTGTTTTGGTGGTGCAGTACCCTATAATTTTGGGTACGTACAGTTGGCCTTTCTAATCCCACCTTGTTTATGTGATTTTGTTTGCTAAAACCACAAATAATACCACCTTTATCCTCAAGGCCACATCAATACGTCAAAAAATAAAACACCTATAAAGCATCCATCATAGAATCATCATCAAACATCATAGCTATATCATTATCATAGTTACACAATTCTAACATAAATAAATCATTTATAATTATCCAAAATCTCAATTCAAATTAAATGACAATCATGTAATTCACATATTGATCACCTAATATCATCAAAAAATTAATAAACCATAATATCAATGTACACATGGTTAGATGATGTATCAAAATATAGTCACAAGTGCTATGAATCGAAGATGTTAGAATATAAGTAGAGAAATGCTAAACAACATGTACAAAATGTCTACTAATGTCAGCTAGGCATCCATCCAATCCATGATAAAATAAATCACCATAATAATTATATGTCCATAAAGTCAATCACATGCTATCTAGAATAATATCCACACCTTAAAGTAGCTAGAAAAAAATAGCATACATAAATAAGTGTCGAAGAGGAGTGGGCACTACATCCCCTTCTCCTTAGACTCAACTTTCTCCTAGAAGTCATGGAAAGAGGTAGGGAAGCAAACTATACAAATAGAAGCCATGCCTTCCACGAGGTTTCTTTAATTCGAAGAAGTAGTGTGTCCCTTGGAACCCGAGTTTGGTCCAACACTATTATGAAATAGAGGAGAGGCTATAAGGCACAAATACTAACCTCCTCCAAACAAGATTGTCAGCATTCAATCCTACAAAATAATCTCTACGAGGTTAACTAAGCTACAACACATAACATTTAAACAAGAAAATGTCCATGGAATCCCAATAAATGACAACTAAGGTCAATGCAGAATAAGAGAAGTTGTGTACACAAGGTGTCCACGTAGCCACACATGGGTGCAACAAATGGTACAAGAAAGGAAAGGGTAAGAATTCCGCTTAGGTTTAATTACACTCCAAGGTTCGTTATTTTAGACAAGATTAACAACTACCAATCATGACCTTCAATCTTGTACTAGTAAACACACCTACTTATAGATCCAACAAATTCAAGGCCACAAAAAACAAGGCTTAAGCAACAATGGAAGTACCTGATTTTAACAAAGTGTTTACAAGGATGCATATTATTTATTGGAAGTACTTTATATAATTAAGAAGAATTCCCTTAAATTTTTATGGTAACACTAAGCATGATCTTGTCCACAAGGTTTCCATAACTTGAATTTGTACTCCAAATATCACAACACACAACTACTAATCCTTATTTAGAAAACCCAATCAATTAGACAAAATTTCCATTTTGGTGATAGGCAATATTTTCCCATTCTATCAAATCGACACAAGATATTCCATTCACTCTATATATCAATATGAAATTTATTAATTTTAAACCCACCCTAGCTCAAAAGATAACATAAATGAACACAAGACTTAAATGTTATAACACATAAGAGTACTCAAGCGAGATAGGGGAAAAATAGACAACAAGAGAGATCCAACTAACAATTTACGGGAGAAACATACTAGACATTCTTGTAGGTAATTATGAAAAAAAAACCACCCCTTCTCATACTAAATGAAAAGGGGGTACACAACATGGTTTCCCAAAAGGAGGATTCCAAAATTCCTCTTTATTGTTAACATATGCTTCCTAAGCCTACCAATAATCCTAGGTCACCAATGACCTATTCTAACAAAAGACGAGCGCCTCTCTTAAAGTTGGGGCTATAGAATCACACCTAAAATACCTCAAACCATACACTGTCAAATTAAGAGGCAAAGAGGGGGTATGAAAAATTGAAGGCTCCATCTAGGAGGGTTACACATGTCTATGATAAAGGGAGAAAAACATGGCTATAACACATCACTATAATAAGGTACTCCATTATTCAAGCTAGGAAGATAGATTTAAAGGTTCAAATAGTTTCAGCCATTGGTAAGATGGACATAGGGTCCACCAATATGCACCTAAAAATTATTTCATTCTAACAAGGTGATAAAAACCTCATGTATACTCCTAATAATTCCATACTAACTAGTGAGAGGTCCTAAAATGACCTAGTATGTAACTTTTGCTATAAAAATTATACATATGTTTGTTGTTTGATATAAAAAGGGAGGTGTGGGAAGTACTCATCATTACACAACCCAAAATCTCAGGGTGCAATTGAGATTAGATACTCATACGGTAGCTCAAAGGAAATTTTCAATTAATTTAACCATTCAGATTATGTCCTTTACAAGTTTTAGGGTATGCAAAAAATGTATTTTTTTTTGTAATCAAGGTTGGATAATTTGTACATTTTACTCGAGCTCAACCCATAAAATTATCCATTCCATATTCCAAGTTATAATATCACAAGTTATAGTTACGTTTGCTAAGCATATTTCTTATAAGTTTTCTAATTAATGCATTCCTTGTATTATGATATCCTATATCTTGTGTCATTAATGGTCATCAAAACATGTTGGCATGATATCTCGCCATTCTATATAGGTGGAAAAAATAATCATTTCAATTCTAGGAGGAGTATGAGAGGATTCTTTACTATTTTTCACATATAGTTTTTGATTTCTTCTATTAAACCACAAGGTTAGAGTAAGGAAAAATCTTCCTAATGTCCAAATTTACTTATTAAGTTTTGAAGATCCAAGTCTCCTAATGAGAGTCATAATATGCTCAGGTTTATCACAATACCAATTGAATTTTTTTCTTTAAACAATAGTAGGAAGAGCCAAGCTTATCACATTATTAAGTTCATAAAAAAAGAAGAGGTCATTAACCAAAACAAAACACACCAATTTTACAAGGGGTTTCCCAAGAGTTACAGGCATTGTCGATGCACCAAGTGGGTCTTTACAAATATTAATACGAGATATGATGAAGGAAGTACATCGGGAAGTCATAAGTTTTCTTTTATGAGTTCAAAGGGTTTAGATCAGTATGAGGAACAAAACAATGTTTATGGTTTAAACTCATAATAGGTTCACCATAAAAGAGAGGGAGTTCCCAAAATTTTATGTCTCTACAAAGATATCGTCAACAAAGCAACCAAGATAACAAAATGGGGGGTAATTACCCCATGGACACCACACTTCCTCACCAAGAGGACAAAAAAATTATCAAGAGGGAATTCAAATGATTTACTCAAAACATAGCCTCTATGGACAAGAGTTATAGCCTCGGATGAAAGAGCGTGACATAAACATAGCCAAGGTTGAGAAATTTAAGACCCATAAAGCCAATATCTCTAAGCACAAATTCCAAAGGATCCCAATGCACCCATATCTACCTAAACATAACTTACTACTAATGGATTATAGTGTGGTAAAAGTTAAACAATTCAAGAGATTAAGACAAGGGTTCTATCTAACTATAGGTCCTTGAGATCAAGACAAGTATACTTATTTAATAAAAAAGTTCAATGGAACTTGAGTTATAACTAAATTTATTCAGGGTACAAGAATAAACATAATCACCGTCAAAACTGCCAACTCATACTTGATGACACGGAGAACCCTCACCCTAGGAAAGGATGAGTATTGAAAGGGGCACTCCAAGGTCCTAGACACACAAATTCCTACAACTCCAAACCAAAGGCATGACTTGAAGCACCTAGGATAATTAATCAAGACACCTAGGGTGTACCCCCATATGACGAGAGAACATAATACATCAAAATAGAACCAGCTCGTCAACAAAACAAGAAGCAAACCACGCAACACTCTTGATGACATTTAGCCAAGTGGCCATTATGAAACAAGCCAATCTCTGAGTCACCAAACAGAGATAAAATCTAAGAAAATCTCAGCAATCAAAAGAAATGGCTAAGTAGCCACATTTTAATTCTATAAAAATTCACGCAATAAGATAAAAATAATAAGAGCCTAAGAGCTTCTCAACAAATCATTAAAATAAAATGCTAGTCCTTGATAAAATATTTTAAGTTTAGAAATATAAAACACATGAAATAACCACATCACCATCACTTCGTAGCCCTTTTTGGGTCACCTATGTGGGTACTCTAGATTGAGCTCACATCTAATGAATATACACACAAAACTGGATCTACTATGACATCATGTCATGATATCTACTCTCACATAAGGGGATTAACTCCTCAAGGCGACGGACATCACCCAAGTATATAGCCACCGAAAAACCATACCCAACTTACCATATTTAGCGAAGAAAAATAAGGAGTTAGCCAAAACATTTAATCAATATCCGAATCCCCTGAATGTTACCTCTAGCACTAATTCCTGAAAGCTGCACCAAACAAAATTAGCAATCCTGATGAGGGAGGGTCTCCACAGGGTCAAACCACCACACGACCATAACCAAGAGCTAGGAACCCATTAACCAATGTTCCTATGCAAGGAACCAAATTTATAACACTCAGGAAGCACATAAGGATATCAAACTGAATTAACATCTCCTAATAACCAGGATGGAAAGATTCCCACTTAGGAAAATACAACAATAAAAAAAACTATATTGTTATCATTATTCTAATTTCCAAAGGTTCAAGTGTCCTAGGTTTAGAATATATCTAAGAATGGAATTTTACAATTAACTAAAAAATATCCCAAAAACCAAAAACACAACTAAATCTAATCATAACATTATCTAATTAAGTTCCCATATTGACATCATACTCAACATTTTCAAGGTAAGGATTGCGATTTAAATTACAAATATTAAGTAGTTAATGAATTGAGAAAATGCTTAGCTATAAAAACATCACATACTCAACTTAGGTAACCCTCCAATCACCCTCCGTTATAGTTAGAATTATGAGATGTCAGACAAGTATTATTATTGTTTTGGAAATAAGTATTAATGAACAAAGGTGTATTATAGTTCAAATTACAACATCAATTGAATGTCTCAAATAAGAGCATGGATCTTGTTTATGGGTATCGTATTTGCATGACAATCCTGTATAGTCCCGAGTTAGGAATTTATATTTGTAGCGCATATTTTCTAACTATAACATGTCTTTGTACAAAACCCCTAGAATTTTTTGATATAATGATTAAAGGATTTGATAATGTTGTCCACCCACAAACACATGTCATTACATCACCTATCATATCGAGATCATATACATTTCCAATGTAATTTCATGTGATGACGTTGGGTCCACAATATAATGGCAACCCCCTCCACTGAACATGAATGCCTCAAATATATACATGGATAGTAAGAGTAAGAAGGTCACACATATAATGATCCATAGAAATAATGTCATTTTATTAAGTTAATTGAGAATGTTATCACACAATCTAGTATTCTACATCCATATGTCAAATTATCCTTATCCTCTATCCTGGTCCAAGAGCTAGGAATTGTATAATGGGCTAAGTTGGATCCTTGTCTAGGTTTTCAAATGTTAGGTATCAAATATGGGACTTTACACAAGATGTAGATAATAAAGGTGCTCCATGAGTGGTAGTATTGTAATTCTAGAGGATAATAACCTTAACCCTAAGGTGGCTATAGGTTTCTAAGGTGCAGACACTCAAATTTTGTATTTACACTTTAACAACCCTTGGTTTTCACTATGCACTCTTCCTATGATAAAAACAACTTCTACATTCTTATTTAGCACATTTTGAGGTCGATTGTTTATCTTGTTTGTCCTTACACATTGAAATATTAAAAAAAATTGATAATTCATTACACAAAATCTATAAGAAACACTAGTTCCAAAACTTCATCCAACATATTTCCCACTCCTACCTTAGACCATAAAATATGATCAGGGTTGTATCATAGAGTATTGATCCTTTTTATGGTATTGGACTGACATGTTTTCCAAATGTACCTACAATTTAAATTATCTTGTTGGGTCTTATAGTTCTTTTAGTATATCCTTTCTTAGATAAGTTGTGTATGAAACACTATATAAGAAAGTAAACACCACCTCATTTTCCCCATACCTAACCTGGAAATCCTAAGGAAATGAACTAGAGAAATAATTCTCACACTGTTTGACCTTAAACCTCAATGAGAACATGAGAGTAACACCCGCAAAGATGATGATCTAAAAATGTGCTAACACCTAAAACTTATCCCGAAAATTGTGACTATTTTTTTTTGTTACAAGATAAAGGTAAGAGGATAAAACAGGTTATAAGGATTTTTAATAAGGGAAAATAGTTTTGAAGGGACTATACCCTGTATACAAAAGGGCTCAAAAGCCAGATATCAGAAGTGAGAAAAACAACCCAGAGAAGGGCAAAACAACTAACCTCAGAGGGCTCATCAGCTAGATAAAACAAAAAATTAGAAGAAAGGATCCAGACGTACAATGATCCAAAAAACAAAAGAAGAGATCAAAAAGCAAACAATAGATATCTATCATAGAATATCTCTCACCAAAAAATAGCTCCAGATCCGCCAGTCATCAACAACTTCGCAGCCAGTAAACAACAACACAACATCATGTTACTTGATAGCCCTGTCAATTTTGGTTTTGATCGCTTGCAGCGAGATAAAGAAAGCAATGGCTGTGGCATGAGAAGAGTCTTTCATATCCACCTGAGCAATTGCCATATCCCTTTTCTCTTTGGGGCCCCAAATGTCTTCATTAACCCCGCTTAGGCTGCATACATTATGAACATGTTGTTCAATGAAATTATAAATACTTTTAAGAGCAGATAGGATGCAGTCATTACGACTTTTTTCGTTTCCCATTCTGCCATCCAAAGACTATAGCTTCTTGAATACTTCAGCAATAACCCCCTCCTCATCATCATTTTGCAGTAATCCTTTTCCCTTAGCTTTTTCCATATTTTTTATAACCCTTTTGAGCTCTTATATTTCCTTTTCCATCCTATCCACTCTGACCATCAAATCCTCCTCCTTAGGCTCCTCCACTCGGTTGGCTGATGTGCAGGAGGTTCTCAGCAAGCTCTAGGTCTTTGTGGCTTCTAAGAACCCTCTGAGAAGTAGGGATCTTAGTTTTCATGCCCTTTTTTTTCTTGCTAGATGTAGCAGTTTCAATCTTCCTTTCGAGCAGGGGGGAATGGAGGTGGTGTGAGCAGGGGGAGGAATGGAGGAAGAGGGTGGAGTCAGGATTCACATGGGGATAGTTTGAATCAATGAGGATGTATAAGAAGAATTAGCCCTTGATGCAGAGGGACTTCCCTAGAATGGCTCTGCACTTCCCTAACGGATTTCTCCAGTGAGTTTATCAAGTAGTGAGGGAAGTTGATGGTTATATTTCTATGAAAGTGGTTAAGAAATATCAAATTCTTTTGAGGTATAGTAACAAATCTCCCTTCAAGAGTTACATACCTAACAACCATCTTGGCGAGCTCAGTAAAAGGCTCAGGAATCGAAGCCAACTTGATGCCGGCTGTCACAAACTCAAGATTTTCCCCTTCGTCCAGGAATTTCTTTGTCTCCACCTCCCTGTCTACCTTCTTATTGAAGAATTTGGTGCCATCAAGACTGAGTCCCGTGATCTAGGCGATGAGCTCCTCCGTGATCTCAACCTCCATGTTGTTGTATTTAACAACCTGATTCTTCCATCCCTGTGCGAATTTAATAGAAATATCTTGATCAAAACCTTGAATCCTTTCTATCAAATTCGCAAGACCCCCAATTTGAAGGTAGTTCCAGAGCACAACATCCTCTTTCCACGCTAGATTGTGGGTGGGCTCTGTTTTGCATGGCGGACCCCCCATTTTTCCAGTGATTCTGCTCTCAACGGTAAAGATGTTAGCACTATGCATAGCAGATTTAGCTTTGTTTTTGAATCTTTCCCTTCCGTGAAAGAAGATGTAATTATTAGACCATACTTTGTAATTAGTGACCCGCTCCTTGGCGTTCTCCCTATGACAAGAAATGATGGTTGTCCAGTTCACACAAATCTCATCAATCACACAAATCTTATATGATGTCATCATTTTGTACTTAAGAATCCACTCATTAGCATCAACATTACAGTCCGTTAGTGATGATTTTCTTGGCCATGTAGATCATTGATTATGTCTTTATTAACTTGAATGGGCAGAATGTCCCCCCTTAGCCAAGTTTGAAAAGTATTGGTAACTCCAAATTTTTCCAAACCATCTGCGACCCTATTGCCTTCCCGATAGGTGTGAGTGATTTTAACATTTTCAAAACTCTTGCATATATCAGTAGCTTCAACAATGAAATCTCTAATTGACCAGCTGGGGTGTTGCTTTTTGTTTAAGAGATTGATGATGTTCAGAGAATCATAGAATCACCTCAATTATAATATTCAGAATATTACAATCCCTGGCTAGCCTTATTCCCCATAGAGCAGCAAGAGCTTCAGAGTAATGATTAGTTTGCCTACCCATTTTCCTAGAAAAAGCAGCAACAAAACAACCTCTTTGATCTCTGATGACTCCTCCACCTCCAGAGTCTCCCGGATTTTCTTTTTGAGGCCCCATTAAAATTTAACTTATGCCAATCATTGGGAGGCTTAGTCCATCGGACGGTGGTTCTATCCATACCATTGTTATTCTTTTTAAAGACAGTGTCAATATTCCAATCAGTCAGAATGTATTCTTCTTTCTCAGGGTAAAGTCTATTTTTAGGAGGTTTAAATCTAGCAATATTATCCTGCACAACAATGATAATTTCCTTGTAGACTTTGTTACATGCCTTTCTAGTGTTTCTGAAAATTCCATCATTATGAGCCTTCCAAACTCGCCACATAGTGTGAGGTAAAACAAGTTGCCACAATCTCTTCACCACACAATGCTTATACGGAGAGTCCCATTGTTCCCAGGCCTGAAGACAAGTAAGGGGAAAGATCCATTTCTGATTAAATTTTGCAAAAACAAGATGCCAAATTTTGGAAGCGTACTCACAATGAAGAAATAAATGTTTTATGTCTTCTACCTCTTTCTGACACATGCAACATCTATTTGGCATGATGAATCCCTTCTTAATGAGGTTGTCATTAGTCAAAATCTTGCCTTTAATGATGAGCCACTAGAAGAAGTTCACTCTAGGGGTTAGCTCTGGCATCCACAACTTATGCCACTTAATTTCACTTTCAATAGAGGTAAAGAAAGAATTGTATCCTGATTTAACTGAGTATTCCCCATCAAAAGAATCTTTCCAGATGAGTTCATCCTTAAGATTTTGATTACTAATATGGATTAGAGAAAGTTGATTCTGTAAAGATGAAACATCAGACTGTACATTATCCTTCTCCACTTTTAACTATTTCCATTTTCTTTTGTTTTCATCCACCTCAATGTATCCCTGTATTTTGTGTCCATACTTTGTGATTAAGTTGTCTTTAATGTGTCCATAAGAATAAATCCAATTAAAATCAGTCCATTTATCAGTCCAAAAGTTAATGTCTTGCCCATCCCCAAGCTTCCAGCTACACCCCTGAGAGAGAATATGTCTGTTGTGAAGAATATTGTTCTAGAAAATAGAACCATTCGGAAGAGACTGATCAGAAATAAAGGAAATCTTGCTTTGGTTTGAAAGTTATTTGATCTTAACCAACTCTTTCCAAGGCTTGTGCTCTTTTATAAGTCTCCAAACTAACTTTGTCAATAAGGGCAGCACTTATATGTTTGATATCTTTGATACCTAACCCCCCAAGCCTCTTTGGTTTACATACCCACTCCCAAGCCACTAAATGATACTTGAACCTGTTCTCGGTACTGTGCCATAAAAAGTTCTTTTGAATCTTTTCAATGTTGTTCGTCACTATTGTTGGTATGATAAACATTGACATGATGTAAATAGGTAGGTTTTGAAGCGTGCTTTTTATCAATAAGAACTTTCATGTGCACTTGAAAGTAGAGCTCCTTTCCATCCAACCAGTTTTTTTTTGAAATCTCTTAATAAGATCATTCCAGACCTCATTAGAAATATTGCTAGTACTTAAAGGTAGACCTAAATAAGTAGTGGGAAGAGAATTGATAGTGCATCCTAGAATATTAGCAATCTTTCTTTTCCTTTCCATAGGAGTATTAAAGAAATATATAGAGCTTTTGTCAAAATTAAATTTTTTCCCTGAGGCTTCCTCATAAAATCTAAGGACTAGTTTTGATATCCTTTGCCTCAATTATTGAGGCCATCAGAAGAAGCAGATTGTCATCAGCAAACTGGTGGTGGGAGGAGACCTGATTGCCAGAAGTTGGAGGAAAGCATTTTATCATGCCAATGCTAATATCTTTGGAGATAGATCTACTTAAACTTTCTGCCATTATAATGAATAATAGAGGGGAAATTGGGTCTCCTTACTGGATTCCTCTATTACTGGCAAAAAAACCAACTGGTTCCCCATTAACAACCACTGAGAATATAGAAGTAGAAAATATAAGAGTGAATGATTTTCCTGAATTTATCTTGAAAACCAAACTTGGATAAGACCTCATCCATGAATCTCTAGGAGACTTTGTTGAAGGCTTTATGCATTTCTAACTTGATAGCCATCCCTGCCTTTTTACTTTTATCCATAGAATTTATTGTTTCATGAACCATGATAATTCCATCTTGAATAATTCTTCATTGAATGAATCCGCTTTGCTATTGTGAAATGATCTCCATAAGAATAGGCTGCATTCTAGTGGTAAGAATCTTTGTGAAGATCCGATATATTACATTAACCAGACCGATTGGCCTGAAATATTTGAATTCCTTTGCATCCAACTTCTTTGGAGCAAGAACAATGTGTGTATTATTTGATTCTTTGATAAGATTTCCATTTCTATAAAATTCATTAATAGCTTTTAATAGATCTTTAGAGTATATTTCCCAACATATTTGGTAGAAGTTTGCCAAAAAACCATCGGGTCCCAGAGCCTTATCCCCTTCTAAAGTGAAAATAGCCTTTTTCAATTCCTCAATGGTGACCATTTTGGAAAGACTCTTAAACCTCTCAGTAGGTATTATATTATTAGGAATGGAGTCTAAGAGAAAGGAGGATGCTTGTTCATTGTAGGGATTATTCTCAGTGAGTAGATTCTTCTGAAATTCGAGGGCTTCTTCTTTGATGTCTTCAGAATCCTTAGTAATGTTCCCATTGTCCTTAGAAACCTCAGTAATTTTGTTATAAGCTCTATGCTTGAGGGCTGTCAAATGAAAAAAAATTGTATTCCTGTCTCCTACTTTAAGCCAAAGGGCTCTAGAATTCAATTCTCCAAAAGGATTCTTCATGGCTGTTTATATTATGTAGATCTGAGAGAAGTTTTTTTTCCTACTGATGATCCTCTAGAGTCATACCGTATCAAGGAAACATTGAGTTCAAGCTCTTCCAACTACTGCTTAAGTCCTTTCTTCTTTTCAAAAATATTTCTGAATACCTCTTTATTCCAGATTCTAACCTTTTGCTTAACATTTTTCAACTTCTGTAGAATCTTGAATTGGGATGTCCCTGTGCCTTCCCAATACCACCACTCATTAATTTTGTCCAGAATATCTTCATGCTTGAGCCATATTTTCTCAAATTTGAAATTACAGTGAAAAGTTTTTGTCCAATTGAATAAATTTAGGACAATAGGATTATGATCAGAGCCCGTTTTAGGGAGAGAAGAAAGATGAAAATTCTGATGTAAGATCCAATTAGTAGAAATAAGAGCTCTTTCAAGTTTAACCTGGATTAAGTTCTCCCCAAATCTTCTATTAGACCAGGTAAATTGATTACCACGAAGCTCTATGTCCATAAGATTAAGAGTCGAAATGAAGCTAGCAAACTCTTCCATACTGAGTGAAAATTCAGAGCTTCCCCCAAAATTTTCTCCCAGATTTAAAGGAGTATTAAAGTCTCCCATAATCAACCAGTTCATGTTCTCAACATTATTTCGAAACAAAGTTAACTCCTTCCATAAATTTCTTTTACCAGCAATAGTATTGGGTGCATAAATATTGGAAAGAATCTAGCTATAATTATTCTCAAGACTTTTAAAGATTATAGCTAAATGATTCTGGGAGGAGGAGAGTACATTACCATTAACAATTTTGGTATCCCAGAAGATCGTTAAGCCTCCAGAAGCTCCTTGAGAATCAACAGCAGCAAAGGCAGCGTTCTCCCAGAAATATCTTTTGCAATCTTCAACAACTTTACTTTTCATTTTATTTTCCTGAATAAGAAGGATGCTGGGCCTATTTGATATTTTAATTTCCTTGAGCATTCTTTGCTTAGGCCCCCCATTGAGGCCTCTAACATTCCAAGAAATAACCTTCATTAAAAAAAATTTTGGAGATGTAGTTGTTGGATGGTTCAAAATTCTTTGTGTACCATATATAATGTCTTTCTCAGTCTCTTTTTCTCTTACTTATCTCTTTGATAGTATACCTTTTCTATATGGGACTCCAATATTTGTAGTTCTTCTAGTAGTGGCCCTTGTGATTCTTGAGGTGGAAGCTTCCCAGCTTCCAATCTGCTTCTTGTTATCACTATAGAGTGATTCCGAAATTTCTTCCAGACTTTTTAGTCCTCATTTCTTACTTCTCACTATGATGAATCCATCATTATCACAGTCTGATATACTTTTCTTGCTAGTAGGGGTAATTTCCCCTTCCTCTTTACCTATGTCAACATCAGTCTATTTAACCATTTTAGGAGTGAGCTCCTCCATATCAGTAAACTCTTTATCTTGGTTTTGATCTCTTGCTATGGATTCCATAACCTCTTTGACTTTACCTTGTCTCATTTTGAGTATCTTCAGAGAGCTATTCCTATTTAACAACTCTTGATGAGTAGAAGAAGTAGTTTTTTCCATCTCTTCTTCCTTAGAAGTAAGAGAAATGATAACTTTTTCATTTTCTTCATCAACCTCCATGCTCAACTTTACCGGATTTGGTATCATAGTGTTCATTGCTGGATCCACTATCATATCCCTTTTGCTTTCTTCACCTTTTGTCGATTCCAGATCTATTTCCTGTTGGGCCTCATCAAGCTTTTCCGACTGGTGAATTTTAGGTCTCCACAGTTTTCTATAAACTAGTGGCCTCTTTGTCTTAAATCCTTTTTCCAATCTTTTAGCCTGGAATGCATCTGCAAGTGTCTACCTCTAGTATTCAGATCTGTTAGAGGATCTTTATCAGACTTATCCATCTATTTCTATCCTTGAGCCTCAAAAATATTTGAGGGTATTTCCAGCTTTTGCATTATTTGCTCAGGGCATTTGCTGGCAAAGGGCCCTAATTTATGACATTTGCTACATCTTAGTTGGAAAGCTTCATATTCTATTTGTTGTTTCCATGCTCCAAATTTGGACTGTAGAAAAATGTGATCAGGTAGCTCTTGATCTATTTCAGTAGAGACATAGAACCTTGCAAAGGCCATCCTTGATCTATTTCTTATGGGTCCATCAAGCCCAATTGGTGAAGCAATCGATTTGGCTATATGAAGGAGGATTTCATCATCCCACAGATGAAGGGGTAGCCCTAGGATTCTACACCAGATGGGTATGGCATGAATGTTCTCAGTATATGGATTGAACCCAGGATACCATTTTTTTAAAAACAACCCCATATTGCCCAGACACCAGGGACCACCCAATAAGATAGTGTCAACATCAGTTTGGAGATTAAAACGGGCCAGAAAAAAACCCTTGGCCATGGTGGTGATGATCAAATCTCCTTTTGGTTTCCATCTGCGAATGGTCCATTTTCTGATAATGTCCACATTAGGTCTTGATCCCAGAAATTTGCCGACTAGGGCTAAATTGGTTTTCTCTAGTGCTCTATGCAGACATCCATCAGGAACTTGTATGTGGGTCACCCCCTCAACATATTTTGTACTTTTAAAATTTAGATCACATACAGGATGAGGACCCACATTTTTGTTAGGAGGTATCTTAACAATATCCACCCATGCTCTAGATCCAAAACTACCACCTTTAGTCGATTATCTCTCTTTTACCAGTGCCTTATTAGCTATTTCGCAGCCTTTTGAAAGAATTCAGCAGCAAAGCTGCTGAAACCGCACTCTCAAAACCCTCCCACACATCAATATACGAACCCAATGTTAGCACATCAATATATGATGCACGGGAATCTTCCAAGAATACCAAAATTATAAAGCTATCCTTATTCATGGCTGAAAAGAGTGTGATAACATGTATTTATTTCCTAAGAGGGAGTTTTAGGTGGTTAAATACTCACAAATTTGAATTTTTGAGTTTCCCTCCAAAAGTGTAATTCAAATTCCTAAGGCTGTAAAATATAATATAAGTTTTTCTAATAACGGAAAAGTGTCTTGATGGTTTTTTAAGATTCCTAGGATGTTTAATGAGTCTTCAAGTGTGTATGTGAGTCTTAAAATATTTAACTTAATGATAAATCCCTCATAATGTGAGTGGGCATATGAAGAGACATGGATGAATCATCAAATAAGTTATGAATTCAAGAAAGGTAAAATTAAAAGAGGAGACAATTCAAATTAGAGAATTTTTTTGATGGAGACAGAGGGAGAGAAGGAAATTTTTTAAGTAAGGTTAGAAGGTTTGTAATAATAACTCCTAATGAATCAGATAAAAGGGAAAGTTTTGTAAGAAAATATGGTTAAATTTTAGTGAAACTTTGTTTTGGTAATATTATCTTCTTTTTTGCAGCATGTTTATGAGTTTTGTATTTGAAGAACCTGAAATAGTTTCCTTACTTTTATTTAGATATTTTACTTCCATACTTGCATGAGGTTTGAAGAAAATATGATTTGAAATTCCTTTTTTTCAAACTTGAAAATTGATACAATGACTGTGTGCAAGTTCAAATGATCTATTTTTGGACAACAACGATAATTTTTGCATATAATTTCAAAATGTATTAAAAGTTGGTGTTTAGATGAAAAATTTCATTCAAAATATGGTTTTTTAATATTTTACTTTAATTATAATTTTATTTGGATTTTTGATGTATTTTCTATCTGGATTGAGAGTTCATGCAAACTATTTAGCATAATGTTTGCTTGGGAAAATAGTGATTAATTTTAAATTACGTAATGAAAATGGATAAAATTTGGAACATAATCCCCTTGTAGATACTTCTAAAATATATTAAAGTTTTAGAGAAATTGGAATTGTTCAGAAAAAGATATACACAACAGAAATTTGCTGCAGATTTTTTGTTCTTAAGAGCACAAGAAGGGTAATTTTGACATGAAAGATAAAGTTTTGTTTTTTGATTCCTCTTGAGCCAATTTTATGAATGATATAAAAAATTTTGAGGTGATGAAATAGGGTAAAGGGGTTATAATTCATTGGTGAATCTAAAAATCCAAATTTTCTTTTTTGAGTGAAGGTTTGGTGGAGAAGGTGTGAAGAACAAATATAGGAAGGTAAGATATAGTAAGTTTTTGTGAAGAATGATCAATTTGTTCATTGAATGGACATTATGTAGGGTGAATGAGGTGTGTGAAATATGTAATGGTGATTATACAAACCATCGAAGTTGAATTTCATCAAAATTTAAATTTTTTTTCCATTTTAGGCTTCTCGAAGATCCTCATGTGCAAAGGCTAGTAAATTGTTGTTATTGAATCCTCCTCACATAGTTGAATGCATGAAAAAAATTTATCTCTCTTCATGATTAGGTATCAGAGAGTGGAATTTATATAATTTTCATATTTTTATTACTAACTACAAGTTATGTGTGAATGATTGAAGGAGATTTTGACATGTAAGATACCAAGAAAGAAAAAGTGCAAGAAGATAGAGAGAGTAGAAAATCCCTTGAAGAGATAAGAATAAATTAAAAGTGTGGAAGAAACCGAAATATCAGGTGAGGTCAAGTTGAGGTTTATATTATAGGAAAGGTTCGAAATTCTTATCAGAGAGGAGATGGAGATAAAGAGAGAGAATAAAGGATTAAGGGATTGATAGATATCATAATCCACCAAAAGAGATAACAAAAATAAGATATCTAGAGAAAGAAAAGAGAGAAGAAGAAAAGAGAACAAGAAATTAAAAATGGACTTTTTTATGCAACAAGAGATATGTGAGTTAAAGAGAGAGGTGGAAAATTTGACTATGTTGATGAGAGAAGTAAATGAGGACATTAGTATAGAGTTCAGAAAGATGATCAAATGACTCATAATGATACTTGTAGAGAGGAGGAAGAAAATGCAAATGAAGGTACAAGTAATAAATGAAGAGATAATGCTTAAGAAAGGTGAAAGAGAAGAGAGGAAGAATTCTATAGGAAATAAGAAGTGAAGAAGAAATTCATTCTTGAAGAAGGCGTGAAAATAGAAGATGAAGAAGAGGTAACAGGGAGATTTTTAGCCTCCATAGAAGAACAAGAACCTGAAAATTAAGAGCATATATGTGGAAGAGTTTAGAATGAGAGAAAGGGAGAAGTAGTAGAAATATAATAATAATTTGTAAGTCATTTTGAAGGCTTATAAACGGATGGAGAAGAAGAAAACTCACAATACTTGTTTTATAATGAAGATGAAGAGTAGTTAGAGAGTGAAATATAAGTAGATGATAGATATTTTTATGGTGAAAGAGGGAAGTATAATGAAAAATATGATGGGATGGTAGATGAAGGTACAAAAATTTAAGAAGAAATGCAAATGAACCATGAAGAAGAAGAAGAAGAATATGTAGAGAACCCAAAAGTGATGGAGGAAACAATGAATGAGACCAAATGGTCTCCAAATTTTTCATATAATGTTATGTTTGATTGTGTTTTCACAAGTTTTATAGCTAAAGAAATGAAAAATATTGAATAAAATTATCTTAAGATAGTTTATGAGAAGAAAATGCAAGAAGAAGTTCTCATTTTACAGAACAAATCCACGAATATGAAGATGAAAGAGAAAAACAAAGAACAAATAAAGAAAAAAATTAATATTGTGATCAAGAAGAAAGAAAACAATGTCAAAGAAAATGAAAGGAAAAATAACACTATATGGTACCAACGTGGACGTGAAGCACATAAGGACTGTGGGAGTGAAGAAATAAATATAAGGACCAGCAAAGAAAATGTAAGCATGGCTATGCAAGTATAGTATATGAAGAATTTTTTCCATCTTGGGAGTATGATGCAAGAGAATCTTCTAAGAACACAAGAATTCCAAATTTATCCTTGTTTGTGGTTGAAAAGAGTGTGATAACATTTATTGAGTTCCTAAAGTAGACTTTTAGGTGATTAAGTACTCAAAAAGTTGAATTATTGAGTTTCCCTCCAAAAGTGTAATTCAAATCCCTAATGTTGTAAAAGAGACATATAAGTTTGTCTAAGAAGGGAAAAGTGTCTTGATGGGTTGTTATGCATCATATGATCTTTAATGAGTCTTCAAGTGTGTATGTGAATCATAAAATATCTAAATTAATGAGAAATTCCTCATAATGTGAGTGGGCATATGAAGAGACATGGATGAGTCATCAAATATGTTATGAATTAAAGAAAGATGACATTAAAAGAGGAGGAAATTCAAATTAAAGGAGTAATTTGAAGGAGAGAGAGGGAGATAATGAGACCTTATGAGGAAGGTGAAAAGGTTTAGAAGAATAAATCCTCATGGATCAAAGGAGAGGGAAAAATTTATAAGCAAATATGGTTAAAATTTAGTGAAACTTTGAAGTGGGAATATGATCTTATTTTTTGCACCATGTTTATGAGTTTTCTATTTTAATAAATTGAATTAATTTCCTTATTTTTATTTAGATATTTTACTTCCATCATTTCATTAGGTTTGGTGAAATGATGAATTGAAATTCCTTGTTTTTTAACTTGAAAATTAATACAATGACTATGTATACAAGTTTTAATGATCTGTTTTGGGTCAACAGTGATACCTTTTGCATTTAATTTCCAAATGTCTCAAAATTTAGTGTTTAGATTAAAAATTTCATTATATAGATGTTTTTTTAATAGTTTACGTTAAGTCTAAGTAATTTTTGAGTTGTGAAGTATTGTATATGTAGACTGAGAATGCATGCAAATTGTTTAACATAATGTCTGCTTGGGAAACTAGTTATAACTTTTAAATTCCATTATAAAAATGGATGAAATTTGGACCATATGATAATTGTATATACTTATAAAATATATAAAATTTGTAGAGAAATTAGTTAGTGATGAATAAAAATATATACATGACATAAATTTGTTACACACTATTTCTTTTTGAGAGCACAAGAAGGCCAATTTTGACAGGAAAGGAAAATTTTGGTGTTTTGATTCCTCTTGAGAAAATTTTATGATTAATATAATATTGGTTTAGGTGATAAAATACGTTAAAGGGGTTTGAAGGAATTATTGAATCTAAAAATTAAAATTTTCTCATTTGAGTGAAGGTGTGAAGAGCCAATAGAGGAACGTAATAGGTAGTAAGTTTTTCTTGAAGAATGATAATTTTTTTGATTGAATGGACATTATGTAGGGTGCATGAGGTGTTTAAAATATGGAACTATGATTATAAAAACTGTTTAAGTTGAATTTGATAAAAAAAATTTATAATTTTTAGCCATTTTAGGTTTCTTGAAGATCCTCATGTGCAAAGGTTAGTGAAAAGTTGTTATTGAATTCTCCTCACATAGTTGAATGAATGAAAAGTTGTTTTATCTCTCCAAATTAATATATAACAAAAAAATATCATTCAATATTCATGCTGAACTACCACATACACCACAAAATTTGTGTCAGGGGTAGGGCCCTCTCCACCCACTCCTACGCTACTACTGACCCACTTGGTGGCCCACCTATGCCATCAATGACAAGAGTAAAAAGAAACACATATTGACGATATGCCTGCCACCATATATTCATGAGTACATCTCACAACATTTCACAAAATATGAAGTATATATGGATCAAAATCACCTATAGGTTGTGATAGAAACTCCTCTATTATGGGCCCTACAATAGCCCCTACCCTCCTCGCTACATATACTAACTATTTCCAAATGTATAGATTGGGGGGAACCTCTTATGTGACACCAAACTGGAAATTCACTCTCTCATAATAAAACAACTCTACCTATTTAGGAAATCTATCCTCCAATCACATAAATCATCCCATACAACATAACTCTATCACATCCTTAGACCTTCCACAGTATTATTTGTAAGTTTTCCATATAATTATCCCATGGCCTATCTAGTCTATTAAAGACCTATAGGTCATTATGTCATATTTGTAGCCTCGACACCCTATCCACCTTGCTACAAAAATATTTGGTTATGCCCAATAAACATAAGATCCACTAAGGGTTTTCAACACTTTTATACACTCCCGTGCCTATTATTTCACCTAATTTGTTCCTTTTGGTTAAAAATGAATAGAAAATATGTTAGGAGGAATACTTCTGAGATGTAGGTTGAAGGTTGAATGCGCACATTATTGAATTTTTGATCCAAGATAATTATGAAGATCTCCCCTTTGGCTTGGAGGAACGACCTATGTAAGAAACACAACAAGACTAACAAATATTATTAATAATATAGGTTACTAGACTTCTTAATGAGTGCTAGATCTAGGAAGCGAGGTGCTTCTTAAAAGGTTTTCAATCCACTTTCAAATAAAATTTAATGCAAATGTCATGATGTAAGGAAATCCTACTGTAGTTATACGATTTAGGTATCTCGTGAAAATACAATAAGAAAATCTAATATGATAGGAAAGGTTATGATTAAATCTAGAGGTTTGGTAGGTTATTTTGGGTTTTTTCAAGTATTACAGGGGTCTGGGGTTGATCAAATGAGGTCTTGGTTAGTTTTAGTTGATCGAGAGGCTTGCTTGTCAGAAGGAATGAAATAACATAGAGACCAATATCGCTTAGGTGACTGATGTCAATATATAGGTGAAACCAAGGGTAGTTAGGTAACTAGCGTCAGTAGGGGAAATTTACAATAATTTGTTAAAAATGGTTTTGGGGCTTCTTTTCAATTTCACAAAGAGTAAGAAGGGTTTGGTTAGGTTCATGATATTACTGAGAATACTCGAGGATATAGAGGGTGAAATTACTGAAGGAAAAAAGGCTATAGGTGGTTGGGTTGGCAGATTGGTGAGGAGGTGGAGCTAAAGGAATACATGCAAAAATAAAGTATAATGAAAGAGGTAAGGAATATATACTTTAAGAAATCACAATATGGTTGAAATCTCATATACTTACTTCCATTTATAGATATGGTAGGTGAAGGTGGAGGGTAGTTGATCCGTGAAGAGATTCTGGACTCAGTGTCACGATAGTACTCTTGTAACGTTCCTGTGAGTATTCCAATACTCTTGAAGGAGAACCAAATGATTTGTTGGGCCTACAACTGAGTATTTTGTGTCATATGGATGTTGGGAGGATTTGGATTCATGCTTGAATGTAATATTTCTCCTAAATATTTAAATGATAAACCTAGGTAAAAGGTTGTAAAATTGTATATAAAGTAACTGATGGCAGTTATGTGACAGACATTGGTCAAGGGGTAACTGGTATCGGTTAAGGCAAGCAAGTCTAGGTTTACTAAAAATAAGTAGATCTTACAAGATTTGGCATGTTTTCCAAGTTGAGTCTTCTTAGGGAAGTGAAGTTCTCGTGAGAGAAGGTAGGAAGATCTTAGAAGAAGTCCGGTGAGGTTTAGGAAGAATTCTTGGTTAGTTAGGTCAATTAGTGACTCGGTACTGGGAGTGGTGACTCAATGCTCAGAGTTATTACTTGGTCACTGTGAGTTAAGTGCCCCTGGAATGGGTCCAGGGTGAGGTGTAATGATGAGGTGGAGGTGTGAGGATGAAATTAACTTAATTAAATTAATTAAATTAATTAATAATATGAGGATGGATATTAATTTGGGATGAAGGTTCATGATGTGTTACATTAACTAATTGAAGGGTACAAAGGGGAGTGTGACCCAAATTTGGTGTCTACATTTTCTCCTATTCTCGTGTAAATTGAATTAATAAGTGATGCTGAAAAAAATAGGAAGTTGCTATGCTAGATATGAGTGGAGAATAGGTTGCCCCAAGTATGAATGAAAGTGATCCCTCTCAAAGAAGGAACTGATGAGGTAGGAAACAAAGTCTGTGAATGGTTTTATAAATAGGTTGTTATTAAAAATAAGGGTGGATGGGTTGTAGGTAAGGGTAATAGTAAAGTTGGGTAACAGGTAATGGTAATCAAACACACGCACACGTATAGATTTTGATAAAGTACTAGGTTGAAGAGCTTACAAACACTACTTCATCAAAGATCAATAGGTTTATCCAAATGAGGTTGAAGTGGTTAAGGTATCCATGGTATATGATATGGTCCTGAATCACAACTAGGAAAGGTGTAGGAATGGATAATAGGTTTATTTCCATGGCACTCAAGGTTTTGTCGAGATAAACATCATGACAAGAGGCAAGGTGGGGTCATTAGGCTAAACAACATGGGTAGAAAAATTGTAAGGTATAGTGAGTACACAAATTTGAACATCCAATTAGAGGGTCGGGTGCGGTTGTGTAGGTGGGGTCATGGGTAGAGCCAAGGTATAAGAAAAAGACATGTCCCTAAATGTAATTAGGGAATGGAATATGTATGGCAGGATTGTGGGTGAGCCTAATAGGTAATTTTAAGGGTAAATGTTGCAAGAATGACATATTTGTGGAAAAAAAGGGAATTTTTGAGGCCATATGGTTAATTGAGATGACCGATGTTTGTTATAGCTTAACTGATATTGGTTTACTAGGGAATGAATTGACCGATGTCGGTCATGTTGATTTGGGGCTTAAAGAGGAAAAATCCACTTTTACGGATTCATTTATTGATTTTTATTTATAGAAAATGACAAGCGACAGGTGCGAAAGTGGAAAAACAACAGTGCCAAGTTGTGAGTAGAGTCAACAGTCTGCGATGAGGTGATTCATATCTAGTGGTAGGTGAATATTAATGTAGGTGGAAGACAAAAAAGTGAGTGTAGGTAAGGCATGATTGTGCAGGTGTGTGATAGGTAAGTAAGTGAAATGATTGATGATAGTGGGTAAGTATCAGAATTAAGATAATAGGATTCTAGGTTAAATAGAAAAAGGGTAGGTATAGAAACTAGGTGAAGGGTAAGTATGATTGATGGTGTTAGGTATGATTTGGTAAAAAATGGGTAAGTATGAGGTCAGTTGAGGTTTGAGGAATATGTCATGTGAGAAGTTCTTGACTTGACAGTGTTGGTTTGGTTGATGCAAGTGAGAGATCAGCTGACTATGAGAGACATAGTACCACCTCTATTGGTATAGATGTGATTAAGCATGAAATTTGAGGAGTGGGAGAAAATAATAGATTTGGGACTGAGTTCGATAAGGTGTTATAGGTCTATAGGCTGAGATCCTAGCTTGCTGGTCTCTCTCATCAATAGATGGGACTCCATGACCAATACCTTTCATCTACTGATTGGTGAGATGACCATCACATTAGAGGATGTATATAGCATCCTACGGATTCCTATATTTGGGGAGACAGTGTATTTGATTTTGTCAGAGGTGTCAATGGAGCCCATAGTGGGGACATTTGGTGAGGCGATGGGCATGCTGAGTTATCAAAACAAGAAACTAAGTTATGTGGATATGTATGCGGCATATCCATAAGAGACCAGGCTATCTGTTTTGATGATGGTGGCAATAGGTTGTTTTTCTCTTTGGGATTCTGAGGGTAGGATATTTCCATGAGCAATGATGCAGGAGTTACATGAAATGATCAAGGATTGGGTCTACTTTTCTAAACCACTGGATTTTCTAGTCCATTGGTATAGGGAGCTATGGGCCTATGGTAGGTTGAGGAGGTTTTGTATGTGGTGTACATTCTTGTTACACTACTGGGAGTATGAGAACACTATGTGTGTGCATCCAGTTTGGCTACCATGACAAGAATGATTCAGGGGTGGTTTATATAGAGTGGGCTTCAGGATATGGGTACTAGTCAGGGTACAATTGAGAGTGAGAAGGGCCACATATGATGTTATATACTACAAGTGGTTGTTTGAAGGCCTATCAATGATGGATATCATGTTGAAACCATATGTTGATTTTTTTTCATATAGAGGCATGGATGATGAGTTAGAGGAGCTTCATTTATTAAGATGGATATAGGGGTGGCGTGTCGGGAAACATGAGATGATACCTGTAGATAGGGTTAGATGGAAATTTGGATTACGGAAGGATGTGCCCCCACCTTTCCCACAGTACCATAGAGATGATATGGAGAGACCCATATCTCCACCATGTCCAAGTGTTCCCATAGGGAAGGAGGAACAAGTGTTAGATAGATGGATTAATGATGTGGGCGTCACCGATGGATACAATTAGTGGTGGGTGGCATAGCTACGGGAAGCACCACTGAGGTTAAGACATTATGATTTAGCAATAGTCATAGTGTAGAGGGATACATTATAGATATAGGTGGCTGCCCTACAAGCACATAGTATAGGGTTTCAGGGACAACTGACAGGGTCACATGCTAGGTGACCACCTTGCAGGCATATGTGACGAGCCTACAAGCCCATGTAGCATAAGCACAAGCTCCCGCACAAGGTGGAGATGGGGATGAAGGGTAGGTAGACACCTTATAGACATTGGTGGCTAGATTATTGGGCCAGTTGGCCATAGCATATGCACAATTTGTGGCCTGAAAAGCCTAAGTAGAGCTACATAGGCACCAACACAGGCTTAGGGATAGGGCCTCATAGTACAGGCACCTACACCAAGATAAGGTACATGCTTGGGCAGATAGAGTTCATAGGGTACATTTAGGCCAATGGCACCACCTTATACTATATCCATGGAGAGGTTTAGGGATTCCCTAAACAAGGCTCACTATTATTAGGACAATCTACCCACCACAGGGATTGATGTTCCTTAATATGCCGAGTATCAAGATTAGTAGGTATCCATTCAAAGGACTAGATCCAGGACTCATAGTTAGGGTAGCACAGGGCATCGTCAACCCCAGAGATAGGGCCAGGGTGAGGTTAATAGTTCCCCCATACCAAGCCCCACAGAGATCAAAGAGGAAGAAATGAAGGATAAGCATGGACTAGCAAGGGGTGGTGAGATGTTGGTAGGGCGCGTGATTGGTAGTGAGGAGGAGACAAGTGACACCAGAGAGGAGGGTATCAGGTGGGGATATAATTAATATCCACATGTGATATAGTAACATTATTTTGATTTTTGATATATATACCAGGATGCGTTCCAAATAAGTGAGATTGTACATGAGAGTTTTGAGATATTGATATTTTTTATATCAGTGTATATATGTATTGATACACATACTATCCCATTATATAGTTGATAATGTTTACTGGATGGATAAGGTAGTTGATTTTAATATCCATTGTTATTATGTATCATGGAAACTAGTTGAGTTAGGAATGATTGAGTCTAGGTCATATAGGCATGGTGGAGTCAGGTATAGGCATGGTGGAGTCTTGTTATAAGCATGGTTTTGTCATTTTTTTTGTTTGATTTAATTTCCAAGTTATTGTTATTATGGAAAATAATGGATTGTTTGTGTGTTGTGGTTAAATTTCCAAGTACCTGATATCATGGAAATGCTAAATGATTGATGTATGCTATGGTTGATGTTATTAAATGTTAGGTATGTATGTTTTTATGATTGTTTAATCTCCAATTTTTGTTTAAAATGGAAATTAAGGTAAAATGTGAATATAAAAGGGAGAAAATTAGTTAAGGGGAAAAGTGGTGAAGCTAACCTCAAAGGGTCCCATACCCTCAGAGTGTTACCTATGTAGCCCTGGTGGAAAGGGGGCTCAGGACAATGTAGTTATCCCATAAGCTAGGGAAGAGTATGATAAGGGAGATGAATGGGTCGGTAGGTTTTAGGCATGATTGAGTGTAGGTCATTTAGGCATGGTTGAGTTTAGGTCATTTAATCATGGTTGAGTTTAGGTCTAATAGGCATGGTTGAGTTTAGGTGATTTAAGGATGGTTGAGTTTAGGTTGAATAGGCATGGTTGAATTTAGTTTGAATAGGAATGGTTGAGTTTAGGTCATTTAGGCATGCTTTAGTTTAGGTCATAGGTATGGCTGAATTTAGGTCGAATAGGCATGTTTGAGTCTAGGTTGAATAGATATGGGCGATGTTGGTGGAATAAGTATTCCTAGAATGTCGGTGTTAAAGGTATGCTCCTGTGAAGGATTAGAAATAAGTAAGAAAAGAGGTGAATGGTAAGAGGATACCAAAAAGCCACCTAAGTGGTAAGAACCATTACAAGTCTATCATACCAAAGATTGGCTTATGAACATTAAACCCTAAATGTTTTGCATGATTGACTATTATAAGGGTGAATATGGTCACATGATCATGAAATTTCACATTTTTGGCATGTCCTTTGAGTAGGTATAATATTAGAAAGGAAAGGTGGTGAGGTGAAAGAGGTTTTTTTAGCATAACCTGGTGTGAGACAACATTCCTCTTCGGTAAGATACTCAAGATCAAAATAGGTGAGTCCATAAAGAAAATGTTATCTTTGTCTATTTACATTTTTTTTATAGACTATTCAATGTGGGAATTCTATGTGGGATGAGTAGGATATCTCCTTGAGGTATTTGTGAAGTTTATCGATTCGGGAAGCTTTAGAATATTTTTATTTTATTTGTATAGAACTAGTCTTCATTTTTCATAGACAGTACAGTAGGGCTAGCTTTGTCTAGTTTTCCTTCAAGGGAAGAGTCTATTTATAGCAACAATATACAAAGATAGATGTCTTTTTTGATGGATTCACCTTTTTTCTATAATTTTTACTCAAGGATATTGAATTTGAAAATACCGTATATTACTTTTGAATTGTTTGTGGACTTTTAGGTCATGGACAAGACTATAGAGAATTATATGCTTCTTTTATGACGACAAAACCATAGCACACAGGGGTTAGCTATGAAAGAGAAGTTTTAAGTGAAAAATTACCATGGGATTCCATCTTGAAAAGGATAAAAAGTATCCATGAGAATCATGCATTGAGTAGAGTCGTGGTGCTCAAATTGAAGATAAGGATGAAAGGTGATGGGTAATCACATGATTCTTGTTTAGTCATTGATCCTTAAAATAGTTAAGTTGAAGGTGGATGTCTCTCAAGGGACAATTGTTTAATAGAAAGAAGATGATACAAGACTTGATTCAATAATAGAATGCTCAAAGATGCAAGTCATTGAGGGGCTTAGGTTTGGGTTTACCTTTGAGTGAATATAAATGATAAGCACCTGATGCATAGGCATGAGTAACGATATAGGGTCCATGCTAATTAGGAGTTCAGAATTTCCCCGTTTATTGTTATTCACTTTTGTTACATGATTTTCCTTGAGGACGAGGTCGCCGACCTAGAAGGTTCATTCATGGACATGTTTATCATAGGCATGTTTGATACATTTTTGGTATATTTAGAGGTGATCAAGAGCATTTAGATGGCGTTCATCTAATAACTCAAGTTGTACCAAATGATCCTAGAAAAATTCATCATCGTGGAGCATATATTTGAGTGAGATATGAAGAGATGGAATTCAAACTTTGAGAGGCAAGATAACTTCTATACCATAGACCAAAGATAAAGGTGTGGTGCTAGTTGAGGTGTGAATACTAGTGTGGTAAGCCCATAATATGAAAGGAATGTGTGTATGCCAATCCTTTCCATCATCGTTAACCACTTTCATAATAAATTTTTTTAAGGTTTTATTTGTTGATTCATCTTGGCCAATTGTTTGAGGATAGTAAGTTGAAGAAAAACTGAGTTAAATACCAAAGACATCATAAAGTTTCCGTATGATTTTTTTTTTTGAATTATTTTCCGTTATCATTGATGAGGTGGTGAGGAACACCAAAGAAAAAAATGATGTGATGATTGATGACATCACAGATTTTAGACTCAGCTTTTGTAGAAATAAGAGGTATGGATTCCACACATTTAGTGTAATATTTGGTAGCGGTAATAATCCATTTATGGCATTGGGAAGAATTAGGGTTGATCTCTCCAAAAATATCTAAACCCCATTGAGAGAAAGACCAAAGGTCTTGTGCAACTTGTAAGGCGTGACTAGGGGTGTGATGAGGATTAAAATGTTGTTGACACTTCACACAATACTTAAAATAGTAACAACAATCATAGTTTAGGTTTGGCCATTAATATCCCACGTGAAGGATATGCTTAGTGACAGCTAAACCACTAAAGTGCCCCCACAAATCCCATCATGAACTTCCTTGATGGTGTTTAGAATTTCAGAACTCCTAAGGCACTATAATAGGATAGTGTCAAATCCATGTTTATAGAAAAGACCACTCATGATGACATAGAGAGAGAAAATTTTGAGAAAATATTGTTGTCCAATCTGAATAAGATATGGAGGTAGAATTAAAAGGGAAAGATAGTCAACAAACTGCTTATAACAACGGTCACGTGGGTTAGTTTCAATGTTTCCTACAAGGTTAACGTCTCAAATTAGATAAGAAGGTGATTAAAAGCTTTGTACTATGACAAAGATTTTTGAGCTAGAGGGTGAAGAAGGGATTTCAAAAGAAAGATAGGGCATGGTGTCAAAAAATTTATTAGTGGAACGTGGGCTGGGTTGAATTTCATAATGGTCAAAGGTAGTCAAAAGTATGTCAACATGATTCTTATACTTTTGAATTATCTCATTACAACACTGGTATATACCATTAACTTGGTTCACTACAAGTTGAGAGTTGCCAAATTTAGTAATTTATTTAATGTTTAAGGTTATGGTGGTTTGATTACCTAATATAAGTTCTTCATATTCAGTGATATTGCTAGTATAATCAAAATCTAGTTTGAAAGATAATGGCATAACCTCACCATTAAGAGGAATGAGGATACCTCTTATACCACCCTCACGTTGACATTTGGAACCATTAAATAATATGGTCATCTGGTAAGTGGTATCATCCAAGGAGAGGATAGCAATGGATTCATTAGGGAAATCAACGTTAGAGGATTGATTTCCAGAGAGAGGTGCGTCTGCGAGTTGGTCAACAATTGTTTATATTCTAACATTTTTTGATGGATTAATTCAAGATCTAGGTTTGTAAGAAGCATGAGCCAACATGAAACATGTTGATGGCAGTACAACTTAGCGTACATGTAATGTAAGGGGTCATTATTGGTGAAAATAAAGGTTTTGTGGTTCAATAGGTAGTGGAAAAGTTTAGTGGTGAAAACAACTAAGGCTAAGAAAATCTTTTTGGTGCGAGTATATCTATTCTTCATATTCTAAAAGTGTACAGATTATATAATAAACCATTTTCTCCATTCGTCACTTGTCATGATGAGTGAGCATGCCACCTAGGGAATGATTATTAGCAAAAATATAGAGGTAAGATGGTTAGTCATTCTTAGGGGGGATGAGCATAGGTGGTTGGAGGAGGTATTATTTTAAGGTGTCAAAGGCTTTATGGAATTCATCATCCCAATTAAAGGATACATCCTGTAGACACATGTAGTTTGATCAAAGCACTATTATTCTTAATATTGCACTAACTATTCGCCTTCTTGAAAATTAACGATACCTCATCAATTAGACCTATCTAACTCCCCTCTTATGAAACTCTTTTGGTCGTATTCCTCTTACAAACAAAATAAACATGCTAATATAATGTTTTTTGACTAAACCATCTTCTCATTCCCTTTTATACTACTTTAAACAACTTCCTATTTTATTAATCCATTTCATTGGATTGATTAGACCTCTTAAAACTCTCTTGAAACCCTAATTCCTATCTAAACAAGATTAATTATCCTAGACCTAGGTTAATTACCCTAAACCTTGATCAACCTCTTCTAATCCTAGTCAAATCTTAATTTGAATCACTAATCAAATTGTTGACTCCTTTTTAGTCCGACATGCACCAAATTCCCCCACTTTCCCAAATGGAAAACTATAAATAGGACTAGACCCCCCTCTTATTTCTAAGAACACTCATCCCTTACAACCTAGACTATAGTATTATTTCTAATATTAAGAGCTTATTTCATTTGTTTTATTGAGATATTGCTTTTCCATTTCACTACACACATAAGCATTGAGTAAATGGGAAGAACCATTTGCCTTGAAGCCGTTAATGTTGAGTTGTCATTCTCATAATCACTAACTGATTGCTTAGAATCCTTACTAGGTTCAGTTTTTAAAAGCCTTCAAGAATAGAGGAGAACTAGATATGTTAGGTTGTTTGTTTATTTCAAGTTTAATGTATGTAAAGTAATGAATCCTTGATTATTTCTTATCAGATGGTCCATTGTCTCTTTTACTTAAAGCTTGTGGGGTTTCTTAACTATTCTTACCTCATTTCCATAGCTTTTGCATATTTTCATTGAACACATTTGCACGCCCGATGGGATGTGAAGTCCATCCTCCATTAATGGAGTCATTTTGAAGCTTTTAATTTAGTTTCTAAATTTTTACATATATTTATAGGGTTAAATATTTTTTTTTGGGTTTTATAGCTAGGTTTTATGTAGTTAACCTTCATTTTCATGCTTCTCTATTAAGTTTATGCTAGAAATTACATTTCAAGGAAAAATTATAACCTATTGACACTTTTAGAATTTTATTTTCCATCTTTTTTGGTGGTATTGTTGGTAGGTGTGCATAAAATTTTTGTCAGTGCAGACACCCTGTACCCTGTCATTTTTACTAGGCGCGCAGGTACCCAAACCCTCGCGTAAGTACCCTACGTATTGTCATCCCTCTGTCAAAAAATTTTTACCAAGCATGCACATGCCCAAACCATGGTGCATACACCCTTATCTTGGCACATACACACCTCTTCTAGTGCACACACATTGTCATAGTTTTTACCTTTTTTTTCTTTTCTATTGCATGCACCTATTCTCTAGCGCAGGAAACCTTATTCTCTAGCACCCTTTAGACCTAGCTAACTATCATTTTCTCAGAGGAGTGCACATGCATAAAATGGCATTCATACACCCTAAAGGGCATGTAGGTGTCTCTGTAGGAGGTTTGCACACACATAAAGGGTTGTGCACACACCCTGAGGGGTGCACATGTATATCTGTTTGATCTGGATTTTTTCATATAAGATTTAGTGCTCATATTTTTGGTCATATCTTTTGACCTGTTCACCCATTTTTGGAGTTTGAATAGGTGTCAGAAATAAAAATAATTAAAATTTATGAGGGAAGTTCCAAAATTAATATACCTTTAGTATCATTACTTCTATCACCAAACTCCCAAACTACCCGGGACACTTCCAAAAATGCAAAATACTAAAAAACTGTTAAAAACATGCTAATAGTAGATTTCTAGAAATTTCTGATTTTCTTTATTTTCTAACTTTTTCCATGGCTCTAACAATGGTTTACATGTTTCCTCTTCATTAACGTTTTTTTACTAACTTAGTTAAAAAATTTGCATCTTTATTTATGAAGTTTTGAAATGCATATGCTCTTCTCTCACACCTTTCTAGGTGATCTTAGGAGTCAGAAATGTTTCACTACTTTCTTCATACTTGAAAAATGATTCAATTAGCTTTCAAAGTTTGTTAAAAGGAACATATTTTTTAATTTTGCTTAAGTATTTTCCAATTCTTGAAAAATTTGAGTGTGATATCTTATTATGTATGCTCTTTCCTTGCATCTTAGGACAATCTGGAAAATAAAAAACAACATCTTATCTCCTTTATATGATGTATTTGAAAATTACTAATCTTGGTGTAAAGGACCAAAAGTGCTTGTTAAAGAAAAGAAGACGTCAAGACAAAAAAAACCTTCTAATACATGTGTTTTCATACAGGTTGCCAAATGGTGTGCTACTTAAAACCACATTAAATTAAACAAGATAAAAAACACACCACTCCACTTCACATTGTATTGTAGGTTTTAGAAAAGGGTACATCCCTATTCACTCTATTGAAACATAACCCTTTTGGCATAATGCCTTAAGCTACAATAATGGGGGTGGTTCCAGGAACCCTAAAGTAATACACCACTAACTAACTTTGTGGATGAAACATGAAGCACTCTACTTACCCACTTGACTAGTTTTACACTGTAAGTTAGAGTTAAAATTGTCTGTATCGCGACCCTAGTGATGGTACAACTGAATGCAATATTTTCTCATATATATCAAAACTTGGTAAAGTAAATCTGAGATACTCCCAAATAAGTCAGTGTGATTCTTTCGGTAAATTGAGCTCTCTCCTAGACAAATTGTGACACCTAGTTAGAGATATTGTTAGGGAAGCCATTCTGTCTAAGAGCCCACTTTTGCTAGTATTTTGTCACGTAAATCCATCACAAATTGATGACTTATTTGGGTTCTAAATATTGTTTTTCAAACAAGGAAAAGATCGCATGTAAGTTAGATCTAAGTGTCTTTCCTCATGAAATTAAATGACGTCTCACTTATCTTAGCCTCTTTCATACCTTCGGATGAGGCGAAGCTCTACCCAAGTAGCACTTATTTTATTTTCATCTTTTTGATATTTACCCTTGTATTCTCATTGCCCACTTTTGGGTGTGAGAAATAAGCATACCTTGTGTGTCTTATCAAATACATTACTCGCCATTTTTTCCATTTATGCCCATCCATGTGTTGGTGGCTGGGTTGTTAAATGTCTAAAGTGTGTGGGTACATTTTTTTGTATCTTTGGCAGTCCTTTGATCTTGATTTCAAGATCATCTTCACTACTATGAGTTTGGTTCATAATTTATGTCTCCTTAAGTTGATAGTTTTTCTCACATTTTAGTCACACAATTTTTGGTACTTACATCGTGTTTTCAATTTATTGAGAACTAGGTATAAGTCCCTTTATTGCATGGTTACGCTGCTCACCACAATTACAAACTTCTTGTTATACTCATACTTAGTTTCAATTCCAATGTTATCTAAGTCATTTAAGAGTGTTGATATTGCCTTATATTGACTGCGATAACATTGTCTTGATACTAACAACTTGTTTTCTTGGTTAATGTATCAGGATAGTGTTGTTACACTATATAATGTTCACAACTTCCATTTTTCAATAAAATTAAATTTCATCATCACTTAAACAAGTTTTAGTATACCTTATCGAGAGAGTTGCATCAGTACCACTTTGATATTTAGGCCTTGTTAGATTTTAACTTGACCTAAATATTGATAGGATATTGGCACTATCTAGTTTTAGGGTATAAAAATTGGAAAAACGCTAATTCGAGTGTTTCATTTCATTTAAGTGTTCATATGTGTGTTCTTTGATAAAAACAACTACATAACATTACACCTATAGAACACACAGTGTTATTTCAACATCACCTCTAACAACTTATGCAAACATACACCTAGGTTTCACACAAACTTCTAAGACATTTAGATGAAACGTCATATAACTTTGACTAGTGATTCCTAGAATAAAAAAGATGGCATCCAAATCAAATGAGCACAACTTAGGAGAAACCCCTTTTGACTCATTCCCATTAAGCAGAAAACAACTTCACACCTCTCTTTTCACATGTCAAAGACACAGAGCCATTAATTGATCATAACAGATTTGAGTTTGACTCTTCTAGAGAACAACATAAATTATACCTAGGCCAATTCAAAGAGCTCCTATATTATAACAGAGATCAAGTACTCACAATAGTCTTATAACTAGGGACCTAAACTTCCACATGAACGCGAAGTAGAAACGTAGGTCATTAATCATAAAATAGAAGAACGAATATCCCTCTTATACATGGATAACCCCTTTGATATAGGGTATTCCTCTACTTCTGGGAAACATCATACCACCATTGAAGGAGACGCGCCTCAGAAACCTTATTACAAAGCTTCACGTAAAGTAAAGATTGAGTGTAAAGCCCTCATCACCTCCCAAGTTTGATGAGGAAAATGATCCTTTAGTTAAAGAAGATATCCTTCAAAAATAGATCTCAAAGTTGAGCAAAAAATTAGCAAACTTTAGACTCTTTAAGAAGAAATGTATAAAAATAAAAAGTTAAAACGAAATCTAGTGAAATTCCATTTTGATCCATACAATGACACTACCTTTAAAGTGGCTAAGGCACAAATATCCATGTCACCTACCAAAGAAAAACTAATTCAATGAGATTTTACAATCAATTAAAGACATGCTTACTACACTATAAGAGGGAAAAACATGACATAGTAAGAAAATAATTATATGAAGAACTATTGCCCTTACCCATTTTGATAAGTGATATGTTGTGGAAATCCTTCCCAAAACATTTTTCTATCCCTAAATTTGATAAATATAAAAGCAAAGTTGATCCTTGTGATCAGATGAAGGACTTTTATATGGATTTTCAAGAAGTCACATACAACCATAATTTCTTAATAGGACTCTTCCCTTACGGCCAAGGGGCGCTAGCATTGGAGTGGTTCTTTAGCATACCCAAGGGGTCTATTACAACATGGCTTATACTAGCGGAGAAATTTTTATGACATTATTCCTTCAACATGGAAAATTATATCACAATGAATGACCTCTGCAATGTAAAGCAGAAGCCCCATGAGACCTTTGCAATATTTTTACAATTATGACGAGGGATGGAAATTCATTTTCCCTTGTGCATTATAGGAAAAATAGCTATTGAGCGTATTTTTTTCTAACTTAAACTTAGAGATAGCCTTCCATTTACAAATGCATTATGGCTCTAACTTCTAAGAATTCATAGAGAAGGGTGGTCAAATTGAGAAGTCCCTCATCAAAAAGGGTACACTTAAACCAGTTGTTAAAGATAAACATGAAGAGAAACCCATAGATAAACTAAAGTTCTTAAATAATAACAAGCATTTCATTTGTGATGACATTGCTAACTCCAAAAGAGTCCAAACCGTGTAGATGGGTCTACTTTTAAAGCTCTCACAAGGACCTCATCCCAAGGCACCCATGAAACGTATGTTTACACTATTAACAGAATCCCTATATGCCATACTAAAGTAATTAGATAAAGTAAACATGGTGGAATACCCAACTGCGACTGTACCATACCCAAAAGATGCTCCAAAGCCTGGTTGGTTCAAATAGCATGAGTACTATGAATTCCACTATGTTAAAAGACATCAGACAAATAGGTTTTTAACACTACGTCATTACATACAAGACCTCATTGAAGAGGGAAAGATCGCTGTATATTATCCCCCTGATGCAGGACAAGGTCCAAATGAGAACATGGGTATCTTTAAAGAGTCATTCCCTAACCATGTGGATGAAAAGAAAAGGAAACCATATCATGGATAGACTTCCAATGACTATAGGACTTCCACTTATATTTATTCCACTAATAATAGTCCCTTTGATTCTCTCATAGGATGTATCTATTCATCTAATGAACAAGTCAATACTAATAGGATCTTGGAAAAGAGCTATGTAGTAGGGACAAGAATTACTCATTTAATCATGCTATACCACTCATCTGTCCCTCAGGAAGGCCAGTACAATTTGATATAACATTTAGAGAAAACACCTACTAGGATATCAATCTTAGATCTCCTCAAAATCTCTACTGCTCATAAAAACATATTGTATAAAACACTGTAAAGTTTGGGAGTCTCTACAGATGTAGATACCACACACCTCCAAGCCATGAATGCACACCTTGACTCCAATGATTATATTAATTTTTATCACACCCTAATCCAATGTAATGACCCATAACACAACTTACCCTTATATGTAGAAGTTGTGGTTACCCATCGAAAAATCAAGAGAGTACATGTGGATGGTGGATCTGGTCTAAATGTTTGTACTTTGAAGTTGGTTAAGTAGCTAGGCCATTCAGAGAAAAATATAGGGGAAAATACTATTACAATCATAGCCTATGATAATGAGGAATGATAATCAACGGTTACTATAATAGTTCTAATGGAAGTAGGGCCAACTTGTCATGATATAATGTTCCATGTCCTTGACTTGGATCTTCCATACAACTATTAGGTCAATTATTATTTATGCATTAAATATTATTTAGTTTGTTTATTTATTGGTTATATGGTTATATTTCATCATAACCATCTAATTTTATTTATTTTACATACGAGTATTGTTATATTATTTTAAAAAAATTATTATCACTATTCAGTTGTGCTTCATGTATGATATTTTAGAAGCTATTGTAATCAAGGATATTATTAGTGTGCATGATTAGGGGATCATTTTGAGAGCTTTCCATCAACTATGAGAATGTGACAAATTGACATCGAGAGCTCTAGTTATGTCCAGTCAAAGTTCAGTCAACAAGAAAGTCAACTATGGTCAACTGGTCAATATTGGACCAAGGGACACTGTGACACATGGCAGAAAAGGTAAAGGATTTGATTTGTGTTTTTGATCTCTTGTTTTCGATGGTCATAAAAAGATAGCTCGTTAGAACAAGAGGCTCAACTTTTGTTATGGAGGGGAGCCCGACCGCCATGTGGACTATGGTATTATCACCAACGTGGTGGGTCCACAAGCCACCATGTGGATTGCCACCACTTAGCCATTTTTCATTTTGAATATCATAGTATTATATGGTTGAATTTTATATTATTCACCATATTACTATACAATTTCAATTTGTAATTTTTAGGGTCGGTTCTTGGTGAGACCACATTCCCACATATCTTGGCGATCACAAAGCACACCACATGACTCAGAAAAACATTAATACAACCACCCACATAATATTCCAAACCACCATATCTATTTTCCAAGTCCACATGGTGGAGGGAGGATGAAGTGGTGGTAGGGGGCATGTAAATGCCATGCGTGGAGATCCATGTGAGAAGGAGGTGGGGGCAATTATGCCTTAAGTGGTCCTTTGACCACTTTAAACCTGCATGGAAAGGCTTATTAAAGCCTAAACCATTACTTCACCAAAAAATGGGGGATTCAATCCCATTTATAATGCAAGCTTCTCCCTATGGGATTTTATCCACTTTTCAAATGCAATCCACCACTATGGGGAATTAATCCCATTTATTCATGTATGGGCTAGGCTAAAATTAGCCTTAGGATAATTTTGTAAATGCATTATTTTAAAGGCCCTATTTTTTTATAAATAGGGAACCCATTTATTTGTAATACACACAATGCAATGGAGAAGCTCATTCCTAGAGCTCAGAAAGGTGGAGAGCGATCCAAGAGGAGAGTTAGTTTCCATGGGCATAGTTGTGTGAAGACCTAATTTATTTAGGCATTATTATTTTAATTATTATTGACCTATTATTTTTAGGCAATAGTAAATTAAAATTATTGTGGACTAGGAGTTATTAATACTACCTAGTTGGCCCATAGCGCCACACCAAATTATTGTGAATCTTGGAATATCAACCTGGAGTGTCATAGGGCATTACGAAGCATCTGGAAGGCCTGATCGAGAAGCGGAGGATTTTGAATAGTGGAGCTGGTGCCATCGAGCTTACCGAATATGCTAGGAAAGGGGAAGTTAGGTGCTATTTTTCACCCTTGTCTTCTGAAGGTCTGGTTATTTTTCTAAGCAAGTTCTTAATAGTTTCCATTAGGTTTTCTTGTGAAAGTACAATTGTAACTTACAAGTTTTGACTAGTGGAATGGTTCGATAAGAACCCGGAGATTTAGGTAATTGCCAAACTCCGTAATCAATCATTGTGCAATTGTATTTATTGTCTTGCATTAATTTTTAAATTGATTACTGAAAAAGGAGCAAATTATAGGCAAATAATTAAAGCCTATAAGGGTCCGAGATTAGGTAGATAAAAACTTGATTATTTTCAGATCAAGTTTTGGTATCAGAGCAGGTGATCATGCTTGTGACTTGCTAATCTCTGAAGCAAGTTTGGTATCAGATCTGGTTTTGGAAATGGATCTATACCTTTTCTTCTAGTTGTTGATTATGCTTACCTTATTGGGCACCATGGTTCGAGTGATGATCACTTGACATCTAGAACATGATTTCCAAATTGTGGAGTTACAAACCCACCTAGCTACTATTTGAGAGCATCAACCCAAGCAGCAACAATGCATCACAGAGTTGCAAAGAATCTTGGATGCTCCACTTGGGAAGGGGGCTGAAGCCAATCATCTTTGGAAGAGCCATTTGGAGAGGAAACCTTCTCCAGACTTGGTCATGTGTCGTCATTGTGGAAGAGGACACGATACCGAGTGATGTTGGGATTTGTACCTAGAGAAGAGGCCTAAGTGGATGCAGAAGAAGGACAAGGCTATTGCACGACCCATCATCGACTAGTCAGTGGCACCATTGGCATGGGGAGTACCAGTGGAATGTCCATACATCATACTGTGACATGCGAGTGCCTCTAGACAGTGGATTCTAGTGGTTGCACTAAGCATAGTTAGTAACCCTTATTTTTTATTGGACTATTAGAGTAGGGTATGTAACTACGAATGTGGTACGCCATCTAGGATTTCCCATGACACCACTTCCTCCTACCAAGACAGTAGGTATAGAAGATGGTACTCTGCATGGAGTTTCTACCAGTTATTACATTGTGAGCTTCATAATTGGGAGATGAGTTTCCAATAATATCACTCTTGACATCATCCCTTTGGAGATGGATGAAATGGTATTAGGAAAATTCTACCTTACTGCTCATCAAGGTTATATGACTGATGACAGGAGCAGAGTGGAACTTTGTATTGAGCATAGCTAGAGGATAAAGTTTGTGATAGGTCATGTTGTTCTTCTTACATGAGGTGAAGAAGTGAGCCTTCAAACTCATATGTACCCAGGGGATCATGGAGATCCTAGTGTAGAGTCAAGCTCATATGTCCCTGCGGATCATCCAGATCTAGACATTGAGGTCGTGTACATTCCAGCAAACCATGAGGATCCGTATGTAGAGGAGAGAGAGCCCAGGGATCCACAGGACACCTATTGAGGTATCCTAGGTAGACACTAAGGATTCTACATTTGGTAATAAATCTAAGGTGCCAATAAAGTTGACTTTGTTCAGCTATTGTATTTGGTTTTTTCCTAGCATTATTTATTGCTCTTGTTATAATAAAACCATAAAATATTGTGTTAGGTAGAATGTATTGGTAAGACCCCTTTGAGGGAAATGTGTGTATACATCTAACTAGACATGGCACATTATTTAAAGACCCAGATTCTAGGCAATGTTTGTAATTTGTTATACTTGCATTAGTAAGACCCCAGAGGGAAATTATTTTGGTGATTTTTCTAACACCATAACATGTAGTATATTTTTCCTTGTTGAGTTATTGGTCCAGGAGGGAGGAGAAAAATTAATTCAATCCACATTGTGATGTAGTGGAGAAGACCAAGTACATAAGCCACCAAGTAGCAGAAATTTTTGCGACAGGTTTACCATGCAAAATTATTTTCCTATAGAATTGGTATTTTAAGCTTATTGTACAAGACTCCAAAAATGGAGCATTTTTACAACTAGGTTTACATGGTGTATTAGGATATAATTTCCTCACACTTGTATTTGAAAGTTGTATAAAGACCCTGTTAGGGGCACCTATCTCCTAATCAGTGTGTGAGTACCTATTACAGCTTGGATACATGAATTAACTCATATAAAGCTTGGAGATTGATCTAGTGAAGACAATAGAGTTCACGGGAGTCATCTCGGAACTTCATTCTGTGTAGAGGCATTGTGATCATGCAACAGAATGGTAGCTCAATCACCATTGGCATTAATATTGGGTCAAAACTTCATTCTGTGTAGAGGCATTCTGACCGTGCAACAGAGTGGTACCTGATATTAGTGTGTCAACAAGAGGAGATCTGAAAGGATCAGCTTGAAACGTCATTCAGTGTTAAGGAATTGCAACCACACATTCGAATGGTAGTTGATCAACAAACTTAACATCATGCATTGGAGGTTTGAGGTATTGAAAGAGGCCTAACATCGTGTATTAGAGGTCTGTTGAGTTCTGTAACAGACTTAGCATCATGCATTAGAGGCTTGAGGTTTTGAAAGAGGCATTAACATCATGTATTGGAGGCATTGAGGTCTGAAAAAGGACAAGTTATTATCCATCATCAACATCGGATCAATAATAGCTCTACATAACATGGAGTTCCTTTAAACCAATTTTGATTCTTTGGAATTAACTTGGATCCAGGAGCTATGTTATAGAGTAAAAGAAGATCCTTCTTGTCAGATATCAAGAAGCTTAGCACCACACAGTAGGAGTGTTGAGGTTTCATGTAGAAACTTAGCACCATACAGCGGAGGCATGGAGGTCTTCTTCGGATATTAGAGTGGCACAGTGGAAGCATCATGGGCCCATAACCCATAGGTCCCAAGGATCAGAGAAAAGTTTTTGAAGTGAGAAGGTTACAGGAGAAGAGACCCAAGGGTCTACTACAGTAGAACTTCCAAGGTGGTATAAGAGTTTCCAGATTCAGGACACGATGGAAAAATGTTCCAATATAAGCTTTTTGGGACAAAAATCCTTTCTCAATGGGGAGGTGTGATCAGGGGATCATTTTTTAAGTTCCCTAAACATCCCTAAATTGTGTCAGTGCAGAAGATCATTTTGAGAGCTTTCCATCGATTGTGAGAACGTGACAAACAGACATCGGGAGCTCTAGTTATGTCCAGTCAAAGTTTAGTCAATGAGAAAGTCAACTATGGTCAACTGGTAAATATTGGACCAAGGGCACTATGACACATGGCAAAAAGGAAAAGGGAGTGTTTGTGGGTTTTTGATCTCTAGTCTTCGACGATCGTAAAAAGATAGCTCTATCGGAACAAGAGGCTCAACTTTTGTTACAGAGGGGAGCCCGGCCGTGGTGTGGACTATGGTATTATCACTGACGTGGTGGGTCCACAAGCCACCACGTGGCTTGCCACCACTTAGCCATTTTTCATTTTGAATATCATAGTACTTATATGGTTGAATTTTATATTATTCACCATATTACTATACAATTTCAATTTGTAATGTTTAGGGTCGAATCTTGGTGAGACCACATTCCCACATATCTCGGCAGTCACAAAGCACACCACATGACTTGGAAAAACATTAATACAACCACCCACATAATCTTCCAAACCCCTTATATATTTATAGGTCCATCGTGGTGGATGGGAGGATTAAGTCAGGTGGTAGGGGGCATATGCCATGTTGGAGATCCATGTGAGAAGAAGGTGGGGGTGAGTTATTCCTCAAGTGGTCCTTTGACCAAACTTTAAACCTAAACGTGGAACCCCAGGCTTATTAAATCCTAAAATGAAGCGGTTACTGCACCATGCCAAATGGGGGATGCCCCAAGTCCCCGATTTATAACATGCAAAAGGGTATTTTAATCCTAAAACCTATCTCCTCCCCCCAATGTGGGATTTTATCCTACTTTCCTAAATGCAAATCTGCCACTATGGGAAATAATCCCATTTATTTTGCTACGGGCTATGCTAATATTAGCCTTAGATAATTTGTAAATGCATTATTTTAAGGGCCCTATTTTTGTATAAATAGGGAACCCATTTCACTTTTTAATGGACACACACAACGCAACGAAGAAGCTCATTCCTAGAGCTCGGAAAGGTGGAGAGCAAGCCAAGAGGAGAGTTAGTTGTCATGGGCATAGTTGTGTGAAGACCTAATTTATTTAGGCATTATTATTTTAATTATTATTGACCTATTATTTTTAGGTAATAGTAAATTAAAATTATTGTGGCTAGGAGTTATTAATACTACCTAGTTGGCCCATAGGGCCACACCAAATTATTGTGAATCCTGGAATATCGAACCGAAGTGCCATAGGACGTTACGAAGCGTCTGGAAGGCCAATTAAGAACTAGAGGATTCCGAATAGTGGAGCTAGTGCCATCGAGCTTGTTGAATACACCAAGAAAGGGGAATTCGGGTGCTATTTTTCACCCTTGTCTTTTGAAGGTTTGGTTATTCTTCTAAGCAAGTTCTTAATAGTTTCCATTAGGTTTTCTTGTGAAATTATTGTAACTTACAAGTTTTGACTAGTGGAACAGTTCGATAAGAACCCGGAGACGTAGGCAATTTATGAACTCCATAATCAATCATTGTACAATTGTCTTTATTGTCTTGCATTAATTTTTAAATTGGTTACTTAAAAAAGGAGCAAATTATCGGCAAATAATTAAAGCCTATAAGGTTCTGAGATCAAGTAGATAAAAACTTGATTATTTTCGGAACAATGTAACTTATTTTCTTGTGAGTATTCAGTTGTACAATACCTATAAGTATTGCAGCTCATACGAATATCATCTGGTTGTTTGGGATTAATATAAATTTATCAGGCTTCCGCCCCTATTGCTCAATTTACATTTGGTACCAGACAGAGAATCTAGACCTGTGAGGTAGTGAAGGTGTGGAAAGAGTGAACAACAATGATAGAGGAGTTTGGAGAAGTTTTTTTAGCAATTGAGAGTGTGTGCGGCCTCTTGTAACCTCCCAGCCCCATCCCTACCTCCCCACATCCTTCTGTTCATTCTAGGTGTTTGGAACAAAAATTTGTTTTGCACCAGGGTACACCCTTGCACCAGGAAAAATTTGTTGGAGGAATTTAAAAATAGAAATAAAAATTATTTTTCCCAAAATATGGGTTTTAATTCTAATATTAGAGGTGCCTTTGGTCTCTGCTAATATTTGGAGGCTACTACATTTGAAGAACTCTAAGCAATTCTTAATAAAATGTCTGAGTTTTCTAAACATTCAAAACTGAGTTGAGCCAAACGCATTGCCATTTGAGTTTTACATTGTGTGGAGGACAAGCTACAAGTTTTTGAACATTCAAGCCACTATAGTTGTGATCTATGTTGAGTTATTTAATTTATTTACAGGTTTAGAGCAGCCGAGTTGAGGACGAATTGTTTTGTGCTGAGCATTAAGCTTGTTGTGTATTAGCGGGTTGTTTCTCCACCACCGAGTAGAAACCCTACATCAAAGAAAACTGGTGACCTCCATTGCCGACCTGCACAAAGCTATCAACAAACAACCAAATTTGTCCCACCACATGACCTACAACCCTACACCATGACCAATCCATTTATGAGCCATGAGAATAATTTATGCGACTTGCACAATGATCAACAAACGTTCACTCCAATAACACTGAGCATCCTTCGCTTCCACGAACCTACAGTAAGAAAAAATCTCCAACATTGTCCCATATCCCTCAAATGTATCCCTACAAAAAAAAACACAACAAACTTGAACAAAGGTGTTTCAAGTAGTGGAAGTAAAATAATACAAAAGCACAAGCTACGAAGCTTTCATAGCCATGACCTACAAACAAAAGCAAATAGAAATGGTGGCCAATAAATAAAAATGATGCAAAAACAAGGACAGAGCAATATAATAGAAGCGGATAACAACAAGAAAAGGTGTGAAGATCTAGTTTTTGTGAGACCTAATTGGCCCTCCACTCTCTAGCCGCCATGTGGATCCTGCAGGTTCTGCCACATCACATTTTTAAAAGGTCAGTGGGTTGTTTCTTTGTATAAATATTTAAACCTCCATTTCATATCACAAGAATTCATAGAGCCTAGGAGGTTAGGTGGAATGAATCAGAAGTGGCAGGTGTGAAGTTCAAATCCCACTCATAACAAGTTTTTTTACTCTAGCAGCAAATTTGGAAAAACCTCCACAGCTAGAGGCACATTTAGTGAAAAACCTCTATTAAACCTGTTAGTTACAGCTAAACCTGCCTCTAAAATTTTAGTGAGAAAACCGTATTTTAGGGGGAAAATTTTTCTCCTATTAGGCCTGTTTTTTTAATTCTGATCAACATTTTCTAAAGAGGGAATAGCTAAAAATTGCATTTTCAGCTTGTTTTTTGCAATTCTTTGCATTTTGGGTCACATTGGGCTTCCGAAGGTCATCAGGGCCCGTAAAACAAAAAAAAATTACCTGTCATTCAATTTTCCCAAATTTTTGAATGTGATTGCATGCTTCAGTGTAGTGTACTAATTTTTAGGTTTCCATATTCAACCAAAAACTTTGTAACTACTTAGAAACTGGTAGGATATTGTAATAAAAAAATAGTAAAAATTTGGTTCAAAAAAACTCACGAGACCCTAGATCTCATTTGCAACATTTGGTATATACAGTGTCTATGGGAAACACTTACGGGTAAAGCCATCATGACTACTACTACACTTAACGCCTAATATAGTTGCAATAATGTTGTCTGGGCATCGACACTTTAAATCGATGAGGAGTAATAAGGTTACAGTGCACGCACTATGAGCCATCCCATTCATCTGTGAATGATTGCATGACATAAATCTAGACTGAAAAATTATCCAATTATATAGCAAAGTTACGCACGCGTATGAGGATATTTCTTTTAGCCGGTGTCAATAATCACACAAACCCCTTTTAATACTATCTTGGTACCATGTATTAAATTCTTTCACATACCATCAGGTATATAGAAAGGGCGAGCTTCTTCTACATACCACTGGGTATATTGGAAGGGCACGTATATAGAAAGGTTTGGTATATTGGACTGACGGTATATAGATTGGGAGACCTTATACCTGGAGTTATAAAAGCCAAACCCTATCAGTGATTTCTACAAAATGGGAACCATTGCCCCCAAATTTTTTCTTCCATATTTACAACTACTCAGAGGAAACAACTATGATGCATGGAAGACTAAAATCAAGAAACGACTTGAGTTTAAAGAGATTCTGGATTGTTACGAATGGTACTCTGACTAAATAAACTACTGATATAACACAATAGTGGAAATTTGATAAAGTAGATCAAAAGGCCAAAATCATCATCTTGTTTGGAGTCTTCAACGATGTTTAACCCCACATTCGAGATGCCAAAACATCCAAAGAAGTGTGGGATAAATTTTGCACAGTGTATGAGGCCAAAAACAAGAATGTCATACTAAATTTGCATAGTCGGTTATATACACTAAAGTTCAAGAAAAATGAAAAAATTGAAGCTTTCTTAAGAAGATTTGTAAAGTTGAGGGCTTCACTTCTAGCCTTGGGAGAAGCAATCAAAATTTATGCTCTCATTCCCATTATTCTGAGAGACTCCCCTCTTCTTACCACATTTTTGTGATTTCTTAAGAAGATTTGTAAAGTTGAGGGCTTCACTTCTAGCCTTGGGAGAAGCAATCACAATTTATGCTCTCATTCCCATTATTCTAAGAGCACTCCCCTCTTCTTACCACATTTTTGTGACAAAAATAAATGTGTCAAATAGGATAGTTAGTTTTGACAAGTTGGTAAACCTACTAAAACAAGAGGAAGCCATGCATAATAAGGATGATGAAGAGGAACAAGCACTTTCTTCACATCAAAAATGGAAAGGAAAAGGTAAAGGAAAACCTAATTCCTATCAAAATTTCCAACATCAGAATCAATATCATGGGTACAAACAACAAAAGAAGCAATGTCCAATTTGTAAAAGAGGACATGACTTAAAATATTGTTGTTATAATACGTACAAGAAAGTTTCATCAAGCAATTCTGGACCTCTACAAAAACATTCTTACAAGGGACATTCTAACTACAGTCAAGGATAGAAAAAGGGGAACTTGAAAAGAAGACCCCATCAACAAGGAAATATTGTTAACCAAGAAGAACATTCGGATAATGAATACTTCTTATACATTTCTCGATCAAGTGAACCATCCACGTCATCTAGTGATGTCTGGTATGTTGATTCGAGGAGCCACTTGACAGATGACCAGCCATAGAGACTGGTTTACCTCAATGAGGGACACACCTTCAAAAAACCATGTTTTATTGGGTGATGATTCTTCATATACAGTTCAAGGGATTGGGAACATTTCTCTACCCCTTGGTTCATGTAATTATAGACTATCTGATGTCTTATATGTCCCTGGGTTGACAAAGAATATTCTTTTAATTAGTCAACTCCTAGATCACAACCTAAATATTGAATTTGAAACTCATTCTGGTAAGAAAACCTATTTGATTTGAGACAAATCACGAGGCTCAAAAATAGTTGTAAAAACCTCCAATGTGGGACAGATGTTCCAACTTGATTTTTTCCATGGATATGATCAGGAACTTGTGGCTAAGAACTCTACCTCAGCACAGTTGTGGCATTAGAGACTTGGTCATGTTAGTTTTAAGTATCTTAGACACTTTGTCAGAGAAATGTGGTTCATAGGCTACCATCTCTTCAGAAGGATACATACAAGTGTCCTCACTACCTAGCAGGAAAATAACACAGAGATTCATTCCAGAACAATACATATCGAGCTCATGGTAAGCTTGATCTGGTTCATACTAATCTTTTCCGTCTAATGCAACCAAGCCATTCTATATTTTAGTACTTCATGCTATGTGTTGACGACTATTCAAGAAAAATGTGGATTTTTTGTCTTTATAGGAAAATTGACGCTTTTAAAACTTTCAAGAAGTTCAAAGTAGTAGTTGAGAATGAAACTGGTCGTCACATCCAAACTCTCCACTCAGATCGAGGGGGGGATTCACCACTAATGGGTTCAAAGACTACCTAAACACTCATGGGATTCTTAGACAAATGAATCCTCCACACACACCACAACAGAATGGTGTTATTTAGAGAAGAACTCGTAATATCATGGAAATGGTGTGATGCATGATTGATGACTCTAGACTTGCAAAGACATTCTGGATAGAAGCAACAAAGAAAAAAGTGATTTGTTGACTAGAGTGCCCATATTTTCTCTTGAAGAGTAACACCACAAGAAGTGTGGTCAAATAGGAAACCATCTATTGCACACCTTAGAATATTTTGGTGCAAAGAAAGTATGCACATACCCAAGAAAAATAGAAATAAATTAGACATGAAGTCATAGAAACTCATCTTCATTGGGTACAATGAAGAGACTCTTGGATACATATTGATGGATCCAAAGACCATAAAAGTATACACTAGCAGAGATGTTTAGTTTTTGAGAAGACGAAAGAATTCTCCTCCTCCAGACTCACCTGATGTAGATTCTTCACCATTTGTAAAAATTGAAGCTCATGTTACCACAAATGAGGAAAGTCATAATGAGGATGATGGTGTTGATCAGATAGAACCACAACCCATCGTCTATGAGTTTCAGAAGCAGAAATGGATTTGGTTGGAAGGATTCCATAAAGTACAGACCCGACCAGTTAGATGGAGGTGTTCTCAAGTCTAAAATGAAAGCCCTACATGTCAAACACATTGCCTTACACAAGTCATGTCTGAAGCACAATATACAACTTGCACCTTGATATTTTGTCAATAATAAGTGATATCTTCATGAAGTCACTTGCACGTGACAAAGTGACTTAACCTTGTAGGCAGGGATGCATGGGGGGGAATTGCACCTTTTTAATTAATTATGCATTGCAAGATTATTTAATCTATTGCAAAGGTATGCATCAGACTCCTTATTTTTGTAACTGGAAATCTAAGTGTTATGGCATGTTAAACAGGCATGCAGACCTGGGCATGGTACATCATAAGTTGATGAGAATATTGTACAACATGGATTATTTAGAAATCCATATGACTCCAATCTCTACCTAAAAAATAAAGCGGGGGAGATTGTGCTTTTCATTTTCTATTTCAACAATCTAGTCATCACTGGTAGGTCAGTGAGGATGATCGATGCAACAAAGAAAGATCTTAATTGATCATTTAACATGATCAATCTCGGGCTGATGCACTATTGTCTTAGATTGGAAGTATGGCAGAAAGAGAATCACATCTTTGTTTTCTCAGATGAAATATACCAAGACAAAGCTCGATAAATTCAGGATGATGAATTTCACACCAATTACTACACCTATGGATAACAAATTACAGTTATCTCGTTTAGATCCATCTCCTGAGGTAAGTGCCACTCTCTAGTGGTAATTGATTGGGAGTCTCATTTACCTGACCTATACTAGACCAGATATCAGCTTTGCAGTAAGCAATCTCTCCAGTTTAATGTAGGAACCCAGAGTTTTTCATTGGAAAGTAGTAAGGGGCATCTTGAGATATCTCAAAGGATCAGTGGATCTTGGTCTATAATATAAGAATAATGACAACTTCTTCTTGATAGGATATTCTAATTTAGATCATGCAAACATCATTGATGACAGAAAATCCACTTTTGGATTTGTGATTTTTATGGGATCTAGACCCATATCATGGGGAAGAAATAAACAACACTTTGTTTCTCATTCTTCCATATAAGTCGAGTATCATTATGCAAGAGAAGCTATTTGTGAAGCAATATGGCTACGTTGCATACTAGAAGGACTTGGAATACCACAGGATAAACTGAACACCATCTATGTTGACAATGAAGGTTTCCTCAAACTTGTTTTCAATCCATTGTATCATGAAAGGAAAAAACATATTAAAGTACATGTTCGTTTCATACGTGAGAATGTGTTAAAGCACAACATTCAGCTTCAATTTTTTCCAACAGCTGAACAACGGGTAAATATCTTCATGAAGTCAACTTTCATCTGACAAGTTCAAGTTGTTGAGAGAGTTCCTCTCCTCATCCCTTAAGATAATACATAATTAAGGGGGGGAATGTTAGGTCAATTATTATTTACCTTTATTATTTATGCATTCCATATTAATTAGTTTGTTTATTTACTGGTTATATGGTTATATTTTATCATAACCATCTAATTGTCTTCATTATACATATGAGTATTGTTATATTGTTTTAACAATATTATTGTCACTATTCATTTGTGCTTCCTGTATGATATTTTGGAAGCTATTGTAATCAAGGATATTGTTGCAACTATGCAACTTAGTTTCCTATGAGTATTCAATTGTACAATACCTATAAGTATTGTAGCTCATACCAATGTAAGCTGGTTTATTGAGATTAATATAATTTATAAGGCTTCCACCCATGTTTCTCAATTTACAACAACATGCTCTCAGGGTACCCATGGATCCATGCCATCCAGATCATTTCTTCCACTTTCCATCAATGTATGAAGTTGTGTCATGAAAGCAAAGTAGTCACTATTCAGGGTAACCCAGAACCATTCATGTATTGTAGAGCATTACACAATCTTTCTCATGCAACATATGAATTTCCTTCTAAAGATGTTATTATCTCCCTACAAATGGAAGCTATCAAGAAACAGGTGGATTAAGATTCTCTTACACATTGTAATAAATATTTTCCTTAGTTGGTTGACCCCTTCACATCATGGGAGGAAACATTAGAAAAATATGGCCCAGGTAATCCATTCCCTCTTGAACATGATTTATTAATATCAAATCTATCAGTGTCACCCAGGACATGAGGTAAACCTTACTTTAAGCTCAAGAGTACTCTAGATACATTTCCTAAACCACTAGAAAAATTCATCCCTAGCAGTCTCCTATCTGAGGAAAATATATTAGAATATCCCACTAGCAGAGTTCCAGAAGGTACCATGGCTTCATGCCATCAGGCACCCAGTATATCAAATGCCATCACATAATGTTCATCATGGGTTACAGTGGGTTTGAATGCGGAATCAATGTGCAAGGCCGGTTAGAACCCATTCCTATACCTCGTTTCAAGTCTAATAGACATGGTCTTTAGATAAGACTTCATGGTCATCCACCCTTTGGGATTGATGCCACCTCTTTGAAACATGATGACGACTCATCTCATTATGATAGTGACGCAGATTCCCAAAGTAGCCTCTACAAGGATTTTTCTTCCACTAACATATTCCCAGATTCAGTTGTACTTACCTTATCTATGTTGAACCCTCAAATGAATTTCCAAGTAACCCTTATGTATCTCAAACTTATAGATTGGGATCAAAAATTTCACATGCCACTCTACTTCTTTGAGAATGATGAGGCATTTGATGAATTCATGGGACTCAGAGATTCTATTCCAGCAGGGATCACAAAAAAGGCTTTACAATTCAATTAGACACATATGCATACTTCGGAGAAGAGGAAGAGATTTTTGGATTATTGAATGGGAATTTTGTAAACAATGGTAAGAACACATGACATAATTCTTGTGGAAAAGATAAACACAAATCTCATAGTGACCAAATTTTTGAAGCACTCATAGATAAACAGAATGAAGAACCTACAGACAAAATGGTCTATCCATTCAAAGATGATGATAATCCACCTAAGGATGTTGATATTACTCTTCCCTTGATCCTAAATGGATGAAGGATGCTTCTAAGATGATTTTTGAGGAAACTATCAATGTAAACATTGGCTCAAAGGAAGAACCTAGAATGATAGATTTGGGAGATTCACTCTCACCTCAAGAACATAAGGTTTTTGTGGAGCTATTAATAGAATATGTAGATATATTTACATGGTTATATGTTGATATGCCTAGATTGGACCCATAATTGGTTTTGCATAACCTCGTTGTGCACCTAGATGCCAAATCCATCAAGCAAAAGTTGAGAAATATGCATCCTAAAGTTTCACTCCTTGTTAAAGAAGAACTGTAGAAACTATTAGCTACTGCTTTCATTAAGCCCATTGACTATTCAAATTGGATATCTAACATATTCCATGTGTAGAAGAAATATGTTGGCATAAGAATCTACACCTATTTCTATGATATCAATAAAGAATTTCCTAAGGATGACTTCCCCTTTCCTAACATTTATATGATCATTGATTCCACTACTGGTTATGAAATGTTGTCCTTAATGGATGGATTTTCAGGTAATAAGCAGATTCATATTGAAGAAGAAGATCAACATAAAATACCTTTTATCACCCCTTGGGGAACATTTTGTTACAAAGTCTTGCCTTTTAGACTCAATAATACCGAGGCCACCTATCAATGTGTAATGACTATCATCTTCCATGACATGATGAACGAAATCATGGAGGATTACGTTGATGACATCCTAGCTAAGTGTTGGGGTGTGGAGCCTATTTTTGGTCTTCTTGAATTAGTGTTGAAGTGTTAGAGCTCAAATGGTTAGGTTTGGAGACTTCAGGAACATTCTATAGTTATTTTTTGTGACATTGTTGTGCAGTCATTGTGTCGTTGCTGCGATGTTACTATTAACATGTTGTTAATTGGCTGTTAATGTCAGGACTGTTTTTGTAGCTGTGGGAAGTTGAAATATCACAAATTTCAAACTTCTAGGTTTATCTTTAGGGCTTCTTAGAAGGATTGTAATCCTATAAATAGAGGTGTTAGGGTATCTTGAAGATATCTTGAGTGTTCAAGAGGTGATCAAGAGTGATCAAGGTTAAGAAATTGGGTGTCAATTATGGTTTAGATGTGGTTTATCATCTTTGGAATTCTGTTGTGAGTTCATAACTGAGAGAAGACTGTGAGAGTTGTTTTACTCTTGTTGATAATAAAATATGAGCAAGATCTTGGTGGACGTAGCCCACATTGGGTGAACCACGTTAAATCTTGTCTTGTCTTCTTTTGTGCATTATTCATTTATGTTGTTATATTTCTGTAAGTATAATTCTACTATATAGTTTCCTACTGTTGTGGTTTGAGGAATTGTTTCCGTATATTTGTTCTCTAATTCCTAACAATTGGTATCAGAGCTTTGGTGGTTTTTAGCTGAAGTTGTAAATCACGGGGAAATTTTAGCTTGAGTGGGAGCTATGGCAGATGAGGGAAGATTGAGGGTTGAGAATGTTAATGGGTAGAACTTTGGTCTATGGAAGATGCAAATGGAGGATTACTTATATCAGAAGGACCTCCATGTTCCTTTGGCTGGAAAAGAAAAGAAACCTACAACAATGTCGGATGAGGATTGGGATTTGTTAGATAGAAAGGTTCTTGGGGAAATTCATTTATGCTTTACATCTTCGGTTGCTTTCAATATATCGTAGGAGAATACCATAGAAGATCTCATGAGTGCATTGGGGAAGTTATATGAAAAACCATTTGCCTCTAATAAAATATTTTTGATGAAAATTTTATTTAATATGAAGATGTCTGAGAATGGTTCTATTGCTGATCATTTAAATGAATTTAATACGGTTGTGAGTATGTTAAACTCAGTAAAAATTGACTTTGATGATGAGGTCAGGTCTTTGTTGATTTTTTTCTCCTTGACAGATAGCTGGGGCAAATTGGTTATGGATGTAAGTAATTCAGTCTCTAATAACTCAAAGCTGAAGTTTGAGGATGTAATAGGTGTGATCCTAAGCAAGTAAATGCGAAGGAAGAGCACTGGATATTCTTCTAATTTTGGAAACACTTTGACGGTGGAGAGCAGAGGGAGACAAAAGAACCAAGGGAAAGGTAACCGTGGGAAGTTGAATGATCATGGAAGGTCAAATTCCAAGAGTAAGTTAGAATGTTGGTACTTTGGGAAGGTTGGTCATGCTAAGAAAGATTATTGGGCTCTTTGAGATAAGAAGAACAGGAAGGAGGAAACTAAAGAAGTAAATTTGACAGTAGGTGATGTTTTTCAAGACACCTTAACTCTTTCTTTAGATAATATTGCTGAATCTTGGGTGTTAGATTCAGGGGCTTATTTCCATGCCACCCCACATAGACATTACTAATTTTGTTCAAGGTGATTTTGGACATATATATCTTGGTCATGATGAACCATGCAACATAGTAGGGAAAGGTTGTGTTTGGGTAAAAATGTAGAATGGGAACACATGGCTCCTTAAGGATGTCAAGCATGTACCTAAGTTGAGGAGGAACTTGATATCAACGGGAAAGCTAGGTAGTGATGGTTTTATGGTCAGTTTTACAATGGATTCTTGGAAGGTTACCAAGGGATCTCTTGTGGTTGCAAGAGATGAGAAAACTGGAAATTTGTATTTAACTAGTGGTGGTGATTATTGTAATTTAGTTACTACAAATGGAGATATAACTTTGTGGCACTAGAGACTCAGTCATATGAGTCATAAGGGAATGCAGATTATCAAGGACATGTTTCTTGGATTAAAGGAGTTAGATTTGGACTTCTGTGAGGACTCTGTTTATGGGAAACAGAAGCAGGTGAGATTCCTCAAGGTTATACCTACTAGGAAGGAGGGTAAGTTGGAATTAGTGCATATAAATGTATGGGGGCAGCTAAGGTAAACTCTATTGGTGGTTCATGTTATTACATCTCTTTCATTGATGATGTAACTAGAAAAGTTTGGTTATATTGCATTAGAAATAAATATGATGTGTTTGAAACTTTCTAAATATGGAATGCCTTGGTTGAGAATGAAACAAGTCTCAAGCTGAAATGTCTCAGGTCGGATAATGGAGGGGAATATTGCAGCAATGAATTTCTTGATTACTATTCGGTAAATGGGATCCGCAGGCAAAGAATGGTTTGAAAAACTCCACAAGAAAATGGAGTGTTAGAGAGAATGAACAGGACAATCATGGAGCATGCTAGGTGCATGAGGTTATATGCAGGGCTGGCACTCATGTTTTGGGTGAAAGCAGCAAGTACAGCTGTTTATCTAATTAATAGAGGACCCTTTATGGCTTTTGATGGAGGTATATCTGAGGAGGCTTGGTCTGGTAATAAAATTGATTACTCATTTCTTAGAGTATTTGGATGTGAGGTATTTTTTCACATTGATAAAGATGATAGGACCAAGTTAGAGGCTAAGTTTGAGAAATGCACCTTTGTTGGATATGGTGAAGATGATTTTGGTTTTTGTGTTGGGAGTCTTAAAGGAAAGAAAATATTTTGGTCTAGAGATATTGTCTTTAATAAAAAATTCATGTATAAAGATCAGTTGCAAGAATAGAAAGAGAAATCAAAGAAAGAATACATAGTGTTAGTGGACATTGTAGACAACAAGGTTTCCAAGGGGCTGGTTCAGGTACAACATGTTTTGGCATAGCCAGTTCAGGTACCTACTCATAAGGAACCCCAAACTCCTGAGGTGAGAAGGTATTCTAGGGTAAGAAGGGAACGTGAATGATTTACTCCATCTTTGAATTATTTATTGCTCACTGATAGTGGAAAGCCAAAGTGCTTTGAGGAAGCAGTGCAGGTGGATGCTAGGAAGAAGTGGGAGCAGGCCATGGATGAAGAGCATAGATCTCTTATTGAAAACTAGAGTTGGGATTTAGTGGAGCTACCTGAGGGCAAGAGAGCATTACAGAACAAGTGGGTGTATAGAATCAAAGAGGAAGATTGAGGCAGGAAATGATACAAGGCCTGGTTGGTAGTCAAAGGATTTGCATAGAAGAAAGGTATAGAATTTGATGAATTTTTTTTTCCGATTGTTAAAATGACTTCTATTAGGATTGTTCTTGGTTTAGTTGTAGTAGAAGACCTGTACTTAGAACAGTTGGATGTGAAGACTGCATTCCTTCGAGGTGATTTGGAGGATCAATTGTACATGCAGCAGCCATAGGGTTATGAGGTCAAAGGGAAGGAGAGGTTAGTGTGCAAATTGAAGAAGAGCTTTTATAGCCTGAAACAAGCTCCACGGTAGTAGTACATGAAGTTTGAAAATTTTATGCAGGAGCAAGGTTACTCCAGGTGTCACTCAGACCATTGTGTGTACATCAAGAAGTTTTTTGGTTGTAGTTATATTATTTTGTGCCTGTATGTAAATGATATGCTTGTTACAAGAAAGAACATGTAGGAAATAAAGGTACTCAAGAAGTAGCTAGGTGACTCCTTTGCTATGAAGGATTTGGGGGCAGAAAAACAAATCCTTGGTATGAGAATAACTTGGAACAGGAAGGAGAGGAAGCTAGTATTATCTCAAGAAGAGTACATAAAGAAGGTCTTGCAGAGGTTAGTATGAAGGATGCTAAACTGGTTATTACTCATTTGATAGGTCACTTTAAATTATCAAAGGAGCAGAGTCCCAAGACTGAGCAGGATAGAATCCAGATGTCTAGAGTACCTTACTCATCAGTAGTTGGTAGCTTGATGTATGTTATGGTATGCACTAGTTCTAACATTTCCCATGTAGTGGGAGTAGTGAGTAGGTTTATGAGTGATCCAGGTAGAGAGAACTGGAAGGCGGTAAAGTGGATCCTTCAGTATTTGATAGGGACCACGGGAGATACATTGTGTTTTGGTGGATCAGACACTACATTACATGGATATGTAGATTTGGACATCGCAAGAGATTTGGATAGCAGGAGGAGCATGACAGGTTATGTATTTACGGCTGGTGATACAGCGGTGAGTTGGATTTCATGGCTACAAAAGGTTGTTGCTTTGTCAACCACAGAGGCTAAGTATGTTACTACCACAGAGGTAAGAAAGGAGATGATTTGGCTATAGAAGTTACTTGATGAGTTGAGTCATAGGTAATAAGCTGGGAGACTACACAGTGATAGTCATAGAGCTATTAATTTGGTGAAGAACTCCACTTTCCACTCTAGGACAAAGCACTTTCAGATGAGATATCATTTCATCAGGACAAATTTGGAAGAAGATAAGTTGAAGCTAGAAAATATTCATACCAGTTAGAATCATGTGGATATGATGACCAAGGCGCTCACAAGGGATAAGTTGAAGTTTTATTTAACTTTGATTAGCCTTCATGGTTGATAATGAAGGGTTAATAACTTTACTCAGTGGAAATAGTCTCTAAGTGGGAGATTGTTTGGGTGTGGAGCCTATTTGCAGTCTTCTTGAATCAGTGTTGAAGTGTTGGAGCTCGAATGGTTAAGTTTGGAGACTTCAGGAGCATTCTGCAGTCATTTTTTGTGACGTTGATGTGTATTCATTGTTCTGTTACTGGGATGTTGTTGTTAACATGTTGTTAATTGGCTATTAACATAGGGACTATTTTTCTAGCCATGGGAAGTTGAAAGATCACGACTTTCAAACATCTAGGGTCGGCTTTAGGGCTTCTTACAAGGATTTTAATACTATAAATAGAGGTGTTAGGGTATCTTGAAGATATCTTGAGTATTCAAGAGGTCTTGAGTCTTAATGATCAAGAGGTGATCAAGAGTGATCAAGGTTAAGAAATTGGGTGTCAATTGTGGTTTAGATGTGGTTTAGCATCTTTGGAATTCTGTTGTGAGTTCATAACTGAGAGAAGACTGTGAGAGTTGTTTTACTCATGTTGATAATAAAATCTAATCAAGTTCTTGGTGGATGTAGCCCACATTGGGTGAAACAAGTTAAATCTTTTTTTGTCTTCTTTTGTGCATTATTTGTTTATGTTTTTATATTTATGCAAGTATAATTCTGCTATATAGTTTCCTATTGTTGTGGTTTGAGGAATTGTTTCTGCATATTTGTTCTCTAATTCCTAACACTAAGTCCAAAAGTAGAGATGAGGACCCTGAAGTGATGAGATGTGTTTTTCAGTGTCTCCAGGATTATAAGGTGCAGTTAAACCCCAAGAAGTGTTTCTTTAGTGTTTTATTAGGAAAGCTCCTAGATTTCATTGTTTCCAAAAGAGGGATATAATTGGACCATGCAAAGGTTACAACTATCAAATAAATTCCTCCACCTACCACTCTCAAATAATGTATAAGTTTACAAGGAAATATTTAGGCCATCCACTGTTTTATTTCACATCTTACAGATGAGTACCACCCATTTACACATCTACTAGAAAATGATGTTGCATTCAAATGGGGACCAAACTATTCGAAGGTATTTGCACTACTTACAAAATACCTTTTCAATCCACCTGTACTCATTCCACCTACCCCAAGTGAACCTCTCTTGTACTTATTCTCTACCAAGTTTACTATTAGTGCACTACTTTCCCAATATGACGTAGAAAATAGAGAAAGGGCAGTTTATTATCTTAGTCGCACCTTGATTTCCTATGAGTTAAATTTTCTTCACATTTCAGAAACTTCGTCACTATCTCCTTAACAATAACATCAAACTAATATCCACAGTTGATCCTTTGTAGTACTTATTATCCAAAGCCACCCTCATGTGACGAATGGTTAATTGGATCATTCTCTTAAGTGAATTTGATATTGAGTTTGTGAACCAGAAATACTTGAGAGGACATGTGTTGGCTAATCAGTTGGCATAATCTCCTCTATTAGGAATGAAACCTTTGTGTCTGGATCTTCCTGATGCATCCATGATGTATATTGAAGAATCCACATAATGGAAGGTCCATTTTGATGGATCATTCACCTTCCATAGATCCAGAGTAGAAGTGGTGCTCATCACACCCATAGGTGAAGTTATTCCAAGGGATTTTCACTTGGGATTTCCCTTGCATTAATAAATTTTGAGACACTCATTGTGATGCCCATTAAAACTACCCACTTGAGACCCAAGAAACAAATTAGGGTTAGTCAAACAAATTATGGAATAATTTTTTTTATTAGAAGTGTCCACAACTAGGTTGCAAGACAAGATTTGACACTAACAGGTTCCAAAACAAGCTTGATCTTCTAGAACACGCTTTAATTTTATTAACAATTGTCAAAGGTCACAAAGTCCAAATTTTAGGGTTAAAAGTTTCAGTTAGGTTCAGGGGAAAAATTAACACCATACCCACTCTCTAACAAGCTCATAGTCTCAACTTGATTTTTTCTCACACTTAATGCTTTCACAATTTCCCTAAATCATTTCCATTAGATAGGAAATTTTCTCACCTTTCCAATGATATAAAGAAGTCCTCCTAACTCCTTCTAAAACTCCACTTATGGACTAGTGGACCTTAGGGGTCAAATTTTCCACCAAAGAGACACGTGTAAAATTCGGAAGAAGCCCATTTGTCAAGTTGATGGGTCGTGGGGTGGCATTTATCAAATTTTCCCACGTGGGTGCAAGTCTATATTTCTCCTGTGCCTCCACGGGTCCTCTAAGGACACGTGTCAGGTTCTCAGCCAAGGAGGGGAGAGTAAGAGGGAAGAGAAGGGTAGTGGAGGTGTTCAAGACATTTCTCCTAAGGGAAAAAGAAAACCAAATAGTGCCCACGTGCCTGTGGGTCTTCCAGGGTCATGTGGTGCTCAATGAACCAACACGGGTGAGAAAGAGAGGGACGGGTGGGGTGGCAGGGTCAATTGGCGAGATTTTACAAAGGGAGGAGAAAATATAAATGGCACACGTGGATCCATGTGTCCATGGAGGGATAACACCGAGGTGAGGGTGGGAGTGCCGGGCCATGGGGGAAATAAGAAAAATTTTCCCAAACAAAAATTTCAAGGGAGAGAACTGTGAGGGTTTTCCCACCCCCGCTGTTACCCCATGCTTCCACATGGCAACCTCTAGTTGGCTATGGGCTGGTGGGGGAAATTTCAAAAAATTCCCAAAAATTTTTCAAAACATTTTCTAAGGATTTTCCAACTGTAAAATTTCGGGCCGCGGGCCCGCCAGGGAAAATTTTCCCAAATTTTCCCACCAAGGTAGGAAATCTTTAGAGGGAAATAAATATTGATAGAAAACTTAGTTTTGGGAAAATGAGGACTTTCTAGAAATCTCGCGATGCCCTCTTTGCACAAAAATCATAAATTTTACATTTTGATTAAGTTTAAGGGGTCAATTTTACAAAAATGGCCTGCAGGATGTTAAACAGCCAACTGGTAAATTTTAACTTAAAAATCCGATTCAATTTGATCTCCTCATTTACTCAACATGCCAAATACACATGGAAGATTATTCTAGGGAGGATTAGAGTGTATTTGGAAGGTAAATTTTCTCAATTGATTCTAATATAAAATTTTCCAACAATTGACAGAAAAATTACTGTGAAAAGTTTTGGGATTAAATTTTGCAATGTTTTAAATTATTTCTTAAGTTTTTTTGTCAAAATAAGTTCTTTGATAATGTATCATGTTAAATTTTAATGTTTCCAAGTTGATTATTATGTGTAGGCCGGAACTATACATTTTGATTAAATTTATTTTCCAGTTTTAAATTTTATAACAGAGATCCATTTCTAGAGAGTCTGTTTATCAGTTTCATCATTCAAGTGTGGAAATTAATTTCTAATCTAATCCAAGGAATTTAGTTGTTTATAAACAAATCATTTAAAGTCTAAATTTTAAAGTCTAGTTTCTCATTTAATATATTTCCAAAAGAGACAAAGTAATATAATTCCTTCATATGTATTTCTTCTTTTTCCATTTTTCTAAACAGGGATTTCAGTCACAAACTGATATTCCAATTCAACACAACAATGCAATGAGGCAAAGTCTTGCAATTATTTATTGAATTCAAATATACAACTTTACATCTTTCATTGTTTGAATGCAAATAACAGAATTCTATTTCTTTCTTTCCAATAACAGAACAGAGTATAAATATCTTTCCCAATTCAAATAAGTAACTTTCATAATCAATTACAACATCTTTTCTTCACAAATATATATTACAATTTCATCCACTTCAAGTGGGAAAAGGTTACAAATGAAGTATATTTCACAAGGGACTAACAAAATTGTCTTCTTCTACTCCAAAATAGCAACATGCAAGTTTTCTTTTTCTTCTAAATTGATCACAACAAAAGTGGGGGAAAGGCAATGCTCTCCACCCAATCAAGATGTCTAATGAAAGGAGAATCCATCCTTCATCATTGGCCCCCAAGGCCCAACTACAATACAATAATAGGTGTGATTCAACCCATGGAAACAACTGGCTTCCACTAAACACACAACATTATTTCAACATTAAATATAAAACACAGTCCAAACAAAAACAACAGTTTACAACTGCATTTGAAAACCATTCAAACAAAACTACGGCTTGATCATGCAAGCCAAAGGAGCAAGGACTATGGGGGAAGCTACTTATGCCTCCCAATGGGAATTTGAAATCCAACAGAACAAACCGCCGATAAATTTTGCCACACATATCCTTATGCCCTCCACAATCCCTCCTTATGCCGCCCAAAGATTTCCTTATGCCCCCCACAAAGTAAGAAATGCAAGCTATTTATTTTCCATGGTGGATACCATACCCAAACTCCCTCAAAAAATATGATGCGACTGAAATTCCCTTATGCTCCCCCACATGAATTCCCCATAGCGTTCTTCTACACCATTCCTATGGCAGTATATCTTACCATCCAAAAAATAAATAAAAAACATGCACCATTCATTCATACACAAAAGAAATAACAATCACAAAAGAAGAGCTAAGCGCTTACCTTTCCATGGTAGCTTTTGTTGTTAGAGTAGGTATTTACCTTAGCTCATGTTCACCTAGGTACTTTATTTACCTTTATTGTACTTATCCTCACCCACTTATGTGTGTGGATATTTCTTTTATCTTATTTAGTTATTAGAAGATATTATCTAGTTGTTAGGTATAATTCTTTCCTTGATCTATGGTATTGACTAGATCCTTGATGTCTAGTTCTCTCCTAAATCTATGTTCTTGACGAGTTCTTTGATGACTAGTTATTTCCTTGATTTATGGCTTGATCTATGACCTGGACTGGTTCTTATATTTTTTATTCCTTGCCTATTTAAGCAAGGCCCATTCTCAATGTATTGCATTGAGTTCCATAATAATATATGATATTGTTTCTCATTTGTTTGCAAAGGTTTATGTAAAGTTATTCTGGTGAATTACTTTCATCTTATTGATTGTGATGTTTGATTAGCATCTGTGTTCTTGGCTTGGCACGATCTGGGTATCGTTCCTTTCATTTGTTTCCAACAAAAAACTTTTTCAGTGCCAAAAAAGATAGTACCAAAACAGCAATGCCAAGTATGAAATTATCTCCAATCTCCTCCACAACCCACAAGAGCTCCAAACAGCAAAAATGTGCCCCCAAAGAAGTTTGGAAAATAGTTTAACAACCCAAAACAAGAAAATATTTTGAATTTTATAGAAGGGGGAAGAGAAGATGATGATGTGGATTCATGTAGGATGCCACGTCACACATCCTCAACTTCAATCACAAAAGACAAAATTTCATTTTCCCAACCACAATAAAGAGGTGGGTGAAAATATGACAAATATACTTGCACACTCCAAAAATCCCACACCCAAAAGGACTACGAAAATAAATAATATGTAAGAGAGTGCAATTAAAACTTGCAACATGATTAGTAAAATGCATTATAAAAGTCTAAAATCACCCCTCCAACCATAAGTATGGTTGGCAAATTAAATTGAGAGGTATGGGACAAGTTTTACTTGTCCCAAAAGCCTCCAAGGAAAAATTTGAATTTCCAAGGAGGTGGAGTGTTTCATACTCCAAAATCTGACTTACACAACTCTTACACAAACTTACACATCCCTTACATATTTAGTAAAAAGTGTCAACAACTTCTATTATTACTTTCCCATATCCCAATTTGATTTATTTAAATTTTGACCATATGATTTCTCACATTAATCTACCACAATTTTAATTAAATAAAAGAAAAGAACACATTACTAATAAGATACATACAACAATAATAAAATTAACCACATTAATAATTACACAAAACCCATGGTCACATATAAAGGTGATCCCCCCATGGGAATCCCTAACAACAACAAACACAACACAATAAAACAAGTTGCCATGGTGACCTTATCGAATTCACCTAGGATTCCATTGTGGTTGGTCTTCAATCTCCCAATGTTTGTTGTGTAATTTTAACCTCCAAAACACAAATACCTCCTTCGGCCTCGTGGCCATATTAGAACATCCAAAATGAATATAAATATAATCACAAAATCATCTAAATATGTGAATCACAACAACATCAAGGCAATTTAACATTATCACATACAATTTATATCAACAACTATATCATTATCATATAATATCCATTTTCTAGATCTACTCATAATATCCAAAATCACATGTCTAAACAACATCCATAAAACATCCATGTCAAATATTATATCATCATCCCCATATAAGTGTCTCTAATAATCATCATGCATCATAACCAAATCAAGATCAACAATAATCCATGATCAAATGTTTAACATCATACTAAATCATAAACATAATAATGTCCATAATGAAATCAACCATATCAAAATAAGTATCAACTAGTGTCAAAGAGAAGTGGGCACTACATCCCCCTCCCCTTAGACTTGACTTCCTCCTGGAATTCACTGGAACAAATGTGGAAAGTAGAACTCATAATGAAGTAGCATCCTCCCATGTTGCCGTAGTCTCATCATATCTGTCCCACTACACCCGAACCTGATCAACCTCTCTACCTCAAAGGCTCAGGGTCCTACGATCTAGGATGAGAACAAGGCTCCACCATCACCTACCCCTGATCCTGCACATGCATTGATGTCTAATCTAACACATGACAAGGATATAGCAACATATCTCCTGAGAAGTGAAACATGAAAAACATCATGTATGCGAGACAAGATAGGTGGCAATGCTAGATGGTAGGCCGAAGGGTTGATACGCTCCAAGATATCAAAAAGGACTAACAAATCTAGGAGCTAACTTAGAACCTTTTCCATAACTGGATAGGGCTCTTGTGTGGCTTGACACGAAAGGAACACCTTAATGCCCACATCGAAACTACGGTCGATCCTATACTGATCCACATACTTCTTTTTTCTGTCCCATGTGCCTCCTGCAATCTCTACCTGATCAACACCACCTGCTGCTCCATGTCCTATAAAAGAGATGGTCCTAGAGATACTCTACCCTGTAACATGTCCCAACTAAGAGGCATCATGCACTCTCTACCATACAAATCCTAAAAAGGAGACATGCCTATAGAACTCTGGAAACTATTATTGTAGGCAAACTTCACTAAGTATAGGTACTCCTCCCATTTAGACTGCTGATCCATCACGTACATCCTGAGCATGTCCTCTAAAATTTGATTCACTCGCTCTTAGTTTTTCCATCTATCTCAGGGTGATATGATGTGCTGAAGTTGATACTCATCCCAAGGACATAATGCATGGTAGTCCAGAAATGTGAAGTGTCCAAAGGATCGTGATCACAAATGATCTTCTGCGGAATCCCGTGTAACCTGAAAATCTCATCCATATATACCCATGCCACTACTCTAGCTGTATAAGTGGTCTTCACCAAAGAAAAGTGAGCCACTTTTTTCAATTTATCAACTATGACCATGAGTGGTGTCGTGGTGATATCTTAACATCGGTAGACCAAAAATGAAGTCCATGAAAATGGTGTCTCACTTCAATTCCGGTATAGCATGAGGATAAAGAAGGACCCACTAGATTTTGATGTTCAGTCTTAACTCTTTAGCACTCTAAACATCATGACATGAAACTGGGCCATGTCTCGATGAAGTCCTCTCCAATGATACAGTTTTCCCAAGGTGGCATGCATCTTCTTCACTCTAGGATGGGCTAAATAGGGTGCACGATGTGCCTCTACCAAGATGTCATGTCTCAAGCCTCTATCTCTGGGAACATATATCCTACCTCTGTGCCTAAGAATACCATCTGTCTCTGAGGAAAAACCATCAAACTTCCCCTCAAGGGATCTATGTGACTCAATATCTACACGTATTGTAGTGTAGAAGCTGTCAACGGGAAGCTGATGAAGGATCTTGCTTCGCAAATCTATGTTAACTGATGTGGCCATAACCACATGTCTCCATCTACTAAGAGCATCTTCTACCACATTCTCCTTCCCCTTCATATGCTATATCTCCATGTCATACTCACAAAGCAACTCCATCTAATGCCACTAACGAGCATTAAGATTGGGTTACATGAAGAGGTGAAGAAGACTCAAGTGATATGTCCTGAGTGTGAATCTCCGTCCAAGAAGAAAGTGCCTCCATCTAACCAAAGAATGCACATCTGCTGCAAGCTCAAGATCATGGGTTAGATAATTAAGCTCATGATCCTTGAGTTTGTGAGATTCAAAATCCACTACTCTGCCCTCTTGCATCAACACACCTCTAAGGCCTGCTAAAGAAGCATCTATGCAAATAAAGAACTCACCATGTGGATCTAGAACTACAAGAATAGGTGTTGTAGTGAGGCACTACTTCAGTTTCCTAAAGGTATTCTCACATCTTTCTAACCAAACAAACTTCTTCCCTTTCCTCTGAAGGTAAGTGATAGGGTGCGTAATCCGAGAGAAGTCTTGAACAAATTTCCTCTAGTAACCTACTAATCCCATGAAGCTATGCACCTTGGTCAATGTAGTGGGTGTTGGCCAATCCATAATGGCTCTAATCTTGGAAGGATCAATGGTGATACCTTCCCTAGAAATGATATGACCCAAATACTATACCTCTATCTGAAAGAAACAACACTTCTCCAAGTTCTTGTAAAGTTGTTTCTCCCGAAGACACTGAAGAACTTGGTGAAGGTGCCCCTCATACTCCTCACACGTACATGATTATATCAAGATTTCATCTAGGAAGATGAGCACGAAGAAATCTAAGAAGGTCCTAAATACCCCATGCATCAAACTCATGAACACTGCGGGGTCATTAGTCAAACCAAAAGGCACCACTGTGAACTCATAATACCCATATCTCATGTGGAAGGCGGGTCTTATGAATTTCTGCCTCCAAAATCCTTAGTTGATGGTACCCTGACTTAAGATCAATCTTAGAGAAAATGTTATCTCTCTTCATCTAATCAAATGAGTCATCAATATGTGGAAGGGGATAACAATTCTTGATCGTTACCTTATTCAGCTGGCGATAATCAATACACAACCGCAAGGATCCATCCTTCTTCTTCACAAAGATCACCGATGCACCCCAAGGGGATACACTAGGATGGATAAGGCCTTTCTCCAAAAGGCCCTCAAGTTGCAGCTTGAGCTCACAGATCTCTTGGGTGGTCATCTGATAAGGTGCTCATGAGATAGGCTCTGCTCCAGGAACTAGATCTATATGAAAATCAATCTCATGTGGGGGTGGTAACCCCAGTAGCTCCCCTGGAAAGACATCTGCATACTCTCTCAAGATGGGATGATCATCTAGAGATGGTCCACTAGACCCATCCTCTAATCTGTCACTTACTGTAACAACATACATCTGACAACCTCGTCGCACACACTACTTAAGCTATATAGCAGAGATTGTGTGAATATAAATGGTTCTCCTGACCCCTGAAATCATCGACTTAACTCCCAAATCATCTGTACAAGATATAGTCTTGTGATAACAATCCATCCTAGCCCTATTTGAAGATAACCAATCCATACCCAAAATGACTCCATATGAGCCCAAAGGAAGGATACAGAGGTCTGAGGTAGTGGTGAAAGGTCCCAAATCCACTACACACTCCTTAAATAAAGAGTCTACAAAGATCTTGGCTCCATAAGCCATCTCGACATCCCAAAGAAGACCTTACCTAACTACCACCAGCCTGCATTACTCTACTAAATATGGTGTAATGAAATAATCAGAAGAACCAAAATCAAACAATACAGAAATAGGAATACATTCAATGCTACCTGGGGTCTCAATGACTGTGCTCTAATGCTCTTCCTAGTAGTTCTCAACCGCTGCATAAATCCTGTGGCTATGTCCCATGTCACCAACTATAAGCTCAAATATATGTGCCTTACCCTTATTGTTAGGGTTCTGTGGGAAGTCTCTCCAAAAGTGTCTAGTAACTCCACAACCAAAACATCCTCCTAATCCTCCCCAATGAGTAGTACCTCCAGTAGGCTTTCCTGGAAGTCTATGGCATGGATCCTAATGATACAGCTGCGGTCTACTGAGGCCTCTATTGGCGAGCTCCCACTGACTGAGCTCTAGCTCCACCCTATGTTTTGATGGGACCCCTAAGAGGAGGTCCCATACTAAAACCTCTCTATGCATCAGCTCTCTGTGGAGGTATATGAGGTGGGTAGGATTGCTACTACTACTGTTATGGCCTAAAGGATGACTGTGATGAACCCTGACCACCACAAGGGAGAGGTACTGACCCCCTCGATCTATTGTCCTGCATTTGCTGTATGTGGCTCCTAACTCGTTCTCTAGTCTGTTGGGTCTTCCCCCAAGTCTCCTCTGCTATATAGGCCTTCTTGATAGCCTCAGTTAATGTCTGTGGGTAGTGGATCCATACTGCACCTCTAATATCTAAATTCAGGCCCTGGATGAACCTGTGAATCCACACCTACTCATCCTGCATATACTCAACATACTGGAGTAGGTCCATAAACCTACTGTCATAATCTGCTACTACAAGAGATGCCTATTGGAGGTCATGGAACTCGTTGATCCTCTGTTGTATGAATCTCTGTGACAAATACCTGCTCCTGAATCTCTCCTTAAATAACTCCTAGGTCATTATCTCTAAATCTACATGGAGCTTCTCCACCATAATCCTACTCCATCCATTAGTAGATGGATCGCAACATGATATTTCATGTTGCTAGAACAAGGACAAAGCTTGAAGCAACTGCTCAAGTTCACTAGCCAAACCTCTACCTGAAATCCACCTGTGTCACTTGACTAATGTGATGGATGAAGCTGTAGAATCTCCCTGATGTGATCTGCAACTATGGTCTGATGGCTTCTAGGTCTCTCAGTGTGCTCATCCCTAAGTCTAGGGCTCCGAGACCTCTCTCTAAACTCTGAAAGTTGGTCACCCTATCCCCTCTGTGGTGACTCTGCCTTAGATAACTCTGCATGGGAGTTCTCTCCTCTATGATCCTCACTGAGTCGAGGAGATACCTCACCCTCAATAGAAGGGGCTCTGTCATGATTCACTGCATGTCCTCCTCCTAATCCTTTGTGTAGAGTGGCATTGACATCTTAAAGAGTCCACAAAATTTGGGGTAGGATAGCTACTACACCCTGATCCGGTGGTGGTGGTGGTGGTGGTTGTAAGTTTGAGTCTATGTGAAAATTCCCCCCACCCTGTCTGCACCTTGTGCACAGACCAAAGTGAGATTTAGTTCATTATTCTAGGTCTTACTCAGTTTCCATGTTTACTAAAATATGTAATTTCCAAAATAAGTTATTTTGTTTTAGATTTAAAAAATGTGCTAGGTTTAAGTTTCATGTCCCAAGTTTTCTAGTGTGCCCAATGGTCTAAGCTTTTAAACCACTACTCTGATACCAAAGTGTGATGCCCATTAAAAAAACCCACTTGAGACCTAAGAAGCAACCTAGGGTTAGTAAGGAAAATTATGGAATGATTTTTTTGATTAGAAGTGTCTGCAACCAGGTTGCAAGACAACAGTTGACACTAACAAGTTTCAGAACAAGCTTAATATGCTAGAACACACTTTACTTTTATTAACATTTATCAAAGGTCAAAAGTCCAAATTTTAGAGTTATAAGTTTCAGTTAGGTTTAGGGGGTAAATTAACACCATACCCACTCTCTAACAGGCTCAGAGTCTCTACTTGATTTTTTCTCACACTTAATGCTTTCAAAATTTCTCTAAATCATTCCCATTGGATAGGAAATTTTCTCACCTTTCCAACGATATAAAGAAGTCCTCCAAAATCCTTCTAAAACTTCACTTATGGACCGACAGACCTTAGGGGTCAAATTCTCCCCCAAGGGGACACGTGTCAAGCGGGGAAGAATCCCATTTTCCAGGTTGACGGGTCACGGGGTGGCGTTTATCAATTTTTCCCATGCGGGTGCAAGTCTATATTTCTCCTATGCCTCCACGGGTCCTCCAAGGACACATTTCAGGTTCTAAGCCAAGGTGGGGAGAGGAAGAGGGAAGAGTGGGGTGGTGGATGCATTTAAGACATTTTTTCCAAGGGAAAAAGAAAACCAAATAGTGCCCATGCGCCTGCGGATCTGTTAGGGTCATGTGGTGCTCAACGAACCAACATGGGGGGAGAAAGAGAAGGATGGGAGGGGTGGAGAGGTTAGTTGGAAAGATTTTCCAAAGGGAGGAAAAAGGATAAATGACATGTGTAGGTCCATGCATCTACGGAGGGATAACACCAAGCCTAGGGCGGGAGTGCGAGGCCATAGGGAAAATATGCAAAATTTTCCCACACAAAAATTTCAAGGGAGAGAACTGTGAGGGTTTTCCCACCCTCGTTGTCACCCCCATGCTACCACGTGGAAGCCTCTGGTTGGCTACAGGATGGGGGAAATTTCAAAAAAATTCCCCAAATTTTTTAAAAAAAAAATTCTAAGGATTTTTTAACGGGAAAATTCCGGGCCATGAGCCCGCCAAGGAAAATTTTCCCAAATTTTTCTGCCAAGGTAGGAAAACTTCATAGGGCCATAACTTTTGCTAGAAAAATCATATTTTGGAAAATGAGGACTTTCTAGAAATCTCTCGATGCCCTCTTTTCAAAAAAATCATAAATTTTACATTTTGATAAATTTTGATGGGTCGAGTTTACAAAAACGTCTTGCAGGCTTTTGAACATCCAACTGGTAAATTTTAACTTATACATTCGATTCAATTTTATCTCCTCCTTCACTCAACATGCCAAACAGACATGGAGGATTATTATAGGGAGGATTTAGAGTGTATTTTGAAGGTAAATTTTCTCAATTGATTCTAATTTAAATTTTTGCAACAATTGACAGAAAAATGTCTATGAAACGTTTTGGGCTTAAATTTTGCAATGTTTTAAACTATTTCTTAAGTGTTTTTGTCAAAATGGGCTCTTTGATAATGTATCATGTTAAATTTTAATGTTTCCAAGTTGATTATTATGTGCAAGTGCAAACTGTACATTTTGATTAAATTTATTTGCCAGTTTTAAATTCTATAACAAAGATCCATTTCTAGAGAATCTATTTATCAATTTCGTCATTCAATTGTGGAAATTAATTTCTAATCTACTCCAAGGCATTTATTTTTTTATAAACAAATCATTTAAAGGATAAATTGTAAAGTCTAGTTTCTCATTTAATATATTTCCAAAAGAGACAAAGTAATATAATTCCTTCATACGTATTTCTTCTTTTTCCATTTTTCTAAACAGGGATTTTAATCACAAACTAATATGCAATGAGGGAAAGTCTTGCAATTATTTATTGAATTCAAATATAAAACTTTACATATTTCATTGGTTGAATGAAAATAACATAATTTTCTTTCTTTCTTTTGAATACCAAAACAAAGTATAAATATCTTTCCCAATTCGAATAAGTAACTTTCATAACCAATTACAACATCTTTTCTTCACAAATATAAATTACAATTTCATCCACTTCAAGTGGGAAAGGTTACAAATTAATTATATTTCACAAGGGGATGGAAAAAATGTCTTCTTCTACTCCAGAACAGTAACATGCAAGTTTTCTTTTTCTTCCAAATTGATCTCAACAAAAGTGGGGGAAAGGCAATGCTCTCCAGCCAACCATGACATCCAGTGAAAGGAGAGGTCATCCTTCATCATTGGCCCCCGATCCCCAATCAAAATACAATAACAGGTGTGATTCAACCCATGGAAACAACTGGCTTCCACTAAACACACGACATTCTTTCAACATGCATAGTTCAATATAATACACAGTTCAAACAAAAATAGCAATTTACAACTATATTTGAAAACCATTCAAACAGAACTCAGGCTTGATCATGCAAGCCAAAGGAGTAAGGACTATGGGGGAAGATACTTATGCCTCCCCATGGGAATTGGGAATCCACCAGAACAAACCGCCAATAAATTTCACCACACATATCTTTATGCCCCCCACAAAGTAAGAAATGCAATCTATTTCTTTTCCAAGGTAGATCCCATACCCAAACTCCCTCCACAAATATGATGCCATTGGATTTACCTTATGCCCCCCCACTTGAATTCCCCATAGCCTTCTCCTACACCATTCTTATGGCAGTCTACCCAACCAGCCAACAAATAAATCAAAAACATGCACCATTCATTCATACACAAAAGAAATAACAATTACAAAAGAAGAGCTAATCTCCTACCATTTTGTGGTAGGTTTTGTTTCCAACAGCAAGCTTTCCAATGCCAAAAAACACATTCCCAAAATAGGAATGCCAAGTATGAAATTATCTCCAATCTCCTCCACAACCCACAAGAGCTCCAAACAGCAAAAATGTGCCTCCAAAGAAGTTTGTAAAATGGTTCAACAACCCAAAACAAGAAAAGAGTTTGAATTTTATAGAAGGGGGAAGATAAGAGGATGATGTGGATCCATGTAGGATGCCACATCACACATCCTCAACTCCAATCATAAAAGACAAAATTTTATCCTCCCAAGCACAATAAAGAGATGGGTGAAAATATGACAAATATACTTACACACTCCAAAAAGCCCACACCCCAAAGGACTGCAAAATAAATAAGATGTAAGAGAGTGCAATTAAAACTTGCAACATGATTAGTAAAATGCATTATAAAAGTATGAACTCACCCATCCAACCATAATTACGTTTGGTAAATTAAATTGAGAGGTATGGGACAAGTTTTACTTGTCCCACAAGCCTCCAAAAATAGCCTCCAAGGACAAATTCAAATTTCCAAGAAGGTGGAGTGTTTCATACTCCAAAATCTAACTTACATAACTCTTACACAAACTTACACATCCCTTACATATTTAATATAAAGATGCAACAACTTCCATTATTTCTTTCCCATATCCCAATTTGATTTATTTAAATTTTAACCATATGATTTATCACATTAATCTACCACAATTTTAATTAAATAAAAGAAAAGAACACATTTTGTTTTTTTCTAATTATTGGAAAATAGTATTTTGAAAGGGACTATACCCTTGATTACAAAAGAAGGCCTAAAAGCCAGGATAAGCAAGAGAACTAGAGAGAAAAGGATCAAAATCCAGATGTTACAATGAAGTTCAAAGTAGCTAAAAAATAGTTACCAAGACGAGACAAAACAACAAAATTACTGCCAAAAAGCAGTAAAGGAACCGCAAAAAAATAGCAAAAAAACAAACAAGGATAGCAGAATCATCTACAACTACTTCCTAGTAGCTTTTTCTATGATGGTTTTGATATTCTTCCAGGATTTAAACATACCCAACGTATTCATATGGGCAGCGTCATTAGAATCCAACTACTCCAAGGTCTTCTTGCTTTCCTTATCAGTACCCCAAAGAGTTTTCGGCACTCCGCTTAGGTCGGAGACACTTCTGATGTGTTGTTCGATAAATTCCTCAATCGCCCTAAAGATGGCAATGTTGTAATCATGCCTAGTCTTGGCCTTCCCTAAGCGAGATTCCAAGGAGTGCAATTTCTTGTATATATCTTCAATTTGGCTGATGTCCACATCCTCCTCCTCCTCCTTCTTCCTCTTTCCCTTCTGTCTTGTCAAGTTTTTAACTTCATCCTTTAATAATTTCATATCTGTCTCTAAGGATTCAAACATTTTTGTAGGGATTTCCAATTGCACTTCCCGGGGGCTGGAATTGCTGATATGCAGGAGGTCATGAGCAATTTCAAATTCATGAGAACCCTTCTCCACAGCAAGGGTCTCAAGGTCAAGCTTCCTAGAAGCCTTGGTAACCGGTCTTCGTGAGGTAGAGGCCAAGTGGGGGGTCGGGAGCATCAGAAGGGGGAATGGGAGAAGAATCTTGAACAACCAGCATGGGGGTGACTGTAGCGGTGGAAGGGGCAGAGAAAGGAGAAACAGGGCTGGCAGCAACAGAGCTCAGAAAAGGTGGAATCAAGCTAGGGGAGGATGGGATACCAGGAAACTTGAGGAGACAACATTTGTGTAACAAAAAAAATGAGCCCTTGGTGTAAAGGAACTACCTGGGAATGCTTTTGAAACTCAAGAATGGAGCGTTCAAGAGAGTTCAACAAGTAATGGGGGAAACAAACCAGACGATCCCTATGAAAATGATTAAGAAAAATAAGGTGTTTCATAGGAACAGTGACAAACCTTCCTTCCAAGGAGATGAACCATATCATCATGCGGGTTACTTCATCATATGACGGAGGGATTGAGCTAACAAGCAGGCCTGCTGTTGTGTGGGTCAGCTTCTCCTCTCCCTCAACAAATCTTCTCTCTTCAACATCTCTATTGACCCTTTTGTTAAAGAATCTGAAGCCCTCCAAGCCAAGGCTGTTCGCTTCAGTAATAAGCTCTTCATTGATTAAGACCTTCTGCCCCCCATAATCCACTATCCTCTCCTTCCAATCCTTTACAAAATGCACAGAGATGCTCTGGTCATGCCCCTGAACTTTTTCCATGAAGTTTGTTATGCCACCCTTGCTAAGAATGCTCAACAGCTCAATATTATCTTTCCATTATGGGTCCACACTAGGCTCAATTTGAAAAGGAGGACCCCCTGTCTTCTCTGTTCTGAACTGATTGCAACTAATTCCTAACAGATTGCTAAATCCACTCCACTTTTTGCTATAGTAATCCACACAAAAATGGAAATGAGAATTGTTGCTATTCCCACAATCGGCTACGTGTTTGCTGATCTGAACCTACTGAAAAATGTGTGTGAGAATATCCCACTCCTTGCCATCAATCACTTTATCACCACCTTCGATTTCTGTGGAGGTTTTAATCCACCTTTTAATAGTCATAATGTAGCCCACATGCGCGATTTTCAAAACCATGTATCTCCACTTGAAATTCCCCATATGATTCACACTATCTTGATTATTAGACATTATTTGCATAAACCAATACTTTAAATCAACACGTGTGGGAGTATTTTTGATCCACACGAAAAATTCATAACTCATTTCAAGATATTGCTTACGTATGGAGTTCTTCCTGAATGCTGTTTTGAAGCTATTTAGGGATGCTATTATTGTCCCAAATTGTAAGGTTAACATTAATGCCATAATTTGCCAACACATCCGCCAATTTATTACCCTCCCTATAGGTATGCATGATCCTGATGTTATTGAAAGTATGACTAATACTTATGGACTCTTCAATAAAATCCTTGATGCTCCAGCTTGGAGATGGGCACTGCTTAAGAAGATTAATGATATTTAGGGAGTCTCTTCAATGATGAGGTTCTGAATATTATTTTCCTGGGTAATTCTCAGACCCCAAAGATCAGATAAAGCTTCAGCAAAATGATTAGTTTGAATTCCCATTTTACCAGCATACGCAGCTATTAGATTGCCTTTATGATCCCGTATCGCTCCTCCCCGTACCGTATTCGCAGGGTTTTCCTTAGAAGCCCCATCAAAGTTTAACTTATACCAATTTAGATCAGGAGGATGCCATTTAATCAAAGATCTATCAATGCTATTCTCGGGAATGTTCCAACTATTAATTGGTCCAATCTGCCAGTTGGAAAGAATGAATTCTTCATTTTCTGGATATTTCTTGTTCTTGGGGGGTTTAAATCCAACAATATTCTCTTTTATACCATTAGAAATTTTCCCAATACTAAGCTTGTAGTTTTGCTTTTTGTTTCTGAAGATGATATCATTTCTGTCCTTCCATATTCTCCAGATTAAATGAGGGATAACCAACTTCTAGATCCTTTTAACAACACAATGCTTAAAGGTTGGGTTCTAATGAGTCCATAGCTGCTTGAGATCCTTCGGCATCACCCAGAGAGCTTCAAATTTAGAAAGGGAAAAACTCCATAATCTAGTGGCATACTCACAATGTATGAATAGGTGGCTGATATCCTCAAAATATTTCTTACAAAGATGGCACCTATTAAGGATTATTAATCCTCTTCTCATCAGATTGTTATTGGTAAGAATTCTACCTTTGATAGCCAGCCAAAGGAAAATTTTTATTTTGGGAGTTAAATCAGACATCCAAATCCTGTTCCAATTGAACTCTGTTTGATTACAATGAAAGAAGTTATTGTATCCAGTTTTGATAGAGTAATTCCCATCATTGGAGTTAATCCATACCAACTCATCCTTGGAATCCATTTGACTTAATGGAATAAGTTCTAAATGATCTTGAAGGGAGGAAGTAATTTGTTTTAGATCATTTCTATCTACAGTAAGTTTTTTCCACTTCTTTCTGGTACCATTTTCCTCAATATAGTCCTTGATTTTGATGCCATACTTGTTTATAAGACTGTCCTTGGCCATCCCAAAACTCTCCATGAGATTGCCATCAAACCAATTGTCCTCCCAGAAGTTTATGTCCCTACCATCCCTTACTTTCCATTTACTGCCCAGCCTGATGAACACATTACTAATAAGATACATGCAACAATACTAAAAATTAACCACATTAATAATTAAAAAAAACCCATGGTCACATATAAAGGTGATCCCCCCATTGGAATCCCTAACAACAACAAAACACAACACAATAAAACAAGTTTCCATGGTGACCTTGTCGAATTCACCTAGGATTCCATTGTGGTTGGTCTCCAATCACCCGATGTTTTTTGTGATATTTTAACCTCCAAAACACAAATACCTCCTTCAACCTCGTGGCCATATCAGAATATCCAAAATGAGTATAAATATAATCACAAAATCATCTAAGTATGTGAATCACAATGACATTAAGGCAATTTAACATTATCACATACATTTTATATCAACAATTATATCATCATCATTTAATATCCATTTTCTATATCTACTCATAATATCTAAAAATCACATGTCTGAACAACATCCATAAAACATCCATGTCAAATAGTATATCATCATCTACATATGATTGTCTTTAATAATCATTGTGCATCATAACCAAATCACAGATCAACAATAATCCATGATCAAATGTTTAACATCATACTAAATCAAAACATAATAATGTCCATAATGAAATCAACCGTATCAAAATAATTATTAACTAGTGTCAAAGGAAAGTTGGCACTACACTCATCGTTGGCCTTAAGTTGGCTATCACTTGGAATATCAGAAAGCTATGATTCATTGGTGACTCCCAACTTATCATTAAACACATTACTAATGCGTATAAGGTTAAATATGAGAAGCTCATTCCATACAAGAAAATGGTTGAAAACCTTGAAGGGATACTTTATACATATTATAATTGAACAAAAACGAAGGGTGCACAATAGATCAACAAATTCTATGGCTACAATTAGATCACTGATACAAATTCCACCTCACAAAATAAAAATTCCTTTCTTTGTAGAGCATTTACAAATACCTACATATGATGTGCTAAAGTCATGTTTGTCATATGAAATTCTTGGCCAATTCTCCCCTTAGTATGGCCCTATATTTAGATAGCTACAAGATGACACATTTCCCCCAAGACATAACCCATTGTGAGAAGAAATCCCTTATATTTTATATATCCCCTTATACCCTCCTAGGAGGCACCCTTTATCATCATGGCTATGACGGGGAATTTGCTTCACTGTTTGGATGTTACTAAATCAGTCCACACTATTAAGGATGTACACGGTGGTATTTGTTAATCACACACTAGTGGTATAGTCTTCACTAAGAAGCTCATAAGGCTAGGTTATTATTGGCCCACCATAGAAGAAAACTATTGTAATTTTGTAAATAAATGTGAGCTATTCCAAAAGTATCAAAACTTGATACATGTGCCAACACAAGCTTTGCAGCCCATCACAACACCTTGATCATTCTCCAAATGGGGCCTAGATCTCATAAGGAAGCTCCATCCTTCTTCTTTAGATGGCCAAACCCACATTATCACCACCAATGAGTATTTTACTAAATGGGTAGAGGTTGTGCCTGTTACTTATGTTAATGGTACTCAAATTTCAAAATTATTCATGAATCATCTCATCTGCCATTACAGTATCCCTTCAACCATTGTTATTGATAATGGTAAATACTTAAAGAATAAAATGGTTAAGACATTGTGTCAATGCTTCCATATTCATCTCAAGTGGTCTACACCCTATTACTCCCAAGGTAATGGAAAAACAAAGGCTACCAATAAAACCCTTTTATGAATCATGGAGAAAATGCTAAGTAACACTGGCCATTATTGGCACTTACAGATACATCCCACCCTCTGGGTGTATCAAACCTCCATTTGCACTTCTACTAGTGTGACCCAATATTCAATTGTCTATGGAATTGAAGCCATCGTACCCTTGTAAGTGGAGCTTCCTTCCCTGAAAATATCTCTCCAAGACTATCTTGATAAAGATGAAGACTATAGAGTTTCTCAACTAACAGAGCTAGAACTGTTAGATGAAAAGTGTATACGTGCGCTTAATCACCTAAAATTATATGAAAATAGAGTATCAAGGGGATATTAGAAATGTATAATACATCATGAATTTTATGTAAGTGATCTTGTACTAAAGGAAGATCATAGGAATACCGTCAAGGAAAATGAAAAGAAAGCTAAGTTTGAAGCCAAATATTTAAGGCCTTATGTGGTGGTTGCTAATTATGGATCAAGAGCTTACAAAATAGCATACTCAAATTGTGAAGAGCTTCTGAAGGCCTATAAATCCATTCATCTCAAGTTCTTATATGATTAAGCATGGTGAGAATATCAGATAATAACTAAAAAGTAAAAAAACAAAGAAAAAACAAGCACAAAAAAATAATTTAGAAAATAGTAAAGAAAAAAATAGGTCATCCTCATGTGAAAACCATGCAATTGTGGCACAGTGGGTAGGTTTTTGGGTGAAAACCTATTTCTGATGCTCAGGGAAGATTCACCAGTCACAAGTTACTCTTGCATCAGGATGAGTAATCCTCACCACTTTCTAGGGTTATTTCCTTTTGCTAGGTCTAGGAACCCTACCAAAATCTATCTTACAAAGTTGTGATCTGGTTTATTTGTTCTTACATGAATGATCTACCTTTTTATATTCCCATCTAATGTTGGGGTAACCTTCACATTCTACTTCCTCGTACATATACGTGTGGGATTTTACCTTTTATATATTTGCACATCACGTTCAAGGCATCCGTGCTTCTTTGTCATTGTACATTATTGTTGGAACATGACCTAAGAAAATGTAAAAACATTCAAAAAAGGGATGTGCAAAAACCTAAACATTCAAAAAATCTCCTTTCTAGGGATGAAGCTACACCAACTTGAATGATCTACCTTTGTATATTCCCATCTAATGTTGGGGGCACCTTCGCATTCTACTTCCTCGTACATATACGTGTGGCATTCTACCTTTTATATATTTGCACATCATGTTGGTGGAATCCGTGCTTCTTTGTCATTATACATTACTATCAGAACATGACCTTAGAAAATGTAAAAACATTCAAAAAAGGGATGCACAAAAACCTAAACATTCAAAAAATCTCCTTTCTAGGGACGAAGCTACACCAACTCGACAACATTGTCTTAGGGAAACCTCAGAAATAATGTGAACAGTAGCCTTGAAAAATTATCTTTCAAGATAACCCAAAAACATTAGAAAATATATCAATGTTATCCCACAAAAACAAAGTAGTGGTTAAATTGCTTTTAATTGTCAGTTTGTATAGTTTTGGTTGTATATTTGTTTAGTTTTGTTAACTTTTACATGTGTGTTTGTTTAATGGACATCTATCATCTATCATTCATCACATATAACATCATCTACTACATCATATATACAAAAATGCTAAGTTTTACATCATGCATGCATACTAAGCTAATCATCACATATTGTATCCAAAATTCTAAGGTGATCTTCCACTTCCTAAATTCTTCTGACTAATCAAAAAATTAAAAATTATAAAATCATCTAAAAATCATGAAAACATTTGAAAATGGAATAAAATTTGTAAAAATTTCATTTGCAATTGAAATTTGTGTCTTTTGCATGGCACTCATCTCGTATTGTGTTGACGTTTCCACATGTATTGAAACAATGACTCGCAGATCATCTAAATTTCCCAACCATTTACAAAAGCTACACTACTTACTTCATGTGTACTCTAGGGCACTATCAGTTGCCTAGTATTGTTTTCGACGTGCACATTACTTTTCCATTAGACCCATGTGTCCTCCATCCTTTCCCCTGCATATAAAATTTTCTTGGGGCATCATTCTTACCCTTGTCATTTATCAAAACATTTGGGATTGAAACTCCATAACAAAATATTTGTGCAACCATCTTAAGTGTTATTATTTTGAGTGTGTGGGATTATACTTATTTCCCTACTAAATGAGTTTTTTTACTTCTTGTATTGCATTGTATGTTTGTATGATGCATGGAGTTGTTATTTTAGAAATGGACAGTTTTTTATACCTTAGATTTTCATTTCATTTTATGCTTTTTTCATATGCTTACATTTTAATAAGGACCAATGATGAGGATTCTAAGAAAAATGATGATTAAAAATTATTTTCACTGGTTTATAGATAGCTCAATATCCCCTTTTCTTATTGTTGTCTCATATTATCTTATGTTCTCTTTTTTATTTTCTTATTGTTGTCTCATATTATCTTCTATTCTCATTGATCAAGTTTTCTTCCATCACCCCAACAACACTAAAGAGGGCATCCATTTAGCTAACTAATTTTTTTCTTCTACCCATTCAAAATTTTCTACTCCTCTATGCTTGTCTACTTTCTTTGAAGTGATGTTGCTTACGTCACCCCAAAGAGGGGCAAATGTAGACACCTGTAGTTTGATTAAAGCACTATTATTCCTAATATTACACTAACTATTATCCTTCTTGCAAATTGACGACACCTCTTCAATTATACCTATCTAACTCCCCTCTTACGAAACTCTTTTGGTCTTATTCCTCTTATAAACCACCTAAAAAGGATAATATAGCTTTTTATTGACTAAACCATCTTCTCATTTCCTTATAGACTACTTTTACTAGCTTCCTAGTCTATCAATCCATTTCATTGTATTGAATAGATCTCTCAAAACTCTCTTGAAACCCTAATTTCTCTCTAAATTAGATTAATTAGTCTAGACCTAGGTTAATTACCCTAACCCTTGATCAACCTCTTTTAAGCCTAGTCAAATCTTACTTTGACTCACTAATAAATGTTTTGACTCCTTTTTAGTCCCATGTGCACAAAAATTCTCCCACTTTTCCAAATGGAAAACTATAAATAGGACTAGAGCCCCTTGTCATTTCTAAGAACACTCCTCCCTTCTAGAAGAAATTATAGTATTATTGCTAGGATTAAGAGCTTATTTCATTTGTTTTATTGAGCTATTGCTTTTCCTTTGAAATACACACATAATAATTGAGTAAATGGGAAGTACCATTGGCCTTGAAGCCATTAATGGTGAGCTCCCATTCTAATAATCACTAACTAATTGCTTAGAATCCTTACTAGGTTCATTTGTTAAAAGCTTTCAAGAATAGAGGATAACTAGATATGTTAGCTTACTTGTTTATTTCAAGTTTAATGTATGCCAAGTAATGAATGCTTTCTTATTTCTTATTTGATGGCCCATTGTCTAGTTTTCTTAAAGCTTATGGGGTTTCTTAAGTGTTCTTAACTCATTTGCATAGCTTTTGTAACTTAAACAAAAATCCTTTTTGAGGAGATGATGAAGTGAATGGCATCTGTCGGATAACTGAAAAAAAAAGTGATGAATAGGTTGCAACTTTCCTTACAAAATACAAAGTTGAAGAAGGTTAGTAGGTGGAGGTATTTCAAGAATAGCCTTGATTTTAGTGGGATAAATTTCAGTGCCATGCAAAGAAATAATAAAACCAAGGAGCTTTCCAAAGAGAAAAACTAAGACACACTTCTTCGGTTGAAGGTGAACACAATATCTGATGAGACAGTCAAAGATTACCCTAAGGACTGTAAGGTGTTTGGCTCAATGTTTAGATTTTACAAGGAGATCGTCAACATAATATTCCCATATGCTATGCATAATTTCCTGAAATATATAAGTTATAACCTGATGATATGTAGCACCAACATTTTTAAGGACAAAGGGCATGACACAATAGCAGAAGGTCCCCCAAGGTGTGATGAAATTGGTTTTGTGTTGATCTTCTAAGGAGAATAATATTTTTTATAACCTGAGAAATCATCCATGAGTGATAGCATCTCATGGCTAGTTGTGAGATCAACTAGTTAGTCAGTACTACGTAGAGGAAAGTCATCTTTAGGGAAAGATAAGTTAAGTTCATGGAAATCCATGAAAATGTTGATTCCCCTTGTCACTTTTGTGATAGGAATGATCTTAGAGATCAATTGGGGATAATCAATGGGTATGATGAAGGAAACCGAAAGAAGGTGCTGGAGTTATTATTTGACAAGAAGGGAAATGTGAGGATGCACTTTTCATAGCTTATGTTTTATGAGTTTGGCATTAGGAATAGTTACAATATTGTGGACCATAATGTCTGGGTCAATATCGGGCATATTAGCATAGGACCAAGAAAAAGCATTGCTATGATCCTGAAGAAAAGAAGTAAAAGCTTCCTATTCAACAACATCTAAATATTGGCCTATTTTTATAATGTGTGAGTCATCCTGAGTGTCACTATTTATTTTGATGGTTGATTCATTCAACATGGTTTATGTCTTATAAATTAATGACCAATGAATATAATAATCTTTTGCACCAAGGTAGGTGAGAATAAAATCATCATCCTAAAATTGAACGACATTAATAGGTGTATTTTCATCAATCATGTCAGGATACAAGAAGGGAAGAGAAGAGGTATCCTCTCCATAACACTGATAAGTTAGAGATCCTATGTAAATGGTGTTCACAAAAAAGACCAATTAGGAGGAATGGATTCTAGATTGATAAACTCTATAGGTGAAGGTGGTCAAGTTGGTGAATGAGGTGGGGAATGTTTATCTTCATCAATGAGTTTGAATTGAGCCTTCTTGGGAGGTGGTTCAGAAAATCCAATACCACTGAGGTCTTTATGCTTATGAGTGGTGAAAGGAATGAAAATATGGCGGCCTTGTTCATATAAATAAAAGCTAAAGGCCTTCCAAGCATAACGACAGAGGAACATGTGAGAAAAGTGGAAGTTGGTGAGAGATTGGAGGTCAGAGGAAAATGGTTGAATTTGGGAAGGTGGCTCAAGTGAGTAGGTAGAAGCATCAAATTCCCCATACATTAAGTTGGTGTGAAGGTGAGGATGACCATAAGGGAAAACGTAACCTAGGCGGTGATCATAGTGTCTATTCTGATGAAGGTTACCATACTCTTGAGGAGTAAGCAATGTGTTAATGTTGTAAAGGTGGTACTCCCCCAAAGTGAGGCATTGAAAAACACCTTCTGTTTCACCTTTTTCTTAGATCATTTCTTTGAAGTGTTGACGAAATAGATAGGGTAACAGGCATAGGAGGAATACCTATTCAAATGTTGGTTGATGGGTTGTTGCACGCATATGACTTCTGAATCCACAACTGATCGTGAGAGCTTCCTTTTTGGCTAGGAAGAACTACTTGTAATGAAAAAAAGACCACCTGAAGGAATTAAACAATATGGGTAGTGAATTGCCTAGCGTATGCTAGATCCAGGAAGTATGGTACTTCCTAGATGGCTGTCAATCCACTATTTTAAACAATTTAATGTTGTAAACAAAGTAAATCCTATTTTTATTTTAAAGTGATTTAGGTATCTCACTTAAAAACACAATAAGAAATAGATCTAATCTAACAGGCTAAGCTAGAATAGAATCCAAAGGTCAAATGATTGGTTTTGGGTCTCTACAAATCTGATAAAGGTCTTAGGTAGATCACAAGTGAATGAGGGTGAGGTGAAATTAGGTGGGTAGGTATTTGTTCAAGGCTGTGTAGGAAAACACAGAGACTGGTGTTGGTCAGGGGTGACCGAAGGAGGTTAGGTGTAGTCAGTGCTAGGTACTGTTAGATCTGGAAATGTCATAGAACAATCTAAGGTCTCCTTTGTGATTACACAAATAAATTTGGTTGGTCGGGACGAGGTTTTGGGTGACTGGAGTAGGATTTGGTAATATTTTAATGAGTATATGGAGGTGAAAATTTGGAGAAGGTAAATAGAGAGCAAGATAAACAATGGATGATAAAATGATGATGAAATAAAATAACCAGGAAAGTATGATGTTGTACGTACTTGGATTCCATTCCTGAATGTCTGTGTGCAAGGGATGGAGGTGATGATGATGGGTTTGAAGGTTACAAGTGGTCACCAACTAAAGAAAATATTCTGCATGGGCTACATCTACACTCCTCTTTGCTTAGATCAGATCATAGCTGGGATGGTTGTACAGGAGAAGATGCTTAATCTCATTCCTTGGATGTGAGTTTTCACTAGAATTTTCTCTCTGAAGATGCATTATGTCTCTAAGATGTGTTTTTTCTCGTCAACTTTCTCCCAATGTTTTGCCAACTTCCGGCTTCTAACATTGAGAATAAGGTAGTTTTGGGGTTAAAAGGGTAACCAACGACAGTCCGGATTAACCGACGATGGTTAGGGGTATCCGACATTGGTTAAGGTGGGATTTCCTAGGTTTACTAAACTAGAGAGATCCTCCTAATTTCCTTGGATATCATGTTGTTATCCCATGGATTAGACTAAGAGCTTCTTGTAAGCATGCGAGAATGTGGTTTGAGGGAATGCAGACATTGATTTTTAGGGTTTGGGTAAGTCTCAGTTAGTTATGGCAACTTACTAAGAATAGGTCCTAGGTTGAGTTGGCTTGGTGAGGTGTCTAAGTGAATTGTATGTGTGGATATTATTTAAATAATAAATATAGTGAGGATAAAGAATTAATTTAATTAAATTAATATTAGTGGGGTGAAAGGGGTTATGGCTAGGTAAATATAATAAAGGGTTCTTATATGTCGAGGGACAAAAGGGGAGTGTGACCTAATTTTAGTGACTACATTTTGCTCCTTTTTATTGTGTAGCTTGTATTGGTAAGTGACGCTAACAAAAATAAAATGTGTTTGCCCCATGTGTGGGTGAAGGTGATCCCCCTCAAACCAGGAACTGATGAGGTAACAGGCTGAAGCGGTGAGTGGTTTGATAAAAGGTAAATGTGAGGAAAAGGCAAGTGGATACAGGGGAAAAGGGTGAAAGGTCTATCAGGAAATCTAGGTAATGGGTCACGGTCACAGGTAGTAACATTCAAACACACACACACACACATGTATAAACTATAGCAAGCTACCAGGTTGAAGAGCTGGAAAACTCTACATCGTCTAAGGTCGATAGGTTTGTCCAAACAAGGTTGAAATGAATTTGGTATCCAAAGTATATGATATGATTAGGAAACACAATGTAGGTTAGGTCCAGGAATTTTTAGGTATGTTTCAGTAGACCAAAGGTAGGGTCAGGATAAATGATCACGGCAATAGGCTAGGTAAGGTCATTAGGTCAATCAACATAGGTAACAGTGCCACAAGGTATATCAAACACATGAGGTCAAAGGTCACTAGCTGTGGTCCAGGTCCAAATATCTAGGTCATGACATGGGTAAGGATGAGGTAGGGGTAAAATAATAAGAAGTCCCCAAAGGAGGAAAAATGCAAGTAGGAAGTGACGAGGTTAGGAAAGGTAAGGTAATGGGTTGGGTAAAGGTTGGATGGGGTAAAGGAGAAATGTAAAGGGTGGGGTAAAATGACAAAGTAAGGGAAATGTGTAGGTGAGGGTGACCAATGGCGGTCATGGATAACCAAAGTCGGTGTAGGAAAACTGGTGACGGTTAGGTAGGGCATGCGACCGATGCCGGTCAAGGCGAACTGACATCGATTACATTAGGTTTGTTATAAAATCAAAAAATCCACGTTTTTATTATTCAGTTGTTATTTGTAGTGTGAAGAAATGACAAAAAAGAGAAAAAAGTGACAAAAGTGTCCGGAGGAAATGAGATAGTGAGCGGGTAGTATGATTTGATGAGGGTTGGGTTGGTGAGAAGCGGGTCTACGGGATCAGGGTGAGAGAGTTGATTGGGTGGAGGTTATGAGTAGATATTTGGTGATGGAAGAGGTAGGACAGGGATTTGGTGGACCACCAACACAATGGCCAGACATGCCACTGATACATCGGTAACGCGACAAGGTAAGCGCCCAACTCTATATCATAGATTAAATAGATTATAGGTTGTGGTTATTATTTATTTGTAGGGTTTTGTTGGGTGTTTTTTATTTTGTGGGTGGGTAAAAGTGAAATGTGGGTATGGGGGGAATAATGGGAAAAAAAGATGGGGGGAGGGTAGTAAAGTGTATAGGTGGGGTGGGTAGAGGTCCAGGGGTAGTTTAGGTCATTGTAGGTGGGGTAGAAGGGTCAGGGGGGTTTATAGAAAAGGGGGGTTTAGGAAGTCACGGAATTTTCTGCGACAATGATAGACATCAATCAAGCTTGACCAACATCAGTTGGGTAGAACCGGTATTAGTCACCAAATAGGTGATCGATTCCAATTTAAGGGTGACCGTGGTCGGTAAATATGAACCGGTATTAGTCACTAAACAGGTGACCGATGTCAGTTTATGGGTGACCGAAGTCAGCTAGGATGAACTGGCACCAGTCAAGATTTTAAGCACAAGGGTCCAAAAGTGATGTAGGTTAGGTGGTTGAGTTTGATAGGGTAAAATAAATAGTGTGGTAGGTAATGATAATTGGTGAATATGGTCATGGTAAAGGTAGATTAATGTTGTGCTTGAATTAGATGCATGGGAGATCATAGTTACATATGCGGGACAGTGTTCCACCTCTACTGGTCACATTGTGTGGCTTAGCAGCCCCTTTGGAGCTGCAGCATGTGGAGGCAGTGGGCTTGAGTGGTATTCAGTGCTATCGACATGATATTTGATAACCCAACTTGATGGTCGCACTCATTGATAGATGGGACTCCACGACCAACAAGTTCCACCTTCTGATAGCTGAGATGACTATCACCCTAGAGGATGTGTTCCAGATTTTATGATTACCCATATTGGGGGCCCAAGTTTACTCTATATCCTCCGAGGCCTTAGAGGATTTGATCAGGATAGTTTTTGGTGAGGGGGGGTGGCGATGCTGAGATTCCAAGTGCCAGTTTGAGTTATGGTGAGATGTACCTAGCTCGTCTGGATGAGATGAGGCTAGTGGTTCTATTGATGGAGGTAGCGTGCTACTATGCACTACCTGATGCAAAGGTTGGATGTTTTCCCCGATCACTGATGGGGGTGCTCCATGATATGATGGTGCATGAGACATGCTTTGCCTGGGTACCATCATTTTTGGTGTAGCTATACTGAGATCTTTGGGCATGTGGGCGGTTGCATAGGTTTAGCCTATGTTGTACATTTACACTGCACTGCTAGGCCTATGAGTACATAGTCTATTTTCGACCTATAGGGATGCCCTGAGTAGATGTATTTCTTGTGAGATGTGTGTGGGTGGGATACAAGAGGTTGGTGCCTATTGTAGGAGACTGGAGATCAGATATGCCAACATATGATGTGGCCCATTTTCAGCAGTTGTTCGAGGGGTTGTCTGGAGTGGACATTATCTAGAGGTAATATGTGGGATTCCCTTCATATAGGCACATGCATGAGGAACTAACTGAGCTCCAACTAGAGAGGTGGATACAAGGTCACCGTGTCAGGGAGGATGAGATGATCCCGGTAGATAGGGTCTGATGGTAGTTCGAGCTTGTACAGGATATTCCTCCATCCTTCCCATAGTATCAGAGAGATGACATGGAGAGGCCTCTACCTCTACCACAACCTACAGTGCCTATAAGGAAGGAGGAGGATCCTGTAGACACCAAATTCATGTCTTACGACCCCTTGTGACCCGCATCCCATTTCGCAACCTAACCTCATTACCTAAACCTTACACAATTATTTATTAATTACCTTATAATTGATAAATCCACATCACCTTACCCGCCACCTCACTTTGCCACCTCATCATGACCTAGCCCTAACCCTAAACTAACCTAATTAAGACCCATGACTTGGTCTAGACTCACATCCATAACTAATGCCTCCTTGCTCGCACCCAAAGCTGACCTTCTAGCCACTTGACCAAGCCCGCAACTGATCTCTCGGGAGAAAAGTAGGGAAGGTGGGCTATTTTACTAAAAATAGCCTACTTTTTCCTTACCGATGCCAGTTCCTACTTCGAGCCGCCGTCGGTTTACGTACCGCCATCGGTTCCCTATAAATGGGCTCCCCAAACCAAAACAACGGATCAGAATTTCATTTGGGGAGATCAGTCAAAGGATTTCTGGATCAACAGAGAGCATTGTGATGAGAACAGAGTCCAGATCTTCACTTGACAGAGCAGAGATGAGTGGAAATACCAGAAGTGTTTACAACCAAGGAGATCAACTTGCATCTTTGTCAAAACCAGTAGTCACATCTTGCATGTCCTCTGTTATAAACATTTCTTATGCTCTGTGAATTTTAGTCCTCCTAATCCTCTCTGAATCTACTACCCAACGTGTCATTGCTCTAACTGTTATTCTTTTGCTTCTAATCATCTCGTTTCCTAATATCATCCATAAACCAGCCTTACAAACACACCATAGCTACCAAGAAGATCCTAGAACCACCGGTATCGGTTATCAGTAACCGGCATCGGTTCCCTCTGATCAAAAACCAGAAAACCAGCCTTTCCCTTCCCTACCCAGTTCAACGAAACAACTTAATTGATATCTTAACGGTCTTTTGTGTTAATTGCATATTAGCAGGGGAACTGACACCCTTCGAAAGGAAGTTTTATATTTCCTTCCTGGGCCCAAGGCAGTTCCCTCATTATTGTCTAATTAAAATCTTGTGGTCTTGTGTTCTTATTTGCAGGTAGTCCTTCCAAGACAAAAAGGAGTTCTTCGCAGTCAAACCTGATCTTTCTCTATGGTACGCGCACACCATCTCGACATTCAACAGGTATTCCTCCTAACCCTAACCTCATCTGTTTCTAAAAAGGAATGAAAGGATAGAAGCAACTCTATTCCCAGAAGCCGAAACATTCTGAGTGAAACATTTTGGCACGCCCGTGGGACCCATTTTGGGTTCTTTCTCTTGCTTATTTTCATTTTAGGAAGCATATTTGGTTGTTGCTAGCTTTGTTATATATTTCATAAAGAATTTGTCTGGCTTTCCTAGTTTCACATTAGTGAAAGTCATCTCTCTTGCTTCATCGAACATAATTTTCGATTTGGGTTTAAAACACATGCATTGCATTCCTGCTTATTGTTCTTCAATTCTAGTGAACATAGATTAAGTACAGGTCGTACACGTGGGGGGTGATATCCACGGTATTGACAGGAAATTAACCCTAGTTTCACTGCACAACACATACCGAATCACTTCACAATTAACACAATAGCTCAAACATCCCCCCTTTTCCGCGGTATTCCTCCGCCTGATTGAGGTAACCTTATAAGCCAAAAACAAACTTGACATTTCCCCTAGGTCTTGTTGTTTAGGATTCTGACATCATCTTACGTCTAAAGGCATAAGCCCACAATAACTAAATTAACCCTAAGATTAGTCTCTGGATTTGCGTGTGCATCTTGCTTGTTTCAAATTCTGTTTTCTCTGTCATACTTTGTCTTCTGTGATCAATAAGTTGATGAAATATACTCAACGTTGCTAAATATCAAATTAGCAGCCTTTTATCTCTTCTTATCCTAAGACTTTGACACCGGCAATCGGTTAGAGACCGACGTCGTTTGTCTCCTGTGACCGACACCGGTTATGTAAACCGATATCGGTTACGGTCTTCAATCATTCCCTGACAAACCGCACCCTGCCAATGCATCATTCGAGGTTGTTTTTGTTTCTTGATAGATTTGAAACTTTCCTGTGTGTTCTTGTCCATGGTTGTCATCACTCAGAACCAAGCTGACCTTCTAGCCACTGACCAATGCTCCGCAACTGACTTCGGGAGAAAAGTAGGGATCAAGGTGGGCTTATTTTACCTAAAAACTAGCCCCCTACTTTTTCCCTTATCGATGCAGTTCATACTTAGACCGCCGTCAGGTACGAACCGCCATCGGTTCCCTATAAAATGGGCTCCCCCACAACACCAAAACAAGGATCAGAATTTCATTTGGAGATCAGTCAAAGGATTTCTGGATCAACAGAGAGCATTGTGAGTGAGGAACAGAGTCCCAGATCTTCACTTGACAGAGCAGAGATGAGTGGAAATACCAGAAGTGTTTACAACCAAGGAGATCAACTTGCATCTTTGTCAAAACCAGTAAGTCACATCTTGCATGTCCTCTGTTATAACATTTCTTATGCTCTGTGAATTTTAGTCCTCCTAAATCCGTCTCTGAATCTACTACCCACGTGTCATTGCATCTAACTGTTATTCTTTTGCTTCTAATTCATCTCGTTTCCTAATATCATCCATAAACCAGCCTTACAAAACACCATAGCTACCAAGAAGATCCTAGAACCCACCGGTATCGGTTATCAGTAACCGGCATCGGTTCCTCTGGATCAAAACCAGAAACCAGCCTTTCCCCTACCCAGTTCAACGAAACAACTTAATTGATATCTTACGGTCTTTTGTGTTAATTCATATTAGCAGGGAACTGACCACCTTCGAAAGGACGTTTTTATATTTCCTGGGCCCAAGGCAGTTCCCTCATTTATTGTCTAATTAAAATCTTGTGGTCTTGTGTTCTTATTGCAGGTAGTCCTTCCAAGACAAAAAGGAGTTCTTCGCAGTCAAACCTGATCTTCTCTATGGTACGCGCACACCATCTCGACATTCAAACAGGTATTCCTCCTAACCCTAACCTCATCTGTTTCTAAAAGGAATGAAAGGATAGAAGCAACTCTATTCCCAGAAGCCGAAACACTCTCGGATGTGAACATTTTGGCACGCCCGGTGGGACCCATTTTGGGTTTCTTTTCTCTTGCTTATTTTCATTTTAGGAAGCATATTTGTTGTTGCTGCTTTTGTTATATATTTCATAAAAGAATTTGTCTTGCTTTCCTAGTTTTCAATTAGTGAAAAGTCATCTCTCTTGCTTCATCGAACATAATTTTCGATTTGGGTTTAAAACACATGCATTGCATTCCTGCTTATTGTTCTTCAATTCTAGTGAACATAGATTAAGTAACAGGTCGTACACGTGGGGGCTGATATCCACGGTATTGACAGGAAATTAACCCTAGTTTCACTGCACAACACATACCGAATCACTTCACAATTAACACAATAGCTCAAACATCCCCCCTTTCCGCGGTATTCCTCCGCCTGATTGAGGGTAACCTTATAAGCCAAAACAAACTTGACATTTCCCCTAGGTCTTGTTGTTTAGGATTCTGACATCATCTTACGTCCTAAAGGCATAAGCCCACAATAACTAAAATTAACCCTAAGATTAGTCTCTGGATTTGCGTGTGCATCTTGCCTTGTTTTCAAATTCTGTTTTCTCTGTCATACTTTGTCTTCTGTGATCAATAAGTTGATAAATATACTCAACGTTGCTAAATATCAAATTAGCAGCCTTTTATATCTTCTTATCCTAGACTTTTGACACCGGCATCGGTTAAGAGACCGACGTCGTTTGTCTGTGACCGACACCGTGTTAGTAAACCGATATCGGTTACTGTCTCATCAGTCCCTGACAAACAGCAACCCTGCCAAAATTCATCATTCTGAGGTGTTTTTTGTTCTTGATAGATTGAAACTTTCTGTTGTGTTCTTGTCCATGGTTGTCATCACTCAGAAGCCAATGCTGCCGCCATGGTTTCCACATGTCTGCTCTGTGTCTTTTCCTGACTCACCCCCTTCACATTCTATAGGGAACCCTACGGACACAGTGATGATCCCCCAAATTCCTCTAGGAGACAAGGACTTTGCCAAATTCTCTAGATGCTAATCCCAGCGCCTGTACAATACTATTGTCTCATGCCCCTGACCGTACGCCTGAGGTCAGCCCTTATTGGCATGCCTATTAGTATAGCTACCTCATTTAGCTCCCACTCCTCCTGGTAACACTGCCCTTACTTCCTGCATCTCTAGCCCCGTCTCCCAATCTGACGGCTTCAGAGGTTCATACGACCCCAATTAGCTTTCCTTGTGTTAATCTCAGACCCCACATATCATTACCACCAACTGCCCCTACCTTCATCTCTCTTTCAGACCACCCCATTCATGACTTGCTCTCTGCCCCCCTATCCACACGAGCTTTCCTTCTCAAGCTCCACCTACCTTTTCATTCCCATACACGTATCCGTAACCTCAACACCTTATATGGACATCCCTATTCTGTTGCTCCAACATACTCATCCTCCCATACCTTATCAACACTTAGCCCCACCATTGTCCAGCGGAAGCCCTTGGTCCAACTTGCCTCTGTTTACCACAACCGCATCATCATCTCATCCAACCACATATTTCATCAAACAAATGATGGACAAAAATGCAAACCTGGAGGCTTCTGTTTCAGGAAGTCGTAGCGCCTTGACACTACGAGCAAGTTTGTCGGGAGCCCATTCACCTTCTGTCCCCCTTCATTCATATCCTCCTCAATGGGAGTTGCCAAAATTTACTCGTTTTAACAGTAAAGAGGATCCTCAAACAACACTTGCGATCATTTAGACATGCTTGTTATTTGATTACCCATGATGACGCCTTGTTACTCCGCACCTTCCCCATGTCCTTATCAGGACCCGCCTTGGAGTGGTACAGTGCTTTAACCCAGCACTCGATCTTCTCTTTTAACCAACTTTACCACAGCCCAATATTTCTTGGATCATTTCTCCATTAAACATTGCCAAGAAAGTATCTATCACCGACCTCTATGCCATCCGACCATTTGAGGATGAATCTATCGCAGATTTCGTTGGACGATGGTGGGGCCTTATCAACCAACTTACGTATGCCTTGCTCAAACCGACTTATCGAACTGTTTATGCGGGCCTGCGCTAAGCACCATCTCCCCCACCCTCCAAATTCAAACTTTCCGTACATTCGACGAGGCCTTTACTATGGCCCGAAAATTAGAAATTCGAGCCTTAAAAGAGGAGAAATTGCGGTTGCGTAACAAAAACCCCCAATTCCGAACTCCCTGATTCTACCAACAAGCCAAACACCACCACTCCTCACGCGCCAATTCTTCTAAATCAAAAGGAGCTGTCCACACGGGTAATGGTCAAATCTCAAACAACGTCCAATACTCCGCCGAAAACCACTTATAAGTACAAAGCCGAGCCCATCAATTACACTCCCTGGGAGAAACTTATGGCGTCATCCTGGAGAAATTGCTCAAAGCTGGGGCTATCACCTTGCCCCCTGTTAAACCTCACTCTGGGTTTGACTCCCCCCACGCACTACCTTCCTGGTACAAAGAAATGACTTTTGTAACTTTCACCGCGTAAAAGGTACACTAGTCATGAAAACTGCAAGATGTTGAAAACATAGTGCGGGAAATGGTTGACGCAGGGGATATAACCCCCTCGATAATCCTAACGCCCCTGCCTAAACGAAATCTGAAAATTTTCAACAAGCCACTTCCCCGAATCACTCGTCCAACAGTAACGTAAACCAAGATATCTTAGCGAGGAGAGTGTTCATGAGATCATGCAGTCTTCGATTCTCAGCCAAAAGCCTCTATTGAAATGTTTTTGAATCAAGCCTCTCCACCAACACAGAGTCTGAACCTCCTTCACCACCATCAAGCCAAAGTGAAATCATTCCTTTACCCATAAAAGAGTTAATATCCCGGACTTCTCTTCTCATCGATTGAGTCTTCTTTACACCATATCCCTACAAGACTGTGATCGGATGTTATCTAATTTATCTATTTCTCAACGTCCCCTCTCTACCGCTCTTGCTGCACAAGAGGAAGGCTCGCCACTCCTTTTGGCATCCTTAGATGAGAAATCTCTTACACTGACATCACCACATTCTTTAAAAACATGACAGATCCCCTCCAAACACGCCCTCCTACCTATTAGTCCCTCATTGCCTAAATCTTTTCAACGACCGGTTGACCTCTTAACATCTATTGATACAGTGCCTCATCTACCTCCTGTGTCACACCCACAGTGGATTGGAATCATAATCGTCGTCTTCTTCTGTACAAAAAATTACAAATCACACCCTGGAGACTGTCATTCCACAGAAGATAGACAGGCCCTATGGGAACGTTTGAGTACCCCTTTTTCTACTCAAATGCAAATGACTGATCCTGATGTCTCCACATATACCCGAAGTGTTTACAGAAGCTTAAAATGCCCCTGTTCTCACCTTCACCCCCTCACCTCTACCAAATGCCCCGTCCACTTCTATCAACTTAACCGGATCTTCCCCCTACGCTTGGGACCTCCACCAATGCCTAGTCTAACGCACCGCCTAAGCGACTCGATCTATCCAAAAATAAATCCGTTCTTGCCACCTAGGAGAGAAAACTCAATCCATGCCCCTATCACAATCAAAACCATCATCGTCATACCTACCTTCCATATTGGGACCACCATCCCTCTACCTTACATCAATATATCATACCTCCTGCGTTTTCTTCAAAACACCTACGCCTTCCGCACCCATACAGAAATTCCAGGGTTATAGGCAACACCGTCACTCAGCGTATCCTGTCCATCCTATCAACCCTAAACAAATTCCATCATCAAAAGATTTGTTTTGGGTCACTCCTATTTCCCGTGGTGTTTTTGGATACCACATCATCTGCTGGCCTCATCATCCAACATAGGCTTCTGCGCCCAAAGAAATCATGTTTAGTGAAAACCACGTATCAACACCCCTCGGCTAAACCACCACCCGTGCCGAACCAACCACGCCCAAACATTACCAAAACCCGCTACAACCAATACCCTCATCCTCTTCCGATTTGACCCACTCAAAGGATCTTATGCCAAATCCTTGGCTATGTTGGTGAGAATGCGACCATTTCCCTACCTCCACTTAGACCTTATGACCCGTCTAAACCCCGACCTATGGGTTACGATGAGTCTAAAATCTGTACCTATCACCCGCACACCAGGACATGATGTGGAGGGATGCAAAGCTCTAAAAACCATCCTTCGTCAGTCACCTCTCCCGGATAGAAAGATTAAGAAAGACAACTTACGAAGGGAGAGACCTTTAGTTTCCATTCCCTCTCCTATACCATCTGTCCCCACCTCACCAAGATCTATCATTATTACAACCCCACCTCTTGAAGACCAATGAGTATCCCAAACCATTTCCTCATCTCAGGTCTACGAGATTAATATGATTAGTGTCGCTACTCGAGGGCAGAAAAACAATGGGAAAGAAAAAGAAAACACACCTGGCCCGGCATCTCTATCTCCGTCAAACATCCCGATTGCACCACCACCTAAAGTGGTCATTCACGGACCCGCCTATCCTGTCTCTAATGGCATTTCCCACCGAAATTCTGATTAACAGCTTCACCAATCACCCGTAAAATGACACTGTATGATCTCATTCAGGACTTCTGAATCTCATCGACAAGCTCTCGTTGAGATCCTTCAAGGATAAGGTTTTACCTAATGAAACCCTACCTGTCACCTCCATTCTAACACCCAATCAACATTGCTTCTCTCAACCAAACAACCACTACCCCAACCACTTCTGTCTTGTACAACATAACTGCCGTCAGTTTCTCCGAAGATGATTAAATTGTTGACTTTGGTACAGAAGATCCCTCCTGACCACTGCTCTTTTCATCTCAGCTTACATCCGGGACATTCGGGTACGTCGTGTTATGTGGACGGGGTGCTAGCCTAAAACATTCATCTCTTCAAAATCCTTCCAACAAATGAACATCCCTTCTAGTTGCAGTGTTTGCCAACCCCATCATGTTTCGGATTCAATGAGCTATTACTTCTACCTTAGGCCCCGTGATCCTCACATTCGGGTAGGACCACGTACTTACCCTAACTCTTTATGTCTTTGGGGGAGAAGTTCCGAATATAATATATTGCTGGGTCGTCCTTGGATCCGAGCCATGGGATGCTTCCCTCACCATTACATAGATGCATAAAATAATTTGAGTACGAGAGGAAGTCCTACACCTAAAAGCTACCCTCCCCCCTTTAAAACCTGTAATATGTTATACCTCCCTAACGATGTGCTTATACCATCAAGACACCCATACATTCACCCAACCATCCTCTTCAATGTACCTCAAGCCATCCACCTCAACCGCGCCTACGCCTCACTGATGAAACCCCATCGCAAAACACTTCCCTTCCCACAGCTAACATTCCAACCGCCGACCTTAGTAGAGTTTTTCAGCGCCTTACGCTGGGGGAGTACCACCTATATAAACGTTATTTTTCTTTTCCCTACCCCGCAGGTGACGGACATTACATGCACATCCCACCTACAACCGTCGCTTGGGGGAGGTAACTCTTACGGACCACCCCATTGCCCCCGCACTACCCTACTGTATGGGTTGTTGACGCATCCTCCATTAACCTGAACCTCCTCTTGGTGTGGTTCCTTTCCAATCCGAATTTTTCATACTTGACAAACTCGTCGTTTCGCCCTCACCTTCTTGACTCCTGGTGCGTGGAAAGGCTTGTTTCGTTTCGCCCTCACCTTCTTGACTCGCTGTGCGTGGAAAGGCTTTGGTTTTGGCCTTTACGAACAAGGCCGACATACACTCATTCCCGTGACTACCCGTAAACATAATGATCGCAGTGGTCTCAGTTTTCCCGAAACACCTACACAGGAGACACCTCCTGTCAGCTGTATCTGGAAGAAGAAGACGTCACCCCTACCAAACCATCATCACCCACTTTGCCATCATCACCCACAGAATCTATAGACCCTGAATCCATCCCTCCTAACTTTTTTTTTTCATAAATGCTATCTTCATAGGTCCTCTCACTTATCAACGCGATAATGAGGACCCATCTTCTCTTCCCCTTCTGTATCCAGACATGATCGAAGAGGATTCGCCTTTGATTAATGTTGTTGAATGCCAGGATGACGACTCCATCCTCACTTACCTTGGCGCGGATGATTCTTATATTCAACGAGCCTTACCATCTGAAACCCAAACCATGCTGAACGAATCTACCATAGAAATCAACATCCACACGGAGGAGGATCCTCACATTGTGAAGATTGGACAATCCCTTAACACATCAGAACAAGCCGCCTTTACTACCTTTCTCCGTGCTCGCAACCAAGCTTTCGCATGGTCTTACGCTGACATGCCAGGAATTGATCCTACCATTGCCGTCCATAACATCACCCTAAACCTCGATTCCAAACCAGTCAAACAGAAATTGAGAAAAATGCATCCACGCATTGCTCTCTTGGTCAAAGAGGAGCTCCAACGACTCCTTTCTGTTTCCTTCATCTTGCCTATTGACTATCCTCAATGGATTTCTAACATCGTACCTGTCACTAAAGCGACAGGGGGACTTCGGATATGCACAGATTTCCAGATCTTAACCTCGCTTGCCCTAAGGATGACTTCCCCTTACCTAGCATTGACCAACTTGTTGATCTAACTGCAGGCCATGAGATGCTCTCTCTCATGGAGGCTTTTCAGGATACAACCAAATTTTGGTTGCCCCTGCCGATCAACACAAAACTGCCTTCATAACTCCTTGGGGAACCTTCTGTTATCGTGTCATGCCATTTGGCCTTAAGAATGCTGGTGCTACCTATCAGCGGGCTATGACCTACATTTTTCATGACATTATGCACACTATCCTTGAAGATTATGTCGACGATCTTCTCGGCAAGTCTAAACATCGTAGTGAACATCTCGATGTTTTAACCATTATTTTTGATCGCCTGTTACAATATTCTGTCCGCCTTCAACCAAAAGAAATGTGTCTTTGGTGTTCTTTCGGGAAAACTTCTTGGCTTTATCGTCTCTTTGCGTGGCATTGAGGTCGATCCATCTAAAGTCAAAGCTATCCTAGAAATGCCCCCACCCAAAAATCTCAAACAATTGCGTAGTTTACAAGGTAAGCTCCAATCTATCCGACGTTTCATCTCCCAACTCTCGGATCGGTGTCAACCTTTTCATCACCTTCTTAAAAAGGACATTGCCTTTCAATGGAGTGAGGAGTGTCACCAAGCCTTCGAAGCTCTCAAATCCTATCTCTTGCAGCCACCCGTGCTTATCCCACCCCAGGACGACCGCCCTTTCTACCTTTATCTTTCCGCCACTGACCATGCTATAGGTGCTATGCTCGCACATCGGGATTCGGCACGAACGAGAACAGGCCGTTTATTATATAAGTCGTACCCTCGTGGATTATGAGACTAGGTATACACATGTAGAAAAAAATTGTGCCTTGCCCTATCATTTGTAGCCACCAAACTCCGACACTACCTTCTGAATCACAAAAACTTTTCATCACCAACACAGACCCCATTCATTATATGTATGCCAAACCGCATCTAAACCAACGTATCGCTCGATGGCTTATGCTCCTCGCTGACCTTGACCTTGAATTCGTACAACAGAAGTCAATCAAAGGACAAACTCTTGCAGACCAACTTGCGGAGGCCCCTTTACCTGGGGAACAATTTACCAATTTTACCTTCCCCGACGAACTCATCGCCACTCTTTCACTCCGGGAAGAGTTGTATCAAATGACCCTCTTCTTCGATGGATCTAAATGCCAGCGCGGTGGAGAGGAGCCAGACGTTTTTCTCATTCCTCTCGACGCTGAACCTATGCCTCTTTCATTCCAGCTTGATTTCCCTTGCACTAATAATACAGCGGAATACGAGGCCCTGTTCTGGGTCTCCAAGTTGTGTTACACTTAGGCATCAAATCTATCAACATTTTTGGCGACTCTCAATTGGTAGTCAATCAAGTTATGGGCATCTACCAATGCAAAAATGAGGAACTTCAAAAATACAAACACTACGTGGATTCAACTTCTAGCCTTATTTACTCACTATTCTATACAAACCATTCCACGCTCCACTAACAAATTTGCGGACACTATATGGCTTGCTTAGCCTCGCAAATTCCCGCCCGCACCAACTGACTCTGAATTATTCGTCGTGGTCCAAGAATAATTCGTTTGTGTCTTTTTGCACCTCCTATTCAACCCCGGTAGTTTGTACATGATAAATACTGTGTCTACTAGTTCGCAGGATACCTGGTACCACCAATTCACGACTACCTTACACCTCTCTGTTCTCCCACCTGACCTTACTAGTACTGGCAAAACGTGCTTTTCTTAAAAGTGTTTCGCGTTATGTTGTCATGGGGGGACTCCTCTATAAACGTGGCTTTGATGGCATCCTCCTTCGCTGTCTAACTGGCGCGGAGGTCACTCATACCATCCAACAGGTCCATGACGGTATTTGTGGTGGACATTTTAGCGGCCTTGCCGTGGCCAAACGAATCCTTCGCCTTGGTTATTATTGGGCCTACTCTCAATAACGACTGCTACGAATATGTTAAGCGTTGTGTTATGTGTCAGCAACATGCCAAACCTTCAACATACTCCTAGCCACCCGCTCCAGGTCGCTCGAGATCTTTGGCCTTCTCACAATGGGGTTTAGACCTTATTGGTGAGATTCACCCGACCTCTTCACAACGTCACCGTTGGATAATCACAGCGACCGAATATTACACAAAATGGGTGGAGGCTATTCCACTCATTTCAATCAAAAAAGAAAAAAATGTCGAATTCATTAACCATCACATTATCTGTCATTTTGGTATTCCTCATCGCCTAATAACAGATAATGGTAAATCTTTTAAAAAACAAGTTGTTACAAGACCTTTGTGACAACTTTGGTATCAAACTTAGTTTCTCATCACCTTACTATCCACAGGCCAATGGTCAGGCTGAATCTTCTAATAAAACCCTAACCAAAATCCTCATGAAAGTTGTCAATGACTCTGGTAAAAAATTGGCACGATCACATTCCCTTTGCCCTTTGGGCTTATCGTACTAGCATTCGTACCTCTACTAATGCCACACCTTTTTCTTTGGTATACGGTACTGAGGCTTGTTTTGCCTCTCGAAATACAAAATACCCTCCCTTAGAATATCTCTTCAGGATATTCTCACCAACGATGATTTCCGTCAAGAGCGGTTAGCCCAATTTGAGCTTCTTGACGAACGTCGTCTTACAGCTCTTGATCACCTTCAAATCTATCAAAAAAACGCATTAAACGTGCTTATGATAAGCGACTTCATGAGCGTACCTTTAAGGTTGGTGATCTTGTCCTCAAAGAGAATCAACATGTAACCAAACTAGAAAAGAGCAAACGTGGAAAATTTGCTCCCAATTGGATTGGGCCTTATATAATCACTCACACCTATGGATCTGGTACTTATCGTTTAGCTTCGCTTAATGGTAAACCTGAGCCTGAGCCCCTTAATGCCTTGCATCTTCGACCATTCTATTGTTGAAATTAGTGTTATATCACTTCTTATCCACCTACTGCTCGTCCCTTGAGCTCCCATACCACTACATGCACTTGTTTCCTACATCTCAAATAAAATCAAGCTCACCCCTAGTTTGATTCTCACCTCCCCTTGGAACGATGCCTTCCCCTTTTTAGTCTAGTCCATGACTTCAAAGTATTAAAATAAGCCGTATTCTTATGGGATTTTCTTGAGTCAAACTTCCTACAAGCCTAGATGCTTCACGCTAAAAAAGAACATCTAGTCATCTAAATTAAAATATAGACTGCTCCCTCGAAGGACAGCTATATGCCAAATTATTGCTGCTATTCTATATATAGACTGCTCCCCTGAAGGACAGCTATGCACTAAAATCATATCTGCTACTATAAATAGACTGCTCCCTCGAAGGATAGCTATACACAGTCAGCCTCTAGCAGAAGCTTCTCGCATCGATCAGCTTCGTGAAGACCTCAAGAATAATACAATCAATATCCCTTGTAGACTTCCCGCATCGATCAGTCTACATTCAATAAAATAAAAAGCCTCATTCAAAAGGACTTTTGAGTCATGGACTTGTCTATTTAGGGTAGGTTCTCTTCGTCAGAACACTCACTTTGTAATAAGTTCTCCGTACCTCAGCTATATCATCCACCTCACCTCACATTTGTTTCAACTCAAGGGACGTAACGTACACCTGATAGGTTGTGATCACACAACTCTTTTCACCTATTGACTTCTCGTCTATGCACGGTACCTAGGGCTCCAAGCTCGTTCTACGTTGTGTGGTTTGTTTAGCTCTTTTCACCTACGGAGCACTCTTTCTGCTTTGCCTCGCATCTAGGATTGTGTGTTGACCTTAATCAGGACACGATTCCCTACTACTTGGGTAGGCTAACTTTCGCTTCCCTTATACCTTTTACAACATCACCAATTCATTACCAACACCATCAACCTTACCTTTACCAATCTTAATATTTTTACCACCAACCAATTGCCTAAACCATACCAAATTGCCTGACTTCGCCTCTCCCTGATCCTAAGGGAGAACTACATCGGTCTGAGGCCCCTCCTTGCTTTGTGCAATGGGCTATGTAGGCAGCACTTCGGAGACATGGGGTCTCCCAAGGTTAGCTCGACCATCCCCTACCATAATCTATCATGTGTGGTATAATAAATATTTCTGTGTATTTCTATTTAATCACATTCCTCTTTATCCTTTTTCAAAACACCGAAAAATCAAAACACAAACATTCTTATTTTTTTTGTAACTCAAATCAACATACATATTCAGCTTTATTTAGATGTTAAACAAATACATCTTCTCTATCATCGACACGCAGGTCGGCATCCTTTTTATTCTTATACCTTGCTAACATTTACTCAGACCCTCACGCCTCATCCCGAACTAGGTGATGATCGTGATCGTCGACCCCTCTCGCCGGGCCTCTCTGTCCTCAAAGGGTACCACGGCTATTGGTACCGCCCACTGATCTGCCAATCTCTCCTGTAACATATGAATACGCCCTCTCGCATGGAGAACTCCAGCCTCTAGTCTCCCCGCCCGTGACTCCGCAACCGCTAACAATCCTCTTGTCTCATTCACCTGCGTTTGGAGCTGCTGAACTAAAACGCTGCAGACGATCCCTCTCTCTGCTGTAATCACAGCTATGTCAGGGTGCTCACGTACACCTCGCAGTTCTGCTACCCACCATAATCTATAGGCCTCTATCGTTCCTGCATCCATTACCCTGCAATCGGCTGCTACCTCTTCAGGCCCTTCTGGAGGTGTTGGCCGGGGAGGTGAGAATGCTGCCTCGCGTCGATCCTCATATATGGTCTATAAGCCAGGGGTATATCCTGCACAAATCCAAATTGTCGCCGCACGCGATCTATAGGAATCCTCTCATATTCACCTGGCCTGTGCCCCGTGATCCACCTCATTCGCTCTACACCCCTAACTCCTCAGCTATGCTCTCTGTTACCATATAGTTACCGTAAGGCCTCCAACAGATATCCGCAACCGTCACCCTCTCCCATACCTGCCTGTAATACACAATATCACCCGTCACGGCTGGGATCTGACCTCTTGTTCTGTCTGGACCCATCGTCTGAATCCCAACCTCTGTACTCCGGTCTCTCCTGCCTGGAGGGGGGGATTGGCCTATTGGTCGCACACAAACAATGTGCTCATAGGCCCAACAGTGTAATAAGTATGAAACAATCCAGTGTCGTCATCTGTGATTTCGCCTACAAGCCCATAAACCCCTGTATAGCTCCGCCAAATATGCAGGTGCCCACGCAAACGTAACGTTCCTTTCTACCATCTCCCAGATAACACACATCAATGCCTTTGGAAATCTTCCTCCTTCTGCCCTCGGTAATCCATAATACCCTACCGCTATCATTAATATCACTGCTAACCTTGTCTCCTCAGGGTGGCTGCATACATTACCCCATATGTAAAGGATAAACCTCACTGTTGTGTTAAATCTCGTGCGTATGGACCAAATACTGCTGTTATCGCTCCCCGTGCCGCGCTAGGTAGTACCTGATATACTGGTTCTCCTGTATGTAATAGGGAGTCTCAAAATCCGGAACACATCTTCCAATGTTACTGTCATCTCCCCCTGTTGGCAGATAGAAGGTATTTGTCTCGGGATTCCATCTCTCAATCAACGCCTGTAACATACCATGATTCGTGCGATTCGTGAATAATAGCGGATTCCACTTAACCCCAAACGATTTATCAATGTCCATTCCGCTGGTGTTACATCCGCTCGGATCCGTGACAACAGCGCTGGCACACTATCATTCATCCTCAACCCTGCCTCTACCTGCATACACCAAAACAAACAAACAACCATTCAATCCGTCAGGGTTTTTCAAACATTCTGGAAATTCCTCCAGTAACCGGTATCGGTTATACATAACCGATATCGGTTCAGTAACCGATACCGGTTCTCCCTAACCGCTACCGGTCACTGTCAATTACATACACCTTCCTAAAAACAACAACCACCTACGACAATAATTTGATCGTTTATTCCTTTGTACATACACAACATACCTGAAACCCCTGATTGCCTACCCCGTAACACTTACCTCACCTATAACCCTTGCTATCATGTTTTCTTTTCATATCTACCCACTTAATCTCTATTCATAAACATGCAGTCGTTCAAATCACAAACAATGATTACCTCTTGGGTTGCAGCAGCTTGAGGTGGCCCTTGTCTTCCCTCTTATCCCTGCCTGCTGGATGCTTCTCCTCGTTCTGCCATGATCACCACTCTTTTCAAATTCGCCTTTCTACTTTCTGAATCTCAGATCGCATTCACCTTCCTCAGTTTTTTTTTTTTTTGTATCACCCAAATCTCTCATGCAATTTCCTGTCTCTTTTCCTTATCACTCAAATCTCTCATGCAAATACCTGTCTCAGTCGTCAAAAAGCGTCGCGTTCGCGTATTTAACCTCTTGCATGGCTCTAAAATTAAAACTTAAGTTGCCACCCTAGCTTTTCTATTTTTAGAAAAGCTCATACCTAAATAACTGGTATCGGTTACTTAAACGACCGGTATCGGTCTTAACTGTATCGGTCTATCAGCTACCGATATCGGTTCCTTAACGACATCGGTTACACACCTATCTTTTCTCAACAACGTTCTTTTCTTCATTTCTCACCTAAATTTTTGTCGCGCCCGCCTCTTTTCCTGCATAAACAACACAATTTACCACACTTGTTCATCCCACTACACATAGCATTACAATTTCATTAACATCATTTATTTTATACAAATACACAAACCATCAACTACGGATATCAAGAAACTATCAATCTATACATCATTTGGATCCAACTCATCAGTTACATATATCACAATGTCACAAAACCACCAATTCATCACATAACCTGACATTCATATATACGTACAAAAAAACAAAAAAATCAGCATCATCCATCTATCAACATGTCAATTAAACTCATCACACATTCTATATATTACCAGCCATTAACCAAATATTTAAACACATTTTGAACACTGCATGTGGATCAAAGCATCGTCTCTCTCTCTCTATATATATATATACAAGTTTTCAAAAATACAATGTGCCCTACATCGGGGCCTCTGTGATCTCATCATACAACAAAAGCCGGCACGCAGGCCGCAATAACTGTCAAAAAATCTCGACTCGGCTCGCAGGCCGGTCCCTCGTATCAAAAATAGCTATATACTCAGCTCGCAGACCGGTATCCACTATACAACCCCTACTCAGCTCGCAGGCCGGTATACAATAAATGAATGAATGAATACATGAATAATACATAGGCACGCAGGCCTCTATCAATACACCCGGTTCGCAGACCGGTGCCCATCTCTAAAATACAACAACCATGTCTAGGGATCTCTTAGCTCTCCCCACCACCCTCGGCACCTCTCCCCGCTGGTCCCTGTGGTGCCTCTCACTCCTCCTGCCCGTCACGGACACGCCAGCTGTGGCTGCACCTCCCTGAGATCTCTGGCTGTGAGAGGTCTCTGCCCTATGCACTGCATAAGCCTGATACTCGACTCCGGTACCATCAAGAATATCCTGATAATATCGGGCCTCTGCTGAACTAACCTCCATATAGCGCTATCGAGCCACTGACGGAGCTGGGGCTAGTCCCCTGGCACCTACAACCAATGCCCCTGAGCCTGTGCTGGTGCTGCTGGTGGTGCCTGTGGAAGTGGTGGTGCTGGTTCTTCATCCAAACCCTTAGGTACCTGTGCTGCTGCCTGGTACTACACCTGTGGCCCCCTGGCTGTGGTGCTGGTGGTGGTGCTGCTGTGCCTGTGCATGAGCCTGGGCTAGCTGCCCCTATAAGACACCTATCTGTGCCTGCGCGCAGCTAGCTAGCTACCCCCTGTAAGAGCTGCACCTGACCCCTGAGGTGATCTCTCTCTCCTATCACTGCAGCCACATCTGGTTGTGTAGGGTGGTACTATCCTGGCTGCTCTCTGCCCAGCCCACCACACCCTGTATGCTCCCGTGCACCCAGCATCATCTACACCCTCACCTGCTGGCCTCTCTGCAACCCAATCTGGATCCAAAGGCTGTGGTGCAGGCAGTGGGGCCTCTACATCCTCTCTCCTGTACTGAGGGAAGGGAGGTGGCTCATCCTGTCGCAGCCCCATCTGCCTGTGTACCCTCTCTAGGGGTAGCCTCTCGTACTCTCCTGGCCTCCATCCTGCTATCCAGAATGTGTACTGGATTAGGCGCAACTGTAAGTGGGCTCCTCTGCTAGGGTGGTGACCTCTGTAGGGTCTCCATACAATGTCTACTACTGTAAGGCCCTCTAGCAAATGTCTATAGTATGCCACATCCCGACCTGCAACAACTGCTCGTGGTGTGGCCCACGACCCTAACCACCTCTGAAAGCCATATCGGTATATGACCTGTGGCCCTGGCTGCTGGGGGGTAACCCTACTGGCCTGATACATACGATGTGCTCGTATGCCCAACAATGCAACAAAAATGTAAAGCAAATACCGAATCACCTCCTCCGGCGATAGCCCCATAGCTCCTTGTACAATTGCACCCAGATATACTGGTGCCCAGGCGTAACAGGTGTGCTCCTCCACCATCTCAAGCATCACCCCCCCATCAATGCTCGTGGGAAGCGGCCTCCCTCTGAGTCCGGGAGGGTGAAGCAGGTGATCCCAACCATCATCAACACAGCCAGTCGTGTCTCGTGTCGATGCGCACGGTACATGTCACCGTACCCGATACTCGCGCTATGGTAGTTCAGTAGTGCGGCTGCATCCCCAAAAAACCTGCAGTATGCTTGTCCATGGCAGTCTCTGAATCTACCTGGAAGAATGCCTCTCCCTCGATAGGTAACCAAAGGATGTGATACACATCCTCTAATGTGACGGTCATCTCCCCAGTCGGGAGATGGAACACATTGGTCGCCGGATCCCATCTCTCGATGAGGGCGACCATCAAGCTGTGATCTCTCTCTATCGCTTTGTACCTCTTGACTCCACCGAGTCCCACCTCACGCATGATGGCCCAATGAGCCGCAGATACGTGTGGCCTCATCCGCACCAACAGTGGGGGCATCCTATCCCGCATCGTCAACTGCTGACGTGCCTACAAAACCAACCCACATCCTTAGACCTACTCTTTATTACAACATCTACTTTATCATCTAAAACCCCTTTTTATCCCCCCCGACCATACCCTGACTCTCTCTCTAGCAACCCCCCTCTAGGACAACCTACCAAAAAAACCCAACACAAGCACCCAAAACCCAAACAAAAAAAACAAAACCCAACCCCAACACAAAACCAACCCCAACACAAAAAAACAAATCCCAAATAAAAACCCCCAAACCAACACCCACACCGACCCACAACCCAACCCAAAAAACCAAAAACCCAACCTTACAACACCCACCAACCCTTCTCCCCACCTCCAACGCAAACCCCAAACCCAACCCTACACCAAACCCTTCTCCACTCCTAACCCAACCCCCACACAAAACCTTCTCCACAACCAACCCACACCCATCCACAACCCAACCCAAACAACCCACAACCCAACCCAAAAACCCAAACAACCAACCCATACACACAACCCACAAACCAAAACGCCACCGACGCCGGCCGATACATGACCGACGCCGATCACCAACAACACTCCATTTCCCTAAAATTGTGCGACCGATGCCGGTCGCTTTGTGACCGACATCGGTCACTGTCTTCTCCAGGAGCCGAACCCCCGCACGGCCCCCCAAAACCCATTTTTTTACCTATTTTTTTCCCATCTACCCACCCAAATACCCTAAAAACTTACCCACCTACCCACCTTAGCCTATCTAGCCTATCTACCCTCTCCCTTTTTCAAATCATTTCCATTTTCTCATTATTTCCTAAAAAAGGTTAATTCCTACCCAAACCCCCAATTTAGCATAATACAACCAAATCACCAAAAATTAAGAGTTTCAAATCTACCCGAACGACGACACGTCATCGTGGTGGGATGGGTGGTGGCGGTCCAGCTGGCCCAGCCCCTCCAGCTCCTCCTGCCTGTGCCATGGCTCCAATCCTGATCTGCTGGGTCCCCGGCCAATCAACTGTTGCCTCCTCCTTAATCGGGCCCACTATCAACTCTCTCTGCTAATACAATAGCTCCACCTCACTCAATCAAGCCTCTAATCCCAACTCTCCACGTCAGACAAGTCGATTTGGTTTGCAAATAACAAAAGTGACAATGACAAGCCGTATTTTTCTTTTTATAGGTTTTTTCACCTTTCACCGATATCGGTTTCATTTTTCCCTAAGGAACCGGTATCGGTCCCTTAACCGATATCGGTCATGCAGAATCGACATCGGTTCTCTCTACCCAAGTTTCACCCCATTCTTTGCCCTTATTTACTCCTTGCCTCTTTTTCACACCAATATCGCCTCTATCCACCTTTGCTGCACACCATTTGTTCACTTGTCCAGCCTGACCTAAGGCCTCAACCTACCTATTCGGCCCGACCTATGGCCTCAACTTACCTATTTGGCCCGACCTAAGGCCTCACCCTACCCATTCGGCCCGACCCAAGGCCTCAACCTACCCATTCGGCCCGACCTAAGGCCTCAACCTACCCATTCGGCCCATCCCAAGGCCTCAACCTACCCATTCGGCTCGACCCAAGGCCTTGCCCTACCCATTTGGCCTGACCCAAGGCCTCAACCTACCCATTAGGCCCGACCCAAGGCCTCGCCCTAACCATTAGGCCCGACCGAAGGCCTCAACCTACCTATCCGGCCCGACCCAAGGCCTCAACCTACCAATCCGGCCCGACCCAAGGCCTCACCCTAACCATTTGGCCCGACCCAAGGCCTCAACCTACCTATCCAGCCCCACCCAAGGCCTTGCCCTAACAATTTGACCTGACCCAAGGCCTCACTCTACCCTTATGACCTGAGCCAGGGCCACCGCCCAACCACTTGGCTTGACCCAAGGCCGTATCACTTCAATACCATACCCACAATCAACGTTTTATTTTATCCATCCATCATTTACCTTTTGTTCAATCGAGCTCACCTGTTCATGTTTTAGCATGATTAGGGTCCTTGACTTGATCTGTCGACCAACTTTGCCTAGACCTAGACCGTGACGTTTATCTCAACCAAACCAACCATTGTGTACTGCCGAACATGCCTAAACGTTCCTCTACCTCACCTGTTATATACCCTGGAGCTACTTCCTATGCCTTGGATACCAGGATTATATCACCCTTGTTTGGATAAAACTATCGACCTTTGCCTACACATTGCTGGTTTGCTTGTCAAATCATGTACCCTCGTCGTACTATTGCATTTCAACATACGTCTGCTTCCTTGGACCTACCCCACCACCTTACCATCCTCTCTACAACATGTACCCTTTATCAACCCTATCCCTGATTCCCGTTCACTCAATCGGTGATAGATTTGAGGGGGATTACCTATATCTTTAACATGAGAAACCACTTCATATTATTGTCCGCGTAGCTTTACAGAACAAGCTACACGACAATAAGGGGCTAATGTAGACACCAAATTTCGTGTCTTACGACCCCTTGTGACCCGCATCCCATTTCGCAACCTAACCTCATTACCTAAACCTTACACAATTATTTATTAATTACCTTATAATTGATAAATCCACATCACCTTACCCGCCACCTCACTTTGCCACCTCATCATGACCTAGCCCTAACCCTAAACTAACCTAATTAAGACCCATGACTTGCTCTAGACTCACATCCATAACTAATGCCTCCTTGCTCGCACCCAAAGCCGACCTTCTAGCCACTTGACCAAGCCCGCAACTGATCTCTCGGGAGAAAAGCAGGGAAGGTGGGCTATTTTACTAAAAATAGCCTACTTTTTCCTTACCGATGCCGGTTCCTACTCGACCGCCATCGGTTCCCTGTAAATGGGCTCCCCAAACCAAAACAACGGATCGGAATTTCATTTGGGAGATCAGTCAAAGGATTTCTGGATCAACAGAGAGCATTGCGAGCGAGGAAACAGAGTCCAGATCTTCACTTGACAGAGCAGAGATGAGTGGAAATACCAGAAGTGTTTACAACCAAGGAGATCAACTTGCATCTTTGTCAAAACTAGTAAGTCACATCTTGCATGTCCTCTGTTATAACATTTCTTATGCTCTTTGAATTTCAGTCCTCCTAAATCTGTCTCTGAATCTACTACCCAACGTGTCATTGCATCTAACTGTTATTCTTTTTCTTCTAATCATCCTGTTTCCTAATATCATCCATAAACCAGCCTTACAAAACACCATAGCTACCAAGAAGATCCTAGAACCCCACCGGTATCGGTTTCGGTTATCAGTAACCGGCATCGGTTATCAGTAACCGGCATCGGTTCCTCTGATCAAAACCAAAAAACCAGCCTTTCCCCTACCCAGTTCAACGAAACAACTTAATTGATATCTTACGGTCTTTTGTGTTTAATTCATATTAGCAGGGGAACTGACCACCTTCAAAAGGAAGTTTTATATTTCCTGGGCCCAAGGCAGTTCCCTCATTTATTTTCTAATTAAAATCTTGTGGTCTTGTGTTCTTATTTGCAGGTAGTCCTTCCAAGACAAAAAGGAGTTCTTCGCAGTCAACCTGATCTTTCTCTACGGTACGCGCACACCATCTCGACATTCAACAGGTATTCCTCCTAACCCTAACCTCATCTGTTTCTAAAAGGAATGAAAGGATAGAAGCAACTCTATTCCCAGAAGCCGAAACATTCCGAGTGAAACAGATCCAATGGATCAGTGGATTGATGATGCTAGATATACAGACATGTATAGGCAGTGGTGGGTGGCTCAGTTACAAGCCATACCACCTAGACTGGGGCAACCTGACCTAGCTACTATTACAGTGCAGAGAGATGCCCTGTACAGATAGGTATACTACAGACACAGGTGGAGGGGTTAGAGGCAGAGGCAACAGAGCTATGAGTACACGTTGCCAATCTACAGGACTAGATGGTAGAGGGAGAGGGTGGAGGAGATGGAGGAGATGGAGATAGAGATGGTGAGGTGACAACCTTACTAGCTCAGGTGGCAGGTTTATAGGGCTAGTTGGCCATAGCCCAGGCACAAATTGGGGCCTTATAGGCCCAGATATAGGCATAAGGATAGGAGGCACCACCACAAGCACATGGACATGGGGCACCACCACAGGAATAGGGAATTGGTCCCATTTTACAAGATGGCATAGGGCAGGTCGTTGTAGGGTAGGTACATGGGCCGAGACCTATGGGACCACCACAGACCATGCCTGTATAAAGGTTACGGGATGCCCTAAGTGAGGCAAGATATTATCAGGACCAGCTCATGGTGGCCAAGATAGAATTCCTCTCCTATGGGGAGTATAGGGCACAACAGGCATCTAGTGAGAGGATGAGATCCCACACAATAGTGTGGAGAGCATAGGAGGTCAGCGAGCTCTGAGGCCTGATCAGGGAGAGGCCACCAATGTATGGTGACTAGAGCTAGGGGATGTGCTAGCAGGGACATAGGAGGCTAAGGGTACATGTGACATAGAGATGGAGGATTTTTTGGTGACATGCCTGAGATGCAGTCATCAGATTTTTGATGTATACTAGTGATTTTTTGATATATATGCCGGCCTACGTACTGAAGATAGTTACATTTTTTATCACATACCGACCTGCGTGCCAAAGATAGTGAGGATGTACAAGTGATTTTTGTATATTTTAAGCATATATGGTCTACGTGCCGAAGATTTTTCTATATTGATTCATTCATTATTTTTGTATATATGAGACTAGCCTACGTGCCGATGACATTTTGTATTGTATATATATATATATATATCGGCTTACATCCCGACATTTTTGAGATGATGGACATGATGAGACAGACATGTATAATGAGATACATATTTATTGATTTGTATGATGAGATTCATGGTATTTCGTGATTTTTTTGATGTGTGTATGAGACATTGGATTTATGGCTTGTATTAGATGAGATATGGATTTGTTAATTTAATGTGGTTTAAAATTAGGTGAGTTTAGCATGCATGGAGTTAGGTTGGTTTAGGCATGGATTGAGTCAGGTTATAGGCATGGATCGAGTCAGGCTTGGTTAGGCATGGTCGAGTTAGGTTTGGTTAGGCATGGATTGAGTTAGGTTGGTTATAGGCATGGATCAAGTCAAGTTATAGGCATGGTTGAGTTGAAAGTAGGCCTAGTTATGATTCATGATTTTTGGCAATGAATGATACTATGGGTCATATGTGAAATGTTGTATAATCTATGCGTAGTGATGATAGAGGGATGGTAGGTGTAATAAATGTATGTTGTGGTAAGCAACTTGTTATGTATGTGGCTTAATTTCCAATTGTCCTTAGGATAAGGGGAAACTAAGTGAAATGTGATGTAAATGGTGAGTTAGGCAAGGTTGATGAATTGTTTTAGGGTAGAGAATGGCTGAGCTAACCTCCAAGGGCCTCCATGCCCTTGAAGTGTTGCCTGACATAGTCCTGGTGAAAAGGGACCTCAGGGCCAATGTAGTTCTCCCCATGAGCTAGGGAAGAATATGAAAATGAGTTGGTAGTTTTTTTGGGTATATTATGGGTTTAGGTTTAATAGGTATGTAGGTAGATTATAGGGAAAAGGATGCAGGTGAAGGCAATTATGATGAAAGAGGAGGATTACCTCAAAGGTAAGCGTCAAGGACCAAGCCCTGTATAAGGTAATCAAAAAAATAAACAAAGATGGTTAAAAGATAAGTAGGGGGAAATAAAGCCACCTGATTGGGTAGGATCATACCGAGTATATCATACGTTGGAGGGGGGTGAGGAACATAAGACCCCTAAACACATTACACGATTGACATGTTCTACGATGACGGTAGTCACAGGATCACCAAATTTCTAAATTCCAATATGTCCCTTGAGTCAATAGAGGAAATGAGAAGTGGAAATGGTAAGGTGGGTGAAAGGTAGCTAATTTTATATGTTTTGAGTGACAGGGCCCTTGGGAAAGGGCTCCCTAGGTCACAGTGGGCAATTCCATGACTAATTTTTTTTTTTTGTTTTTGATAGATTGATCAATGTGGGAAGTCTATATGGGATTAATGAATATGGTACTACCTTGAGGTATTCATGAAGCTGATTCGATGCGGGAAGCTTTGGTTACTCTCATTGTTTATTTTTCTTTTCTAGTTTTGAAAGCTTGACATAGCTGTCCTTCGAGGGAGTAGTCTATTTATAGCAGCAATATTTTGTCGAGAGGAATATATCCCTTTTGATGGAGTCCATCTTTTATTAGAATTTTGACTCAAGGATTTTGGTCCCATCTGAGGTCGTTGAAGTCATGGAAAAGACCAAGGTGGAGGATAGGACTCTTATTTAAAAGGCAAGGTGGAACGGACCATGGGATCTCATCTAAAGGTAGACAAAAATTATCCATGAGAATCATATTATGTGCAGTTCCATGGTACACATATTTAGGAGAAGATAACAAGTGACGGGTACTCACATGATTCTTGTTTAATCGTTAGGGAGGTGTATGGAATGGATGGTGCTCAAGGAATGAGCCCTGTAAAGAGATAACGGGTGACGTAGGACAACGAGTCAACAATAGAGATGGTCAAAGATGCAATGCATTAAGGGGCTTAGGTTCGGGTTTACCATCAAGTGAGGATAAACAATAGGCACCTGATCCATAGATATGAGTTTACGATGTATGGTCTAATCCAGTTAGGAGAAATTTTTCTCCATTTACCTTTTTCTGCATTGGTTACGCGTTGATTTTCTTTTAAGAAAAGGTCACTGACTTGGAAGGTCTCATTCATGAACACGTCTGTTCATAAGCATGTTTGATACGTTGTTGGTAAACTTGGAGGTGATCCAGAGCATTAAGACGACGTTTGTCTAATAACTCTAGTTGTGTTAAGCAGTCCTGAACGAAAGTCATCATCAGTAAGCATGTCATGGAGAGAAATGTACGAAGTGAGGGCATTTGAGACTTCAAGAGGTAGAACAGCCTCTGTATTGCAGACTAGAGAAAAAGGTGTGGCCGTAGTGGGAAGTGTGAATACTAGTGCGGTATGCCCCAAAGAGCAATAGGAATGTGTGTATGCCAATCCTTCCCAGTATCGTCAAATACTTTCATGAGAATTTTGTTGAGGGTTTTGTTCAGTGGATTTGGCTTAGCCATTGGTTTTTGGGTAATAAGGTGATTAGAAACTAAGCTGAATGCTCAAAGGCATCGCAAAGTTTTTGCAATGTTTTTGTTTTTGAATTGTTTTTCCATTATCAGTGATGAGGTGATGAGGGACACCAAAGTGGTAAATTATGTGATGGTTAATGAACTCACATATTTTTCTCATGGCTTTCGTGGAGATGAGTGGTATGGATTCCACCCATTTTGTGTAGTATTTGGTAGTCAATTATGATCCATTGATGGCATTGGGAAGAATGAGGATTGATTTCTACCAACAATATCCAAACCCGATTGAGAGAAAGGAAAAAGGTCACGAGTGGACTTATAAGGCATGACTGGGTGTATGATGAATTTTGGAATTTTGTTGACATTTTACACAATGTTTGACATAGTCGCAACAATCATGGTTAAGGGTCAGCCATTAATATCCTAGGTGAAGAATACGCTTAGCAATAGCAAGGCCACTAAAGTGATATCCACATATGCCATCATGAACCTCCTTAATGGTATAAGGAATTTCAGAACTTGTGAGACATCGTAAGAGAATGCCCCTCAAAGCCATGCTTATAGAGGATTCCCCCCTAGAATGACGAAAATGAGAGACCTTTTTAAGAGAAGGAACGTTGTCTGTTACGGGTGAGATCAGGAGGTAAGATTGAGAGAAAAAGGTAGTCGGAGTACTATTTGTACCAAAGGTCACTCAGGTCAGAGGTGTCGGTTCTGATTAAGTAAACTTTGTGAGGTAAATAAGAAGGGGAATAGAGGAGTTGTACGGTGACAAAGATTTTGGAATCGTTAGGGGAAACGGGTATTTGGGAAAACTAAGCAGGCCATGGTATCATACAAATTTGTTGGTTGAACTTGGGATGGTTTGAAGGGTGGTAATGATCAAAGGAAGTAAAAAAGTATGTCTACATGATGTTTATACTTTTGAAGTATCTCGTTACGACATTGGTACATACCATTGACTTGGTTTGACGACCAATTGTGAATCACCAAAGATGTGGATTGATTTGATAGATAGGGAATATGCGGCTTGGAGACCTAGTACGAGAGCTTCATTATCATAAATATTGTTGGTGCATTCAAATTCTAGTTTGAAAGAAAAAGGCATGGGTTCTCCATCCAGAGGAATGAAGGATAATTATCATCCCAGCCCCCATGCTGGACACTTGGAACGGTCGAAGAATAATATCATTTGTATAAGGGGAGTTCGTCCAAGGGAAAGAGTAACAATTGACTCATTGGGAAAGTCAAAATGAGAGGGTTGATCCCCGGAAATAGGTGCATCCAGCCAGTTGGTCAGTGATAGCTTGGCCCTTGATGGAATTTTGATCAATGAATTCAAGGTCAAGATTAGCTAAAAAACATAAGCCATCATGGCGGCACATGCTGATTTTGATAAGGTTTGGCATACATGAAGTGTAACGGATCGGTGTTGGTCACGACATAGGTTTTGTGGGTTGAGTAGGTAATGGTGGAGTTTGGTGGGTAACAAAAACTAAGGCTAATTAAAGTTTTTCTGGATGCTTGTATCAGGTTTCATAGTCCAAAAGAGTATGGACTTATGTAATAAACCACCTTGCTCCCTATGTTGTTCATTGCGATGAGTGAGCATGGCTCTCAAGGGAATGATCGGTAGTTGATATGTATAGGTAAAAAGGTTGATCGTCTCTAGGGTGGAATGAGTACAGGGTGGTTGGAGAAGGTATTGTTTTAGAGGCCTCAAAGATCTTTGTGACAGTCACCATCCCATTTAAAGGAGACATCCTTCCTAAGAAGGTGATGAAATGGTTGACACCAACCTAAGATAATTGTGAAATGAAATGGAACGAATGGACTGTAATTTACCTTGTAGGCTGCAGAGTTTTTTAAGGTTAGTGGGCGAAGGAATTTCCATTGAATGGCCTTGACTTTAGCAGGGTAAAATTCTATACCACAGAGGGAAATGATAAGTCCCAAGAGCTTTCCTAAGAGAACCATGCAAAGATGCACCTCTTAGGCTGAAGGCAGACGTAATATTTAATGAGGCAGTAAAATATGGTTTTTGAGGATGATAAGGTGCTCAGAGCGACATTTATATTTTGGCCAAGAGATCATCCACGTAATCTTCCAATATGCAGATGCATGATATCATGGAAGATGTAAGTCATAGCACGTTGATATGTGGCACTAGCATTTTTAAGGCCAAAAGGCATCACTCGATAGCAAAAGGTTCCCCAAGGGGTGATGAATGCAATCTTTTGTTGATATTCTGGGACAAGAAAAATTTGGTTATAAACCCAAGAAGCCATCCATGAGTGATAGCATCTCATCACCAGCGGTGAGGTCAACTAGTTGATCAATGTCGGGCAAGGGAAAGTCATCTTTCGGTTAGGCTGAGGTTGAGATCATGGAAGTCCGTACAAATGTGGAGTCCCCCCTGTTGCTTTTGGTAATAGGGACAATGTTAGAAATCCAACAAGGATAATCAATGGGTAAGAGTGAAGGAAACGGAAAGAAGGTGCTGAAGTTCTTCTTTGACGGAGAAGAGCAATGCGAGGGTGCATTTTCCTTAGCTTTTGTTTAATAGGGTTTGGCATTGGGAATGGTTACAATATTGTGGACCACTATGGTGGGGTCAATACCAGGAATGTCTATATAAGACCAAGCGAAAGCGTGGTTTATGATCTCAGAGAAAAGAAGTGATGGATTCCTGTTCAAGCAGCATCTAAAGATTGTCTGATCGTTATGGATGGACGGGTCGTCCTGAGTATGAATGTTGATCTCGATAGTCAATTCATTTAACATGGTTTTCATCTCAAAGGGTAACGAACTGATGAATATATGAGTCTTCTGCACCAAGGTAGGTGATTATGGATTTATCATCCTGACATTAAACAACGTCAATTGTAGGTGTGTCATCATCAATCATTTCAGGATACAGGAAGGGAAGAGTGGAAGGGGGCTTGCACCTTCACATTTATAAGTTAGAGGTCCCAAGGAAATGGTTTTTATGACAAAATTTTTTTAGGAGGGATAGATTCAGGATCCATCGACACTGTTGGTGAGGGTCGTGATGAAGGTGAAGGTGGAGAAGGGCTAGGGTCCTCAATGAGTTCAATATAGGGCCTGTTTGGTAGGAGGTTCGGGGAAGCCGATACCACTACAGTCATTATGTTTTATGGGTGGTACATGGACTAATAGTATAGCGGCCTTACTCATAAAAGCTAAAACCAAAACCCTTCACCATGCATAGAAGTGCAGGAAGGTGTGGGTGAAACGAGCGATTGGTAAGTGATTGGAAGTCAGTGGAAAATGGGTGGGTTTCTGATAGTGGTTCAGGTGTGTAAGTGGTAGTATTAAGTCCCCCATAGTTGATAATATTACGAAGATGAGGAGGACCATAAAGGAGCTATTCTCCTATATGGTGAACATAGACGAGGGTGTTAGTGAAGGATTCCATACTCCTATTAGAGTAAGGAATGTGTTTAACACTATAAGAGGTGGTACTCCCCTAGAGTGAGGTATTGGAAAAACACCTTCTAAGGGATCAGTGGTTGGTATGTAGGTAGTTTGGAATGGATGATGTGTCAAAGGTCGATGCGGAGGTGGAGTTAACATATTGGGAAGCTAATGGGTCAGCCGTGGAAGTTATAGCAGTGGTAGGAATGGAGGAGGTATGTGCAGTGAAAGCAGCAGTTGTACTGGCTAGGTGGAGGTAGTAGGTGAAGTGGTATTGGTTGCGGAGGTAGATTTCTGAACAGGTGTGAGCACATCATTGGGTCGGTAAAGCATGTTACATGTTTTGAAAGGTGATGGGTTAGCTGAAATGGTATCAGGGTGTCCTTTGTGTTCAAACTTTACATAATGATGCAAAGTGGAAGGAATGCAACCCATAACACAGATCCAGGGTATGCCAAGCAACAAGTTATATTGGAATTCCCCCTCCAAAAGATAAAACAATTCTAGAATAGTGAGGGGGCCCACACAAATGTGAAGAATGACAGTGTCTAGTGTGGAGGTGATAGCGTCATTGAATGAACACAATGTGACCGGATGTTTATGCATGCAATTGTTAGGTATGTGTTTTTGAGAAAATGCATGGGATGAAATGATGTTAATGCTAGCACCTCCATCAATCATCACACGGTGTACCCATATGTCATCAATGTAGACAGAGATGAAGAGGGCTGGGTCTGGGTCATCATTTTGGTGTGGCACGATCTGCTCCTCTGAGAAGCTAAGGGAGGCCACTTGGTGAACAAGGTGAGATGAGGATGAAGGTTGTAATTTGGTAAGAGAGGCTACATGATAGGGTGTGATAATGGAGGCTATGAGTGTAGGGTCATTGGGTAAAAACTCAATAGATTGAAGAACCTCCATGAGAGCTTGACGATGGGATTATGAGGTTTGGATGAGGTTGTATAAGGACATTTTGAGGGGATATTGGTGTAGTTGTTTGAGCATGGTGTGATGTGTGACACCATTAGAAATGGGGTATGTGGGGGACACGGATAGTGATTTTAGGCATGGGTGCAGATGGTATGTTGGGTATAGGATTAGTTGGTGGGTTAGTTACCTTTTATTTTCCCTTCTGTGCACATGTAGTGACGTGTATCATGTTGATTTTAGGGGAGTTGGAAAATGTAGAAGGTCTAGGATGAGTGGTATAATGACATGAAGAGCAAAAACCTATTCGAGGAGAAAAACCCTGTGAGGTCACTTTGGGGAAATTACATTTGGGTGGTGGCATGGCAAGTTCTCTGATGCAAACCATGTTGATTTCAAATCTTGAGGGTGGATCTAGGAGTGGTGAGGGTGGAGGTTGTGGTTGTTGAGTGGGTAATGTGGGAATGGGTGTCGGTGAAGAAGGATCCTCGTCAATAAGGTCATCATCATCAAAGTTGGTTTCTGGTGGACATAATTGGATAAGGACGGTGTTCAAGGACTTGTAGTTCTCCACATCATGCCCTTGCACACGATGGTATGCAAAAATTTTAGTATCATCAAACCCTTTTGACTTGGCTTTGAGGGGGTCGTAACGTTAGAGTGGCAGTAATGTGATAACATAAGTCTCAAGGAGGTTGGTTAATTTTTGGCATAGGACCCTGCTAGTGGATCATAATGGGAAGTGAATGTGGGTTTGGGTGTAGGTATGGTTGATTGTTGAGGAAATATTTTTAGAATAGTAGGAACGGGTCAAGTTGTGGTTTTAGGTGCGGGTGTGGTTTTAGGTATCATTCATGTTTGTTTAGGTAGGGGTATAGTAGATGGATGGGTAGGAGGGTGTGGGGTTGTTTTGATTACCTTGTTGTGGGGTAGTGGGGTTTTGTTTTTTGGTTGCACCTTCTTGGGTAAAGGTGATCTGGTTGTATGAGGTCTAGAAGGAAAAGCAGATTGAGGAAGAGGGTGAGTTACCCATGGGGATAATGGGGGTGTTGTGAAGGTAGATGATGCGGGTCATACTTGGGGTGTGAGGGACAATGAATGAAGTGTAGTGGGTAGTGAAGCAATTGCAGAAGGTATTGGAGGTATTGGTGGTAAAAAGACTGTAGGTGCAGGTGTAAGTCATTTTGTGTGCCTGGGTAGGTTACAAGTTTGTGTGGAAGGAATGGGTTGTTGTGTTATTGGTTTATGGATGAGTGAAGGTTGCTTGAGTATGTTGGGTAGTTGAGGTCTTAAGATAGATGGGACAAGTGCGGGTGTGATTGGTATGGTCAGGGTATGAGTTCGATGAGTTTGTTTCTTTAGTTTGGATGTCAGAATAGCTGTGGTTTTGACATTGGAGGATGTAGGTAAATCTAGTTTAATAGGTGGATGAGTAAGGCTGGTGGTCGGGGTGACCCCTAAAGTGGTAATAGGTTTAGTTGAGGCAAATGTTGTAGGTATGGGATTGGGTTTAGAGGTAGGTCGGGTTATGGGTAACGGTGTGGTGTGAGTGCTAATGGGTATTGTTGAAGGGTTTGTGACAGTGGTGGTTGTATTTGGTCTGATTGGTTGAGATGTGTTTGGGTAACTGGTGGAGGTATCAGTGAGGGATCTCTGCATCTATGCTAAGATGGGGAGTAAGATGCGCCCCATAGTAAAGCCCTATCCACATAATCTAAGTGATCATCCAAACATGATAATGAAACATTTGTGGGTGGATTTGGTGAGGACCTAATGTGAATTCCCATAAAATTTTTCTTAGAGATGGGGAATTGGCTAGCTTTAGCTTTAGTGGGTAAGAGAGCCGAAAGTAGGCTTGTTGGATTTTTGGGTAGTAGATGGAGAATGCTCACCGAGAGGAAAAGGTATCTCAACCGGGTCTATGATGGGTAGAGGAGATTATGGGAGCTCCTCTATAAGTGGAGGAATAGATGGAGTGCACCTTTGTGGGTGGAGGAGATAATGGGTGCTCCTCTATGGGTGGAGGAGATAATGGGAGCTCCTCTATGGGTGGAGGAGGTACTATAGGTAAAGGTTCTCTAAGTGGTGAAGCTAGGGGTGAGATGGTCTCAATGTTAGTGGAAGACCCCTCCATTAGTGATGAATGAGATGAAAGGTGTTCCTTTATGGGTGAAGGAATAGGGGAAGTTGGTTCTAATGCGGAAGGAGGATTTTGGGCTAGGACCTCCTCTATGGAAGGAATGTGGGGTAATTAAGACGTGAAAGGTACCTTTTATCCAAAATGTGCCCCAGCTCATTTTTTGTGGCTAACTGGGCCTTGTGTTCTTGCCTCTCTTGTGCCTCAATCCACATTTTTTTTTTCCATTTTAAGAGGCGAGTTACTCAAGGAAACGTGTCTGGAAATGGCACCATCAGATAGATCTCTCTCTCAGCTTTCCAAAAAGGTAAAGGTTTGCCTCCTAACTCCTTATATTTTTCAAGTTATGGCTCAGGCGGAGTTTTTGTGGAAAATTTTCCCATTTGAGGCCCGCAGCCAATAGGAAGCACGGCCAATGCCACATGGCATCCAGAGGAGTTCGGGGCGTGGGGAATTTTTGAAAATTTTTCCAAAGACAAAAAAGAGGTAAAATTTGAAAAAAATTTCCCGCCGATCCGTTTTTGGGCCGTTTTTGCCCTAAATCTTCAAACGATCATATCTTTTGATCCAGAGCTCAGATTTTCGCGTTCTTTATATCATTGGAAAGATGTTAAAATTCTCCTACATGATTCCATGGTTAATTTATAATTTTGGTTCAGTTTAGAGAGAGAAAATTCAAAAATGGTTCTGGTACGTGTCCATGGCCAGAAATGACATTTCAACAACCAAATTTAATACAGAATGGGTCGCATTCTTCTCCAATATGGTCAAAAATGATAGGGTATGGGTTTGTAAGGTCCTCCATGCTATTTTAATGCATTTTCCATCAATGAGGAATGGGCTCCCATGTTTTTTACATTTTCTCTCTCCTGGGCTCGACCCATGCACTGTAAAAGCCAGATTTGGCTCATTTCTTCATGGTTGAACACTTTTTGGCATTGAAAACTTCTTCTTTCACCTCTAGCAAGTGATAGTTGTAAGAATCAGACCTTTTTCACAGTTTGTAACAGGTTTATACCTCTTTGATGGTGGAATGCAAGAGATTTTTACATGGAATTGACAGTGCAAACTCTGTGAATGCTTTCAGTCCTCTGTTTGTATTGTTTTTTACTTCATTTTAAGACCTCTAATTACATCTATCAGCTTGTGTATGTTTTCCCTTGTTGCATTTCATGAATTTGTGTCTATTTACATGGGAAAAAATGTTTCACCACTCCTTTTGGTGCATCACCATCTTTAGTTTAGTTTCATTTTTGCATTTTTATCCCTGTCTCCTTGCAATCTAGGGTAGAATTAGGATTAGAACCTCTGTAGTTGTGCAAAATATAGATCTAAATCAGAGGAGTTTGAGGAACCAACCTCTTTTCTACAGATTCCTCTCTCATTTTCACAAGTCCCACACTTGGAGAGAGGTTTCCATGTTGTGCAATCACACTGGATGCTCTAAAACATCATTTAGAACCTTGATTTGCATCCAGGGGTGCTGCTGATTTGCAACAACAGTTTTGGCACGCCCGGTGGGACCTTAGAGGTCTCATTTTTATTACAGCAAAGTTGATGTGCATCTGCTGCAATTTTCTTGCTTGAAAAGAGCTATAATTTGCATATCTGGCGACTCCAAAGGGGAAGAATCAACTGGTTTCAGCAGTGCAGGCCTGAAAACTCATGAGAAGAATCACTACAAGGTCAAGAGCTAGAGAAGAAGAGGTGCTGTTTGAATATCTGTAGTTATCTCCAAGAGTAAGGCAAAGTGGAAGAAGGATTCAAAGGTCTCCATCTCCACCAAACAGAACTCTCTCAACTCCTCCACCTGGTAGGCCTTTCATTCAGTCAACAAGGGTTTTAATACCAATTAGAATGGCACAAAACAACCCCTATGTCAACTTCACAGGCAGCAGCCCACTTGCCCTCAATGCACAACATCCAATTCCTATTGCAGCCTTGAAGAACATTCCATACTTCACTGGAGTAAATCAGACTACTCCAGGTGATCATGTTAAGGATATTGCTAACCTTTGTGCAATTCATGAAATCAATGAGATGCAAGTGGCTGTCAAGTTGCTGGCATCTTCATTCAAGGGGAAAGCATTGCAATGGTTTAGAATCCTTGGAGCTGGTTCTATCACAAATTAGAATCAGCTATGTATAGCACTTCATGAGCAATTTGGAGAGAAGGGAGACAACTTGTCTCTTTTGGAGCAGCTGACAACCATCAAGAGAGCTCCCAATGAACAACTGACCGATTTCAACTTCAGATTTCAAAAGACTTGGGAGAGAATTCCAGTGGCAGTTAGGCCAACAGCAGAAGGTGCTTTTCTCTATTATCTCAAAGCTCTAAATTCTAATATTTCTATGTTGATTCAGTCCATGGGAGGCATAACTATCCCTATGGCTTATAACATTGCCATTAGGGCTGAAAATTGTTTGATCCAAGCCGAGCAAACTAGCCCCTAGACCTCCCATGCCATTGTTTCCAAGTTTAGAGAGTCCAAATACCAATCAAGCACCTAATTTGGCTCCTTCTCCCACTCCTAGAAATCAGAGTTCAAATGAAGCTTCTACTTCATCTCCAAGTGCCCCAAATGAGCTTCAAGAAGTCATGAAGCAATTGCAAAACCTAGGCAATGAGCTGGTTACTCTCAAAAGGCAACAAGCCCAAGGTTTTAGACCTTCTTAGCAGCCCCAAGCTCAGCCTAACAAGCAGCCATACCAACCACAAAGACCTCCTAATCCAGCTGCAAATGTAAATCAAACAAGGCCTCCTACCAATAGACCATTTCAGCCCTATAATCCTAATGCCATATCTACCTCTAAGGCATTGGTGCCAACACAAAACAACATTGCTCAAGAGTATGATTGGTGTTTTCCATGCAATGAACCTCATAACCAATCGATGTGCTTTAATGGTGCTTTGAATCAAGCATTAATGGTGACAAAATACTGGTGTGGAGGGTGAAGGCAGTCAAGGAAACAACCAACAACAAGAAACATTCCAACAGCAATCAGCCCCAAATGACACCACATTGGTAAATTGGCAAGCAGAAGATTTATGTGGTATGAATCAAGTAGTTTCTCAAGGTTTTGCAGCCAACACAAGGTCAAAAAGAAGGAATTTGGGTGAAGAAGAGCCATTAGCTCCAACCAATCCACAACCTTCCATGGCTCCACAAATGGTTGGCAAGCAAAATCCAATTTCAAATGCACAAGGGCAGCCAAGAACAGCTCCTAGACCAACTCAAATACCAGTTATTGTTGCCCACGTGCAAGGAGTGAATGTACAAGCAAAGGGACAGCAAAGAGATCCTTCATCACCATTCAGTATCATTGATCAGATGAAGAAGACAAATGTTAATATATCAATGTGGGAATCCCTATCTATCCCAGGCCAAAGAGACTTGTTACAAGCTGCCATGAAGGACTGGCCAACTTCGAATCAGCAAGTTCAGATGCAAGAGAAAGTGCTCACAAATGCTGCCCAGCCTGAGGGAAATCATGGAGGACAGCAAGGTAAAATTTTGAAGCCCCCTCCTTTCTATGTTTCGTTAATCATTGGAAATCAGTTAGTGCACAATTGCATGATAGATTCCCGGGGCAAGTAGCTCAGTGATGCCTAAACAAATAGCTGATCAGCTAGGGCTCCAGTATGAAACCATATCCAAAGGGGTAGTGCAGCTGGATGGGACAGCAGTAACAACAGTTTGGGGGTGATTAGAAACTTGAGTCTTACCTTGCATGCATGTCCAAATGTTGTTGTTTTACAAGATGTATCAGTCATAGACCTTCCACCACTCTTTGCCCTATGCTTGTCAAGGGACTTCACAGCCAAGATTGGGGGATATTTGTCTGCTGATTGGTCACACATGCTGTTCAGAACGAGGTATGGAACTAAGGCTACAATCAGGTCTGAACCTATTGCAAACTTCCACATTGAGCCTTACACTCCAAGTCAGATTAATGCCAATTGCTCAGCATTTGATCAAGAAGATCACCCAAGCACTAATGAAGCTGACACCAAGGTTGGGAGCATCCCAGATCTAACTCTTGATGAATGGGAAAACAAGGTACATGCTTTTGATCCTTATCAAGAAGTAGAAGAATCTGAGCTAGGGGTCTATTGTATACACGAAGAAAATCAGCCTATTCCTAGCATAACCAGGCCAAACCATGAAGGATGACAATGAGGTATGGCAGCTGTTTTTTTCATGGATCAAGGAGTAGACAAGGTGCAGGAGGTGGAGCCATGCTCGTTTCACCTCAAGGAGTAAAGTACTATTCAGCTTTTAGATTTCAGTTTGCTTGCTCCAATAACACTACTGAATATGAAGCCTTGGTGTAAGGGATGCATTGGGCAATAAAGAAGAGGAATAAAGAACTTGCAAGTCTTTGGTGATAGTGAATTGATTGTAAACCAGGTCAAGGGACAACATGCTTCCAAGAATGATCTACTTAAGTGTTACAAGAACATAGGGTGTGGAACCTCATGGAATATTTTGAGGGTTTTTTGCATCAAATCCATTCCTAGGAAAGAGAAACCAAGCTACTAACAGGCTTGTAGCAGTAGGGGCAGCCTTTGACATTGTGGAAAGCATTCAACAAGATAAGGTATAGCCAAACATCCATGTGATTATGAGGCCTTCAGTGCCAGATAACAATGTCAGTTGGCAAGTGTTTGAAAATGACCAGCAAATCATTCATTTCTTGTAAGAAGAAGCTAAGTTCTCAGCTAAGAATCAAGAAAATTTGGAACAACAGTATGGTGAGCAAGTGGTACAGCATGAGAACTAACAAAATACCTAAGGGGACTTATCACTTTGGAGTCCATTTTTAATCCCAATGATCAGTTTAGGAAGGAGAAAGAAAATATTTAGGTCAAGAGAGAGGATTCAGTATCCATCTTGGTAGAAGAGAGAAAAACCATTGCAAATTGGAAAGATGACAACTGAACAAGAAAGGTATGATTTCATACAGATGTGTCAAGAGTTCCCTGATGTGTTTTCTTGGAGCTATGGAGACTTGAAAGGTTTCAATCCCAACTTAGCTCAGCATGCCATTGAATTGGATGCAAATACTAAGCCTGTCAGGAAGAAACAAAGACCATTCAATCCACACATGGAGCCTGTCATGAGGAAATAATTGGACAAGCTGATTGAGTCAAGGATCATATTCCCAATCAAGCATTCTAGCTGGGTGGCCAACTTGGTTCCAGTCAGAAAGAAGAGTGGGGAGATCAGATTGTGTGTTGACTTCAGAGACTTGAATAGAGCCTCTCTTAAGGACCATTACCCACTCCCTTACATGGAGAAAATCTTGCAAGTTATGGTTGGCTCTAAGAGGTTTTCACTACTTGATGGCTACTCAAGCTACAATCAGATTATGGTGAAGGAGAAAGACCAGTTCAAGACAGCCTTCACAACTAAATGGGGAACTTTTGCATACAAGAAAATGCCATTTGGGCTGTCCAACGCTGGTGCTAACTTCCAAAGGGCAATGGACATGGCGTTCAAAGGTTTGATTAAAAACATGGTGCTGATTTACCTTGATGATATCACTATTTTTTCCAAAAATGCAGCAGACCACCTCTCTCATTTGAGACAAGTTTTCACGAGGTGTAGGAGATTTGGATTGTCTTTAAATCCTAGAAAGTGTATCTTTCTTACACATGAAGGAAAGCTCCTTGGCCATATTGTCTCCAAAGAAGGATTAGCAATTGATCCAGAGAGGGTTGAAGCCATAAGAGCACTACCATTGCCAAGCCACAAGAAAGCCCTTCAGAGTTTCTTGGGGAGGATAAAATTTGTTTAGAGGTTTGTCCCAGATTTTGCAGCCCTTTTCAAGCCCATCACCAAAATGTTAAAGAAGAGCATGTCTTTCAAGTGGACAACAAAAGGCAAGGAGAGTTTTGAAGCAATCAAAGAAGCCATTTCTCAAGCACCAACTCTCATCAACCCAGAATTCTCCAAGGATTTCATCCTCTACGCATTTGGAGGTAATGACACTATTTCTACCATTTTGGTACAGAAGAACAAGGATAATGATATGCAGCCAATTGCCTTCTTCAGCCAGAGCCTAGATGACTATGAGGTGAAGTACTCTTTTATTGAGAAGCATGTGCTGGCAGTAATCAGAAGCTTGAAGAAATTCAAACATTTAGTCTCAAACAACAAGGTCCGGTTGCTAGTCTCACATGCTGGGGTTAAGGACTTCCTCCTCAAAAAATATTTGAACGAGAAAAGGGTAGGTTAGATCACCCATGTCATGGAGTATGACATTGAGACCAAAATCACCAAGCTGGTAAGAGGAAAAGGATTGTGTGAGCAGATAATTTTGGGGAAGCAAAAAGAAGCATGCAATGAAGGAGAGGCTGTTTTGATAGTTCAAGACAGCCATGAGCCATGTGGCACTCAAGAAGAAAATAATGTTTCCCCCACTCCTTGCTGGACCTAAGGTATAATGCACTTCCTAAGCACAAGCCTATGCCCCCCGGAGATGAACAAGACCCAAAGAAGGCACTTCAGATTGCAGGCTATCCCATATGCCATTGTTGATGGATTTTTGTTCAAGAAAGATGTGAATGGAGTGCTGCTGAGATGCATTAGCACAAATTAGATTCATAGGGTGTTGGAAGAGTTCCATGGTGGACCAGTTGGTGGTCATTTTGCACCAAGAGTGACAGCTCTAAAAATCATGAAGGTTGGTTATTATTGGCCTAAAATTTTCATTGAGATCTATGCATGGATTAAGAGGTGTAAGAATTGTGCATTCTTCACAGGAAAAGAGAGACTTGCTGCCCTTCCATTGCATCTAATCTCAGTTGACCAGCCATTCATGCAATGGGGTTTGGACTTCATTGGAGTCATTAATCCCAATTCAAGTCAAGGGCACAAATGGATTTTGACAGCCACGGACTACTTCACCAAATGGACTGAAGCAGTAGCACTCAAAGAAGCAAATGAGTTCAGCATCTTAGACTTTTATGAGGGGATAGCGATTAAATTTAGTATACCTGCTACAATAATATCAGATAATGCATTAGCATTCATTGGATTCAAGGTGACTGAGTGGGCTGTCAAGAACGGGATCTACCTAAGAACTTCATCAAACTATTACCCTCAAGGTAATGGCCAGGCCGAGTCTACAAACAAGAACTTGTTGAGGATCATTAGGAGGACTCTTGATGAGAATCAGAGGTCTTGGCATACCAAACTGAAATCAGCCTTATGGGCTGATAGGATAACTCCCAAGAGATCCACAGGTAACTCTCCATTCAAACTTGTCTATGGAAGAGAGGAAATCTTTCCCATGTCACTTGAGTTTCCAACATTGGAACTCATGAAGCAATTAGAGTTGCTAGAGTTTGAGCCCATGGAGGTGAGATATGCAGAGTTGATGGATCTGTAAGAGGTCAGAAATTAGGCATCCCAAGTAATGGAAAAGGATCAAGCTTTGATCAAAAAGACCTTTGATAGGAAGACCAAGGATAGATCATTTCAAGTTGGAGATCTAGTGTTGAAATGGGATGTGGATAGAGCAAAACCGGGAAGGCATTCAAAATTTGATGCCATTTGGAGTGGCCCATACATGGTCACAAAGTGCAAAAACAACAATGCTTTCCAATTGGCCTCATTGGATGGTGAAGAACTACATATTCCAGTCAATGGAATCTATCTCAAGCATTGCTTCTAGAGGAAAATTTACCACCTTGTAAATATTAGATTAGATTTTCATTCCTCCAAGTGCTTTGCACATTGTTTTGTTGTAGGTTAGTTTTGCTTTCCCTAAGTGCTTTGGCACAGCTTGTTGTCCCTAGAGATGTTTTGCAGTCCTTGCTTCGATCATGTGATATTCCATCTTCCTCCTTGCACATTCTAAGTCATTTGGGGTTCTAAACAGAATATTTGATGGCTCCATGACCAATGGACTGCTTCAGGCTACTGGTACTTTCATCTAGTAGGAAGATGACCCCTCTGAGTTACCAAAATTGTTATCCAAAATGTGCCCCAGCTCATTTTTGTGGCTAACTCCTTGTTTTCTTTCCTCTCTTGTGCCTCAGTCCACATTTTTTTGATTTTAAGGCACTCAAGGATTTTTGGAAATGGCACCATCAGATAGAGCTCTCTCTCAGCTTTTCAGAAAGGTAAAGTTTGCCTCCTAACTCCTTATATTTTTCAAGTTATGGCTCGGCGGAGTTTTTGTGGAAAATTTTCCCATTTGAGGCCCGCAACCAATAGGAAGCTGCCACGTGGCAAAGGAGTTCAGGGCGTGGGGAATTTTTGAAATTTTTTCCAAAAGACAAAAAAGAGGTAAAATTTGAAAAAATTTCTCACTGATCCATTTTTGGGCCGTTTTTGCCCTAAATCTTCAAACGATCATATCTTTTGATCCAGAGCTCAGATTTTCACGTTCTTTATATCATTGGAAATATGTTAAAATTCTCTACATGATTCCATGGTCAATTTCTAATTTTGGTTTAGTTTGGAGAGATAAAATTCAAAAACGGTTTTGGTACGTGTCCATGGCTAGAAATGACATTTCAACAACCAAATTTAATACAGAATGGGTCGCATTCTTCTCCAATATGGTCAAAAATGATAGGGTATGGATTTGTAAGGTCCTCCATGCTGTTTTAATGCATTTTCCATCAATGAGGAATGGGATCCCACGTTTTTTGTGTTTTCTCTCTCTTGGGCTTGACCCATGCACTGTAAAAGCTAGATTTGGCTCATTTCTTCATGGTTGAACACTTTTTGGCATTGAAAACTTCTTCTTTCACCTCTATCAAGTGATAGTTGTAAGAATCAGACCTTTTTCATAGTTTGTAACAGGTTTATACCTCTTTGATGGTGGAGTGCAAGAAATTTTTACATGGAATTGACAGTGTAAACTCTCTGAATGCTTTCAGTCCTCTGTTTGTATTGTTTTACTTCATTTTAAGACCTCTAATTACATCTATCAGCTTGTGTATGTTTTCCCTTGTTGCATTTCATGAATTTGTGTCTATTTACATGGCAAAAAATGTTTGAATAATTGGTTTGTGGTTTGGAAGAATAAGGAGAGAGGTTTCCATGTTGTGAAATCACACTGGATGCTCTAAACATCATTTAGAACCTTGATTTGCATCCAAGGTATCGTTTGACTTGAATGTCAAATTCTTATTGTGTAATTGGATTTTCTTCTCTTCGATGGCTCGAATCTCTAATTTTCGTGCCATAGTGAATGCCTCATCGAATGTTCAGAAGGTTTGGACCTTTTGACGTATGAGTTGGGTTGGCAGGGTTGGGGAGATATTTCTAGTGCAAGCTCACGTGAAGATCTTGATTAGTTTAGTTTTTGGTAGTTTGAAGGAAAGTTTATTGATCAAGCTGCACTAACAAGCAAAAAAATCTGCGATAGATTCGTCCTCATACTGATCTGTGGAATATAGACCGGTCATGGTAACCTTCTTGACGATATTGATAGAGAAATGATCCAAGAAGGCTTGGGCTACCTGATTGAATGAGAATATAGAGTTTTTACGTAGCCCACTATACCAATCCAATGCAGGTCTAGTGAGGGACATGGGAAAGGTTCTCAAAAGCAAGCCATTATCATGAGTGATCAGATAACACCCGTGTTTGAACGATCACAAATGTTGTTGTGGGTCTTATTTACTATTGAAACAATTGAATTTAGGCATTTCCCAATGCACAGGGTATGAATAGATAGGAATGGATGGGTGAATAGGCTCATTATAAATCTCGTTGTAGGTGAGATTGTTGTGGGAGATGGAAATTGATGTCTCCAATGTCTCCATCTTGTCCAACATCAATTTAATCAGGTTTAGTTGGTTGAGATGATTGGATACCTCCTGTAGCATGAGGAAATTGGTTTTGGGAATATAACTGGGGTGGCCCTCCCATGTAGGGTGGTGGAGAAGAAGGTAGTGAAATAGGGGGTACATACCCGAAATGAATAATGAATAAAACAAGAGGTTGTTGGTAGTATGTATATGGGGGTGGAAGAGTTGTGGTAACCCTCGTGGCAATAGGGGCTAATGATTGTGGAATGGAAAGAACCACGTTCGAAAATGGAGTAGGGTTCACTGACACTGGAGGTGGGAATGTAGCTACAGGTATGTATGATACATTAGGGGTGGATGAGGTTGTCTTTGGGGTAGTCGTCAAGGGTACAGTAGATGTAATGGGTGACACAGAGGTAGCAGACATGGAAGTCAGAGCGGGTATAGGACCTAACTGTGAAATGAATTGGGATAAGGTGGATGCAAGCAACACGAAGCTAGATGGGGCTGATGCAGGAGTGGGTGTGAGAGTCGGGTGGATAGATATGGGCAAGCAGTATATTATCTGACTTGAGGCATCTCAGGTGGATGAGTGGGAAAGGTAAAACTGTAAGGCGACAGGGTTCATATCAAGGAGTCATGCAAACTCCTCATCTCTGGTAGCGATAGTAGTAGGCTCGATGGGATCCATGGCTGGTGATAAAATAGAAGGTGGTGAAGGAATAGGTGGGAGTGGTTGACAACTGACATAGAATACGAGTGCACTTTCTTGTCTTTGGGTCAGCACCATGTGAACCAGTACTGATCAGGTAGTGTTGCTTCTCTATAAATGACACAGAGAACAATAGGAATAGGTGAATCTGGTGATAAAAAGTGGATGAAGAAGTAAATGGCGGCTGGAATGTGAAACAGGCTAACCGATGCCAGTTAAGGAAAACTGACGCAAGTCAGGGGTAGCCACTGTTGGTCACTATAGAAAATGGGTAGTGTGTGAAAAATAAGGTAGAAGGTGAAATATGATAGGTATACCAAATTTGATGATGTTTACAATGTCAATGGGAATAATGACAGTGATAGAGAATGTGAAAAGTGGAAGAAATTGAAGTAAAATGTCCTTTTGAGCAGGTTAGCAAAAGGACCTAGAACCGATGTCGGTTGTGTATAACTGATGGCGGTTAGGGGTAACTGATGATGGTTACTATGAAATTAAAATAGTGATGAAAGAAAGTGGTTGTGAATTAAAATCTGATGTAGAATCAAACCCAGAATTCTGAGAATGATGATGATATGGCCCAGGCACACTCAGGTGAAGCCAGAATACACCAGTTGTGATGAGGAGCATGCAAGGATGAACAAAAAAAGTGATGAACATGATCTCTCACCTCAAAATTCAAGCCAAGCAAAAACACTAAGAAAATGTGATCCTAGGAGTGCCCTTTCTATTATGTTTGTTCAACTTATGCTATTTAGGGACTGACACATGAATTGTGAAATAAATTTTTTGGTGAGGATGGCTTCCTACAAAGAAGGAGATATAAAAGGGTAGGTTTCAGGTATGTTATGGTGGGGGTGGGATTCACCCTGAAGTATGACTTGACAGAGCAGTGAGCTGGGTGCCCACTATGTCATGATCATGTGATCACCTATAGCTTCTTCTAGGTAGGATGTTGTTTAAGAATGTATGTATTTTGAATTTTTGTGTGGTTTGTTAAGAATCAAAGAAAGAGAAGAGGATAGAAGTTATTTTATACGATTCATTTTTCAACCATCAGCTAGTCATGACTTCCAGTGTATAGGTTTACCTCAATTAATGTGATCTAATGCAATAGAACAGAATGGAATGCACTTATTTTTAAACCCAAATCGAAAACGTGAAATTAGATGACATAATAATATGAAGAGGGAGAGGGATGCTCTTTCACTACAATTTAGAAAACATGAAGCAATGGTTCTTTTTAATTACACCAAAAGAAGGGTTTCCTTTAGAGAAAATAGAAAGAAGAGGTGGATTACCAGGGAAGAAAATTAGTGTGTACACTTTTCAGAAGGGAAATAAACAAACAATGTTTTCCTAGGAATGAATGAAATGCAAGGAACCCCAGATGGGTTCCACCAGGTGTGCCAAAATGTTGAAGTGTTGATGAAATAGATAAAGTAACAGGCGTAGGAGGAATACGTATTCAAATGTTGGTTGATGGGTTGTTGCACGCATATTACTTCCAAACCCACATCTGATCATGAGAGCTTCCTTTTCACTAGGAGGAACTACCTGTAATGAAAACAAGACCACCAAAAGGAATTAAACAATATGGGCAGTGAACTACCTAGCGTATGCTAGATCCAGGAAGTATGGTACTTCCTAGATGGTTATCAGTCCACTGTTTTAAACAATTTAATGTTGTAAACAAAGTAAATCCTATTGTTATTTTAAAATGATTTAGGTATCTCACTTAAAAACATAATAAGAAATAGATCTAATCTAATAGGCTAAGCTAGAATAGAATCCAAAGGTCAAATGATTGGTTTTTGGTCTCTACAGGTCTCATAAAGGTCTTGGGTAGATCACAGGTGAATGAGGGTGAGGTGAAATTAGGTGGGTAGGTCTCTTTTCTAGGCTGTGTGGGTAAACACATAAACCGGTGTCGGTCAGGGGTGACCGATGACGGTTAGGTGTAACTGGTGCCGGTTATTATTAGATATAGAAATGTCATAGAATAAGCTGGGGTCTCCTTTGTGATTGCACAAAGAACTTTGGTTAGTCAGAACGAGGTATTGGGTGACTGGAGTAGGATTTGGTGAGATTTTAATGGGTATATGGAGGTGAAAATGTGGATAAGGTCAATAGGGATCAAGATAAACAATGGATGATAAAATGATGATGACATGAAATTACTAGGAAAGTATGATGTTGTACTTACTTGGATTTCATTCCTTAATGTCTGTGTGTGAGGGATGGAGGTTCTGATGATGGGTTTGAAGGTTACAAGTGATCACTTATTGAAGAAAATCTTTTGCATGGGCTGCATGTACACTCCTCTTTGCATAGATAGATCAGATCATGGTTGGGATGGCTGTGCAGGAGAAGATGCTCAATCTCCTTCCTTGGATGTGATTTTTCATTGGAATTTTCTCTCTCACGATGCGTTATCTCTCTGAGATGTGTTCTTGCTCATCAAATTTATCCCAATGTTTTTCCAGCTTCTGACTTCTAGCCTTGAGAATAATGTAGTTTGGGGTTAAAAGGGTAACTGACGGCAGTCTGGATTAACCGGCGATGGTTAAGGGTAACCGATGTCAATCAAGGCGGGATTTCCTAGGTTTACTAAACTAGGGAGATCCACCTGATTTCCTTGGATCTCATGTCATTATCCCATGGATTAGACTGAGAGCTTATTGTAAGCATGTGGGAATTTGGTTAGAGGGAATGTAGGCATTGATTTTTAGGGTTTGGGTAAATCTTAGTTAGTTATGGCAACTTACTAAGAATAGGTCTTAGGTTGAGTTGGCTTGGTGAAGTGTTTAAGTGAACTGTATTTGTGGGCATTATTTAAATAAAAAATATAGCGAGGATAAATAAATAATTAAATTAAATTAATATTAGTGGGGTGAAAGGGGTTATGGCTAGGTAAATATAATAAAGGGTGCTTATATGTCGAGTTACAAAAGGGTAGTGTGACCTAATTTTAGTGTCTACACCTTCTAAGGTATTAGTAGCTGGTATGTGGGTAACAAGAATGGTAGAATCAATAGATATTTTGGAATGAGAAGCATTAGTTGTTTGAGAAGTAGATGTGTTGGAAGATGGGTTAGCTATGGTAGCAGTGGGAATAGAGGAGTTAGTTGTGGAAGATGTAGTAGTAGTATTGGTGGATGAGGTAGTGGCTAAAGAAGAGGTGGTAGTGGTGGTAGATGCCTTAACATGTATAAGGACATCAATGGGTTGATACAACATGTTACAGGTGTTAAATGGTGAAGGGTCGACTCAAATAGTATAGTTGTGTTCATCATGTTTGAATTTTAAACAAAGTTATAAGGTTGAAGGACCATAGCCCATGGCGCAGATCCAAGTTCAGCCAAATAACATGTACTGGAATTCCCCATCTAAGACATAAAATAATTTTGAAATGGTACAGGGGCCCACATAAATGTTGAGAATGATGGTGCCAAGATTGGAATTCATTACATCATTGAATTAACACAACATAACTGGGTTATTACGCATGAAATTGGTAGGGATGTGCATTTGATTGTATTCATGAGAGGAAATGATGTTAATATTGGAACCATAATTTACCATAACACATTGAACATGTATATTATCAATCTAGATGGAAATAAATAGGGTGGGGTTAAGATCATCTGATTAGAGAGGTAAAATCTTCATCATTAGAGAAAATGAGAGTGACTAATTAATGAGTGGTAGTGGGTGCAGAGGAAGGGGACAAAGTGGTTAGAGAGGCCACATGATGAGGAGTGATAATGGATACAGCAGGAGTAGGTTCATTAGCTAGAACCTTAATAGATTGTATGAATTCAATGAGGGTCTACCGATGAGACTTAAAGGTTTGGATGAGGTTGTATAAAGATATTTTGAGAGGAGAGTGGTGCAACTATTTAAGCATTGTACAATGGGAAAACCCATTAGATATAGGTTATGTGGGTCCACAGATGGTTATTTTTGGTGCACGTGCAGATGGAATATTGGGTAATAGACTAGCGGTTGATCTGATTTAATTTTCCTTTCCTTTTTTCTTTTGGGATCAAGTGGTGATTCAAACCATATTAATTTGTGGTAAAAGAGAAATTTAGTATTGAAGGTATAGGGACAGGTAGGGCAAAAATATAGTGAGGGCATATACTGGTTTTTTGAAAATAATGCAACAAATTGGCATTTTTGTGGAGGTTTGGCTGGCTCTCTTATGCCGACCATATTGATCTCAAATGTTGGAGGGAGATAAAAGGGTTGTGGAGGTGGAGATGAATGTCATTAAATAGGTAAGGGACAAGGTTGTGTGGTGATAGGTTAAGGTAGAGTAGGTTCTTCATCTAAAGCATCATCATCTTCAAATTTTTCTTCGAGAGGACATAATTGGTGAAGAATAGTCTTAAGGGCCTTACATTTTTCCACATCATGCCCTTGAACATGATGGTAAGTGTAAATTTTGGTATCATCAAACCCTTCTAGTTTACGTTTGAGTGGGTCGTAAGGTCTAAGTGGTGGCAATGTGATGATGGAGGTTTCCAAAATGTCAGCGAAGATGTTGGCATAAGACCATGCCAATGGATCATAATGTCAAGTAAGTGAGGGTATGGATGGAAGTGTGGGTGAATTTGGTGGGAGAGGTGTCACTGGAGGTGGAATTAGAGGTTGAGTAAGTTTGACCACCTATTCGGTAGATAGTATAGTTTAAGGTTTGGATTGGACCTTCTTAGGTAAAGATGTAGTAGGTGAACTAGTTGTTGAAGGTGGTGTACGTTTAACTACCCATTTTTAGGGTAGTGGGTTCTTGGGATTTGGATTCACCTTCTTTGGTAAAGGTGAAAAATAATTACATGATGTAGAAGGGAAGGCAAATGGCAGAAGGGGATGAGTTAGCCAAGGTGATAATGGAGGTGCAGTGAAGGTTACAGTAAGAGGAAATGTGGAAGGTAATCCTTGAAGAGAAGGGGATAACAAAGGTAATGATGAGGATATTTGAAATGGTGTAGGTATAAGAGGTAGAATGGATTTAGGTGATGGAAAAGGCATAAGCTATGTAGGTAATTTGGTTACAATGAAGGATCATGATGAGGTAGGCTATTATGCTTTTGATTTACTCTTGGTAGGAGTTTGTTTGGCCAAGGTTGATGGTTGGGGACCTAGCATAGATGGAAGTGGTGAAGGTGACAGAGGGGTAGTGGATGAAGCGGGTGTATACGGCCTAGGAGGTTAGGTATTCCTCTTAGGTGGGGGAATATTCTTTGCAATATCTTTTGACGGCATTGATAAATCCAGTTTGATAGGAGGATGGACTAGCCTTGATGTCGGCATGACTCCCAACATGGAAATGGGTCTGGACGTAAAGGAATATATAGGTGTAGGTAATGTTCTAGGCATAGGAAAAAGTTCATTTGATGGTGAAGGAATTGGTGTGGGCGAGGGTGATTAAAAATAGGTCGCTACAACTAGCACGGGCATGGTGGGTTTGGTTTTGGATAGATTTTGGAATTATCCATAGAAAAAATTTACATTTGAGTTGAGAAAGGAAGCTGAAGGCGTCCCTAGAGCATGAAATTATCAACATGATCCAATTGGTCTGCCAAACGTGAAAACACCACCATTATAGGGGGGATGATGTTTATTTCATCGTAATCCCTGTAAAGAATGTCTGTGAGATAGGGAAATGGCTGGCTTCAGACTCTATGGGTAAAATAGATGGGAGAAAATCAATAGGATCCTTGAAATCCAATGGAGAATTGTCACCAATAGGAAGGGATGCTATTAATGGATCCCCTAAGGGTAAGGGAGATTACAAGTTGGATGTGGTAAGTTCATATTTTTACGAAGAATAAGGTACAGCATGAATCTCCCGTGGGTAGAAGAGGAAGTACTATGTGCGTTATTGATCAGGTTGAGAGGTAAGTGGGGAAATTTCATTAGTAGAAATGGTAGACTCTTCCTCAGATGGAGGAGGAAATAGGAGAGAATATTATGTGGGTATAGGAGCAAATGCAACAATTCCCTCCGTGGATGAAGGAACTCATGAAATAATTTCCTCGATAGATGGAGTATGAGTAAATTTACCAGGGAGATCTTATATGATGTGAAAAACATATTGAACCTCACAAATGTTACTACCATTGGTATATGTTTTTCCAATTTGGTCAGACAACAGGGTGTGATTTGGGAAAGACTTCTTGAAGACGTGAAGGTTTTGATTAACTGGTGCATTAGGATTATTCAAGACGAGATCTCCATTATCTAACATTTATTGGACAATATTTTTAAAATTTATACAATTACCGTTGTTATAACCTCTAAGGTGATGATAGTTGTAGTATTCATTTTATTTATACCATGCAGGCATAGAACAAGAGGGGCCAAAATCAGTATGTGGTTTGATGGATAAAAGAGTGACTGCTCTATCTTTTAGAAGTTTTTCTAAAGCTAAAGAGTAGGATTCTCCTATGGTTGTATATTTTCTTTTCCCCCACTTGAACTAAAAATATTGAACATGAGAAATATTGGAAGAAGGCTTTGACTGGTTGGATGGGTTATACATGCTGAATTTCAAAAAGACTACGTTGGAAAATCATTTTTCATTAGAGTAATTATTTTGTGGTTTGGAAGAAGAGGAGGTATCTTTTGATTTAAATGCAACATTATTATCACGAAATTGTATATACTTCTCTTCAATGGCATGAATTTCAAGTTTTTGGGCCATGGTTAACACCTCATCAAATGTACGAAAGGTTTAAACTTAGAGATTTTGTGAGATGTTTCTAGAACAAGACTTGGTGAATAACTCTATTAATTTGGTATACAGTAGTTGGAATCTAAGTTGGTTTATCAGACTCCACCAACAAGTAAAAAAATATGTGATAGATTCACCTTTGTATTGGCGTGTCACGTACAAGTCAGACATGGTGACCTTATTGAAAATTTTGATAGAAATGTTGTCTAGCAAAGCTTGAGCTACTTGTTTGAATGAGAAAATGGAGTGCCTAGGTAGAGCACTATACCAATCAAAATTTGTTCATATCAATGAAATTAGAAATGGTTGTAAGAGTAATTTATCATCTTGAGCGATTCGATAACATATTTTTTTAAGAGATCGCAAGTGATGTTGTGGGTATTTTTTCCCTTTGAATCAGTTGAATTTTGTCATTTTTCAATATGTAGGGTATCGACGAATCAGTATAGAAAAGTGAATAGGCTTGTTATAGATCTCATTGTAAGTTAGAGGATTACATGAGCCAAAAACATAGGATTATAATGTCTATATCTTTTCCATCATCATTTTGGTAAGATCTTTGGTAGGTTTTGATGACTGGGCACCCCCTGCAGTATAAGGGGGTAGATGTGGAGGGTATGATATGGACAGCATCCTAGTATGTGGTGGTACTGAGTACAAAACTTGTGAGGAAGGAATGTAGGTCAGAATATATGTAAATGGTAAGTATCCTGAATAAGTGATTGATGAATAGGGGGTTGTTGGTAATAAGTGTAGGTAGGTGGAGTGGACGTAAAGAATCTTGTAGCAATTTGAGGAAGAGACTGGCAGATGGACATGAAAATATTTTGGAAGGGAGTATGGGTTGTCGTCACCATTGGTGGTTGCAATAAAATAGGTATATGAGAGGTGTCAGATGTAGATATACCTACACTCATGGTGGTTGATAAAGGCATGGTTAACATCATAGGAGTGACAGACGTAAAAGGCATGAAAAATTCCATAGGTGCAACATATATCGATGATTTATGGTCAAGTTGGCACACCACAGGTGGTAAGGTGGAAGAGGTTGAGGCCAATCTAGTAGTAGTTGATGCAGACGTGGGCATTAGGGTAGGAGCAAAGGATACAGGCATGCCATATACAAGTTTTCATGACGAATCGCAGGTAGAGGAATGAGCGTGATAATATAGAAGAGTGGTATGGTTGTGATCAAGGAGTCTCGCAAACTCCTCATCACTAATGGCTATAGAAATAGACTTATTGGGGTCCATGGGTGATGAGATTGAAGGGGGTGATGGTCTAGGTTGGAGCAGCTGATAGCTAGTGTGAAACAGGAGAGTGTTAGCTTGTTTACGATTCAAAACCATGTGACTAATGATAAAACAAATATTATAAGCTTCGCTGATGATGTGGAAACATAAAGGTAATGGGGAAAAATTAGTATGAAATGATAGATTATATCATTGTTATGATTGAAGATTCAGAATACAAAGACTGATGTTGGTTAGGGTAACTGGCATCAGCCAGCTCAGACAAATTTTGGCTACTATGAAGAATAAGAGATTCAAATATTTGGTAATGAAAGGTGAAAATGGGTCAAAATGTATCCTGAAAATGATATCAAAGACTCAAGAGTGGGATAAAAATGGTACAATAAGCCACAAAAAGAATAGGAAGGTAGTACTATTATCAAAAAAATAACCAAAAAGTATATAAACCAATGTCGGTCAGTTAACTGATGCTAGTAAGATGATACAATTGATGTCGGTCACTGGACCGATATCAGTTGATGTGAAGTCTTGGAAGAGAGTAAAAAATGAAGTTTTGGTGATTTAGATCAAATAAAAGGACCAACATAGAGACTAAGTATGGCTATGAGGAATACTAATAAATCCAGAATAAAACTAGAATACACCAGTCATGATGTGGGGCATAAAACGATAAGAAAAAATGAAGAAACGCAACTCACACCTCAAAAAACAAGTAGAAAAAAATCTAACAAACATGAAATCCTATATTGTAGATTTTACGTTATGTCTTATTCCATTTAGGATTGACTGTAAGCAGAATAGAATTTTTTGTTAACAAGGGTGCCCTATAAAATCTGAAAACTATGGCTAGTTTTAGGTAAGTTTTGGCATGGGAGATCCTTTTTTGAGATGATGACTGGACAGATAAACCAGATGGAGCCCACTTTTAATCCTCCAATCATGCGATCATTGATAGCTTCTTCCGGGAAAGATGTTGTTTAAGAATTCTATAGAAATATTTAGTGATTTGGTATAGAGAGTGTGCAAAATGTGACCTATGGTTCAATTTTTCAACCATCATCTAGGCTTGAATTCTAGCATATAGGTTTCCCTTATTTTTAATTATCTATAATACAACAAGATCAACAATGCAAGTGCACAGTTTTAAAAAAAATGTATTCCATGCAAATAAATTATTAAGAGGTTAAGGGTATGAATTTCACTAAATGCAATACAAGAAAATAAAAAAGAATTATTTTTAATCATATTTTTTTTTTTTACTAAGATAATCAGAAGAAAATAATATTTCAAGAGAAGAAGCTTAATGTGAACTCATTTCGAATGAAAATAGACATGCATGATTTTCCCTGGGAATGAACAATGCAAAGAAATCTTGGTGGGTCATACTAGGCATGCCAAGATGTTTCACCTAATTTTTTATTTATGGTTAAAACTGAATAGGAAATAGGTTAAGAGGAATACCTAAAATATGTAGGTTGAAGGTTGAATGTGTGTGTTACTGAATTTTTTATCCAAGCTGATTGTGAAGAGCTTCCCTTTGGCTAGGAGGAATGACCTCTATAAGAAACACAACAAGACCACCAAAAAGTATTAATAATATAGGTTAGTGGATTGCCTAGTGAGTGCTAGATCCGAGAAGTGAGGCACTTCCTAGAATGTTGTCAATCCACTTTCAAATAAAATTTAATGCAAATGTGATGATGTACGTAAATCCTATTATAGTTATACAATTTAGGTATCTCATGTAAGTATAATAAGAAAATATAATCTAACAGGAAAGGTTATGATTAAATCTCAAGGTTTGGTACATTATTCTAGGTTTTTATAGGTCTAACAGGGGTCTAGAGTTGATCGGATGAGGTCTGGGTTAGTTTTAGTTGATTGAGAGACTCGCTGGTCAGAAGGAATGAAATGACACAAAGAATTATATCAGTTAAGTGAATGACTTTGGTATAGAGGTGAAACCAAAGGTGGTTAGGTAACCAACGTCAATACGGGAAATTGAAAATAATTTGATAAAAATGGTTTTAGGGCTTCTCTGTGATTGCATAGAGAGTAATAAGGGTGTGGTTAGGTTTCTGATACTACTAAGAGGACTCAAGGATACAAAGGGGTAAGTTATGGAAGGAAAAAATGCTATAGGTGGTTGGGTTGGTATAATGGTGAGGAGGTGGAGATAAAGGAATAAAGGAAGAAATAAAGTATAATGAAAGAGATAAAGAATATATACTTTAAGCAAGAAAAATATGGTTGAAATCATGTATACTTACTTGCATTTACAGATCTGGTAGGTGAAGGTGGAGGGTAGAGTATTCGTGAAGAGATTATGGAGTCGGTGCCGAAAAAATACTCCTGTAATATTCCCATCAGTATTCCAATACTCTGAAAGGAGAACTAGATGCTTGCTTGGGCCTGTGGTGTAGTATTTTGTGTCATTTGGATGTTGAGAGGCTTTGGATTCATGCTTGAATGGAATAGTTCTCCCAAAACTAAAAATGACAAACCTGGGTAAAAGGTTACAAAATTGTATATAAAGTAACCGATGGTGGTTAGGTGACCGATGCCAGTCGATGGGTAAGCGATGTCAGTTAAGGTAGGTAAGTCTATGTTTAGAAAAAATAGGTAGATCTTCCTAGATTTGACATGTTTTCCAAGTTGATTCCACTTTTAAAAGTGGAGTTCTCATGAGAGAAGGTAGGAAAATCTTAGAATAAATATAGTTAGGTTTATGAAGAATTCTTGGTTAGTTAGGTCAAGTAGTGATTCAGTACTAGGAGTGATGAGTCAGTGGTAAGAGTGATGACATTGTCACTATGAGTTAAATGCCCCTGAAATGGTTCCAGGTTGATGCATAATGATGAGGTGGAGGTGTGAGGATGAAATTAACTTAATTAATTTAATTAATAATGTGAGGATGAATATTATTATGGTATGAAGGGTTCATGATGCGTTACTTTAATTAATTAAATGGGACCAATGGGAGTGTGACCCAAATTATTTTTCTACACCTATATATGTAATAATGTGACTCTATCTTATCCCTCCTCCATGATCATTTTCAGTAAACATGTATAAATCCTTGCGTAGGTGGGCTAAAATACATCAGATCCAATAATATCTCATACCATGCTCCTTTATCCAATGGAAAATTTGTACCATATGGGGGGATATGACAGACCAACCACAATCCACCAGCATAAAGGATGTCAATACAAATATTATATATTTATGAACATGTAGATTTACTACTGTCATAATATTATCTAAATGTATGGTACACCTTTCCCTACCCTTCCCGCCAACCCAAAATATCCTATCATTTATCATTTATTCTAGAAAATATTTTGGTAGCACCTAGACCCTATATCCCACAATAATAAATTGTAGGATGGAATATAAATCCTCTAGATTCACTATCATCTCCTTTATCGAGAGAATGAATGTAAAAGTATCAACACACCACCTCTTACATGAAGTTATAATCAAATTAATATAAGGGGAAACTATCCAATCTTCGTTGCAAGTCATAGTCCCTCTCTATCCATAAGATCACATCTAACATCATCAAGGAAAAATTATGCTAGCATGGCCATACGGTTCCCCCCATAGAACTCCGAGCATGCACACCTCACTGAACACCACAAACAACAAGAAAATAAAACATGTTTCATTCTCTCAATTTAGAAAAACTATGCAAAATTAAAAATACTAAACATCAAACCCTAAATACTAAACGTTAAATCCTAAACCCCAGTTTTTTGCACAATGAATGCTTGACTTTGCCATACGTCGCCATTGCATCACACTACCAATCTTCAGATCTACGTGAGAATATCTGCATTAATTTTTTATTGATCACCTTTCCACACCTTGGGCGGTGGTTTATATAATGACCACCTTTGTGGGCCATGCATCCATTAATGCTGGTCTTAATGTGGGAGCTCTAGACAATAGCACTAAAAATAACGAGGAAGTTTGTTTTGAAAGTCTTCGACAAGGTAAGGATTCTGATACTCCTTCCCCAAATATTGTGCTTAATTTACCTTTGATAAAGCTTGCAACTGGTTTGAATATTTTTCTCTTGTCACTTATTTTGTGGGCCGAGTTCCCCTTGAGGTATCCTCCACCAATGGATTCATAACCATTGGCAACCCCACAGAGTCAAGGTGGAGGGAGTCTAGAATATGACTAAGGGTTTCTTTCTATTTCAATTTTCCAATGTTGAACATTGTAAAGCTATTTTCAATCATGGTCCCTGATTTATTCATAATACCCTTGTGGTGTTCTCCCACTAGACTCGGGACTTTCAAGTCTCTAAGAAATCCAAACTCAAGATCCCTGTTTGGATTGAATTTCTAGAAATTTGACTCCCCCTAATGGTTTCTTTTCTAAATATTTCAAAAAAGGGAGACACCTGGGATTTCATCTTCCCTTGCCTCTCTGGGGTTTTATTAACCATCTTATCAAACCCTTGGGTCATCTCACCTTCCATGAGTAACCTAAGTTCTATTTGGCTCGACCTTAGAAACAAGTTTGTGTTGAGATTGATCTCTTGAAATATCTTAAGGATACCCTAGATATATAGGTTGGGACACACATTTTTCATAGAAGGTCCTTTATATTAACCTGCCTAATACTTGTTTCCAGTGCCAATCCATAGACCATATGATCCAGGATTGTCCCCTCATAACACAAAGCTCACCTTCAGTTTCAGAGAAACCCCCGTCAGACCCTAAATCCATCACCCCCTCCTCTGATGGTTGGACCACTGTCACTGGCCGAAAACATAAGGCCCACAACAAGCCTCAACAAACTACCTATAAACCAGTGAATGGTTCATCTTCTTCTCCTACGAAGCCATCTGTTATAACCCTTCCCAAGCCCACCTCCGTTATTTCCCAGACCCCGCAAGCTGCTATTGTCATCAGCTCCCACCCATCAGCTTCTACTTTATCACACCCCTCACTTCCCGAAACTTCAATTTTTTTGGATATCACTGCCAGTGGTTTAGCTGCTCAGATAGAGAGAAAACCTTCCTTACGCCATTCGCGAAGTCACTCCCCTCCTTCCGAGGAGGAATTTTCATAGAGACGTCACTAGAAATTTGAGCTCCGATATTTTATGCATGGGAATGCACGGAAAGTCACTTTTTCTAACCACTTTAGAGCATTCGCAGGCCTTGAGGAGGAAAACATGCACCTTGATAGTTCTCCATGATTTTTTTACTCATGGCATGTCAGGGGACTAACTGATCTAACTCACATATATCTTGTCAGGGACAGTTGTAATCATTTTGTAAAGTTTCAGGTGTTATGTTTGCAGGAAGTCAAAATCATAGGCTTCCATCTTTCTGTTGCTATGCATACCATCTAGCCTGGTTCTCTCTGCCAAATGTCAGCACATGATAATGGTCAAGGTGTTTTTGTCACTCTTTTAAGCCCTGACCTCACCTCCAACATTATATCAGGGGGTTTTGACCCCACCCATCGGGTGGTGTGGACCCTTTTTTATTTTGACGGTCGCATTCTTGGGTTAGCTAATATTTATGCTTCCAATGATGCTTCAGAGTGCTATTATTTTTGGCAGTGGGTGGATGATCACCTGCCCTCTGATACCTATATTTTTTGTGGTGATTTCAACATGGTTGAATCTCCCAAAGAAAAATTGGGCTGGCTTTCTATGCATTGGTGTGCTGGTGAGCATGAAGCCTATTTTTACTTGCATAATAAGCTCTTTTTATTTGATCCCAACCACCGCAAGTGTTCTAATACTGCCACTCCTTTGTTCACATGGTCTAATTTTAGAGATGGTGATGACAGAGTCTATAAATGTCTTGACAGAGCTCTACTTTCAGAATAGAAATGGTTCTCCTTTGATGCTTCACATAGCCTCCCAGACTCAGTTGTGGACAATGCTTTGGTCTCTGACCATAAGCCTATCTCCTTTGGGCTTCAATGGAACTTTCAGTGTACCAAGCCCAAGTCCACTCAGTTCTATTTGAATACATCTCACCTCTCTCATCCCAAGAATTTGGATTATATAAGACGTATTTGGAATCTGGACCCGAGGCCTATTGATGGGATTGGCTGATTGATTGGTGGTCTCATGCCATCACTCACACCACTTCCTTTCTTTAGCTGTATGGGAAACAAACTAATTTTTTTTCGTAAGAATTCTCATGAAGCCTCTCATATTGAATACTTGAGAGCTATTCAAGAGCTTAATTTTTCTCCTTTTAACACTCAGAATCAAGTGCAAGCTACTCATTGGAAGCATAAGCTTCAAGTTGTAGGAACACTATAAGGCTAGAGGAGATCAAGTTTGAAGCAAACTTCACTGGCTACAAATTGGTGACAAAGTTACTAAGGAGTTTTTTTCTTCTCTTAAATATAATCAAAATCTCACCAAAATCAAAGTAATTAAATATAGAAATCAAAGGCTTACCCTTTTACCGGATATTCTACAAGCTTTTGTGCATCATTACCATGTTGTGTTTGTTGCTCAACCTGCTACTCTGTCTCACGATGCTGCTCTCCTCCAATGCATTGACACTGTTCCCTATAAGCTATCTAAAATTCAAAGTGTTTCCTATTATTGGCCTCTCACTCTAGATGATTTGAAGGAAGCTTCTCTTCAGATGGCCTCCGATAAAGCCCCAGGGTGGATGGTTTTCCCTGTGAGTTTTACCAAGCTATATGGCCTACTGTTGGTCTAGATCTCTACCAGGTTTATCTGGAAGCTATATCCTCCAACACTCTGGGAGTTCTAATTAACCAGGGAATCATCAAATTCATACCCAAGGCTGGTGACCCCCAAACTTATCACCAACTGGTAGCCCATAACTCTACTCAATGTTTCATATAATCTCATTGCCAAAGCTCTTGCTATCAGGATAACAAACTCATTGCCTTTGATCATCAGGAGTGAGAAAATTGGATTTATTAAAAAAAAATATTTTGGACAACATTATTGGAGTGTGGGAGGGCATGGAGTATGCCCGTCAGACCTTTCAACCGACTCTATTTGTTAAAATTAATTTTGGAAAATCCTATGACAGAGTTGAGTGTCATTTCATTTTGGCCACGCTACAGGATATTGGTTTTGGACCCAGGTTCATCCACTCTGTGAATATGCTCTTTCAAGATGTGGGTTCTTGTATTACTATCAATGGCCAGTAGTCTGATCGATTGTCTCTTCATCGTTTCATCTGATAAGTTTTCCCTCTTGCTCCTTCTCTTTATGTCATTGTTGCTGAAAGTCTAACCTATTTTCTTGCTAAAGCTACTAATGCCGGTTTATTAAAAGGTATCCAACTACCTTTTTCTCCTAAGCAGTTGATTAATGGTCATTTTACTAATGACTCTTTTCTCACTCTGACTGAGTCTGAGGCCTTTGTTACTAATGCTATGCAATGTCTTGACACTTTTTGTCTTTCTTCTTGTTCTACCATCCAATGGAAGAAAACCTAGTGTTACAGAAAGGCAAATGGGTCCCAAACTCCTTGGCTAAAGGGATTTCAATGGCTTTGGATTGAACCTGGTGTTTAATTTAAGTTTCTTGGCATTCATTTTTATTTTATGGCCTCCCCTTGCTGACCTATAGAACTATGTGATTTAGCGGGTTGAACAAAAATTCTCCTTTTGGATCATAAAGCATTTGTCTCTTGCTGGCAAATTTCAAGTTTTTTCCAAGGTTTTCGTTGCCACTCATGTTTTACTACTCCTCATGTTGGGCACCTTCTAAAGCTACTTATCATAGGTTGGAGAAAATTCTGCATGAATTCCTATGGGCCAACTCCAAGGGGAATCATGGTTTTCATAAGGTTACTTGGGATATTTGTTGTACGCCCAAAGAGATTGGGGGTCTCGGCCTTATTAACATTCAGTTGCAGGGGTTTTCTCTTACTACCAAATTGATCATTCGAAGCCTTGAAGGTGAGGATTCTGAGATAATTCTTCATCAGAAATTGCATATCTCAAGGGTATCCCCTTAATCGGAAGGTTTGGCAAGGTTTTGAACTACTACTCTTTATTGATATGCCTTGTTCCCTATCAAAATTGGTGGTTATTTTTTGGCCAAAAGCATTTGGAAGGCCTGGGAGCTTCTCAAACCGCACCTGATTTAGTGGGGTGATGGTTTCTAGAACAGGGCTCTCTCTCAACTCTCTCGGTCTCTGGTGGAATTTGGTTATTCAATATCATGACAAGCCTCTTGTTGTTTCCTTATAGCTTAAGGGTTTTCAGTTCTTCAAAAAAGGAATTAAGTTTATTCAGGACCTATTCTATCCTATCACCAGGGATTGGCTTACATGGGATAGCCTGAAAGCTACATTTTCTCTTCATAATAATGATAAACAAGCCATTTCTCTTATTCAAGAGCTCATACCTGGTGATTTTCTGCAAAAAATTGGTGGTCACTACGCAGTGCTCATGGTGGTTTGATTGGCATTGGCCCTCTACCATCACCTTCAGAAATTATAAACCTTGGGTGGACTACAAGCTTCTCGTATAGAAGAAGCTCCCTCTCAACAAGCTCAATGCTCATTGGAGCTTGCATTCCACTCGGTTTGAGTGGAAGCAATGCTTCTCTATCACTTGGTCCATTCCTATAGAGCCCAAAGTTGCTCACTTTCTTTAGAGTATTCTTCATCAAGGGCTTCTCATGGGAAAATGCCTCATTATTTTGGGCACTCCTCTGTTGTGTTGCCCTTTCTGTAACCACATTGAGACTCTTCTTCATCTCTTTTGGTTTTTTCCCTTATGCTCAGTCTACCTGGCACTGGATTCACACCCTTTTTCAACCTTTTTTTCCCACCTTCTTTACGTGGAAAATGGTTCTTCTGGGGGTTTTCGGCCTTTACTCCTACATAATTTTACAACATTTGGAATTCTTTTAGGGCAGCTATTTTATATCATATTTGGAAATCTAGAAATGCTACTATTTTTAATAAGGAGATAGTGGATAGAATTTTTGTTATTTCTAACAAGCTTGTTTTTGTCTCCAATGTCTTGCTTCAGATCCAGGTTAAAGTGAAGAAAGTATACATCAAGGTTAAACACCTCTAAACCCTGCTGGACCATTATGGGAGCACCTCTTGTGCTATCAGTCACGTTCCACCGGATTCTCCTCGCCACCACTCCCGTCCACAAGGTCGTCATTCTCGCTCACAAGGTCACCGCTCCCGTTCTTGTGGGTGGAAAAATTTTGACAGGGGCTCGGTTTTTGGGTAGCAGAGAACCTATCCTCACTGACGGGTCCCCTCTCCACCTCCATCATGGGCTTCCACCCACCCCTAGGGTGTTTGGTCGGCTGAGCGGTGGCAGATCTGGGTAGTAGGCGCCTAATCAATCAAAGTTTCCTCGGCTCTCATTAGCCATTTCACCCTCCCGACGGGGAACCGAGGAGGAGAAAAGAATATAAATATGGCTAGGAGCTGATTGATAACACCCTCGCCACCACTCTTGGTGGTTTGGGTGATCATCCGAAGATCCCACCTCAACTGCGTCCTTCCTCTATGTTTGCTATCGCCGCCTAGCTCCATGTCTGGAGATTTTTGCTGGTTTTCAAAAAATTTTGCTTGAGCTTTTTTTTTATTGAAAATATTTTCTCGAAATGATTATGTAACTGGTGCCACTCATAGCCTTTAATGGCTACTATGATTCTCACATATGGGGGTGTGATATTTTCCACCCGGTTTTGTGATGATTAACATTGTACACTTTTCTCTTCATTAATATATGGATATGCTTTTCAATAAAAAAAAACCAAACATCTAGTCTCAATGACCAAACCATATGGTCCATAGGACCATAACATATGGATTTAGTCCATACGGTACAAAACCATACAGTTGTGACCTAAGGACTAGACTCGATTGTACATCATATTCTTTGCCCATAAACATACAAAAATTCACAAATGCAAAATTTCACAAAATTTCACTATCACATCTATTTTACTACTGACACTTGTATCAAAACACACTACTTACTAGCTCATCAGTCATCTAGGCCTGAATGGTCTCTAAAATTCTCTTGAAATGGGCCAAGATCACATGTCTCACGTGTAACATTTTCATAACTCAGATCTCTCTAACACAATCACTCATAATAGCAATTGAAAGTTAATGTTCACCTTTTTCTATTTACAGTTATATATAAAATTCAAGGTCCTTTCAATATTATAATATTTATAGTCATCTACTCATTAACTAATACAATCTCACCTTATGGATCATATCTTGAGCCTAGTTCATTGCTTTATGATGCCATGTCTGGAGTTAGGATCATGTTCTTAATATCTACCATACTAAGTCATCCATTCTATACCTAGATATAATGTTTCAATTATTTAATCAAGAAAACTCAATACTTACCTAGTACTATCTATACTCTCAATCATCTTACGACAACTTTCACACTATTAACTTACTTTATCTCTCCTTTTGAATAAATCATTCTATCCTTCACATATAACCCTCTCATTGAAAGGGTGGTAAATATATAGGTAGTTATATATGACTACTAGGTAAATTCAATCGAACAAGTAAGAAACTTTACAATTTCAATATCACTAATTCGAAAAAATATTAATAGCCAACATCATGACACAAATTCCAAATTTGAATTAGTATTGCAAATTTTACCCTTAAATGACCTAGACTTGGGGAAAATTGATACATAGAATCGTTTTCTTCCAAAATATAAACCTACAATCTATACTCATATAGTGTAAGGTGGGGGGAAATGATACATTTTTTCCTTCTCAATTTTGTAATGCTTTTCAATAAACATTTGTCTAAACTCCATCTCTAATGGTGGGGGCACTAAGTTTTAAAGCATTATAGTGCGGGGGGGGGGGGGGGGGGGGGGGAACAGACCATTGTCTCAAGACTTTACCATTGGAGGCGGGACACTTAAATCCCTTAATAAACACATAATATCTTAGGAATTGATCACTCCCAATCCACTTACAAAATTTAAGGCTCTCCGCAGAAACATCTCTCCTCTAAATTCATATATATGACATCATATTTGGTTATCTTCTGACTCTGTGTGGATCAAAATAATATCCACATTGCATGACATCATAATTTATATTTTGAAACACTTATGGATTCATATTATTAATATCTCCATAAGTACACTCTTCTTATCTCCTTTATACTTTAAAAAATTCACTAGCATAAATGGGGGGAAATTTAGATACTAAAATATGAATTATTACTATTACATTACACTTTTAGTATGTAATTGTATACATGATTTTTGAGAAATAATATTATAAATCAGTGAAACAAGTCCTTGATTCCTATTTCCTTTGACTTGTTTGATTGTGACTCCTCGTGGTTTTCTATATTTATTTCTTGAAGTTTTGTTGTGTCCACACAGATTTGCATTATCATGTCTTAATTGTTTTATTTTTTGATATTTCCAGACCAAATCATACGAAATGGGCCATATCTTCCTTATGGTATGGGACATAGATTCCTTACAGTATGGGAAATTCCATACATTTTGGTCCCACCTTTCTTTTCTCTTGGTATTTTACATTGATCTTCTTCATCACTCTTCTCTTTTTTAAATTTTATATTTGGGGGTGGCTTTTTGTGTCATTAGTGTTGAAATTTTTAGCAAAGAAACTCATATATATATATACTTATATTGTTAAAATAATTAATGAGGTAACTATATTGTTTTAAATGGTAATTTAGAGGAGGTTCTCGACGTGGATGACGAAAACATGGCAGGCTGGAGCACTGTTTGTAGAAAATCTTTCCACGGTTTTCGTGGAGGGGGTTGTGCGCCGGGGCACTTAGGTTGGATGTAATTGTTCCCATCGGCGCTGTTCTTTTGCTGTTCTCTTGCTGGGCTTTGCGGGTTTTAGTGTTGTCTTTAGTAGGTTCTATTCCTGCTTGCGCCCTTGTTGTTTTTGACCTTTTGATCTTTTGCTCGCTTGGGCACATCTGGCTTCTGAGTCATCTTTGTACAAGGGTATAGTCCCTTTCAAAAAAATATTTGCCAATAATAAAAAAACTACTACCATCCTTTGGGAAAAAACAGTAGGCTAACTACTACATTTATATTGCATAATCACATACATTGGTAGGGAATTGATTAACTACAAATGGGATGTGAGGGGATAGTTAATCTAATCTAGAATGACATGTAAATGTAGTAAATAAGTATGCAAATGACCTAAGAAAATAAGCTAATGTAAATAGAAACCATAATATATAAGAAGCATGAGGAAATAACTCAGCTGATTTGATGATCTCGATTAACTCTATTGCAAAAATGATTAGAGGAACAAGAAATGGTAACAATTTTGAAGTGGTCCCAAAAAGGACAAATCTATGTTTATTAACTTGGCTAGAGTGCTTGGAGAGGGACTGGGGAGCCTACAATCACTCTTGTCTATAGAATGGGTGCCATGGTCTGTGAAAATGGTCTGAAATTGAATTTCATAGGTTCGGTAGGTGGTCCAAAACCCTCGTTGTTAGTCGCATTAGATTTTTGATTATGCATTAGGTCTCATTGATGACCCAAGATGATAGATAGACCCGTAAAACAAAAAAAAAACTATCAAAACCCTAAAAAATGAAGAATGTAAATGAATGGGTCGAACTGACCTAAACTACCACTGACATTGGGCTTACTAAATAAGCATTACACTACATTTAGACCCAAATATAGTTCTTATGTTTGTTTATAATGTTCCCTAGGTTCTCTTGTGTCAGTCTCACTTTGTGAAGTATTCAGAAATAACTAGATGTAGAAATTGTAATAATTTGTTTGTACATGGAATAGAATGGAATCCTCGCCCTATGCTTGTGTGATGTAGATTTCATAGCCTTATGCCTTATGATGGAGCTACGTGGATGCAAGTGATCTCCAATGCAATAGATGGATGCAACTCTAGGTGGATGATAGTAGTCACTAGTGCTTAGTCCCTCATTATGGACACAAATTTATATTTATAAGGTTATCTCATTCTAATTTCATAATTAACCCTGAAATGGCTGACCATCAAAAATATAAAGATCTCAAATGGCTAGAGAGAGCCCAAAATGTAGCAAGAAGTTAAAAAAGAATTGGGGTGCCCTTGGTGGGACAAGGACACCCATGGGTAGCCTAGTACTATCCTTGGTGCCTCAATCAAGGCTAAAATGATGAGAGATGACCAAAATAGACTAGGCATGTAGGTGTAAAAGGTTAAGAATGAAAAAATAAAGTAAAATATATATTTTCAAAATATGGGGGTTAATTAGTACTTTCTTCACTCAAAAACCTTATAAATAGTAGTACAAGATCAAGACTGAATATTGTCTAAAGTGCATAATTTTTTTTCTATAAGAATATCTTCTAATTTTTTTATACCACACATGAATTGGGGTAAAATTAGTGTAGCCTACTATTTTGTGTGATAGTAACAAGGGAAAACCCCGATTTAATGAGACAAAATTACAACCACACACACGCACACACACAAGAACTACATAGAATCTGAAATGTATTGCATTTCTCATTGTAGTCATAATGGGGTGACCATTCAGGCTAGTCTAACTAAAGCATGCACATTCATATTTTCTAGACTAATATGTGTTTTTTTTTATGAAGAGTAGAGTCGGAGTGATATAAGTGTGTATTGGGGAGCAGAGAACCAAACTACACACGAACCAAATCTAAATAATCTAAAGGGACCAAGACATGCAGAAAGGGACATAACCGGGTACGCTTTGGGCCACACCATACTCCTTGGTCCAAGTAATGTTTTAGGACACAATTTTATTAGTGAATCTCTATAATACCTTTTCATCCTTTTCAAGTCATCAGGTTAGCCCAAATCTGCATTAAAATTGAGATATTATCTAATTCTTCTTCTCCTTCACATTGTTAGTACTTAATTGCATTTTTTATCATTACTTAGCCTTATTTAATGATTATTCATGATATTTCTATAATTATCCTTGGAATCTAGTTTATTAGGATAATATACCATTGATTACTACCCCCTAAGAATTAAAAATTTAGGTTAAATCAATAGCCCCTATTTATGTAACCACACATATTATATCAATGTCCTTATGTTCAAAGTGATCATGAGAACTCATAAAAGAACATGATCCATTAATCACTTTTTTGAGTATTTGTGGTCGAGGATTGAAAATCCAATAGTATCCATTGACATGCTACTAGGAAGAATTATCATGGTAAAAAAAATATATGGACATGTTTTTCATGATGAAAAACTTCACGTCGTTATGCATAAGTGAAATGAGCTTGTAAAAATTAAGAAGGCTCATGTAGTGGAAGGTTTCCACTAGGTGATTTTTTGTTTCATATCCAGGTGTTCATTGTTACTAATAACATTCATAATGGAAGTGAGCCTCTCATTGACAATGGTTTTTATTTTTAATATGCATATGTTTTCTTTCCTATTCTTTCACTTTCCTCCTCAAATATATACCTTGTCACCCCAATCCAAATATGCATCTTTAGTGAATCTTAGTATTGATTCTATGATTCTAAAAATATTCATTCATTCAGAAATCTAAATTCCATTTTTTCTTATATGCTTGTTCGGCAACAAGATGTAATCTATAATATTCAAATGATCCTTACATCAATAGGGGTGATGCTACAATGAAAGTGACCGTATTACTAGTATAGTGGTTGATGTTTTGTGTGAGTATGTTTTATTTCTCAACCTTCCTCTCCTCCTCCATGACCTCATAATTAAGTTCTTCAATCTAAATATTTTTTTTCCAAATAATATATTTTGATTAGATCCTTTAATTTTATAGATATTGGTATTACTATTTTGTAATTGAAGGATTTTTTTTACCAGAATCACATTCATTCTTAGCAAAGTCTCTATATAATATTTAAATAGTGAAATCACTATGATTGTTAATTGATATTTTTTACCATATTTTATTTATTGATTATGTCCATAATATATAACCTCTATTGATTTAACTTCAATTTTTTGTGGTTTTATGTGTGTTTTATTGAATTCTCAAATAGGTTTTGTGGCTTTATGCCTATGGTTTTGAATTTCTTAATCGATTGTTTGGAAATATCAGTTGTAGATATCTAGGTTATTTCAAATGCTACTATAAAATAAAAGGAGTTAAAAATACCTTTTATCAAAGTAAAATATTCCTAATTAATGGATTTAATAGTTTCCAAACAAATAATTACTAAGTTTTATTTTTGTTTTTGAGGAAATTACCACAAACCAATGCATCCATTACCCATTTATATACATTTTCACAAGTTATATCCTCAAAGAAATTATCTTATGTATATGGAAAAATTAATTCCTGATATAAAATCTCTCCAATACTTCTAAACTAGAATTATCTTCATTTAATCCCAAAGAATTCTTCTTCTAATGTTTCTTTTTTCTCATTTTTATATTATTTTCATTTAGGTTCCTATGTTTTCCAATCCTAGTTTTCTATACATATATTCTTACTCTAATTGACATCTCTATTGCACCTTTTTAGTACAATTTCTAGTGATTAACTTTTGTAATATATTAGGAAAACCTTTTCAATTAAAATGTAAAAAAGGTGAATATTTTTTTCATGTTAAAACCAACTGAAAAGGATTATTTATAGAAGTGTTTTGTTCTACTTAGTCTCTATCTTACATTTATATATATTTTTATTTATGACCCATCCTTCTAGGATATCATGTCCCCATGATTACTGAGATATACCATCCATTAAGGTGGATACACATTGTAATGCATTTTTATAGCAAGTTTTCCAATCCGTACAATTATTTCTTATGAATTTTTAACTTTTATTTAATGAAGTTTAATTTAAAGTATTTTTCCTTCTATCCTTATATTAGACACAAGTTCATCTTTACAAAATATGTATATTACTTGTTTTAAGTGATATTTGTGGAAGTCATAGATGAGACAGTGAGGCTCATGTTTTCATGCCGAAGGTGTTCTTGTAGTGAGACTACACCTACTGGGGCTGACAACAGTCAGATATCTAACCGACCACATTCCTCCTCCTAGATTCGTTGAAATCCAACAAATCACAAAATTTCAAGCATGAGTTTCGCAGAAGTTGATAGTTGGAGGCCCCACCTTTTCAGGACATGTTTGATGTTTGCACTAACAGCTAGTTGTTGTTGCTGCAGGTCTCGAGCCAAGTGGTTTTTTACTTGCATTTAGGACAATTATTGGTATAAGGCTAAGACAGGTGGTTCGACATCCGTAATTTTGTTGTAACTATATGATTTTATGAATATTTTGATGATTTCAGTACGAGTTGTGAGTGTTTTCCTTCGCACAATTAGGGTTTGATTTCAGGTCCTACTCAAGCGTGGGAAACAATCACATTTTCCTTGCTAGACACTTTTGGCTGCTAGGGAACGGTGCTAGATCTCTTTTCAACAATTGTGTTTCAAATTTTTTTTCCAACCAATTTTATGGTTTTCCTTTGCCGCATATTTGTGGGTATAAGTTTTAATCTAAAAATGGGTGATACGCGTGTTGGCTTGCCTTATAAATGTGGGCTCTTGATAGGGTGTAGCTTGCAAACCATTTCACAAGGGTGTCTGGGATTCAGGAAGATAGTCAAACTATGTCAATTTGATTATTAAATATGTCATTCATCGAATAAATTTTAAACTATTTTCTCTTTATGTAGGGTTTCGGTTACAAGAATTTCAAGAAAAAAAAATACTCTTGATGGCTTCTAGTAATAGTTGGGATAATCAATGGGACATGCATAACAATCTCTACTACCCCATTTCCCCATGGGAAAGTCTCCATTAAATTTTCCTTTAGGAAGATTCTGGAGGATAAACTCTGTTGGAAATGGGTAAACTTTGTCATTTTTTCCTTTTGGCCGCCATACATAGTTTTAAGGTCTAGTTTTCTTGCAAATCTATGTTTTTACTTTGTAGACACCATTATTAGGCTTTTGGATATTCCTTATTCACTCGTGCTTCAAATCTGGTTGGAGTAATTTTTATATATTGTTTTCCTTATATGTTAATTGTAAAACACAAACACAACGCATATTAAAATAATAATAATCATAATAATAACTTGTCTATTTCATGATTAGATTTGTCTGAAATCATCCTGTGGAGATGAGATTTTTCTGAAAAACATCCTACACTACATTCGATAGGGAGGAAATAACAAAAGATTTCACCATGTGAATAATTATTACAACGGTTTTTATGTGTGAACGAATTGAATGTGTCTTCTTTTTTCTCTTCTTACTAAGTATATGACATGACAATCTATTGACATCTATCTTTAGGTTTTTAAGAGGACCCCCATTTTCCTTTTACATGCATATTTCTGATTGGGCATTGAATTAATGATACTTTCTAGTTTACTTAGCTCATTATTGATTGTTTCATAGCATGTTCAGAGAAAAATGCCAATTATGTTAATATGATTGGAGTGTCAGATTTATTATTACCAGGAACTTTTCAGGGGTGGAATCCTTGGGAAATTTTTGATTCTGGGTAGGTAAAATAATGGTATTAGGAATCGCTAGATCTGGGTTTGGTCCTGTTTGGATATATGATGGATTCGTAAATGATTGATTTCCCTCCTAACAGAAGTGAAATTGGACTTTGAATATAAGCCATTTGGGTTGATTTTTCTCCATACGTACACAAAGTTGATTGATTTCCATATGATCAAAGAGGTATTTGGGTAGTATGGCCCCTGTCCAAGACACAAACTTTGGGGCCTCCTTAGATCTGGATTCCCCATTTCGAGAATTAGGGCGCTAACTATCTGAAGGTGATATGATAGAGATAGCTTATGAGATCTTCACTGCAGCATGTAGGCCCTTTGCTGGAAAATCCACCCTTACATACATACCTCAATCAGAGAATGTAGTAGAGAAGCATGAGAGATCATTATCTATTTCTCCTCCTCTGTAAAATTCATTGACCTCGGCTACTACAAGTAAGATGAAGAAGGGTGCCCTTGGTTTGAGATCATCCTTAAAGAAAACTCACAACATCCCTTCCAAATCCAAGAAGACACAAACAGTTTGAGAGCTCACGAGGATGCAGATATATGCAATCGAATAGAATGATTCCCGTGTTAGGTGATATTTGTTGAGAATTTCTGCTAGATATGTATAGTGCAATAATTGTACTCATGTTTTGGTTCCTTTTATTTCACCAGGAAATGTAGGTTAGATTGTGAGGATTTGTTGAAAGCTTATATATAAAAGGATCACACTAATAATAACATGATCTATGCACATAGAAAACTGAAAGACTTGATGGCTACACATGTTCAACTTATAGGTTATTCATTTTTACTCAATGATAGGTTATAGGTTAGTGTCGATCCATAGGTCACATGATAATGTTAATTGTGAAATTGGGACATATAATGCATATATAGTCTAGATTAAGTTGGAACTTGCATTTGTATTTGTTATATTTATTGCTTAGTGATTTGGGATTCCAATTTCTCTCCTTTGGGAGATTAACATGAAAGTTTATTTTGTATTCCACAGGAATTTGGATAATGGGTTTGAACATTAATGCAAGTCATTAATTATGTAGTTCACACAATAGCGTTCATTGAGAAATTTGGACTTTTAATGCATATGGATATAACCCAATTTTATTGGGAACTTGCATTTATGTTTTTTCCATCAAGTGCTTACCAATTTAGGATCTTAATTTCATTGGAGATTGCCATTGTCACTCAAATTAAATGCCTAAATGCCATATTCATATATCTCTCTTTTGCAAATGCATCAAGTTTTCTCTTCGAAGAAACAAAAGTCCTCCAGTAGGATATACACAAGTAGATTCATCGTAGGGGTAAGTGTTACGCTCATTGTAATGAGCCTGACATTTCTCAAAAACAATGTGGCAAAGTATTTAACAAACCCTAATCTAAGTTTTGATTACGGGTGGTCAAAATATTGTTAAAATAATCTTGTTATTCCTTACAATTATCTTTACTGATCTAATCTTTTATATAAAACCTTTTATTTTGTATACTATTTAACAAGTGTGTTGATGGTTAAGAAAATTTAGATTTATTTAACTTCTCACCTTCTGAAGCTACATCAAGCCAGAGATGAGAAGGTTTTTAGATCCATAATGCATACAAAGGCGATGAGCCAAAGGTTGAAATATTTATTCTATCAATTATATGTTAGTATTTGTGTTCATCTATCGATCATCAAGGTGTAGTCAAAAAGGTTACGTTCACGTCATTGTCGTCTCAGAAATCATTCACAGAAGCCAAGAAATCATAGGCATTCATCTGTGATCAGTTTTTGGAAGGTTTTAATTATTGAAACATGGCCATCCATATATTCCCTCCAATTACTTGACATTACAACTAGATACATAGTTTTAATAAACTTATGCAACAAATAGTCATTGAGGACAAGTTCCAAAGTTAGAACATATTGAATTTTCCCTTTTTTTATTTTCCCCTTTAAACACCACTGACTCTCCTATAATTACTGCACTACTTCAATCATCAACCTGATAGTTGGACAAAAACACCAATCTTTATTTTGTATGGTATTAATACTTGAACATTTTAAGTATGCTCTGTGTCTTCCTACCATTGATGTGTCTCATGAAACATGCATTCAAATTCCCCTTACATTTACATTATTTCTAGCTACCACATAAAGTCAATTATGAAACATGGGTTTTATCCTTCTTGAGATTTACAAACATGTCATGCTCTTTATAGATGGTATTTTTTTACATTGGCTCTTTTATTACTCTTTCCTTTCACTCGCGTTGTTCCACCCTCAAATTCCATGTTCTATACCATTTTTCTTATTTCATTTTTCAATTTCATCTAATTTCACTTCCTCACTCTATCTCTTTCGGTGTTCACATCGTACACTTCACGTACGATTGCTAGTCGTATGTATTCGACATCTGATAACCAATTTCTCTCGGTGGAAGCTAAGATGGCATTGATTTATGGGATTAAAAAAAGTATTTTTTTGTAATTTTTTAAAAGTATATACGTATAAAATAAATCAAAATTAGATTAAATTAATTGTTATAAATTTTTTAAGATATAAAAATTGTGAGATATGCACAAATGGATTTATTGAGAATACCTCAAAAAATTTGAATGAGATTTTATTGGAAGGTATAATGTTAGCCTCGATAATATTTTAAAAAAATATATTCAATCTTGTGTCAAAATATGATCTTGAAATAACATAGACCTATCAAATTTAATTGGAAGGATGTTTTTCTTAGAAATATGTGGAAGCATATAAACAATCATTATAATATTATCTTTAAGGGATTGTATTATTTATGTAACTAGTATATGAGGTACAAATTTATAAGTAACAAATTTATTTACACACCAAAGTGTGTATGTGTGTTTATTTCATGAAGATTTTTTTACTAACAATGTTTTTCTACTATATTTTAGTTTTGTGTAATATTCATTTTTACACAAAAAATTCTAAAAACACATAAACACTATTAGAAATGTAAAATGACTCATGAGAATTGGAGACTGAAGATAATAACATAAGGGGTGCAATACTTTTTAGTTCATTCAAATTTATATTTTATAGTTTACAATTATAATGAAATTTTAAACATGCTCTCACGTACACATATAGTTCTTATTTAAATACTATAACTAAGTAGTATAAGATCAATTTGTACACACTAAAGCATGTTATATTATTTTGTTCATAACATAAAAGTATTGTAATAACACTTTATGTAATGAATTATTTTTATGTTTAAATTAGAAAGAACATACAAATTTAATTTAGATATGATTTCAAATGGAAATAAAACCTCTCCAAATATTATGAAAATATTTTATTTTTTCAAACAAAAAATAATATCAAAACTACGACCCCCAAAAAAATCCAAATATTTCAAAAATAAATTATTTACAATTCTTCATATGATTACACTTCTAGGAAAATACACCCTCCCTATATCAAGTGAAAGTGAGGTCATGGTTAGAATCATTACAACATGGTTTGAGCACATATTAGTGTGAGAATTTTTTTTTTTTATGAGACCATAACAATATTTGACAATGTTGTATCGGAGTATTTTCTAGGATCTATGGATCAAATGAATGAACTATTCAATGAGAAAAACTAATTAATGCACAAATCATTTAGTGGGTGAGAAACAAAAATGAGAATAATGAAATCTTTTCTACTCAAAACAATGTTACATTCCTCGTTATACATTAACAATACAATAGGTGTACTATATAGGATCAATAAAGTGTAACTTCCACCTAGAATCATGGAGATAACTATCATTAAACTAGTGGAAAATAATCATATGATAGAATGTAACTACCACTTAGCTAATAAAGGTGGTAGTTAACTCTAAAATACTAAAGTGCACATAAGAAAGCTAAATCTACATGTGTAGGAATAATCTAAATAAATTAAAAAATGCAATACTTAATATCCTATACCGACACCCCCATTAAGCATACCTTAGGTGGGAAAAAGAAATGGGTTCAGACAACGTGGCTTGGTGAGGTACCCAAGTACAATGTAAATCTCATAAACTAGAGAAAAGGAGAAAATACAATAGGAAAAAATCCCCCAAAAAGTGATAAAAAATTTTAAAAATGGGAATTAAGAATCCTCACTAGAAGCTAAAACTTCTTATAGCCACCATATATCTTGCAATATAAGGCCCATGTGTGCCTCCAAAAATAAGAGAGAAGGTAAATTTTTATTATCACATGAAGAATGTTATAGTAGGTCCCTCTGAAAAAATAATGTCTCTTTATTTTGAAAGCAAGAAACCCAGAGAAATCAAACTAATGAATTCCCACTCAATTGGAGTATATGTAATGATGGGCCTTGAAATATTGGCTAACTACCTAAGGGCATGCGTGCGCATGAATAGTAAGAATAAGTGTGCTCATGGAGAATTTCATAGGACAAAGAGGTTTAAGAAGGGTTTAAGAGAAACCAGGGCGAGTGCCGAAGGCAGAACTCAAGTTCATAGGGTTTAGCCATATTTGGCATTATAGGGGAACCTAAGGAAAAATGTGACCCGACTACACGTGATTAATGATAAGGTTCTAGATAGGAACCTTGGAGGTCAAGAAAAGGATATTCCACGTAGGGAATTTTACCAGAAGACATCATTACAGAGAGTGGAGAGTTTGCAAAGAGATAAGCATTCACCATTGGAGGACCATATCGTCACTTGGCATGTGATCTATTTAGGAGAAAAGGCATGGAGGTGGGTGTTAAACCTATAAAAAGATATGCTCCGAAGAAAGAAAGGGATTAGAGGGGAATGCAAGAGATAGACAGAGAGAGTGCATCAAGAGTAAGATATTGCAGTAATGCTAGGGTTTAAAGGACTTAGTGTTAATGGTTGTGAAGGATGTAATAAGCCTTAGTATCACACTAGGGTCTGTAACAAGGGTTGAAATGGGAGGGTATACCTAGAATCTCATACTAGGGAGGATTTGTAGGGGTTAGGTCCCTACCATTTAACATGTATGGTCTGAGATGACTTATTTTGATTGTAATATGGCAACCAAAACTATCCTCATGAATATATATATGGATTCATTATAAATATCATGCTTTAGGGTATAAACCCTTGTGTTATATGACTATCATGATTCAAATCTAATTTAGCATGTTATTTACTTTTTTCTTAAGTTCCTCCAATGCATTAAGATGTGGATCTATTAGATGTTCCTTATACCTTATTAACTAAGTGAATGTACTCTTCATTCTGCAAATCATTCTCCCATAATAGAAACACCTTCTCACAATGCTCACATAAAGGATGGGTTCAGCGCCCACCTATGCCTTAGGTTAGCGCCTAGTGGCCGGTGGATGATAGGTTGAAATGCTTAGGGTTAGGAAGTAATATTAAGGGAACATAAAATGACTACATATTTCTTTTGTTTTTTGGACCTCTTTTTGAAGCTATTGTGAGAATGATGTGTGATGATAGAGTACTTGACCTTGGATAGTATTGAAGCATGTTTTAAGATCACAGAAGATGAGTTTTCTCAGAGATTAAATACTAGACCTGATTTTCATGCATGTAAATGGGTAGAAGAACACCTGTATCATGAGCTATATGAGACCTATTTTTGTTTATTTTTAGTGGATTTGTATGAATGCATTTCGATGTATGCATCTATATCAATATGATACTCTAGATCTCATGTGTGGACCCAAGATGAATATCATAGGTTGTAGGATGTTGATCTAACTTGGACGCGTGTTGTTGATCATTGGTGGAGTAGAGTATTGACTAGTTATACCTTGGAATATGTTATTTATACTTATTTATATCCAAAGGTTGTTGAGTTTGAGTTCTTAACAGAGCTTAAAGGATTATTTTAACGTGTTATCCCTTTAGTTATAAATATATTGACCATTACACTAAGCTATGGGTAAGGAAGATATAGTGAAGGAAGATGGCAGACCTTATGGCTCAAAAGGAGAGGAAAGAGAGATGACTCAAGTATAATGAAGCACATGAAAGGGAGTTGGCTATAAAACATGAGGGTGTAGGAGCGATGGATTTATGGAGGCATATGTTATGGGAAGGAATTAAGGTTCACGTGGAGGATGTAAACCCTGAGCAGTCTATGCTACCCCATCTTGGTAAGCACGGGAGAGAGACTCCTTCAGCTTCTGATGAGAATTCTTCACTTGGAAAAAGGAAAGTTATTGGCATGCATCTAAATCCACCTAGTGACCAACCCATGATGCTTAGTTTTCCAAATCAATAGATAAGTATTGCTAACCTAGTTGGTATTTGTGTGAGTGACATATCTACACCTAGGAGATACAAATTTTCATTTGGAAGATATATGGCTACAAAATCATTTCCTATGTTTGGAGGAATATTGTCTAGAACAACATTTGGAAAAATTACAGGTACACAAAGCCTGGGTATCATGTCTGGAAGTAGCATGGGACACACATTTGGTAGTGGTGCAATATCGCAGACTATTGGCATGCAGTTCAGAGAAAAATTGGGGACACTTGGTGCAACCACTTCAGGACATTTACTAGTTATGAGATGTGGATCTAGTGGACCTAGCGGATCTAGTGGATCTGATGGATAAGGAGGAACAAGACATGGTGGATCTAGTGGATTTGGTGGTGAAGGAAACACCAGAGGGAATCAAGGTTCTTGATCAGGTGGACACGGGCCTTAACCACCTTAGCAAGTATTTTTTGAAATTTCTTTACTTTTACTAGATTAAAAAGGTGTTGAGGATGTTGCAAAGTATGTACACAAGTGTGATCTGTTATGGCATGTGAAGGGGATCACTACCCCGGAAGGAAAGGCAAGTTAGTTTACAACGATATTGCAAGAACGTGCACATAGTTGGTACCAGAAGTATGACCCCCATTAGACAGTGGTAGATTACACCATGCTTAAGAATTCCTTCTTAGTTGAATTTCATATCCCTACATTTGAATAGAAGAGCATCAGTGCGTTGAAGGAGATCCAACAAGGTATGATAAAGAGTGTGGGACTATGACGCATATTTTAAGACTCTCTTATAGAAATTGTCTTATTATATTCATCCTTCTTAACATGCTCAGTGGTTTGTTGGAGGGTTGATAACACATTTTAGGAGAGTTCTCTCATGAAAGACATTCATAGATCAGCATGAAGCCTTGGAGGCTACCCTGCATACTGAGGCTGTTCGAAGTGTGGATACTAGTGTTATACCTTTTCTTGAAGATCATATTGCTGTAATGGGAAAAAAAACTGGATAAACTATCTCTGAACTCAGTGTATGAGACTCACAGTGTCTTATGGTGCACATATTGTGAGGTATAGGGGCATACAAAAGACATTTACCCTCCAAGATTAGTACGCACATTGACACTCAACAGTGAGATTTTACACAGAGATCATGATGAAAGTAGGTTCCCACTACTGCAGCCTGTGATCTATAAAAATTTGTCTTCCTATTGCAATATTTTCATATCTAGTACTCATGACACTAAGTATTATAGATTGATCGATGAGATACACAATTTCATTGATATTGATGTGCAATTTAGACCAGCCAGGCGAATAATTCCAAGCATGATGGTCATCACTATGAAAGGAACTTGGATGGAGGGGTGCTTGGAAGAGGTTTTAGAGGAGGATTTTGTCATCATGGTAACTACAAAGGAAGAAGTGAGTTCCCATGTGGAACCTGTTACAACTGTGGGTCTACGGAGCACTATAAACGTGATTTCCCATATATGTTACAATGATCTCAGTGTGGAAAGAATCATAAGTATGAGGAGTGCTCAAAGCTATTTGAACATATGAGCCAACAACACTGGAAAGAAAAACTCACCAAAATGGTAAGCATAAAGAAGGCTGACTCACAATGGATTCCAAGGGTGGAACGTAAGTCAAAACTAGAGCCTGTAGTGGTGATGATGTAAGCTGAAGTTGTGCATTCCAGGGAGATACCAAGGTAGAATCCACTGGTTACTAGAGCAAAAGTGATGCATGGGAAGTGTCCATACCCTACTCATTACAAAGAGGTGTATCAAGAGAGCATGGATGTGATTTGAATCTGACAAGGAGAGCCCTAGTGCCTGAAGGAGCATTCAAGGCAGTTAGAGTCATGGAAGAGTGCTAAGGCTCCACAGAAGGATTTGGACGAGGTTAGGGAATTATGCAAAATGTTAAGACGGGAAATTATCATTCCTTTGCTAGGGGAATGGTTATGGGAAAAAGTACCGCACATTATAGAAAAATGCGAGAGGTAGGTTCTGCATGCTAACCTTCCTCCCCACAACCTTGAATATGATAAGGAGATTACCTTGAATGTTGTTGTGGATGGGTGGCTCTTAAGAAACATTCTGATTGACATGGTCATGGAAGTCAATGTCCTCACTCTAGAAGCATGACATCAAATGGGAACGCCCTCATTACAGCCATCTTTGAATGTGTTGTATATTTCCAACAAGAAAAAGGTAATGCCCATTGATGTCTTGGAGGACGTTGTTATCATTATCAAAAGGGTGAAATTCACTTGGGATTTCGAAGTCTTTGTGCTAGTTAAGGTGGAAAACTTTCTAGCGTTACATGGGTGCCCCTGGTGTTATAAGAACAATTTTAACCTACAATTCAATAAGGGGTACATAATTTTTGAAAAAAAGGAGGAATGGGTAATCATCCCCTTGACTAATGGGAAGTCATTGCCCTATACAGAGCCCCTGGGAGAAGAAGTTCTTAGAAGGTTCTATGTGCACTCTATCAGGTACCCTAAGGTGATTAACCATATGGAAGGAGTTATTAAGTTTGAAGATGCTCAATATGTTAGTGATACAACTAGTGTGGCATGTTAAAATTGGGCGCACGAGACTTATGAGTTAATTGGGAAATATTTAAGAGGATCTGTTACAACAATGACATAGATGTGCTTAGTCAAACACTTGGGAGGAAAGAATTTTCCAAGTTATTATGGAGGACCCAACCCTGATGTTTTCTTACAATAAATGGAGACCCAGTGAAAAAATAAGATTGAAAGAAGGAGGATGCTCAACTATAACTTTCTCAATACCACAACACATTGGTGGGTGACACATCATGATATCCTTCTAGAGTGACATTAAGTAAGAATCATGTTCTCTGTTAGGTTTTCCTAGAGCAATGCACCCATTGTCATATGAGACTACCATGGGAAGGAACTCACCTCTTTTCACATCCAAGAATGTGAAAAATCCTAGATGGAAGGCGTGGAAGCCTTGCCAACTTCTTTATGGGTGTAAAAGTTATACTCCACCTTACAAGGTTGCACGTGCACATGGTACATTCACTTAGAGATGTACAATCACATAGGAAATTGGAAAGATTTGATAACTAACCTCCTTCAAGATTTCAAATATAGGAGTACTAATCCATCGATGGATGGGGTATTCCAAGTTTTCAAGCACCTTACTATGAGATATGGTGCCATGACGGAGAATAGAATACCGAAATTATTGGGTAAACCTCATTTTGAAGTGCATTTTGATGAGGAAGAATTAGCAGAGACACAATTTGAGTGTGCATGTTTGGAGAAAGGAAAATGGATATTGGTCTATGTGATCAATGGCAAAGAGGTGGAAAGTTATGATGTTAACCATACTAAAGGTACATGTGAAGTTAGGGATAGTGCTAATGAGCAAGCGCACACCTACCATGAACCCATGAAGACAAAGAATGTTAACATTGATTCAGAGATAACACCTAAGGAGGATACTATTGGGGACTATTGGTCAGAAAAGGAGGTTTTGAAGATCATTGATCTATTGTGTAAGTTTTAGGACTTATTTCCGTGGAGGTACCATGAGCTTAAAGGTGTTCACCACTACTTGGGGGAAATTAAAATCAAGTTTAAGGAAGGTGAACATCTGATTCTAAAGAGACCTTATCGAATGAATACAAATCTATGTGTATGGGTCAAGGAGGAGATAGAAAAGATGGTCGCATCAGGCATCATTGAAGCTATGAAGGAATCAGAATGGATAAGCCCCATGGTGATAATCATTAAGAAGGATGGGAGGATATGGATCTATGTTAATTACATGGATTTGAATGCCATATGTGTCATTGATCCTTTTCCAACTCCCTATACCGAGGAAATCTTGGAAGGAATAGCTAGGTGCAAAATCTATTCCTTCACAGATGGTTTCTTAGGATATCATCAAGTTAGAATCATGAAGGAGGACCAAGAAAAGAAAACTTTCCAAATTGAATGGGGAAGCTTTACATAAATGGCCATGCCATTTGTACTAAATAATATGCCTATTGTGTTTTCACACATTGTGGTGCAGGCATTTCAAGACTTCATCCATAAGCTTCTTTAAGTCTACCTTAATGACTGGACAATGTATGGACTAATGCAAGATCATTAAGACAATTTTAGGTTGATGTTTGAAAGATGTTGGTAGTTGAGGATATCCCTCAACATTAACAAATGTGTTTTTTCTACTCCATTTGGGACCCTTATGGGGCATATCATATGGAAAGAAGGATTACTAGTGGATCCCACCAAAATTGTCATTATTGTGGGATTGGAAGAACCTACCAGCCAAAGCGTAGTGTGCACATTTCTTGGGCATATGGGGTCCTACCGAAAATTTATAAAGGGATATTCAAAGATCACTGCACCATTACATGAGTTACTAAAATGCAAAATTACATTTCATTGGGGAGAGGTACAATAGATGGTGTTTGACACTTTGAAGAATAAGCTTATCATTGTGCCCATATTACACTTTCCCTCTTGGGTTAAGCCATTCCATGTTCACATTAATGCTTGAAGAATGATGATAGGGGAAATCTTAGAAAAACATGGAGAAGGAATTTTTGACGACCCCTTATGTTTCACTAGCATAAAGTTGACACCAAAAAAGTAGAACTATACTACTATTGAGCACAAAGAACTATCAATAATCTACGCGTTGAAAAAATTTAGGCAATATATGTTGGAAAAACCTGCATATTCTACATGGACCACATGGCATTGAATTACTTGGTAAACAAGACCATTTTACAAGGGTTCATATGCCTATGGGTCTTGTTGTTTCAAGATTTTGAGTTTAGATTTGTTGTGAAACTAGGAAAGAGCAACTTAGAATCTAACCATTTATCATGGATTGACTTAGGGGAAGACATGCAGAGAATTGAGGATACAATGCCAGATGTGAAGTTGTTTAGGTTGCGGCATGCACCTTCTAATTTGGAATATATTGTTGTGTTCCTCAAAATGGGTGTGGTGTCAGAGGGAATGAAGAATTTAGAGAGAAAGTAGTTAGCCATCTGTGTCACACCCTACATGTTAATTATTATAAACTTATACAAGCTAGGCTATGATGTTTTTTGCGTTGGTGTGTGTTAGAACATGAGCATGTTACAATCATGGAGGAAGCATATGGTGGGATTACAGAAGGTCACTACATCGGGAATACAACCATGTGTAAAATCCTTTTAGTAGGTTTTTTATTGGAAATAGTTTACAAAGATTATATTGAGTTTTACAAGGCTTTTGACCATTTCTAGCACTTTGGCAAACCAAGAAGAAGAGATGATATTTGTTTAAGACAGGTAACTAAGGCATAACCATTTGATAAGTGGGCCATTGATTTTGTAGAACTAATTTCACCTATTACATGAAGAACAAGTTCATGCTATATCATTACTTGTACAGACTACTTAATAAGGTGGGAGAAGGAAGTACCTACAAGGGAATGCACAAGAAAAACAATAGCTAAGTTCTTGTGGGAAAATATAATCATCAGATATGGATGTCGGCTAAGTTTAACAAGTTATATGGGTACCCATTTCTTGAACGAGATAGTCAAAATATTGTTGGAATAATTCATGGTATCCCGCCACAAGACTGCCCCATATCACACACAAGATAATGGAAATGCTGAGGCATTTAACAAAATTCTTAATCACACACTAACTAAGATTTTTGATGTGGGAAGAAAGAATTGGGATGGTAAATTTTTTGTTGTGTTATGGTCATACCAGACTACATATAAAAGACTGAACAAGGACACGCCATTTCAATTGGTGTTTGGCGTAGAAGCAGTATTACCTATTGAATTCATGTTACCATCACTGCACATAGCATGCACAAGATGGTTAGATAATGAACAAGTGGTTGAGGAGAGGGTCGATAAGTTAATGCGGTTATATGAAAGGTAGGTTATTGCTCATTGGAGTTAGAAAATAGAAAAGGAAAGGTAGAAGGAATGGCATGATAGACACATCAAGAACAAATAATTCGAGGTTGGGAAGATGGTTCTACTATACAATTCTAAGTTTATGTGTAATCCTAGGAAATTCAAAATCCATTGGATAGGCTTATACATTATATCCTATAGGTTTTATTCAGGTGCTTGCTAGTTATAAGCATTGGATGGAACATGGTTACTAGGCCATTTCTATTGGAGTGGGCTTAAGCCCCACTATAAATAAGTCCTGATCATGTTTATAAATAAAGTAGTGTTGTCATTTAAGCTAGGATTTCCTATAATGATTTTCCTTTCTTTTCTTTTCTCCTATTCATTGCTTGTTCCTTTTTTTATTGTGTATGCATTGTGCACTGGTAGCCAATTATTATTTAAAAAAAAAATCTATGTGTAAAGGACCATGCATCTATTTTTGTGTAGGGTGGAATAATGCGATAAGTAATGGAAGCTGGTAGTAGAAGTTGTGTTTTGATGGCCTGAATTGAAGGATAAATAGTGCATATTCTAGAAGAGCGTAGACTATGTGGACTTAAGGATTTTGGTGTTAGTAGATATTTATAAAGACCGTGTACAAGGATGAGAAGCACATGGACAACATGAGGTAGGTGATGTCAAAAATCAAGGTAAGGAAAAAACAAGTGCCTTCAACACTGTAAGTGCACATGTGAGGATCTTTTGTCAATAAGGATGTTTGTATGCCATAAGGATGTAGGGGTTTTTATTTTGCACGATATCAGGCACAAGGGTAAAGGTGCTGAAGATTGGCTTTAGAAGAAAAAATTGCCTTTATTACAAAAGTACAATGCTAGGTGGCATTGTATTTATTACAAAAAATAGTAAAAAGCTATAAGTAGAATGTTAGGATATATTATTGTTGCCTTGCATTTTCGATATAGAAGAGCTCTTACAAACTAGGGAATCTCAAATAATAGTTGTGTGAAATAAGGTCGTGAAGATATGAGTGTATATCCAGTTTGATTAGCAAACCAGGGTTGAAAAATAATACATGGGCATTTAAAATTCCACAAGTGAATATGTTGTCTTGTAGAAGAAAAGGTTTATCTAGGTTAGGGTTCCACAACTAGGATACATGATTGAAAGAATTTTCACATAAGAGTTTAGCCCTAATGTTCAGCATAGCCAGTATCAAAAGGAAGAAAATAATTTTTAATAACCCGATAAGAGAAATGACACCAAGGAAGGTAACCACCATCTCAGCAAATAAGGGAAAGGGAAACAACTTCTTTCCACTATCTTCAAAGAAGAATACTATGCAAAGATGCAATACCCAAATGGTGTATTGGTTGGAAAAGAATGGGTGTCTCACATGAGAAATATGGTTGTAATTGACTACAACCATTGAACGAGCACCACAGAGAAAGTGATGGCATTAAAAATCGTTAGACCTACAAACAAAAGGACACCAAATGGAATGCTAATCTATGATGATGAAGGAAAGATGAAGATGGAGAAGGACGGGTTATTGCAACTCTATGAGTTTCTATATTTTGGAAAACCCAAGCAACTGTACCAATGGCTAATGTCACTCATACATGAAGACAATTTCTACTTCGCATGACAAAGGATGAAGATAACTCCCAAACTGATCTCTAAATTTACTGGTTTTACCTCTGAGGGAGATTCATTTGATGATGACTTGGATGACAAGGAGGCCATCAAGAAGACTATGGAGGCCTATGACTATGAGAAAGGGCCACGGTACTTTGACATCTCAAGAATTTTTGATGCTATGATGAGGATGGCCATGCACTTGGTATCCAAGTTGAATGGACATGAGAGGTGGACACAAGTCAACAAGTCTCGGTTGAATGTTTTTTGAAAGATCTCAAAGGGAACCATCTATAACCTCTCAGCATTCATAGCAGAGGAGATCATTAGTGCCACACACGACTAAGAGAAAATCATGTTTGGTAACATCCTCCTTAACATCATCTTTTTATAAATTGGAGTTCCTGATGGGTGAGAAATTTTTTTATGGGAGTAACCATGTGAAAACCCCTCCCCTGCCCAGTTATTTGATAAGTATACTTGTGAAAAAATGATGGCCACCAGCAAGGCATGCTAAAAAGGGGTATAAGAGGATGTGTGAAACATTTGGCATAGAGTGGAGGATACCCAAGAAACTATCTATTTTATTACAAGGAAAATCTGAATTCATCGTATACCAACACTTCTTCATTGGGAGGTTTACTCTAGTAGATGGTGCCAAGGGTCCCTGGTGTAAGTTTTCATTATCATTCACAAAAAAAAAATTCCAAGCCAGTCTCAATAGGTTCAAGGAGTCCAAGAAGGTAAGATTCAAACTTAGCATAGTAGACCAGGATTACTGTGAGCTGCATAAGACCATGATATACCCAAAGAAGTGTGCTTATCTAGAGAAGTATGTCTCCCATGACATGCACATGATGAAGCCAGTAACATTTTCTATTGTTGGAAGGACTACAAAAAGGGTATACCTGCACATAAGGCCAAAGTATGAGAAAGGCACTTATGTGGAAAATTATGTCTCGATCCTAGAAGAACCTACAATAAGGAATAGGTCCATCCCAAGGAAGAGGGAGAGAGAGGAGGCACCTGAAAAATAGGCACTAAGTGTAAAAAACACAATCTGTAGGTGTGTGGGAGTTAGGAGCAAGGCCCAACACATGCATGGAGAAAAAATTCCCCCATAGACGAAAAATAAAATACAATTGAGGAAGAGGTCGTAGAGAAATAGGAGCCCCATGTGAAATAAGAGTCGCCAACAAGGAAGGAGTCACCTGCTGAAAATGAACAGAAGGAGAGTCTCCTTTACTAGAATCACTAGTTAGGAAGAAACAAAAGGTAGTAAAAAATATGGAATCAGAATAAAGGGAGAGAATAGAGGCTTACAAGGGTGATGAGGATGACGACGAGTGTAGAGAGGCTCAAGACCATCTCGTGTATGATTTACATGACTTAGAGGAGGAAGGGAGTGAATAAATGGATGAGGAAAAAGGAGGCACTCATGACAAGGGGGAAGTGAGGAAGTAAACACTAACGATCAAAGGAACCCAAGCCTAGTAAAGGAACAGATAGAATAGGCCATATAAACGGAGGTAGTGAGAATAATAAAGGACTTGGTGGAGAAAAAGGTGAAGTGTAGCGCTGATGAAGTGCTCAAGGAGATGGAAAGAGAAAGTGTAGAGAAGGAATATGGAAGCATGGGCGGGGATCCCACCCTGGCGGTAAGCTTTCCTAAGGCTACGCACATAAGAGGAAAAGGTGTGGTAGAGGTGTAGGATCAAGGAATGGGTTATATCAATGATATAAATAAGGTACTTCACGAGCACTTCTAAATTACTGTGACTTTTAACCAACTCCTTGCATGGTCTTTATTCAAAGAAGAGGATACATAAGCTTGTACAAGAAAGATGCTATCTTGGGCTTTTGAGTCCCATGTTGATGAGTCAAAAGTCAAAGGTCAAATCAATAGGTGCATTTATGAAAATACCATATTCCAAGGGAGTAAACCCTCTGGTGAATTCTCAATAGTTATCTCAGATGAGCAATGTCTGTAATGAACTCAACAAGGTGTTGGTGGAGGTTAAGGCAACACTCTTCGGGTGGAATGATAAAGTAAGGGTCTTGGAGGAAGAACTAGAGAAGTAAGAACGAATAAATCATTAAGAAAAGCAAGCATTTGAAGCAGGAGGAGCTAGATCAATAGCGCACAATTAAGGCATGAATTAAGGGAGGATAAGGTGAAGGTACATGATGTTTACAAGAAGATAGAAATTATTATAGATGCACTATAATTTTGAAACACCCAGACCTAGTCCTCGCCTGAGTAAAAAGATGATTCAACCTTGTAATGCTTGGAAGACTTGATCCCACATCCTCACCATGGAAAGGCAGTTCGCTCACTATTGTAATTAGATAGAAGAGGCATTGGTGTTCACAAGAAAGAGGAAGAGAAACTTAAGATCGGGGAAATAGTTACCTAATATTCCAAGCTCCTTATCCATTGTAAAGAGCTTCACTGCGTAGATGGTTGAAGCTAGTATATGATAATTTCACATCGATAGACACGTGGTAGCAAGCATACTAGTTGCTACACATGAGGTGGATCTAAAGGAATTCCAAGAGAAGAAATAAGGGAAACAGGGAAAAGTCGGGATAAAATCCTAGCCGAGGTTGAGAAGAAGTATGGAAGCGATTGAAGCCTTGTGAGTTTTGATTAAACACCATCTTAAGGAGTTATATCCCCAGATCACCCAAAAAATGGATGCATGTTGGATGACCTTAGCAAGTAGTTGGAAGGAACTTATAGATATGTTGAATTCTAAGGGTGAAAAATTGAGGTTTGAGGAGGTGAATGCTCTAATGGGTGACCTGCTTCAGCAGGTGCAGGGTGAAGTGGATGCCTGGGAGAAGATTGAGGTAATAGTAAGGAAGAAGTTCACACCCCTCTTGTAGGTAGTAGCATAGTTCGTTCCATTCTTTGATGATTTTGATTCTTCCATTCTTCATTCAAATTATTCAGGTCCCTCTATTATTTATTCTTTGAAGAAGAAGTATCATTTCTGAGGATGGAGAACAGGCTTAGTGTGGGGTGATGTTGGGCCTTGGACATATTGGCTAAGTACCAAAGGGCACACATGTGCACATGACCAGTAAGGAGAAGGGACTACGCAGGGAGATTTAGACTATGTGGGATAAAGAGGTTTAAGAAGGATTTAGGAGAAACCACAACGCACGGTGATGATAGATAGAGTATATGGGTTCAAAGGACTTATCGACATATTCAGAATTTTTTACTAGAATGTCGTACTTGAGGATGCATAACCTATGACTCGACTAGTTTTGCATAGAATAATGTGGATAAAGATGCCAAAATTGGATTAATTGTATGAGGCTCAGATGATATAATTGATAATGTCCACATCAGGGAATATTCATTAGATAGATATCATTTTAGAAAATGGAGGGCTTGCAATGGGATAAGCATTCAAGGCCATTGGAGGACCACATTGACACTTGGCATGTGATTGAAGACATGACAATGGGTGTTGATCACTATAAATCAAGAGATGCTTGGAAACAAGGAGAACAGCCGCAAAAGGATTTCAGAGTATTGAAGAAATAAGGCCAATAATTTGACAACAAGTGCTAAGTAATAGAGGGTTGCAGTAGTGCTAGGGTTTAGAGAACTTAGTGCTAAGAGGTTTCTGAAGGATGTAATAGGCCTCACATGTATGACCACTAGGGTGATATAATAAGGGTTGATTTTAATTTTGAGTGTGTATAACAAGGATCTCTCATCAGGTTTTTTTCTACATAAGGGATTAAGTATGTTTTCACTTTATTAACATGTAATAATGTTTCTGAGATTAAGCTAACATCTTTTGATTTGGTAATATGGCTACCATAGAGATGTGACTGAATGAGATAATATACGAAGTAAGGTGTTTTTTGTATAGTATGGCTTAAGTTGTGTAAAACCTCGTGTTAAATGGCTATCCATAGTTCAAATTTGATTTAGCATTTTTTTTTGTAATGCATTTTCAATGGCTGTGCAAACCCTACCTATGGGTTGCTCCTTTTACCTTATTAACTAAAGTGAATCCTATTTCTGGATTCTACAAATCAGTCCTCCATCAATAGGAAAACTTCTTCTTGTCACAATGCTTTTTTTCACATAGAAGGCAGGGTGCTTGCATGCTTGTGCATGCCATGTGGGTGAGCGCATCAGTTCTTACATGCCGCATGGGTGATAGGCTGACGTGCTTGGGGTTTGACTTGTGTGTGGGATTGAGGGTATGATAAAAATGGCATCCTACACCTTGAGCCACCTCAACATTCTCACATTTCATTTATCAAAAACTTCAAATACAATTTTTGATGGACATCATGACTCCTTAAGAAAACATTATAATCTTCACATTCCCTTGATTTCCAATATTGGGAACTTCTCGGAGTTCTTTTTGGGGAATTTTCTCATCTTGACCAGGTTTGAAATACATGTAAAGGGAATATTAGCATAGAGAAGTGTGTCAGAGAGGTAGGATCACCAACTTTGTTGTTTCTTTCAAACAAATATTCTCACTTGATTTTGTTATATCAAACCCAAAAGTTAGAGTTTGTTTCACACATTGTGAATGTGATCTTCTGTGGTTGGGTAGCATGCTCCAAATACTGGGTATGGTCAGATGGACCTTATGGGATCATTGGGGTGGGAAAAGGGATTTTTAAAAATATGCATTTATTCATCAAGTTTCACCTAATGGGGATTCATAAGCATATATACAAGGTAATAGTGTTGCATACTTGCAAGGGAGAGATAATGATTTTGGGTTGTTTGTTTTGTGCACTTAGAGGCTTAAGGTGAAACTCACACTTCACTTGGGAGGAAAAATGAAGTGGTTTACCACACTCCTTGTGCCATTTGATTTTATTTCAAACCTTTATGTTGTTTGAGAAGTTTAAAACTTGTTGAATATATCATTTTGGATGTGTTGAATATTTTAAAACGTATGTTGTTTACGGAAGCCATGTTTGTTGAAAAGTTGTGAAATGTTTCTCAATACCCCTCATGGTTCTTTAATTGGGGCTTGGAGACAATTAATAGGATGAATTATCCTCTTAATGGATTAAAGGTGTGGCATAGAGTGTTTCCTACTCCCCCTTCCTTTGTATTTTGATCCTTGTTGTGAAAGATTGAATTGAGATAGATTGGAGCTACATTTGGGAGAAGATTTTAAAAATTTGGATACTTCTACTCTAGCCTTGTTGAAATATTTTATGTTGTAAATTGTTTATTTTATCATTCCCACTTGAGTGGAAGATTGCAAATTTGTAAACTTGAAATAAAGTTTTATTAGTACTTGGAAATCTCTATAGTTTATAAACTCTTCTAAAAATGTTTGAATGAGAGGATCACATTTTGAAATGTTGTACTTTTGAGAAAATAAATTGCCAAATTATTCATTTTTTTGGTGGAATAGAAAACTTGATATGGTTTGAAATGGAAATGCATATCCCTTGATTGAAATTTTTTCAATATTCCCTAAATGTGATATGTTGTGTTTTTTTTAAGAAATGACAATATTGTTTAATTGCACTTACTTTGTGAAATGGTTAGCATCTAATTGAAGAAGGAAGAAAATAAATATTTACTCTTATTTTGTTTAGTGAAGGGTATATTGAAAGATTTAAGCTATAGATGCATTTTTAGTCAAGTATAAGGAAAGAAAGTAATTGATGGAAATCCTTAAAATGGAAAAAAACAAAATCACCTCCTTGCAAATTGTTTTGAAATGAATAAGTAATATTATTAGTTTGTTCAGTAATCATTCTTCTATGACTAGTTAGAAATTTATATAGTTCTTGCTTTGTTTTACCATACTTTAAATGACTTGTTTTGATTATTAATTAAATCAAATTATAAGAATATCCATATATATTTGTAATCGAAATATTTTTAATTATATGAATTTATATATACAAAATAGATTAGTGTAATTATAATTATAATATAACATTATATATATATATATATATATATATATATATTTCATGATAATAAAAGTAGAATATATAAGAAAAAAAACTTAAAAGAAAATATGTCAGGATGGTGTTGTTAGCCCACGTGGCTATGGTGTTAGGATTTTGTTAATATAAAAGGGGCGAAGGGTTGTCAACCCCATCCCCCACCCTATTTTAATATGCGATGGGGGCTGGGGTCGAAACCCTCCTCCCAAACTCTTCCAACTTTTAAACATTAAATCACCGCTATTTTAATACAGTTGGCCCCCATTATATAGTTTGGCCTGTGTCCATTTCCGCAGCCATGAAAACCTTAAAAAAATAAAATCATGTGATATTTGTGAATATATATATATACACACATAAATATCATATATTAATAAAAAAACCCTATATGCATTAGTCTTCTTGGTGTTTGTAAATTAGGTAGCCCATTTTGCAAGTTAATTTAAAATTTCCTTTATGCATTTCTTTTCTTGTATTCCCCTTTCTTGTTGTTGTTTTGTTTTGTGCCTTGGGCGTCGGTAACCTTATTGCTTGAGGATTTGTAAGTGCTAAGAGGACCATGCATCGTTTTAGTGTGGGGTGGAGTAATGTGAAGGAGAGCATGGGTAAAGAGCCAAGGAAGTTTGTGTTGAAAATCCCAGTTGAATGGCCCTGTTAAAGGAGGTACATGGAAAGAAAAGATGAAAAAGGATGGTTGGTGTCAATATAAGGCTACTTTCAAATCCCACATATAAAGGAGGAAAAAGTGCATAAGCAACATGAGATAGGCAAGAGAAAAAATTAGGATAGAAGAAGTGCCTTTGGCACTGGTGACACGCACGCAAGAGTCTCCTATCTAGATGGATTGGTTGCACACCAGAAGGTTGGAAGATTGCTCACGCAGGGTTAGGTGCATGATTTAAAGTGCTAAAGTCATACTTTGTTTGAAAAATCCACATTAAACATGAAGAGTACGGTGGTAGGTGAAGTAGCATTTAATGCTTAAAAAGGGAAAAACTATAAATAAAGGGTCGAGGCATTTCATTATTCACTTTGTGTATAAGGAGAAAGAAACACTTTTTACATCTTTGCAAAGTAGGGCTTCCAAAAATTGATCCGTGTGAAGAAAATTTTGAAGAGATTGAGTGCGAGTAACTAGTTTGGATCTGCAAACCAGAAGGAAGGGATTTCACATGGCATAAGAGAAGTGGTGAGAAGGTGTCATCTTTTCAAGGGATTATCCTAGGTAGGGTTTGAAGAACTAGGGAAAGGGTTTAAGGAGTTTTCTTCACAAGTTTGACATCTAAGGTGGGAAATATTGGAAGAATAGAGTTACAAGAAGTGATTGAAGTAAGAAGAGGACCTAGACACTAGCACCCAAGAAACTAGTTAGCACACCTAAGAAGGGAAAGGGAAAGGGAAAGAGAAAACAACAAGAAAATGGCACACATACAAATGAAAAGTGGTACGCAGAAATGTAGTACCCAGATGGAGTGTTGTTGGGGAAGGAGTGGGAGTCCCATCTAAGAAACTTGTCTATAAATTACTATAATCATTGTACGAGCACAATCGAGAAGGATATGGTGCTGGAGTTAGTGCACCCAACAAATAAAAGGACACCAGAGGGTTTTCCCATCTATAATGATGATGTGAAGGTCAAGTTAGAGAAGGAAGGGTTAGTGTAAGTCTTTGAGTTACCCTAATTCGATAAGCCTAAGCACCTATACCAATGGCTACTGTTGCATGTACATACAGACTACTTCCACTTCGCAATGTGCAAGATACACATTACCCCTAAGCTCATTTCCCATTTCACAGGCCTCATCTGTGAAGGAGATATTTGGAATATGACCTAAGCATAAAAGAGGAAATTAAGGAGATGGTCTCCACCTATGGATACAAAAAGGGATCAAGGTACTATGATATCATAGACATCGAGGACCCAGTAATGAATATGGCCGCACACCTGATGACAAAGTTAAATGTCTAGGAGAGATGGACCCAGGTCAATAAGCCATGGTTGCATGTTTGTAAGAAAATTTTAAAGGGCACCATCTACAACTTGTCTACATTCATCATGGATGAGATTATTAGCTACACGAAGGAAGGTGAGAGGATCCTTTTTGGTAATGTTCTACTAACCATTTTTTTTCATAGATTGGAGTACCATATGTATCAGAAAAATTTGTGTGGGAGTACCCTACTGAGGACCCTTCACCCGTAAAGAGATTTGAAAAATATGCCTATGACACTATGATGACTATGCACAAGGCTCACTTGGAGAAATGGTATACGCACCTAAGGAACACATTTGGGGTGGAATGGAGGGTTCCCGAACAACTGCTAGTGGAAACCAAAGAAGAAGTCAAATTTGTTGTGTACCAACATTTCTACCAGAGAAGATTCAAAGTAATGGATGAGACATGGATCCCATGGTGCAAGCTCCCCTTTTCCTTCACAACTCAATACTTTTAACAAGGAGTATACAGGTTCAAAGATTCTAAGAAGTTGAAACTAAACCTTGGTAATATGGACCGAGACCATAGAGAATTGTGTAAAGGGTTGGTCTATCCTAGCAAGCGTGCGTACATGGAGAGGTACGTGTTGCATGAAGTTCAAATGATAAGGCCCATTATTTTTCCCATTAAAAGAGAATCCACGGCACGCGTATACCTCCGCATGAGACCTAAATCTGAAAAGGCAACATATCTGGAGAATGAGGTGCCTATATATGGGGACCTAACTACAAGGAAGAGACCCATGTCCAAACAGGAGGAGAAAGAGTCAGAGAATAAAATACCAAGTGTGGTAGATTCACAGGTAATAGGTTCCCTTGGGATAAATGCCAGAACAAGTATGCATTCATGCAAAAAGAGGCCCATTGCCAAAGAAAAGACTCCAGAGCCAAAAAATCCGTCAGACAAAGAATCCTCAGGAGAAGAAGAAACAAAGTCATCTACACTGGAATCCCCGGTTAGGAAGAAGCAGAGGATAGAAGAGGATACCACCTCGAAAGAAACTAGGAGTTTGTAAAAATAGATAGGTGAAGAAGATGATAGACAAGAAGATGTTAGTAGGGAAGATGAACCTAAAAAAATCAAGAGACACCTTTTTCAACGTGCATGATTTAGAGGAAAAAGGTAGAGAAAAGGAACAAGGGTTCCTTTCTGTGTGACACAAGGATAGCCAAGAAGGTGAAGGCACCCAGGACGTGGGAAGTGAGGAGGTCGACACACATAAATAGAAGGCCCCAAGCCTTATGATATAATAAATAACCAAGGTGGAAGAGAGAGAAGAAACAAATAATATTGATACCTTGGTGGAGGAGAAGTTAGAACATAGCACTGAGCTGGTGTTGAACAAGGATAAGAAGGAGAGTGCAAAAAGGGACCATGACAGTACTAGAGTCCCCATATTAACTATAATTATTCCTAAGGGCACGTGCATGGAAGGAAGGTGCACAGGGGAGGAGAGGCTAGGGATGGGTTATAGTGATGACCCCAACAAAGTGTTTCGTGTGCATTTCTAAAGCACAATTCTAGTAGAGGAGCTCGTGTCAATGTCATCTTTTGATAAGGAGGCTACATACCCGCAGACAAGGAAGATGCTCTTAAGGGAAATTGAGTCCCATCTTTATGAGCCATAATTTGAAGTAAGCCACGAGGAAATAATAACATTACCAGGACCAAGAGAATAGAACCAAGTGGTGAATGCTCAGCAGCTCTTAGATGAACAATTGTGCAACGCACTCAACAAGGTCTCCATTGAGGTCAAAGCTATACTCTTCTAGCGGAATGATAGAATCAAAGATCTGGAGGAGGACCTATTATCCAAAATGTGCCCCTTGCTCATTTTGTGGCTAATTCCCTTCATCCTTCCTTCTCTTGTGCCTCAGTTAGAATTTTTTGCTTTTTAGGTAGTCAAAACTTTCTAGAAATGGCACCATTGGATAGAGCTCTTTCTCATCTTTCCAAAAAGGTAAAGTTTTCCTCCTAACTCCATGTATTTTTGAAGTTATGGCCCGGTGGAGTTTTTGTGGGAAATTTTCACCTGAAAGGCCAGTAGCCAATGAAATGGAACCATGTGTCCAAGGAAGTGGCAGGGGTCGGAGGAAAACTTTTTTTTTACCAAGTGTTTGGAAAAGTTTTCAAAAGGGATATTTTGCCCCATGGGCCCGTCGGTGAATCAAATTATGCCATGTGTCCAGGGGAAAAAATTGAAAAATGAATAAGTGTTAGTGCCAAGGAAAATTTTAAAAGAAGGCCCATGCCCAATCATGTTGTGTCACGTGTCCTTTGGCATCGGAACCATGGAGCGCGGAGGAGAAGTTAGTATTTTGGCGAAGTATTTTGCCAAATTTCAAAAGCAAGATTATTGGCCTGCTGGCCCACAAACCATTCAGAGAAGGCCACATGTCATCAGTCCCCAGAATGGTAGAGTGCAGGAGGAGATTGGGATTTTTCCCAAAGGGATTGTACAAAAGGAAAAATGTTTGCCTAGGCCCCGTGTCCAGTAAGACGCTGCCACATGTCCTGGAACGGCGGAGCGTGGGGAGAATTTTGGAAATTTTCCCAAAGAAAAAAGAAGGAAATTTCAAGGGAAAAAATCATCCCCCGAATGCAAACCAATCACATCTTGCCACATGTCTGGTGGTGGAAAAATATACAAGACAAGCCCGAATGGAAAATTTAAAGGGGAAGGCCTGCAACGAATGGGGTTTTTACCACGTGTCCATGTCAAGGAATACGATCAAACAGTGACGGAAAATTTAGGAGGACAGGCCCGTGCCCAATCAAAACATGCCATGTGGCACCCAGAATGGCGGAGCGTGGGGAGTTTTCGGAAAAGATTCCAAATGACCAAAAATTTAAAAATTTAAAAAAATTTGCCTGCCAATCCGATTTGGCCCTGTTTTGCCCTAAAATTTCAAACGGCCATATAATTCGATCCAAAGCTCAGATTTTCACGTTCTTTATATCAATGGAAAGATGGTGAAATTATATACAAGATTCTAAGGTCATTTTTGCATTTTGATGGAGTTTAGAGAGATAAAATTTAAAAACACCTTTGGCACGTGGTCATGGATAGAAATGACGTTTCAACCACCATTTTTAATGAAGAATGGCTTGTATTATCTCCCAGCATAGCGAAAATGTCAGGGGATGGGCCTGTAAGGATGCCCATGCTATTTTAATGTGTTTTGGGTTGGTGGTTGAAGCTCTCCCATGTTTTCCCATGTTTCTCTCTCCTGGGGTCGAATGGGTTCATTTTTGAAAGAAGAGACACTTTTCAGCTCTGCAACTTCCCTTTTCTTCCTTCTTGGTAGAATTTGTGGAAATGTTTTACCTTTCCATGCAATACAGCACCCATTTTGCCTCTTGATCCTTGTAGTGCATTGTATTGGGCCTGGAATGTTAATATATGCTCTGTGATTAAAATCCCTCAATCCTTTCATATATCTACTATTGTTTTTCCTAATCTTTCATTACATTTTGGGCAATTTGTGTATGCTTTGTGTTGTGTATGTATTTTAGTATCAGGTGTCTATAACTCCTTTAGTGCATCACCTCATTAGCATTAGCTTCATTTTCTTGCATTCTCTATCTTTGTCCCCTTGGAATTTAGGGTAGGAAATAGGAATTCAAACCTCTGCAACTTATAAGTGATACATCTGATCAGAGGAGTTGAATAACTAGCCTCTAAACTAGATATTCTTTTCCCATTTTACAAGTCCCACACTTGGGGAAAAGATTCAATGTTGTGCAATCACACTGGATGTCCAAAATGTCAACTAGAAGTCTGATCAACATCCAGGGGTACTTCTAATTTGTAGCAACAGTTTTGGCATGCCTGGTGGGACCTTAGAGGTCTTCATCTTCATTACAACAAAATTGATGTGCATTTTTTGCAATATTTTTGCTTAAAATATCCCTAAATTGCACATCTGGCGACTCCAAGGAAGAAGAATCAGCTGGTTTTAGTAGTGCAGGCCTAAAAACTCATGAGAAGGATCACCACAAGGTCAAGAGTTGGAGAAGAAGAAGTTTTGTTTGAGTATCTGTAGTTATCTCCAAGAAGAAGGCAAAGAGGGAGGAGAAGTCAAAGGTCTCCATCTCCACCAAACAGAACTCTCTCAACTCCTCCACCTAGTAGGCCTTTCATTCAATCCACAAGGGTTCTAAGGCCAATCAGAATGGCACAAAACAACCACTATGTCAATTTCACTGGTAGCAGCCCACTTGCTCTCAATGCACAAAATCCAATCCCAGTTGCAACATTATAGAGAATTCCATACTTTACTGGAGAGAATCAGACCACTCATGTTGATCATGTTAAGGATATTGCTAATATTTGTGCAATCCATGAGATCAATGAGATGCAAGTTGCTGTCAAATTGCTGGCATCTTCATTCAAATGGAAAGATTTGCAATGGTTCAGGAGTCTTGCTTCAGGTTCTATTCAAAATTGGAACTAGCTATGTATATCCCTCCATGAGCAGTTTGGAGAAAAGGGAGATAACTTGTCCCTTTTGGAACAGCTAACAACCATCAAGAGAGATCCCAATGAGCAGCTGACCGACTTGAACTTCAGATTTCAAATGACTTGGGAGAGGATTGCAATGGCAGTAAGGCCAGCAGCAGAAATTTCTTTTCTATATTACCTTAAAGCTTTAAATTTTGATATTTCTATGTTGATTCAATCCATGGGAGGCACAACTATCCCTGTTGCTTATAGCATTTCCATTAGAGCTAAAAATTGTTTGATTCAAGCTGGCAAGCTAGCTCTTAGGCCTCCAATGCCATTATATCCAAGTTTAGAGAGCCCAAGTACTAGTCAAGTGCCTTTTTTAGCTCATATTCCCACTCTTAGAAATCATAATTCAAGTGAGGTTTCTACTTCATCTTCTAGTGCCTCAAATGAACTTCAAGAAGTCATGAAGCAATTACAAAATCTAGGAAATGAGCTGGTTACACTCAAAAGGAAGAAAGCCCAAAGCTTTAGACCTTCTTTCCAGCATCAAGCCTAGCCTAACAGGAAGCCATACCAACCTCAAAGACCACCCAATCCAGCTACAAATTTAAATCAAGCAAGACCTCCTGCCAACAGACCATTTCAGCCCTATAATCCCAATGCTACATCTGCCTCTAAGGCATTAGTTCTAGTGCAAACCAACATAGCTCAAGAGTATGATTGGTGTTTCCCATGCAATGAACCTCACAACCAGTCTGTGTTTCAATGGTGCCTTAAATCAGGCATTAATGGTGATAACTACTGGTGTGGAGGGTGAAGGTAGTTAAGGAAATAACCAACAACAAGACACATCCCAGCAGCAATCAGCTCCAAATGATACCACACTTGTAAACTTGCAGGTAGAAGATTTTTGTGGCATGAATCAAATAGTTTCCCAAAGTGTTGAAGCCAACACAAGGTCAAAAAGGAGAAATTTGGGTGAAGAACAGCCATTGGCTCCAAGTAATCCACAACCCCCTACTACTCCACAAGTTATTGGCAAGCAAAGTGTGGTCCCAAACACATAAGGATTTCCTAAGACAGCTCCTAGGCCAACTCAAATTCCAGTTGTTGTTGCTCATGTGCAAGGAATGAATGTGCAGACTAAGGGACAGTAGAGAGATGCTTCATTTCTATTCAACATCATTGATCAGATGAAGAAGACAAATGTAAACATATCAATGTGGGAATCACTATCTATCACAGGCCAAAGATATTTTCTACAAGCTACCATGAAGGACTAGTCAACTTCAAATCAGCAAGTCCAAATGCAAGAGAAGGTGCTCACAAATGTTGCCTAGCTTGAGGGTAATTATAGAGGATAGAAAGGTAAAATGTTGAATCCCCCTCCATTTTATGTTTCATTGATAATTGGAAACCAATTAGTACATAATTGCATGATTGATTTTGGGGCAAGTAGTTCAGTAATGCTCAGGAAAATAGCTGATCAACTAGGGCTTCAATATGAAGTCATATCCAAAGGGGTAGTGCAATTGGATGGGACAACAGGAACAATGGTTGGAGTGATAAAAAACTTGAGTCTTACTTTGCATGCCTGCCCCAATGTTGTTGTTTTACAAGATGTCTCAGTAATAGATCTTCCACCACTCTTTTCCCTATGTTTGTCAAGGGATTTCACAACCAAGATTGGAGGTTACTTATCTACTGATTGGTCACACATGTTGTTTAGAACAAGATATGGAACTAAAGCCACAATCAGATCTGAGCCTATTGAAAACTTTCACATTGAGCCTCACACTCCAAGCCAAGTCAATACCATTTGTTCAGCATTTGATAAAGATAATTACCTGAGCACTGATGAAACTGACACCAAGGTAGGAAGAATCCAAGATCTAACTCTTGATGAATGGGCAAATAAGGTGCATGCTTTTGAACCTTATCAATAAATAGAAGAATCTGAGCTAGGAGTCTATTGCATACATGAAGAAAATCAGCCTATCCCTAGCATCACCAAGCCAAACCACAAGGATGACAATGAGGTATGGTAGTTTTTTTTTTATGGATCAAGAAGTAGACAAGGTGTAGGAGGGGGATCTATGCTGGTTTCCCCTCAAGGAGTTAAGTATTATTCAGCTTTTAGATTTCAGTTTGCATGCTCTAATAACACTGCTAAATATGAAGCTTTGATACAAGGATTGCATTGGTCAATTAAGAGAGGGATTGTAACATCCCCATTTTAAGATACTAAAACAAGGGAATTTTCTTTTTTTATACAACGTTCCCTGTTATGAATTATATAATTCAAACACACGTTCAAGTTTATATAATTGTTCTCTGTCTAATTGATGCAGTTTGGATCACACAATTTCCTTTTAAAACTAATGTTCTCTGTTCACATATTTTCAATATGGAACACACATTCAGTACCATTCAATCATATAAAAGATACCATATGCTACTGTAAATGACTCACAGAACAACCGATCTCCCATTTTATGGCTCAGAGTTTCAGCGATCTCTCATTTCATGACTCGGTGACTTACCGATCCTTCATGTTAATTCATGCATAGTATAATAAATATACAAGTTTCTCTTACCGTTTCAAGTTATCGAAGTGATCCATTTAAGAAGCCTATCTGAATATCTGTTACTGATATTCATCTGACATCCTCCATCTTAAACTAGGTGACTAGGACAACGCAACCAGCACTTGCGATACTTTGGCCAAAGATTTTCACATGCTTTGCATGATCATATTCCTAGATGTGGTAAACATCATTGGAATACGTCCTTCACCTCACTTCACCTGTTATCTAGAATGGTCTTTCCTAGTCTCTTCCATTCCTTCCGTTTAAGGTCAAGATCTAATCCCCAACTAGCAATATGAATGAGTATAGGAAGTTACTCATGGTAACTAAAGATACGCAGACATACGACATCATCCCTAGATGACTCTGTGTGTCTAGTTACCTTTAGTCCTCTAGAGTCACTCCGTATACTTGATCACATTCCTATCCCCAGCCAAGAACTTAGTATTCAGCTTATGTAAACTTGATGAATTAATTTGGGAAGGCATTGTAATATGTCAGCAATAACATTGTGTCATCATGAAGGTCCCGCCTTCATGAAGACACCATATTGTAGCTGGCGTATGTCAATGTTCTACGGAATCCTCCCATTGAGAGTACACATCTAGCTCAAGTGTGATTTGGTTGTAATCTTAATATTTAAGATCTACCTTCAGTAGCCATGCTAATCCTTAAACCTCATTCTCGTTACAGTTGTATGCAGCTAAGAGAGACTTAATCTGTCTTCTAGCTTAATACGCATCTCCTCCTTCATATCGAAGGGTTACATATTCTATTCTTGGTTCTTTTCTTAATCTTCGGACTAATCAGTCCATTATCGATAAACCTAATAAGTTTAACCTGTTAAACTTAACGAAGTTTTTCCACAATTGTAAACAAATTTAGAATTCCATCTTATTAGATGCCATTTAAATGAGGTCTAATTCTAAATGAATTTATTTATTTATCCTCCTTAACCTTACTTAGTTAAGGTTTGTTAACAATAGATATGATTTCCCATATCTTTATTTTCTGAATTTAAACATTCGAGGCTATTAACGGAGTTTGAATACAAGGTTTGGTTGCTCTTAAGTTATTTGATATTCCTTAGATTTCAAGCTAATCCTGAATACCTTTCAATTAAGAGATCATGTTTACCTAAATCCTTTTTGATTATGTCAATTTAAAATTCATCTTAACCCAAGTATGAACTAATTGCACATTTCAACGTAAAAGTTGCATTTAGGTAAAGAACACATGTTATTCCCTTTTAAATCCATCCATTAACATTTGAATAATTCCAAATCAAATAATAATGTTATATTCTCAAACTTATCCAACAATATCAAATTGATACAGTCATTAAAAATATCACACTCGTACTTGTATTCATCCATTAGCTTTACAATCTATACATTTGCCAGTCCAAATGACTGGACTTTGTTTATATTAAACAACATTACAACTCATGAGTTAGAAGAATGTAATTTCTTCTTTTCTCATTTCCTCGTAGAGGATTAATAGTTATCAATTACAATCCATCTTCAGTCAATCAAAAGAAGTATCAGAAAACTACCATGTCTTCATTTATACTCAAGTTCCATCTGCAAAATTACTTGCATGGGTCAGTTCATTGAACTGAGCATATTAAGCACTTGTCATTAAAATGAAGTGCTTTTAATTAACTGTCTCAATAAAAGAACCCTGCTTTTATGAAACGTTAATATGAACATCATTCAAGAATTAAGTATCAAAAAGGATGACCAGCATAACAACTCAATCATCTAATTACCCTCCCAATCAGAAAAGATAGGATTACTGCCCTCTTTCCCAATAATTACTACAAGAAGTAATTTCCTTCAAACAGTTCCAGATTACAAAAATCTATAAGAACTAATAACACAATTATGCATACTGTTGTTCTAACATAAATGCTATCAATTCCATTCCCTTACATTAGTTATAATTTCAAAAGATAAAATTGACTGAAAATATAAACCGAATTACTTTCCTTTCCATTCATGCGACCCATTTGATTTCAAGCAATCAAACACTGATGAGAAAAGTAAACAGCAATAAAATGCAGATGCTTAAACCATAGCAATACAAAATTCGTTCCATAACGATTACAGATTTCCAATTGTATGAGAGAAGAAATGAACATTAATTCAAATTATCCATCCACACTCCCTTTCCTTTCCTCATGACTGTACTGAGAATTTAATCCAACGTGATATCAATCAATGATAACAGTCCAAAGAGAAGTAAATAAAATCAATAATCGAATAATAGAAAGAAGAATCATATTACTTCTTCTCGTTGTCTAACCAAATATCCACTATTTAGAACAGACATAATCCAATAGTATGATTCATTCTAATTAGTATACTTCAGTATCCAGACAAAAACCTCTAAGCACAGTCATTTCCTTTTAAATATTTCACTCTACAGACATTCACGTCTAGGTATAAACAAGCAAGAATGTACAGCTAGTTTTATCAGCAACGTTTCATCAAAAACAAGCATTTCAGCTAGACCTGAACAGACAAGAATGTACAGCTAGCTACGAAATCATGAGTTTCACCATATTGGTAAAAAGATTCATTTTCAAACATTCAAGGTAAGAATCCCACTTCAGTTCGGTCTTGATGAAACAACAAGAAGTCTAGAATGCAGTTTGAATATATACACATATATATATACATATAATTTCATCATCGAGTCTAAAAGAGACTGAAATAGTAAACTCTATTCCATCTGGCAGATACCCAGATACTCAGTTCTAGAATTAGGTAAATAGTTCCTAAAACAAATTCTTTCACTGATTTCAAACCAAATACGGAGGCATTTAATCATTTTAAATTACGTAAGAGTAAAACGATGAAACAAGCCCACTGTCCCAAAGAATTTATATTCTATGCGCTGTAATACAACCAGGGAAAATAACTCACACACAGTTCCATCAAGCATTCTCACAGTTTTATTTTTAAAACCATTCATGCACAGAACTCAGAAAACAATCTACATATCACTATCACTTCCATCAAACCGAACCCATAATGCACAATGAAACCCAATTACCATTACTTTCAGAATTTAAAACAGCAGAAAGAGAAAACTCGTTTCCTTAATAATTTTAGTAAAGAACCACTCATTTTCTTCAAAATACACAAGAATACCCAAGTCGAGTTCGTTTTATAATGACAGCTCAAACCAGAGGTCATATCGAATCCTTTTATCCTTCCATTTTTACAAGAATGCACAGAACTCAGAAAACAATACTCACATCATTGATACATTCACCAACTCAAATCCATAATGGGTAATAGAAATGATTACACAATACTATCAATGCAGACTCATACAGCAAGAATAGATTCATTTCATTTACCCATTTTGCAAAGAAATATTCAAGTTGCATACAACAAAGAAAATGACTCAACCCAAAATCACTTCAACATAACAGCAAAATCGAATAACCAAAACCCCCCCTTCATAAGAGCAGGGTTGTTTTAATGAGATGATTAAGCAAAAGCAAACGGTTTAAGGAGAAGGGCTCAACATGCCTGTAATTTTTCTTGAAGCTCGAAGAAAACCATGCCCACAGGAGCTATTCTTCTCCACGGCGACAGTAGTAAAGCTTTCCAAACAGTCACCTACTTCCACAGGCTTAAAAAAATAGCCTAGCTTCTCCAAGAATAGAGATAATAACCAAAAATAACAGCAGGTTCGACAGAACCATGGAAGAACAAAATGTAGAGCAACTAAAATCCAAATGCGCACAGCAACAAACAAACTTCCCTCACAATCCTCTTTCCAAGGCGAGCTGGTCGCTAAGACCAAGACAATTAATGCATTGAATGCATTCCTTTTTCCTTTTTCCTCACGCAACCACTGACTCAAGTTGGCGAGTTACTAATTTCAAATTTTTTCATGCAATCATGGTTTAGTTTCACAACTAGCTGGATGCCTCCAACTTTCCCTATGTTCCTGCCAAACTTGGCGCTGCAACCAGTAAGGACGCCATTCATTGTCCTAATTAATTTCCAACCTTCCCTCCTTATCCTTTCCATCCACATGGGTCTATGCGTCCCCTTCCTTAGGTTAGGATTAGTTTAGGATTTTAATAGTCCATATCTAGGTCATTCGCCTAGTTCATAGGTTAGTAGGATTTACATCTATTTTCACCCTTATAAAATCTAAAATCCATATAGGATAGTAGTTAGGATATTAGATAAAACTTAGGGGTAGGTTAGGGTTTAATCCCCTATTATTTAATTAATTAGTTTCCAATCAAGTCCTTCCGACTGACATTCATATTCAACACTATGCAGGACGTTTCGTCCCATGTTCCACATACCTGAGCCACCCGCATCCAGGCCTTTATCACCTTACGTGGTCTAGCGTTACAACGGTGTGCAGTTTCGAGAATCGAACCTTTTTCATTGGCATCTACGTACCAGATATTTATACCTGAAATCAGGTGCTGCAACATTTATATCAACCTTCAGTCTGGTTTAAAAGTAAATCTACAAAGCGATCACAAGAAGGTCACAGCATACCTTGGATCAATGGAATTGATTCAAGGTGTGTTGTCAATCAGCGAATAGAGTTCATCAAGCATACGACAAAGTCTGTTGTCACATCAGCAATCATACAAGCAATAATAACTTCTATCCCAAGTAACAAATTACAGCAAACAAGGGTCCAGATTAACAACACATTCCTTTAAGATCAAAGATATATCTTAACATGTTTATCTTCATTTCTGTAGTTACAACATTATGAAAAGTAATCACCATGATAACTTACAAAAATCAAGGCGTTACATTCCTCCCTTCTTAAAGAATCATCGTCCCGATGATCAAATTAACCAATTCAAGGAGTTTCTAGGACAAAATTCAGTTATTGTCCTTCCATTCATAAGTTCATACCAAAAACAGATTCACTCTTTAAAACAGTGTTTTAAGACAACTGTAAAATAGACCAATAATTGTCTAAATTTGGTAGAATTATCAGTTTTTTTTCAAATTTCAATTTCGATCAAACAAGTATGGAAAAGTAGATCTCATTTCTTCGAGATTTTCCCAAGTTACACTTTCTTCGCTAAACTGGTCCCACTGGACCTTACATTGATTCACTTCGTGATTTCTTAAGTACAACTGGCGAGTTCCCAGCACTCGAATGGGCTTAACCATGATTATTCTTGGGTCTTGGACCTGCAAGGAATTCCAATTCAGCACATGTGATAAATCTGTTACGTATTTCTTAAGCAAAGAAATATGAAAAACATCATGCATTTGTGATAAAGCAGGAGGTAATGCTAGACGATAAGCTACAGGGTTGATTATTTCAACAATTTCAAAAGGTCCCATGTAACGTGGTGACAACTTGGCAGCCTTGCCAAAAGTTATTGAGCTCTTTTTCGGCTTAACCCGAAGAAAGACCTTCTCACCAAGTTTATAATTCCTATCAACCCACTTTAAGTCTACATAACTCTTCTGCCTATTGGCAGCCTCCTTTAGATGTTCCCGAATCATTTTGATTTGTTGTTCCATTTCCTTGAGGATTTCTGGCCCAATTACCTCTCTGTCCTCTACGCTGTCCCAGCTAACAGGGGTTCTGCATTTTCTTCCATACAATGCTTCAAAGGGCGCCATTTTTAAAGAGGCATGATATGTATTATTGTAGGCAAATTCAACCAGCAGAAGGTATTCCTCCCATTTATACTGCTGGTCCATGCAATACATTCTTAACATGTCCTCTAAAACTTGATTGACTCTCTCAGTCTGTCCATCCGTCTCCGGATGATATGCAGAGCTAAAGTTTAATTTAGTTCCCAAGGCCACATTAAGCATTTGCCAAAACCTTGATGTCATCCTCGGATCTTTGTCTGATATGATCAATTCGGGTATTCCATGCAATCTGAAAATTTCATGTACAAATATTCTTGCTAACACTGGTGCATCGTCTTTCAAATTACCAGCAATGAAGTGTGCCACTTTGGTTAATTTTTCGACGACAACCAGGATGATATCATGCTTGTTCCTTGACATAGGCAATCCTTGAACGAAATCCATCGTTATCACTTGCCATTTGTACTGTGGAATGCTGTGGGGATACAATAATCTAGCGGGATGCATATGTTCTGCCTTAACATGCTGACATTCCAAGCAGTGTGTTACAAATTCCACCACATCCTTTTTCATTCCCTTCCAGAAGTATTGCTGCTTAAGATCAGCAAGCATTTTCGTAATGCCAGGGTGTCCAGAAAAAGGTGAATTATGAAATTCAGTTAACAATTTCCTTCTTAAATCATTTGCCAAAGGTATATATACCCTGTTTTCGAACCTCATAATTCCTTCATTATCGAAACGAAATCCTTTATACCTTACATCCTTTGGATCTGCAACAAGTGCTGTTTTGACTTGCTGGAAATAAGGATCTGATTCCAAGGCATCTTTCACCTCATCCTTAAACTGAGTTCTTAACGTGATAAGAGCAGAGATATGCTTCCTTCGACTCAGAGCATCTGCCACTCTATTTTCCTTTCCTTTGATGTAGCTTATATCAAAATCATACTGAGACAGAAATTCTAACCATCTTCGCTGTCTTGCATTCAAATTTGGCTGAGTAAAAATATACTTCAACCCCAGATGGTCAATTTTTAACTCAAAAGGTTTGCCTAAAAGGTAATGCCTCCACATTTGAAGTGCATGTACAATGGCAGTGAGCTCTAGGTCGTGTGGAGCATAATTCTGTTCATGTAACTTAAGCTTTCTGCTTTCATAAGCTATGACATGGTTATTCTGTAACAGAATACCTCCAAGGCCTTCTCCTGATGCATCCGTTACAACCATAAAATTTCCATTTGGATCTGGTACAGTTAAAATAGGTGCTGTAGTTAACTGTTCCTTTAAATTTTTAAAGGCAGATTCACATTTTTCAGTCCAGAAAAATTTCTTATCCTTCTTTTGCAGTGAAGTGATTGGGGCAGCAATTTTTGAAAAATCCTTAACGAACTTTCTATAATATCCTGCCAAGCCCATGAAGCTTCTTACTTCATGCACGTTCTTAGGTGCAGGCCACTCGGTTATAGCTGCGATCTTTGAAGGGTCTACAGCTATTCCGTTCTTGCTTATAACGTGTCCCAAATAATGCACCTCTGCATCATAAAAGGAACATTTAGACAGTTTACCATACAACTTCCTCTTTCTTAAAACTTCCAGCACTACCCTTAAATGTTCTTGGTGCTCTTCGACATTTTTAGAGTATATAAGAATGTCGTCTAAGAATACAAGCACAAACTTGTCTAGGTATTCTTGAAAAATATTGTTCATCAGATTCATGAAGGTGGCAGGTGCATTTGTCAACCCAAAAGGTAACACCGTGAATTCATAATGCCCGTACCTTGTTCTAAAAGTTGTTTTATGAATATCTTCTTCCTTTATTCTCAACTGATGATACCCAGATCGAAGATCTATTTTTGAATAGACTGATGCTCCATGCATTTGGTCAACAGATCATCAATCCTAGGAAGTGGGTATCGATTCTTAATAGTTTCCTTGTTCAACATTCTATAATCAATGCACAGTCTCAATGTGCCATCCTTTTTCTTTACAAAAATTACCGGTGCTCCCCATGGTGAGACGCTTGGTCTTATCAGCCCCTTAGTCAAAAGTTCCTGTAATTGAGCCTTTAACTCTACCAACTCGAGGGTGGTCATTCTATAAGGTGCCTTAGATATGGGTTCAGTTCCTGGCTTGATTTCTATTGCAAAGTCAAACTCTCGTTTGGGTGGAAGACCTGGTAATTCCTCCGGAAATACATCACTGAAATCCCTTAATAATGGATATCTTTCCATGAAATCATTATCCTCCTCAGCATTTTCTGTCATTTTTACTGCATACAAGGTGCAGCCTCTATTTTTAGCCCTTTTTAGTTGCATAGCTGTTAGTTTTCTAACTACAACTTCACACTTTACACCTTGAATGACTGCTTGCTTTCTGCAGGTCGTCAAAACAACAAATTTGTTTTTCATAACAGTCGACCTTTGCCTTATGTTCTGCCAACCAGTTAACTCCAATAATGATATCATATGATCCTAAAGGAGTGACATACAGGTCAACTTCGGTGGAGAAACTGGGCAAGTCAAGAATTGCCCCAAAAAGGCACATTTCGACTGTATGGACAACATTATTCCCATAATGCACTGTCCATGTCTTATCCATTCGTTCAGCCTTTCTTTTTAATTTCATTGCAAGTTTAGTAGAAATAAAGCATTCAGTGGCTCCAGTATCAAAAAGTATGACTACAGGTGTACCGAATAACTTACCCGGAACTTCTATAGGCATAACTTGCTTTTCAGCTTGTCTGTTAGCCACCGCAGCGTGTATCCTATGCTGCTAATCGCGATCATCCTTTTTCAGAGGACAGTGACTAGCGTAATGGTCCTTTCCACAGTTGAAGCATCCTCCAACTGGCCCTTTCCTAGGCTCAAATTTGTTACCAGCTTTGAAGTTATCATTCTAGCTCCCATAGGACTTTTGTCCATTGCCACTAACTTTTGCGAAGCTGCTCCGCACACTATTTGTAGGTTTGTTCATTACAGATTTCTTGTTGTTATCTACAACAATTTTGTTTTTCACACCAAACCTTTTCCAAGGCCCCCTTTTGGGTGCAAGAGATGAAGAAGAGTTGGGAATCTTCTTCCTTATCTCTTCCCTATGAGCAGAAATTGCTCTCAATTTTTGTTCCTGTCTTATTGCCTTTTCGACAAATCCTTCCATGGTGGTTGGACCGTGGACATCCACTTTGCCACCAATGATGGGATTCAGTCCCATTATGAACTTTCATATTCTGAACTTCTCATCAGCTTGGTACTGCGGCACATACTTAAGGAGTTTAGTAAACCCTTCCCAGTATTCTATCACCGTCAGCCTTCCTTGCGACCAGTTCTGAAATTCAGTCATTTTCCTATCAAAATAGAGTTGAGGCAGCCACCGTTGCCTAAAGTAACCCTTAAATTGATCCCAAGTTATGTCTGATTCGACAATATTCAACTCAACCTTACGGTTGTCCCACCATGATGATGCTTCATGAGAAAGCTGATATGCTCCCCATATCGCTTTGGTCTCCTCAGAGAAGTTTCTTATTACAAAGTACTTCTCCATTTCACTGAGCCAATTCTCAGCTCCATCCCCAAGGGTTGTTCCATCAAACTTTGGAGGACTTATTCTCTTTATGTCATTTGTAAGTTCAGCTACTAATCTTTCCCTTTTAGTTCCAGGATGATTAGGAGCATTCACATTACTATTATCAACACCCGGATTCCCTCCATTGGTGTTGTCCACAGGAGGTGGCTGATCATTTATATCAGCTTCTTCTTCCTCCTCTTCATTGCCCATTGACTGTTGTTCCAAAATAGTCAAACGATCTCTCATGTCTAGTAGGGCAGCAAGGATTTCATCCAGCTTTTGAGCAGTAGCTGCTTCTCCACCCGGTAATGGGTTGTTCGCAGCATTTCTTCTTGTTCTGACCATTTTCTGTTCAATAAGAAAATGTAAACCTTATTAAATTGTGGACTCATTAGGTCCAAGAGCTGCAACCTTCAGCTCTGATACCAAGATGTAACATCCCCATTTTAAGATACTAGAACAAGGGAATTTTTTTTTTTTTATACAACGTTCCCTGTTATGAATTATATAATTCAAACACACGTTCAAGTTTTAATAATTGTTCTCTGTCCAATTGATGTAGTTTGGATCACACAATTTCCTTTTAAAACTAATGTTCTTTGTTCACATATTTGCAATATGGAACACACATTCAGTGCCATTCAATCATATAACAGATACCATATGCTGTTGTAAATGACTCGCAGAACTACCGATCTCCCATTTTATGGCTCAGAGTTCAGCGATCTCTCATTTCATGACTCGGTGACTTACCGATCCTTCATGTTAATTCATGCATAGTATAATAAATATACAAGGTTCTCTTACTGTTTCCGGTTATCGAAGTGATCCATTTAAGAAGCCTATCTGAATATCTGTTACTGATATTCATCTGACATCCTGCATCTTAAACTAGGTGATTAGGACAACGCAACCAGCACTTGCGATACTTTGGCCAAATATTTTCACATGCTTTGCATGATCATATTCCTAGATGTGGTACACATCATTGGAATACGTCCTTCACCTCACTTCCTCTATTATCTAGAATGGTCTTTCCTGGTCTCTTCCAGTCCTTCCGTTTAAGGTCAAGCTCTAATCCCCAACTAGCAATATGAACGAGTATAGGAAGTTACTCATGGTAACTAAAGATACGTAGACATACGACGTTGTCCCTAGATGACTCTGTGTGTCTAGTTACCTTTAGTCCTCCAGAGTCACTCCGTATACCTGATCACATTCCTATCCCCAGCCAAGAACTTAGTATTTAGCTTATGTAAACTTGATGAATTAATTCGGGAGGGCATTGTAATATGTCAGCAATAACATTGTGCCGTCATGAAGGTCCCGCCTTCATGAAGACACCATATTGTAGCTGGCATATGTCAATGTTCTACGGAATCATCCCATCGAGAGTACACATCCAACTCAAGTGTGATTTTGTTGTAATCTTAATATTTAAGATCTACCTTCAGCAGCCATGCTGATCCTTTAACCTCATTCTCATTATAGTTGTATGCAGCTAAGAGAGACTTAATCTATCTTCTAGCTTACTACGCATCTCCTCCTTCATACCGAAGGGTTGCATATTCTATTCTTGGTTCTTTTCTTAATCTTCGGACTAATCAGTCCATTATCGATAAACCTAATAAGTTTAACCTGTTAAACTTAACCAAGTTTTTCCACAACTGTAAACAAATTCATAATTCCATCTTATTAGACGCCATTTAAATGAGGTCTAATTCTAAATGAATTTATTCATTTATCCTCCTTAACCTTACTTAGTTAAGGTCTATTAACAATAGATATGATTTCCCATATCTTTATTTTCTGAATTTAAACATTCGAGGCTATTAACGGAGTCTGAATACAAGGTTTGGCTGCTCCTAAGTTATTTGATATTACTTAGATTTCCAGCTAATCCCGAATACCTTTCAATTAAGAGATCATGTTTACCTAAATCCTTTTTGATGTCAATTTAAAATTCATCTTAACCCAAGTATGAACTAATTGCACATTTCAACGTAAAAGTTGCATTTAGGTAAATAATAGATGTTATTCCCTTTTAAATCCATCCATTAACATTTGAATAATTCCAAATCAAGGAATAATGTTATATTCTCAAACTTATTCAACAATATCAAACTGATATAGTCATTAAAAATATCACACTCGTACTTGTATTCATCCATCGGCTTTACAATCTATACATTTGCCAGTCCAAATGACTGGACTTTGTTTATATTAAACAACATTAAAACTCATAAGTTAGAAGAATGTAATTTCTTCTTTTCTCATTTCCTCATAGAGGAGTAATAGTTATCAATTACAATCCATCTTCAGTCAATCAAAAGAAGTATCAGAAAAACAACCATGTCTTCGTTTATACTCAAGTTCCATCTGCAAAATTACTTACACGGGTCAGTTCATTGAACTGAGTATATTAAGAACTTATCATTAAAATGAAGTGATTTTAATTACCTATCTCAATAAAAGAACCTTGCTTTTATGAAACGTTAATATGAACATCATTCAAGAATTAAGTATCAAAAAGTATGACCAGCATAACAACTCAATCATCTAATTACCCTCCCAATCAGAAAAGATAGGATTACTGCCCTCTTTCCCAATAATTACTACAAGAAGTAATTTCCTTCAAACAGTTCCAGATTACAAACATCTATAAGAACTAATAACACAATTATGCATACTGTTGTTCTAACATAAATGCTATCAATTCCATTCCCTTACATTAGTTATAATTTCAAAAGATAAAATTGACTGAAAATATAAACCGAATTACTTTCCTTTCCATTCATGTGACCCATTTGATTTCAAGCAATCAAACACTGATGAGAAAAGTAAACAGCAATAAAATGTAGATGCTTAAACCATAGCAATACAAAATTCGTTCCATAACAATTACAGATTTCCAACTGTATGAGAGAAGAAATGAACATTAATTCAAATTATCCATCCACACTCCCTTTCCTTTCCTCATGACTGTACTAAGAATTTAATCCAATGTGATATCAATCAATGATAACAGTCCAAAGAGAAGTAAATAAAATCAATAATCGAATAATAGAAAGAAGAATCATATTACTTCTTCTCACTATCTAACCAAATATCCACTATTTAGAACAGACATAATCCAATAGTATGATTCATTCTGATTAGTATACTTCAATATCCCAAAAACCTCTAAGCACAGTCATTTCCTTTTAAATATTTCACTCTACAGACATTCATGTCTAGGTATAAACAAGCAAGAATGTACAGCTAGTTTTATCAACAACGTTTCATCAAAAACAAGCAATTCAGCTAGACCTGAACAACAAGAATGTAAAACTAGCTATGAAATCATGAGTTTCACCATATTGGTAAAAAGATTCATTTTCAAACATTCAAGGTAAGAATTCCACTTCAGTTCGGTCTTGATGAAACAACAAGAAGTCTAGAATGCAGTTTGAATACACACACACACACACACACACACACACACACACACACACACACACATATAGACATATAATTTCATCATCGAGTCTAAAAGAGACTGGAATAGTAAACTCTATTCCATCCAGCAGATACCCAGATACTCAGTTCTAGAATTAGGTAAATAGTTCATAAAACAAATTCTTTCACTGATTTCAAACCAAATACGGAGGCATTTAATCGTTTTAAATTGCGTAAGAGTAAAACGATGAAACAAGCCCACTGTCCCAAAGAATTTGTATTCTATGCACTGTAATACAACTAGAGAAAATAACTCATGCAAAGTTCCATCAAGCATTCTCACATTTTATTTTTAAAACCATTCACACACAGAACTCAGAAAACAATCTACATATCACTATCACTTCCATCAAACCGAACCCATAATGCACAATGAAACCCAATTACCATTACTTTCAAAATTTAAAGCAGCACAAAGAGAAAACTCGTTTCCTTAATAATTTCAGTAAAGAAACACTCATTTTCTTCAAAATACACAAGAATACCCAAGTCGAGTTCATTTTATAATGACAGCTCAAACCAGAGGTCATATCGAATCCTTTTATCCTTCCATTTTTACAAGAATGCACAGAACTCAGAAAACAATACTCACATCGTTGGTACATTCACCAACTCGAATCCATAATGGGTAATAGAAACGATTACACAATACTATCAATGCAGACTCATACATCAAGAACATATTCATTTCATTTACCCATTTTCCAAAGAAATATTTAAGTCACATACAGCAAGGAAAATGACTCAACCCAAAATCACTTCAACATAATAGAAAAATCGAATAACCAAAACCCCCCCTTCATAAGAGCAGGGTTGTTTTAATGAGATGATTAAACAAAAGCAAACGGTTTAAGGAGAAGGGCTCAACATGCTTGTAATTTTTATTGAAGCCCGAAGAAAACCGCACCCACAGGAGCTATTCTTCTCCACGGTGACAGTAGTAAAGCTTTCCAAACAGTCACCTACTTCCACCAGGCTTAAAAAAATAGCCTAGCTTCTCCAAGAACAAAGATAATAACAAAAAATAACAGCAGGTTCGACAGAACCATGGAAGAACAAAATGCAGAGCAACTAAAATCTAAATGCGCATAGCAACAAAAAAACTTCCCTCATAATCCTCTTTCCAAGGTGAGCTGGTCGCTAAGACCAAGAAAATTTAATGCATTGAATGCATTCCTTTTTCCTTTTTCCTCACGCAACCGCCGACTCAAGTTGGTGAGTTACTAATTTAAAAGTTTTGCATGCAATCATGGTTTAGTTTCACAACTAGCTGGACACCTCCAACTTTCCCTATGTTCCCGCCAAACTTGGACTGCAACCAGTAAGGACGCCATTCATTGTCCTAATTAATTTCCAACCTTCCCTCCTTATCCTTTCCATCCACATGGGTCTATGCGTCCCCTTCCTTAGGTTAGGATTAGTTTAGGATTTTAATAGTCCATATCTAGGTCATTCACCTAGTTCATAGGTTAGTAGGATTTACATCTATTTTCACCCTTATAAAATCTTAAATCCATATAGGATAGTAGTTAGGATATTAGATAAAACTTAGGGGTAGGTTAGGGTTTAATCCCCTATTATTTAATTAATTAGTTTCCCATCAAGTCCTTCCGACTAACATTCATATTCAACACTATGCAGGACATTTCGTCCCATGTTCCACATACTTGAGCCACCCGCATCCAGGCCTTTATCACCTTACGTGGTCTACCGTTACAATAGTGTGCGGTTCGAGAATCAAAACTTTTTCATTGGCATCTATGTACCAGATATTTATACCTGAAATCAGGTGCTGCAACATTTATATCAACGTACAGTCTAGTTTAAAAGTAAATCTACAAAGCAATCACAAGAAGGTCACAGCATACCTTGGATCAATGGAATTGATTCAAGGTGTACCGTCAATTAGCGAATAGATTTCATCAAGCATACGACAAATATGTTGTCACATCAGCAATCATACAAGCAATAATAACTTCTATCCTAAGTAACAAATTACAGCAAACAAGGGTCCAGATTAACAACACATTCCTTTAAGATCAAAGATATATCTTAACATGTTTATCTTCATTTCTACAGTTGCAACATTATGAGAAGTAATCACCATGATAACTTACAAAAAGCAAGGCATTACAGGGATAAAGAACTTACAAGTCTTTGGTGACAGTGAGTTGATTGTCAACCAAGTTAAGGGGCGGCATGCTGTCAAGAATGATCTACTCAAGTACTACAAAAACAATGTGTGGGACCTTATTGAAGATTTTGAGGGTTTTGGCATAAAATCAATTCCTAGAAAAGAGAACCAAGTTGCTGACAGGCTTGCAGTAGTTGGGGCAGCCTTTGATGTTGTTGAAAGCATCCAAAACGACAAGGTACAACCAAATGTCCATGTGATTGTAAGGCCTTCAGTGCCAGACAACAATGTAAGTTAGCAAGTGTTTGAAAATGATTAGCAAATCATCCATTTCTTGTAAGAAGAGGCTGAGTTCTCAGCTAAAAATAATGAAAAGTTAGAGCAGCAATATGGTGACCAAGTGGTACAACTAAGAACCAACAAACTTCCAAAGGGACTAATTACTTTAGAGACCATTTTCAATCCAAATGATCAGTTTAGGAAGGAGAAAGCAAACATCCAAGTCAAGGGAGAAGATTCAGTGTCCATCTTGGTGGAAGAAGGAAAATCACTTCAAGTTGGTAAGGTGACAACTGAGCGAGAAAGGTATGAGTTCATACAACTTTATCAAGAATTCCCCGATGTGTTTGCTTAGAGCTATGAATATTTGAAAGATTTCAATCCCAAGTTAGTTCAACACACCATTGAATTGGATCCAAGTACTAAACCCATCAGACAAAAACAAAGGCCAGTTAATCCACACATGAAGCCTCTCATGAGAAAGGAATTGAATAAGTTGATAGAATCAAGAATCATATTCCCTATCAAGCATTCTAGTTGGGTAGCCAACTTGGTTCCAGTTAGAAAGAAGAGCTGGGAAATCAGATTGTGTGTTGACTTCAGAGATTTGAATAGAGCATCTCTCAAGGATCATTATCCACTTCCTTCTATGGAGCATATTTTACAAGTAATTTCTAGCTCTGAGAGATTTTCATTACTTGATGGCTATTCGGGGTACAATCAGATTATGGTGAAAGAAGAAGATCAGTTCAAGACAGCCTTTACAACCAAATGGGGAACTTATGCATATAGGAAAATGCCATTTGGGCTATCCAACGCTGGAGCTACTTTCCAAAGAGAAATAGAAATGGCGTTCAAGGGTTTGATTAACAACATTGTGCTGATATATCTTGATGATATCACCATTTTTTTTTAAATGCAGCAGCCCACCTCTTTCATTTGAGACAAGTGTTCCAAAGGTTTAGAAGATTTGGAGTATCCCTGAATCCTAAAAAGTTCATTTTTTATAGCCCATGAAGGGAAAATCCTTGGCCACATTGTCTCCAAAGAAGGATTACCAATTGATCCAGAAAGAGTTGAAGCCATAAGATCACTACCACTGCCAAGCCACAAGAAGGCCCTTCAGAGTTTCTTGGGGAGAATAAATTCTGTTTGGAGGTTTGTCCCAAATTTTGTAGCCCTTGTCAAGCCTATCACCAAGATGTTAAAGAAAAGCATGAATTTCAAATGGACAGAAGAAGGCAAGGAAATTTTTGAAGAAATCGAAGAAGCCATCTCTCAAGCCCCAACTCTCATCAACCGGGATTTCTCCAAGGATTTTATCTTCTATGCATTTGGGGGTGATGATACTATTTCTGCAATTTTGGTATAGCAAAACAAAAACAATGATGAGCAGCCAATTTCTTTCTTTAGCCAAAGCCTGGAGGACTATGAGGTGAGATATTCTTTCATTGAGAAGCATGTTCTTGCAGTAATCAGGAGCTTGAAGAAATTCAAGCATCTAGTTTCAAACAACAAGGTTCAGTTGTTGGTTTCTCATATGGGAGTTAAAAACTTCCTCCTCAACAAAGACTTGAATGAAAAGAGAGCAGGTTGGATTACTCATGTCATGGAGTATGACATTGAGATCAAATTCACCAAGTTGGTCATAGGAAAATGATTGTGTGAGCAGATGATTTTGAGCAAACAAAAGGAAGCATGCAAAGAGAAGGAGGTTGTTTTGGCGTTATAAGAAAGCCATGAGAAAGGAAGCACTCAAGAGAAAAATAATGGTGTTCTCACTCCTTGCTAGAACCAAGACATAATGCACTTCCTAAATACATGTCCATGCCCCCCAGAGATGAAAAATACCAAAAGAAAACACTTCAGATTGCAGGTTGTCCCATATGCCCTTATTGATGGTGTTTTGTTCAAAAGGGATGTGAATGGAGTGCTGCTAAGATGAATTAGCACAAATCAGATTCATAGGATGTTGGAAGAGTTCCATGGTGGATCAGCTAGTGGTAATTTTGCACCAAGAGTAATAGCCCTAAAGATCATGAGGGCTAGCTATTATTGGCCCAAGATTTTCAGTGATTGTTATGCATGGATCAAGAGGTGCAAGAATTGTGCCTTCTTCACGGGTAAAGAGAGGCTACCTGCCCTTCCATTGCACCCAATTTCAGTTGACTAGACATTCATGCAATGGGGTTTGGAATTCATTGGAGTCATTAATCCGAATTCAAGCCAAGGGCAAAAATGGATTTTAACAACCACATATTACTTCACCAAGTGGACTAATGTAGTAGCACTCAAGGAAGCAAGTGAATTTAGCATCCTAGACTTTTATGAGGGAATAACAACCAGATTTGGCATACCTGCTACAATAATATCAGATAATGCATTGGCATTCATTGGGTCCAATGTGACTGAATGGGCTGTCAAGAATCGGATCTACCTAAGCACTTCATCAAACTATTACCTTCAGGGTAATGGCCAGGTTGAATCTACAAATAAGAACTTGTTAAGAATCATTAGGAGGACCCTTGATGAAAATCAGAGATCTTGGCATACTAAGTTGAAATCAGCCTTATGGGCTGATAGGATAACTCCTAAAATATCTACAGGTAACTCCCCATTCAAGCTTGTTTATGGAAGAGAGGCAATTTTTCCCATGTCACTTGAGTTGCCAACATTGGAACTCATGAAGAAGTTGGAGTTGTTAGAGTTTGGGCCCATGGAGGTTAGATATGCAGAATTGATGGAGCTCTAAGAAATCTGAAATCAGGCATCCCAAGCAATGGAGAAGGATCAAGATTTGATAAAGAAGACCTTTGATAGAAAATCAAAGAATAGATCTTTCCAAGTTCGAGATCTAGTGTTAAAATGGGATGCAGACAGAGAAAAACTAGGAAGGCATTCAAAATTTGATGCCATTTGGAGTGGCCCATACATGGTCACAAAGTGTAAGGAGAACAATGCTTTCCAATTGTCTTCATTGGGTGGTGAAGAACTGCAGATTCCAATCAATGGAATCCATCTAAAGCATTGCTACTAAAGGGAATTCTCCACCTTGTACATATTAGATTAGGTTTTCATTCCTCCAAGTGCCTGTGCACATTGTTTTTTTGTAGATTAGTTTGCTTTCCCTAAGTGCTTTGGCACAAGCTTGTTGTTCCTGGAAATGTGTTTGCTAGCATTGCTCCATCAGGTGATGTTCCACCCTCCATCTTCCTCCTTGTAGTGTTCTAATCAGTTGGGGTACCAAGTAGAGAATTTAATGACTCCATGCCCAATAGATTGCTCCAGGAAACTGGTAACCTCATCTAGCAGGCAGATGACCCCTCTGAGTCACCAAAAGTGTTATCCAAAATGTGCCCCTTTCTCATTTTGTGGCTAACTCCCTTCATCCTTCCCTCTCTTGTGCCTCAGTCAAATTTTTTTATTTTTAGGCACTCAAAAATTTCTGGAAATGGCACCATTGGATAGAGCTCTTTCTCAACTTTCCAGAAAGGTAAATTTTTCCTCCTAACTCCATGTATTTTTGAAATTATGGCCCAATGGAGTTTTTGTGGGAAATTTTATCCTGAAAAGCCCGCAGCCAATGAAATGGTGCCACGTGTCCAAGGAAGTGGCAGGGGTCGAAGGAAAACTTGGTTTTTTACCAAGTGTTTGGCCATGTGTCCAGGGGGAAAAAATTGAAAAAATGACTAAGTGTTGGCGCCAAGGAAAATTTTAAAAGAAGGCCCGCGCCCAATCATGTTGTGCCATGTGTCCTTTGGCATCGGAACCGTGGAGCGTAGAGGAGAAGTTAGAATTTTGGTGAAGTATTTTGTCAAATTTTAAAAGGAAGATTATTGGACTGCTAGCCTGCCAACCATTTAGAGAAGGCCATGTGTCCTTAGTCCCCAGAATGGCGGAGCATGAGAGGAGATTGGGATTTTTCCCAAAGGGATTACACAAAAGGAAAAAGGTTTGCCCAGGCCCTGCGTCTAGTAAGATGCTGCCATGTGTCCCAGAATGGCGGAGCACGGGGAGAATTTTGGAAATTTTCCTAAAGGAAAAAGAAGGAAATTTCAAGGGAAAAAATTTCCCCTCGAACGAAAACCAATCACTTCTTGCCATGTATCCGGTGGTGGCAAAAGATACAAGACAAGCCCGCAACGAATGGGGTTTTGCCACGTGTCCATGTCAAGGAATAGGATCAAACAATGATGGAAAATTTAGGACAGGCCGACGCCCAATAAAAACATGCCACATGGCACCCGGAATGGCGGAGCGTGGGGAATTTTTGGAAAAGTTTCCAAATGACCAAAAAGTGAAAAATTCAAAAAAATTTGCCCGCCAATCCGATTTGGCCCTGTTTTTCCCTAAAATTTCAAACGGCCATATCTTTCGATCCAAACATCAGTTTTTTGTGTTCTTTATGTCAATGGAAAGCTAGTGAAATTATATATAATATTCCAGGGTAATTTTTGCATTTTGATGGATTTTGGAGAGATAAAATTGAAAAACGCCTCTGGTGCGTGGTCAAGGATAGAAATGACGTTTCAACCACCATTTTTAATGAAGAATGGCTCACATTCTCTGCCAACATGGTAAAAATGTTAGGGGATGGGCTTGTAAGGATGCCCATGTTGTTTTAATGTGTTTTGGGTTGGTGTTTGAAGCTCTCCCATGTTTTCCCACATTTCTCTCTCCTGGGGTTGTGGCTTGCACTGTAAAATCTAGAATGGGTTCATTTTTGAAAGAAGAGACACTTTTCAGCTCTGCAACTTCCCTTTTCTTCCTTCTTGGAAGAATTTGTGGAAATTTTTTACCTTTCCATGCAATACAACACCCCTTTTTCCTCTTGATCACTGTAATGCATTGTAATTGGTCTAGAATGTTAATATATGCTCTGTGATTAAAATACCTCAATCCTTTCATATATCTACCATTGTTTTTCCTGATCTTTCATTACATTTTGAGCAATTTATGTATGATTTGTGCTATGTTTTCTTGTGGATTGTGTATGTATTGCAGTATCAGGTTTCTGCAACTCCTTTGGTGCATCACCTCATTAGCATTAGCTTCATTTTCTTACATTCTCTATCTTTGTCCCCTTGGAATTTAGGGTAGGAACTAGGAATTCAAACCTCTGTAACTTGTAAGTGATATATCTAATTAGAGGAGTTGAGGAACCAGACTCTAAACTGGAGATTTGTTTCCCATTTTACAAGTCCCAAACTTGGGGAAAAGATTCAATGTTGTGCAATCACACTGGATGTCCAAAATTTCAACTAGAAGTCTGATCAACATCTAGGGGTGCTGCTGATTTGCAACAATAGGACCTAAATAATAAAGAGGAAGAGCTAGCTGCAAGGACAAAGGAGATAAGTCAAGAGAAACTAATCAGTGCCTAGTTGCAACGTGAGTTAAAAGATGAGAAGGATAAAGTATGCATAGTATAAAAAATCCATTAACAATGCTATAGTGTTGAACCATCCAAATCTATCACCTCCCACGTAGAATTATGGATCTACCTTGGGATGCCCTGAAGATTTAAAAAGAGTACTCACCTTGGAGAGGCAGCCATTAGCCTTGGAATCTGCAGAAGAAGTGGCTGCGCATGTAGAGAAAGAAGATAAATTAAAAGTTGTGGTGTTCATAGTTAAGTACAGTAAGGTTCTTGTTGATATAAAAGTTTCTTCCTAGATTGCTGAGGCCACGTATGACAATTGTGCAGACAGAGAAAAAGTGGCAGGAATATTGGTCACCACTCATGAAGCAAAACTCAAGGAGTTACAAGAAAAGAATAAAGTAAATAGGGTGGAAAGGGAAAAAATCCTTTCCGAGGTTGAAATAAAATCTTAAGCCATTCAAACCTTAAGGAGTTCAATCAAAAACCGGTTGAAGGAACTGTACACATAGATTACATGAAGAATGGATGCACTGGATGATGTAGGGAAAGAGTTAGAGAAAATTTCTAACACCATAAGCACACAAGGAAATGGACTGATTTTTGAGAAGGTGAGCACCCTGGTCTGTGACCTCTGTCAGAGAGCGCACAACAAAGTCGATGCCTGGAACAAGTTGGAGGCTGACTTGCAAAAGGATTTTCCTAGCTTATTGTAGTGATTCCATCACTTCCCCATTCTTTCTTCTTTCCCTATTCTTTCATCCCCTTGTTCTTTTCAAAAGGTGTAATTCTACTGTATTATTTCTCTTCATTAGAGAAGTGTTCCTACATATGGAGAATAGGTGTAGTGCAGGATGATATTGGACCCCTAAAATATTGGCTAAGTATAAAAAGGTGCATAGGCACGCAAGGCCTAGTTGAAGAAAGGCACACAAAGATAAAGTGCGCAGGGCAGGGTTTAAGGAAGGCTTTCAGGAAACCAGTGGCACGTGCATAGATAGAAACAAGGGTTTAAGACTTGTTATCCCGTAAAATTGACAAGGGAAATTTTACCGATAACCATACCGAAATTTTGTTCCGATCCCTCGTTAGGGATCCCTTGTGTTTGAAACGTTGCAAATCCCTTCCCGGGAAATTTGGTTTCCGAACTTAGTCTTTTTGGTCTTTTTTGACTGGGCACATGGAATTACTATGTAACATCAACTTTTGGTGTGCCCCCTTTAAACCCTTTGGTGCATACTTTTCACTGTCAACAAACCTTTTCGTGCGCCAAAGTATGTTGATTCTTCCCTGCGTGCACCAAGGCGCATGCGCCTTCGTGTTAACAAAACATTTGTTGCGCCCCTTTTTGGTGCACCAAAGGGCACACATAATCTTTTATCAACACACTTTTTGTTGCGCCAAAGGGCACACATAATCCCATGTCGACATAGCTTTTGGTGCGCCAAAGGCGCGCTTAATTTCATGCTAGCAAACGCTTTCATGCGACAAAAGGCGCATGCTTTTCCATGTCGACAGCAACTTTCATGCGCCCTTTACAAAGTGGGTGGCACATTTATGACTAGCTCAGCTATATATATGTTTTTGCGCGCCCAAAATGTCATTTTCACTAGTCACAGAGCACGTGATTTCTTTTATCAGAGCCTGTCAGCCCCTACCTCATCGTTTTCAATGCTTTGTGGACCCCTTACACATCTCTTACTACTTATCCGAGTAAGAGGTTCTTACCTCTCTTGTGCGTTTTACGTTTTTGGTTCTTGTTGTGCTTGGTGGCCTTGTTTTGGTTAGAAATATTGAAATATTGATCTGGTTCCCTTTCCCCCCCCCTTCCTTTTTGCTGTCTGTCTTTCCATTTTCCTCCTCTTTCCAGAACTACTGGTAGAGGGAGTTGTCTAAAAGCATGGTCTGAAACCCTTTGGATTGAACCATTATATCTCCCAAAACAATCTTGGAAATGAAAGGAAGAAAGAAGGGTTGAACCATGTAAAAACTATTTTTTTTTTCCTTTTGGCGCATCTGACCACCTTGCAACATGAACAAAACCCGCGCCAATGGCGCACCCATTTTGACTGCTGCATCATTAACTTCTGCACCCTTAGGGCGTGCCTCCTTCACATGTTGCAAGCGCTAAACTTGCACCCCAATGGTGCGCCAACCTTCCTTGCTACATCACATTTCCATGCGCCAATGGCGCACCCAGCATATATGCAACACCAGCTTTATCTGCGCCAAGTGTGAAGTTATAAAGGCGCAGGAAATTTCCTCATCACAACAACATCATGTTGTCTAAACCCTTCGTGCGCCTTGCCATATTCCCTTTGGCACATGAAAATTTCCTGTTACACAAACTTTCCATGCGCCAAAGAGCGCACCAAATCCCAATGCAACATGAAAAATCTATGCGCCAAAGGGCGCATCCTGTCACTATGTAACACAAAGTTTTCATGCGCCCTTTACAAAATGCAATCTGTAGTATGCATGTGCCATGCGCCTTTGGCGTCAGTTTAACCTTTACAACACGCCTTTCCTGTGCGGCTTACCTATTTAGCCCCGTAAGCTGCAATTTTCATGCACCCTGTGCCCCGAGGCTAATAATAACTAACTCTTTCTTCTGTTGGCACTTCAATGGGAAATCAAATGACTGATTCAACCTTTCTACGTTGGGTTTCACTTCTTCTTCATGCAGATCAGCAACTGAGTTCGAAAGAACATATGTCTACATCCAGCAAGAGACCCATCAAATCCAAAGGAAAGGCTAAACTTACAGAGGAAGAAATGAAATATAAATATCAGAGGGTCAGAATGCCCGAGTCCCAGGCCGAGTGCAGCATGGACGTCAGAGATTCAAAATTTGGACAAATTGATCAGTAGTGCCCTGCACTTCGTCGGAGGAATCCCTGTCAGCGCCGTTAACAATGAATTTATGATGGTGGTTGCCCAGTGTTACAATAAGGACACAAGGTGTGTTGAAAACAGAAAAGGCGAGGTAGTCATTAACCTCACTGGCTGTCATTTTGAGATAATACTCGGCATCCCTCACCACCGGCACTTTGTGGCCATCAGCCAAGCAGAGTGCATTAAGGCCTGGGATGACAATGAGGATCAATGTATGCAACTAATGAACGAAGTCTATATGAAGAACAAGAAGGTAATAACTCGGTGGCCCCAAATCATCCACCGCAGTGACTTCTCAAAAGAGCTCAGCGACACCATTACATTCCTTAGCAGGGTCTTCGAGCTTTCTGATGCCCATTATTTCCATAAATGGATGCTGCGGTACTTAGAGACCATGAACAAGAATATGCCTGATCAGCACTTTTGCTGGGGAGAAATTATAAGCAGCACAATCTCCGAATAGCTACAACAATTCAGCACAACGGGGACATTTCATATGAACTCCTACGTGGTCTACGCTACAGCATCAGAGAGGGACTATCCAGGCCTGACGCGGAGTGGAGTTTGGCCTCAGGTCAAAATATACGAGTATTATCTAGAATTGAGGCTAGAGAATAGCATCTCCCAATTCACCAAAATCAACGATGCATTCTTCTACCACATCATCTGCCTATTAAGGTCGAATATGACTTATGGTCGCACGACCAAAAGCATAGTGGCAGCCACTAAGAAATGGGGAGCCCTGTTCACCTAGTTTCCTACATTCACCCATCTAAGGGCTGCCAACTTTTTGGGAGAGCCAACTAGGCTACTGAGGTATGCTAGACCTAAGTTGATTCTGCTGGAACTGTCAAGGCAGCTAATCACATACCACGAAAAATGCCTTAAAAGAAAGAAGGGTGGAACTCCTTTCCCCCTCACAGTAGGCCGATATACATGCTCTACCCACCATAAGGCAAAGGAAATGTTCGCAAAGCTGGAGTTACTCAATTTGAAACATGACTTCCCAGCCAGGCCTACCTTCGACCCAAGGAGCTATCTACCAAGGGTGAAACTTGATCCAATCCATGTTCCTCAGATCAAGGATATTTACATTCGACCCAAGGAGCTATCATTCTCGCCTAGCATTGGCAGAAATCATCCAATATGGGGTAGCCATTATCCCTAAAGGCTTCCAAACTACGGAAAATGAAGTAGGCAAGGTATATACTGACACAGATGGGGACGATTGGCCCTTTCTGGCCATTGATAGAACTAAGGCTCCTTAGAAAATTGAGGAGAGGGTCAAGGAGACTCTGCGGAGGATAGAACATTGGTGCCAGATGAACGGCCTAATCTACCTCGGGGTTGATTTCACAACATCCCCATTAGGTAACGCACCTCCACGATCCAAAAAGTAGCCTAAAGGCAAGGGCAAAGGCGTAGAAGGTGAATCCAACACCATTCAGGAAGAAGCCCCTGAGAGTCCTCCTTCTGCGGCACCCGAGTAGGTAATATCTCTGGTCACACCAGAGAAAGAAGCAGAAGAGGATATTCCCATTGGCCCATCCACTCAGGATGTTGGCATTGTTACAACAACTGAGGTCCCTTCCGTCCCTTCTTCTTCTCTTCCTTCCCCTCCTCGAGCGACTCAAGCAACCATCCCTTTGGTTGTGTCCTCTTCCCCTTCTTCTACTGTCTCCACCGCCTCTTCATCTATCTTTTCTTCCCTCGTTGATCTGTCCTCCTCCATTTCTTCCCTCATCTCCAAGCTCCCTTCCCTTCCTCTATCTTCCGCAGCTGCAGTTTCCCTTCCTTCCGTGGGCACTTCTTCGGCTATTCTCTCAATGCCGCCACCACGTGTCTCCACATTTTTCACCTCTTCTACTGCAGCTACCCCCTCCTCTATTTCTGGTCCTTCTACCGTGGGTCCAGCTTGGATCTCTCAGCAGCTAAGTAAGCAAAAGAGGAAATTTCCCATCACTCTGATGGACTTTTCTGTGATCCCATCTAAGGGGGCAAAGAAGTAGAAGCCTGTCACGTGCTTCTCTCAAAGTGCTGCAGGAGAGAGAGTTATGGAAATCACATACCCCAATCCCCTCAAAGAGAAAAAGGATCTATCTCCTACAGATTTTACTGTGACCCAAGTCACAATGGGGACATCTTCCGAAAGTCTTCAGGGGGAGGCTCTTTCTGCAGTTGACACCCTCTGTAAAAAGCTTCAGGAAATCAAGGAAGAGAAAAGGCAACTGAAGGAGTGAAACAAATATCTGCTCCAAGGCTTACAGAAGATGGGTAATGGGCCCGCTACAACTGCTGCCGAGAATTCTGAGCTTCTTAGCCAGGAGAAAATTAATGAGTATGCCAAAATCGGCGAGCAGGGTATGGCCCTTTCCACCTGGAGGAGCCAAATCCTCAAAGACAGTGAAAAATTGATCACCGAGTTCTCCAACTTGTACCTGAACATCAGTAAGGCGAATAAAGAACTCCAACCATTAGCAGGGCCCATATCAAAAGAGTTGGAACATGCCAGACTGCAACACGAGACCTTCAAACAAATGTTTGACTATTCAGTCGAAGATCTGGTCAAGTTCGACATCTTCGGCCATCCAAGGGCCCTCAAAAAAATCATGTCCACTCTGGACTACCAGGTGGATCAGCTAGAATTTATTCTAGAAAAGATTGACAAAGTCAAGGAAGAAGCCCTGGATGCGATGCACCAAATGGAACAAACTGTTCTTAATATGTCGCCAGGGTTACTTACTCCTTCCTTCACTTTAAAGAAAGCTGATGAAACCACCCGGATCTTCAAGGAGATCGCCTCTCAAGGAATGAGGCCAGAGGTCACATTTGACATAGAATCTATCAACAACCTGTTGGCCTGTAGGGACTTCATCGGGTTCCTCATTGAGGTGGAAAAGGACTATTCCAAACTCCCAGAGAAGCTCATAGATGAGCGGGAGACTTGTGAGGTGATAAGTGATAGGCACAAGGATCCTTCCCAGGATCAACTAGGGCCAATAATCAACAAGTTCATGGAATACCACTCTCAGTTCCATATCTTATCACCTGAGGAGCAACAAAAGCAGTCCACCCCCTTTTGGCCGCAAGATGATGATGACGAATAGCTACTGCTTCTTCTTCTTCTCCTTCTTCTCTTTCTCTTCTTCTTCTTTTTGGAAATATCTGGAGTATGTTGATACAAATGATGACATCATCCATGTTGCATCATGGGATGATGTCATCCATCAAGTTGTAAAAAGTCAACATGACTTTTAGATATTTTGTAAATATCTTTATAAATAGTTGTTGGTTCCTTTTTGCCTTCTTTTTTCTTCTTCTTCTATAAATACTCCAATACTTGTTGTATTGTGGGATGGATGGATATCTTTCAGATGAGAAATAGAAGTGAAGAAAAAAGACTTTGAGATTTTTTGTAACAGAAGAAAACAGTAATACAAATATTGAGACTTTGTGCTAAATAGCTATGTTATGCATCAGACCTTTCTTATGTTAGATCTGTATGTGTTTATTCTGTTAGATTCATATCTACTTTTTTGTCATTTATTCATCATCAGTATTGCTTTTCTCGTTTATGCAAGTAGGTTTGGCTCTGTTTACTACCAATCCCAAAACATAAACCTTCTGACCTTTCTGCTTTGGAATTCATTTCTTTTCTTCCTTCAGACCTGCTCTTTCTTCATTCCCTCTTCCTTTCCTTTATTTTCGCAGTCGGAAACACCCCTACTAGGATGAGATCCCAAACCCCCGAAGGCAGAATCTGTGAGACTTGCATAGATTCTTGCTGGTAGAATAGCAATAAACCAGTTTCGCTTTGCTGACTCAAAGAGGGGCTATGCCCTGCACACTGTTGGCTCGTCTATCCATAGATCTGCCCAGGTGACATATTTTCGGACCAACAGTTTTTGGCGACTCCGCTGGGGAACGAACAGATCTATCAGATCTTTGATAGTCATAGAATAGAAAATCAGAAAAATCAGAAGAATCACTATATGTTTGTAAATCTGAACTTTTTGTTAAAAATCTAAAAATTTGCAAAAGTGCTCCGAATTGAAAATTTTCTTCTGAGATCCATAGATCTGGCCTAGTTGGAGACCTTTAGTTCCCTGAGTTTTTATAAAAATCAATGTTTTGCCATAGATCTGAATTTTTGACTATTTTCTAAAAGTTTGAAACCCTTTGAAAAAAGTCAAAACCAGATCCAAAAATCAGCCTGCTAATATTCTTTGTCATCTTATCCTCATTGTTATTTGTCATTAACCACAATCGGTTTTCTGAAGAGGATAGTTTTTAAATATTTAGAAAAGTGTTTGCTGCTGGTTTTTGTCAGAAAAACCAGAAAATCAGCAAGTACAGCCAAAAAGAAAGTTTGAATCTACGCCATAACATTACAGATCTGGAAGGTACACTGGCGAGTGAACCTTTTATGCGCAACAGGAGAGCCCGTGGAGAATCTGATCCTACTTTCGATCTGCTTCAAAGGCATAATTTCAGCATAACACCGACGCATTTTTCAGCGCTAAGCTCGGCTGACCAGTCATCCAGGAGTGTCTCGCCTTCTCGAAGGAAGAGTCTTTCACAAGGGGCATTCACATCCTTTTGTAGTGCCTTGTTACTTAGTGGAACCGTGCTTCCAGCTCGTGTTCTCTTTCCGGCTTTTCAAATGGTAGTACCATGGGGAAACGCAATGGGTCCTTTGGCTTTACCACATCCAGTTCACGCGCTCCCTCACGGAAACCGAAAGAATTTTCCCAAATTTGATGGGAGCGGAAACCAAAGTACGGATTCCCACATATCTGCATTCATCATGTCATGCAGTATTTTGGATGTAACTCATGAAGATGTGTCGGTTCGCCTTTTTCTGGAAACCCTACAAGGACCTGCGGCTGAATGGTTTCAACATTTACCAGCTAGATCTATTACCATTTGGGCCACCTTGTGGGATGCTTTTGAAGATAGATACAAGCCTTCAGAGGATGCATTTGCATTATTATCATGGATCACTCACCTGAAGAAAGAGGCAAATGAGACCATGCGTGATTTTATCACCCGGTTCAATGCACTAATCAACCGTGTCCCTGTTGCCATGCTTCCAACGCCGAAAAATCAAAAGTGTTTCTTCGTAAACGCTATGAGCTCAAAAGTTAGTTTCTTGCTCCTTCAGGAACAAGTTGCCACCTTGATTCTTGCCCAAGCCGCTGCTATTCACATAGAAGATAATTTGATAATATCTGGCGAATTGAAAAAGGAATTAGCCAAGCCTAAATCTTTGGGCCCTTCGCCCACTACTTCGTCTAATCCAGCCTTTCAAAAGATGGCAAATGACTTGCTTGCATTGAAGAAGCAGTTGGCCCAGGCCTCCCCCAGTTCCTCATACCAGGATATTCCGTGGAGGAATTTTGTTCCTAACAATGTTTCGCAAAGGTCGCGCTTACCCGCAACCGCTCCGCAATTGGCAGTTGAGGCTCCTCCGGTCAACGCTCTGGCTGAAATCGAAGAAGAAGAGTAGTATTATGAAGAACCTTCGTCTCAGGGCGAAGATGATCAAGACGTCGGTGAACCGACTAGCGACTCTACTATCAGGTATATGGAATTTGATGAGGAAGAATATGATGAAGAAGAGGGTACCCAGGGATATGCAAGTAGACAGTCATACACTATTTTTACTCACTCGCAAGGAAAAGAAGTGAAAGTTGCTGCCCATGTCCAGCAGGAGAAGGCCATGTCAAACGCGCCTTCGATCATTGCTAAAAGAGGTAATCCTCTTCCTACTCAACTCCCTGGCAAATATTTTACAAGGAAACATTTTCCCCCTATCTCTCCTTCAAATCAATCCTCTCACGTTCCTACCAGGGCCAGTAATCCTATTCCATCATCGCGAGGTGAGGGACTCATTCCTTCACCAATGCAACCCTTGGCCACATTTGATATCATAGATCATGCAAAAAAGAGCAAGATCCAAATGTCTGAAGCCAAGTATCTTCAGTCAAATCCCGAACAGCTTGTAAGATTGACCAAGTATATTCAAAGTCAAGCTGTTGTATCTAATCAGGTTTCCCCAAAAGGAATCCTTTCCACTCCCCCTAAATCTCACATAAATGTTGCTTCAACATCTGCGTCAGGGAAGATAGAGCCTTTTTATCTTTCCCTCCTAATCAATGGACACAAGCTGAGTAACTGCATCATTAATTTCGGGGCTTCTGATAATGTCATGCCGGCAAAGGTCGCCCATGCTCTGGGCCTCACTCTTACCAAGCCTTTCGGCAGATGTTATTCCTTGGAAACCAAGCAGGTTCCATTGGTTGGCCAAATTAAAGATGCGCAATTCGCATTTGCGGCATTCCCAGATAAAAGAGTAAAGATGACAGTCCTCGTTGCTGACATTCCGGCAGCATATGGAATTTTGCTGGGAAGAAGTTTTTGCAACAAAGTTGGTGGGGAAATTCATATGGACTGGTCTAAAGCTAGGATTCCCGTCAAAGGTGTAATGCAGACTTTGGAGTCGGAATCACAAAAAAAGTACTTGGTTACTAGCTCTGAAGACCCCAAAGCTCAAATCCTTTTTGAATCATCAAGGATGGGGAACTATTTCTTGTCTACCGAGATGAACAAAACGGGTGTCCTCATTCAGGGAAAAGATCTTAATGAGATTTGGACCTTGTAGTTTGATGGCAGTTGCGCAACTAGTGGATGTGGCACTGGGGCTGTGCTGATATCTCCCGAAGAGGAGGTAATTCCTCTCTCTTTCAAATTACAGATTTTCAACACAAACAATACTACTGATTATGAATCTCTGTTACTCGGTATGCAAGCCGCAAAAGAAAGAGGAATTAAAAATCTAAAAGTACAAGGTGATGTAGAGCTAGTTGTAAACCAAGTCAAAAGGATTTACCAAGTAAAGAATGAGAGGCTTAGGCATTATCGTAATGCGGTGTGGGATAGCATCGAAGAGTTCGATGCTTTTTCAATTGAATCCATTCCAAGAGCTCAAAATGACATGGCCGATTCATTGGCTGTTTCAGCATCTCTTATGCTCCCTCACCCAGGTTTGAAAACAAACAAATACACCATTGAGGTGGTTTTCCGCCCAAGCGTGCCAGAAAATTCTCAGCATTGGCAGGTGTTCAACAACGATAATCAACTCATTGCCTTTCTAGAGAAGGCGAAGAATTTTAAAGAATTGCAGTTTGAGGGATCTACTTCCACTTGCCATGAATCAGTCACCAATCAAGGTGATGAATCTGAAGGGAACGAAGGCATATGTCAGCTCAAAGGGAATAAAATCCCAAAGGGCCTGGTTTCTCTGGAGCTGTTGTTCGACAGGCATGATCATTTTGTGAAAAAGAAAATGCAAGATGACCCTGACTCATCCCCAGAAACTGAACCAGTCAATATAGGTTCGATGGAGCACCCGCAATTTGTGAACATTGGCAAATGTTGCACACCTGAGGAGAAACAGAAATTTGTCAAGTTGCTAAAAAAATATATGGACGTGTTGGCATGGTCCTATGCCGATCTAAAATCTTTCAAGCCAAAGGACGTTCAGCATGACATTCCGTTGAAAGAAGATGTCAAATCCTTTCGCCAGAAGTAGAGGCACTATAATCCTAAGATTTTGGGGACTATCCAGGCTGAAATTCAGAAGATGCTGGATGTAAGAATCATCTTTCCTATCCACCACAGTACTTGGGTAGCAAATATTGTGCCAGTGCGCAAGAAAAACGATGAGATACGCATATGCGTAGACTTTCGCAATTTGAACCAGGCTTCCTTGAAAGACAACTACCCACTTCCGATAATGGATCAAGTTCTGCAAGCAGTAACTGGATCAGAGATGTTGTCCATGCTTGATGGTTTTTCAGGCTATAATTAGATTGAAATTTCAGCTGAAGATCAGTTTAAAACAGCATTCACTACTCCCTGGGGTACATTGGCCTACAGCAGGATGCCGTTTGGCCTAACTAATGCTGGCGCCATTTTTCAGCGGGCCATGGACTTTGCATTCAAAGGTATGATGGGGAAATTCATTGTGGTTTATCTAGATGACTTAACCATGTTCTCTAAACAACGAAATGATCATTGTGATCATTTAGAGCAAGTGTTGGCCAGGTGCCGAGAACATGGGATTTCCCTAAACCCAAAAAAGTCTGTTTTTGGAGTCACGGAAGGGAAGTTGCTAGGGCATGTGGTTAGCAAAGAAGGAACAAAGATAGATACCGAAAGAGTTAAGGCTATTCAAAGCCTTACTCTACCTACAAGCAAGACTGGTGTTCATTCTTTCTTTGGAAAGGTGAACTTTCTCAGGTGTTTTGTTCCTGAATTTGCTGAGAAGACCCGTCACATATTGAACATGATGAAGGGGTCACCAACTTTCAGATGGAGCGAAGAGGGGAAAAGGTCATTTGAAGAAATAAAAGCTTCCGTTGCTCATGCACCAGTCTTGGTATGTCCCGATTTCTCCAAGGACTTCATCATGTACAGTTACGCATCTGAGCATACTGTGTCCGCAATCTTAATGCAAAAGAACTCAGAGGATGTTGAATCTCCGATCGCATTCATGAGTTCTCCCCTCAAGCCTCACGAACTAAAAATGACTCAATTGGAGAAGCATGCCTTTTCCATTGTCAAAGCTATGAAGAATTTCAGGTATTACATTCTAAACTCACATACGGTGGTGCTAGTCCCTGACATGGCGGTGAAATCAATTCTAACTCAGCAGGAGTTAGGAAGCTTGTGAGGAAATTGGATCGCAAAGGTCCAGGAGTATGACCTGGATATTAAACCAACCAAGCTGGTGAGGGGAAAGGGCTTGTGTCAGCTAATGGCTGAAAACAAAGATTCAGAAAACCCTGATGACAGGGGTGACTACACCGATGAAGCACAGAACCGGCTGGAAGAACCTGATTCGCTGCCTTTGGTCCTATTTGTTGCAACTAGTGATGAATGGTACTCTGACATCGCTTTCTTCCTTACCTACGGTGAATGCCAAATGCACCTAACTACAAAGGAGAAGTGCACTATAAAGCTCAGAGCAGCTAAATATGTCATCTGGGATGACGGTTTATATAAACGTGGAATAGATGGCATCTTTTTGTGATGTGTTGACAAACCTCAACAGGTAAAAATACTGGAAATTTTTCACAATTCAGCCTGTGGGGGGCATTTCTCTTCCTCCGTGACTGCACACAAGATCATTCGAGCCAGGTACTATTGGTCGACGCTCTTCTAAGATACAGCCACCTGGGTGGCAAAGTGTGAACCCTGCTAGCAATTCGTTGGCAAGCCCAAGTTGGCTGCCTTTCCCCTAAGGCCGGTCATTATCAATGAACCATTCAGACAATGGGGAATTGATTTTATTGGTGCACTCAATCCTCAATCGAGTGTCGGACATAGCTATGTCCTTACAGCAACGGATTACTTCACCAAGTGGGTGGAAGCCATACCTGTCAAGCATGCCACTTCTGAGGTGGTTTGCAATTTCATTAAAGAAAATATCATTGTCAGGTTTGGTGTTCCAAACAAAATTGTTGCTGATAATGCTTCTAACTTCTCCTCATGGGAAGTTATTAGTTTTTGCTATGAATATGGGATAACTTTGGCTCACGCCTCAGACTATTACCCTCAGGGAAATGGTCAGGCGGAATCCAGTAACAAGAACTTGGTGACCATCATACGGAAGTTAGTAGATGAGAATCAGCGAATGTGGCACAAGTCTTTGTACGACGCTTTGTGGGCCGATCGTATTACTCCCAAGAGATCTCTCGGCATGTCACCTTTTCAAGTGTTATATGGCACTGATGCCGAACTCCCCATTTCTGTGGAACTTCCTGCTCTGCGCTTGGCATGAGCTATCGAAGATGAAACTTTCCAAAATTCTCTAGAAAAGAGAATCACGTATCTGGCAGAACTTAAAGAAAAGAGAGTACGGGTGGTCAACAGGATCACTGAACATCATAATCAAGTTAAGAGGCTGTTTGATAAGAAGGCCAAGCAGAGGGATTTTCAAGTGGGAGATCTCATCCTTTTTCGGGACAAGCGGAGAGAGCCAAAGGGCATGCACGGAAAGTTTGATTCCCTGTGGAGAGGGCCCTTCAAGATCAAGTAGCTCAATGGAGAGAATATCTTCTATCTCTCATATCTGGATGGAACCGAGCTCCCGCTTCCTTATAGCAGGCAACATTTGAAGATCTTCAGGAAGTAGAGCTTGCTCTCTTCTTTATACAGTTTGCTTTAGTTGTGTGTTTACTTTCGTCGTGTGTTTGCTTTCGGTTTATTGTGTGTTTCCTTTGTTCTCCCTCCGGTCACCCTTGTTTTTGACTCTGTTACCCAATGGTTAGGCACATGATATCTGGGATTCTCTACCCCCGAATTTTCTCAGGGATAGTCCCCAGAAAGAGCCAGCTGTTATTTCGTAAAATTGACAAGGGCAATTTTACCGATAACCATACCAAAATTTTGTTCCGATCCCTCGTTGGGGATCCCTTGCGTTCGAAATGTTGCAAATCCCTTCCCGGGAAATCTGGTTTCTAAACTTAGTCTTTTTGGTCTTTTTTGACTGGGCACATGGAATTACTATGTAACATCAACTTTTGGTGCGCCCCCTTTAAACCCTTTGGCGCATACTTTTCAGTGTCAACACACCTTTTCGTGCGCCAAAGTATGTTGAGTCTTCCCTGCGTGCGCCAAGGCGCATGCGCCTTCGTGTTAACACAACGTTTGTTGCGCCCCTTTTTGGTGCGCCAAAGGGTGCACATAATCTTTTGTCAACACACTTTTTGGTGTGCCAAAGGGCGCACATAATCCCATGTCGACATAGCTTTTGGTGCGCCAAAGGCATGCTTAATTTCATGTAGGAAAATGCTTTCATGCGCCAAAGGGCACATGCTTTTCCATGTCGACAGCAACTTTCATGCACCCTTTACAAAGTGGGTGGCGCATTTATGACTAGCTCAGCTATATATATGTTTTTGCGTGCCCAAAATGTCATTTTCACTAGTCGCAGAGCACGTGATTTATTTTATCAAAGTCTGTCAGCCCCTGCCTCGTCATTTTCAATGCTTTGTGGACCCGTTACACGTCTCTTACTACTTATCCGGGTAAGAGGTTCTTACTTCTCTTGTGTGTTTTACGTTTTTGGTTCTTGTTGTGCTTGGTGGCCTAGTTTTGGTTTGAAATATTGAAATATTGATCTGGTTCCCTTCCCCCCCTTCTTTTTTGTTGTTTGTCTTTCCATTTTCCTCCTCTTTCTAGAACTACTGGTAGAGGGAGTTGTCTAAAAGCATGGCCTGAAACCCTTTGGATTGAGCCATTATATATCCCAAAACAATCTTGGAAATGAAAGAAAGAAAGAAGGGTTGAACCATGTAAAAAATGTTTTTTTTTTCCTTTTCGCGCATCTGACCACCTTGCAACATGAACAAAACCCACGCTAATGGCGCACCCATTTTGACTGTTGTATCATTAACTTCTGCGCCCTTAGGGCGCGCCTCCTTCACATGCTGCAAGTGCTAAACTTGCACCCCAATGGCACGCCAACCTTCCTTGTTGCATCACATTTCCATTCGCTAATGACGCACCCAGCATCTATGTAACACCGGCTTTATCTGTGCCAAGTGTGAAGTTATAAAGGCGCAGGTGCTTTCCTCATCACAGCAACATCATGTTATGTAAACCCTTCATGCGCCGCACCATATTCACTTTGGCACACAAAAATTTCCTGTTACACAAACTTTCCATGTGCCAAAGGGCGCACCAAATCCAAATGCAACATGAAAAATCTATGTGCCAAAGGGCACATCCTGTCACTATGTAACACAAAGTTTTCATGCACCCTCTACAAAATGCAACCTGCAGTATGCATGTGCCATGCGCCTTTGGCGCCAGTTTAACCTTTGCAACACACCTTTCCTATGCGCCTTACCTATTTAGCCCTGTAAGCTACAATTTTCATGCGCCCTGTGCCCTGAGCCTAATAATAACTAACTCTTTCTTTTGTTGGCACTTCAATGGGAAATCAAATGACTGATTCAACCTTTCTACATTAGGTTTCACTTCTTCTTCATGTAGATCAACAACTGAGTTCGAAAGAACATATGTCTACATCCAGCAAGAGACCCATCAAATCTAAAGGAAAGGCTAAACTTACAGAGGAAGAAATGAAATATAAATATCAGAGGGTCAGAATGCCCGAGTCCTAGGCCGAGTGCAACATGGACGTCAGAGATTCAGAATTTGGACAAACTAATCGGCAGTGCCCTGCACTTCGTCAGAGGAATCCCCGTCAGCACCATCAACAATGAATTTATGATGGTGGTTGCCCAGTGTTACAACAAGGACACAAGGTGTGTCGAAAACAGCAAAGGCGAGGTAGTCATTAACCTCACTGCCTATCATTTTGAGATAATACTCAGCATCCCTCACCACCGGCACTTTGTGGCCGTCAGCCAAGCGGAGTGCATTAAGGCCTGGGATGAGAATGAGGATCAATGTATGCAACTAATGAATGAAATCTATCTGAAGAACAAGAAGGTAATAACCCGGTGGCCCCAAATCATCCACCGCATTAACTTCTCAGAAGAGTTCAGTGACACCATTACATTCCTTAGCAGGGTCTTCGGGCTTTCTGATGCCCATTATTTCCATAAATGGATGCTACGGTACTTAGAGACCATGAACAAGATTATGCCTGATCAGCGCTTTTGCTGGGGAGAAATTATAAGTAGCACAATCTCCGAACAGCTACAAAAATTCAGCACAATGGGGACATTTCATATGAACTCCTACGTGGTCTACGTTGCAGCATCAGAGAGCGACTATCCAGGCCTGACACAGAGTGGAGTTTGGCCTCAGGTCAAAATATACGAGTATTATCCAGAATTGAGGCTGGAGAATAGCATCTCCCAATTCACCAAAATCAACGATGCATTCTTCTACCACATCATCTTCCTGTTAAGGCCGAATATGACTTATGGTCGCACGACCAAAAGCATAGTGGTAGCCACTGAGAAATGGGGAGCCCTGTTCACCTAGTTTCCTACATTCACCTATCTAAGGGCTGCCAACTTTTTGGGAGAGCCAACTAGGCTACTGAGGTATGCTAGACCTAAGCTGATTCTGCTGGAACTGTCAAGGTAGCTAATCACATACCACGAAAAATGCCTTAAAAAAAAGAAGGGTGGAACTCCTTTCCCCCTCACAGTAGGCCGATATACATGCTCTACCCACCATAAGGCAAAGGAAATGTTCGCAAAGCTGGAGTTACTCAATTTGAAACATGACTTCCCAGCCAGGCCTACCTTTGACCTAAGGAGCTATCTACCAAGGGTGAAACTTGATCCAATCCATGTTCCTCAGATCAAGGATATTTACATTGACATCCTCCATGAGGTGGAGCTCAGAAGGAAGGATCATTCTCACCTAGCATTGGCAGAAATTATCCAATATGGGGTAGCCATTGTCCCCAAAGGCTTCCAAACTAAGGAAGATGAAGTAGACAAGGTATATACTAACACAAATGGGGACGATTGGCCCTTTTCGGCCATTGATAGAACTAAGGCTCCTCCGATAATTGAGGACAGGGTCAAGGAGACTCTGCGGAGGACAGAACATTGGTGCCAGATGAATGGCCTAATCTACCTCGGGGTTGATTTCACAACATCCCGATTGGGCAATGCACCTCCACAATCCAAAAAGCAGCCTAAAGACAAGGGCAAAGGCGTAGAAGGTGAATCCAGCACCATTCAGGAAGAAGCCCCTGAGAGTCCTCCTTCCGTGGCACCTGAGCAGGTAATATCTCTGGTCACACCAGAGAAAGGAGCAGAAGAGGATATTCCCATTGGCCCATCCACTCAGGATGTCAGCATTGTTACAACAACTGAGGTCCCTTCCATCCCTTCTTCTTCTCTTCCTTCCCCTCCTCGAGCAACTTAAGCGACCATCCCTTTGGTCATGTCCTCTTCCCCTTCTTCTATTGTTTCCCCCGCCTCTTCATCTATCTTTTCTTCCCTTGTTGATCTGTCCTCCTCCATTTCTTCCCTCATCTCCGAGCTCCCTTCCCTTCCTATGTCTTCCGCAGGTGCAGTTTCCTTTCCTTCCATGGTCACTTCTTCAGCTATTCTCTCAATGCCACTACCACGTGTCTCCATGTTTTTCCCCTCTTCTACTGCAGTTGCCCCCTCCTCTGTTTTCGGTCCTTCTACCGTGGGTCTAGCTTGGATCTCTCAGCAGCTAAGTCAGCAAAAGAGGAAATTTCCCATCACTCTGATGGACTTTTCTGTGATCCCATCTAAGGGGGCAAAGAAGCAGAAGCCTGTCACGTGCTTCTCTCAAAGTGTTGCAGGAGAGAGAGTTATGGAAATCGCATACCCCAATCCCCTCAAAGAGAAAAAGGATCTGTCTCCTACATATTTTACTGTGACCCAAGTCACAATGGGGACATCTTCTGAAAGTCTTCAGGGGGAGGCTCTTTCTGCAGTTGACGCCCTCTGTAAAAAGCTTCAAGAAATCAAGGAAGAGAAAAGGCAACTGAAGGAGCGAAACAAATATCTGCTCCAAGCCTTACAAAAGATGGGTAATGCGCCCCCTACAACTGCCGCCAAGACTTCTGAGCTTCTCAGCCAGGAGAAAATTAATGAGTATGCCAAAATCGTTGAGCAGGCTATGGCCGTTTCCACTTGTAGGAGCCAAATCCTCGAAGACAGTGAAAAAGTGATCGCCGAGTTCTCCGAATTATACCTAAACATCAGTAAGGTGAATAAATAACTCCAAGCATTAGTAGGGCCCATATCAGAAGAGTTGGAACATGCCAGACTGCAACACGAGACCTTCCAACAAATGTTTGACTGTTCAGTCAAAGATCTGGTCAAGTTCGGCGTCTTCGGCCATCCAAGGGCCCTCAACAAAATCATGTCCACTCTGGACTACTGGGTGGATCAGCTAGAATTTATTCTAGAAAAGATTGACAAAGTCAAGGAAGAAGCCCTGGATGTGATGCACCAAATGGAAAGAATTGTTCTTAATATGTCGCCAGGGTTACTTACTCCTTCCTTCACTTTAAGGAAAGCTGATGAAACCACCTGGATCTTCAAGGAGATCGCTTCTCAAGGAACTAGGCTAGAGGTCACATTTGACATAGAATCTATCAACAGCCTGCTGGCCTGAAGGGACTTCATCGGGTTCCTCATTGAGGCAGAAAAGAACTATTCCAAACTCCCAGAGAAGCTCATAGATGAGCGGGAGACTTGTGAGGTGATAAGTGATAGGCACAAGGATCCTTCCCAGGATCAACTAGGGCCAATAATCAACAAGTTCATGGAATACCGCTCTCAGTTCCATATCTCGTCACCTGAGGAGTAACAAAAGCAGTCCACTCCCTTTCGGCCGCAAGATGATGATGACGAATAGCTGCTTCTTCTTCTTCTTCTTCTTCTCCTTCTTCTCTTTCTCTTCTTCGTCTTTTTAGAAATATCTGGAGTATGTTGATACAAATGATGACATCATCCATGTTGCATCATGGGATGATGTCATCCATCAAGTTGCAAAAAGTCAACATGACTTTTAGATATTTTGTAAATATCTTTGTAAATAGTTATTGGCTCCTTTTTGCCTTCTTTCTTCTTCTTCTTGTATAAATACTCCAATACTTGTTGTATTGTGGGATGGATGGATATCTTTCAGATGAGAAATAGAAGTGAAGAAAAAAGACTTTGAGCTTTTTTGTAACAGAAGAAAATAGTAATACAAATATTGAGACTTTGTGCTGAATAGTTGTGTTATGCATCAGACCTTTCTTATGTTAGATCTGTATGTGTTTATTCTGTTAGATTCATATCTACTTTTTTGTCATTTATTCATCATCAGTATTGCTTTTCTCATTTATGCAAGTAGGTTTGGCTCTGTTTACTACCAATCCCAAAACGTAAACCTTCTGACCTTTCTGCTTTGGAATTCATTTCTTTTCTTCCTTCGGACCTGCTCTTTCTTCATTCCCTCTTCCTTTCCTTTCTTTTCGCAGTCAGAAACACCCCTACTGGGATGAGATGCCAAACCCCCGAAGGTAGAATCTGTGAGACTTACATAGATTCCTTCTGGTAGAATAGCAATAAACTAGTTTCGCTTTGCTGAGTCAAAGAGGGGCTATGCCCTGCACACTGTTGGCTCATCTATCCATAGATCTGCCCAGGCGACAGATTTTCAGACCAACAAGACTCAGACATATTTGGTGCTTTGGGTAGAACACGTGAAAATCATGACTTGATTGCACATACGGAGTAGATAAGGTGCCAACCTAGTGACAGGTTGGCATAGGAAGGAGCATACCTACAATAGAAGATTCTAGAAGCACATCATGGTAAAAAGTGGAAAGCTCAAGCCTAAAGGAGCATGCTCACATGGAGGACCACATTCAGACACTTGGCATCGGATCTAAGGATGCTAGAGGTTGATTTGGAAATCCGAAAATCCTATATATACAAGTGCCTACAGAAGTAAAGAGAGGGAGAAATGGATAGATGGTAGAGCTCTGCAGAAATACTACAAGAACTTTGTTAGGTTTCGGTAATTATGCTTAGGGAAGGATGTAAGAAGGGTAAGGGGGTGGTATAATCCTTATTTTGAGAGCATAACCACATATGTCCAGTTATAATGCATGAATGCAGTCTGCTTCTCTATGACATTCTATAATGGCTCCATGAATGTATTGAGGTTACCAGGTTACATGAATATGAACATCGATGATTCTAATGCATACATATTTCTCATAGTTCTTTTTCATTTATGTTTATGATTAAGTATGGATACTTGTACAAATTAATTTTGTTTTGGTATAAGTTATAAAATTTTTTAAGCTCTTTCTGTTTGAAATGAATGCAAGGATCTAGAAGTCGTTCTGAAGCTGTATGATGCTTGCTTTGTTTTATTTCCCTTCAAATCTCTTAAACATGGATGATAGATTATTTTTCCCATTAAACTCACATAAAAGAGAGACTCAGCACCCCCACATGCCTTCGGTGAGTGCCCATCGCCCGATAGGTGATAGGCTGGTGCGCATAGGGTTCCTTTATTTTGTAATAGAGGTAAAAATGACTACATCTTGGTTCCGTTGCTGGGACCTCTTTTCAAAGTTATAGTGAGAAATGGAATACATAATGATCTGTATGATGAGAAATGATAGATATTTTAAATTTTGAAAGTGTTTAATCATGGTTCAGGAGCATGGAGGATGAATTTGATTAGAGATTCAACACTGGACCTGAAGTTTGATGAACATAGATGGGTAGAAGTGAACTTCTACCATGATTTGTATGAAACGTTTTTTTGTTGCTTCCCAGTAGAAATGTATGAATGGATCTCAGCATATGCATCTAGATCAGAGATGGTATTTTAGATCGTGCATGTGGACCCAAAAATAATACCAAAGGCTGTAGGATGTATATCTGACGTGGACTCATGGTGTGGATCATTTGTGGGAGGGTGCGTTAGCTAGCTACACTCTAGAGTACACTATTTACACATATTCTTTCCAGGAAGTTACTGAGATTGAATTTTTGTAGGAGCCCAGAGGATCATTTCTATGTGTTATCCCCCTAGTAATGAAGATCTTGATCATTACTTTGAGTTTAGAGGAATTGCCAATGGCCACCTAAACCATTTTGAGCATTGGGAAAGGTAGATAGGGTGGAGGAAGATGGAAGATATTACGATGGAGAAAGAAAGGGATGAGAGATGAATCAAGTATAGTGAAGCACGTGAAATGGAGATTGCTAGGCAATGTGAAGCTGCAAGTGTGATGGATCTATGGAGGTAGACGTTGCGGGAAGCAGTTGAGGTTCACACGGAGGATGTGGAACCTGAGCAATATATGGTACCCCATCTTGGCAAGAACATAAGAGAGACCCCTTTGGCTTCTGATGAGAGTTCATCACATGGAGGGAGAATATTTTTTGGCATGTATCTTAACCCACCTAGTGACCGAATCCTGGCACTTGGTTTTCCAGATCAAGGGAGGAGTATCATTGACCCAGTTGATATCAGTGAAAGTGAAAGATCTACACCTAGGAGGTACAATTTTTCAGCTTCCACTTCTATGGCTACACATATTCTAGTATTCGAAGGAGTATTTGGATAAGGAGAAAGTATAAAAGCCTTCGATCTCACGTCTGGGAGTGACAGAAGGTACAATAGTGGTAGTGGGGAATTATCATAGAACATCGGCACACAGTTTAATAGAACCTTGGGGATACTTGGCATGATTACTACAGGACCTGGTGGTTTTGGTGGATTCTAGTGGGTTAGGAGGGATAGGACCTCATGGACCTAGTGGTTCTGGTGGATCTGGTGGCTTAGGAGGCACGTGACCTAGTGGATTTGGCAGCGGAGGAAACATCGGAGGAAACCAAGGCTCTGGCTTAGGAGGAAAAGGGCCCCAGCTACCCACTCAATTATTCTTTGAGATGTCTTTACATTTTCTAGATTATAAAGGTATTGAAAATGTTGCAAAACATGTTCACAAGTGTGAGCTACTATGGCGCACAAAGGGGATCAAAACCTCAGAAGCGGAAGGCTAGTCAATTTTCAACAATGTTACATGGGCACATGCATAGCTGGTATAGGAAATATGACCATCATCAAATGGTGGTGGATTATACTACTTTAAATAATTCCTTCTTGGCATAATTCCACATCCCTGAGTTTGAACAAAAGAGCATCAACACCATGAAGGAGATCCAACAAGGAATGGCAGAGAGTGTGTGGGAGTATGATGTGCACTTCAAAACTCTCTTGTCTAAGTTATCATATGATATTCACCATTCGCAGCATTCTTAGTGGTTTTTTAGAGGGTTGATCACCCCTTATAGAAGGTCCTTATCTCATAAAACTTTTGTAGACCAGTGCAAGGCATTATAAGTTGCTTTGCATGCTGAGGTGGTATGAAGCGTTCATACTGGTGTTAGCCCGTTCCTAGAGGCTCAAATTTCTGATATGGCTAAGTAGCTGGAGAATTTGTCTATGAACTCATCCCATGATATTCCCAGTGGTTTATAGTGTATAGATTGTGAGGTGGAGGGGTATGCCAAGGATAGTTTCCCCTGAAGGATAGTACAAGCCATAACAGTAGACTGTGAAATTTTTCATCGGGACCATGATACAAGTAGATGCCCCTTGTTATAGCACATAATTCAGAAGAATGTTTATTGCTACTGTAAGATCTGCACCTCTTTAACCCATGATACTGAGGATTGTAGGCTCATCGATCAGATCCATGAGGCCATTGATCATGGGGTATGCCAAATCAGCATTGCCTGCAGTTCTAAAGGTGATGGTCACCGTTATGAAGAGTTCACAGATAAAGGTACACAAAAAAGGGGATTTCATGGAGGATTTTGTGGTCATGGTAATCGCAGAGGAGGAAGAAGTGAGTTCCCACATGGAACCTATTTTAATTTTGATTCTACGGAGCATTAAATATGAGAGTATCCAGACCTATTGCAGTGCCCATGGTACATAAAGAAGCACAAGTATGAGGAGTGCCCTGAGTTATCTGAGCACATGAATCAGAAACACCAGAAATACAAGGGCGCTGCAATGGTAAGTATTAATAAGACATGCATACAATGCATGCTGCATGGGTGACATGTGATGTAGGATTGGAATCTATTTTAGTAACAACAAGAGTAGAGGCCATGCGCGTAAAGGAAATACTAAGGCATAGGACCCTGGTTTCAAGAGAGGAAGTAGTTCATGGGAAGTACCCAGACCCTGCACATCAAAAGTAATTGTATCAAGATACCATGGATGTCATTTGGAGTTTATAAGGGGAAGTCCAGTGTTTAAAGGAGCATTCCAGGAGGGAGGAGAAAAGGAGGAAGATCAAGCTACCAAGAGATGACCTGGATGAGGTCAGGAAAGTTTGTAAAATAATAACACAAGATAATCTTATTCCCTTGTTAGGGGCATGGTTGAGGGAGAAGGTACCACACGCCGAAGGAGAGCATGAGAGGTAGTTATTACATGTGAACCTTCCCCCTCATAGCCTTGACTATGAAAAGGAAATCACATTGAATGTAGTCATGGATGGATGGCTCCTTAGTAATATCCTCATTGACACAGACGCGGAGGTCAATGTTCTCACTTTGGATGCATGGCATTAGATGGGGACACCTATGTTACAACCCTCTTCAAATGTATTGTATATGGAAAATAAGATGAAGGCAATCCCCATTGGTGTCTTAAAGGATGTAGCTATCAATATTTAGGGAGCTAAGTTTACTGGGGACTTCAAATTCTTAGTGCTTGCTGAGGCAGATAATTTCCTAGCACTACTTAGGAGCCCATGGTGTTACAAGAACAATGCGGACATTTGGTTCAAAAAGGGGTACATTAGCTTTTAAAATAAGGAGGAATGCGTCATTATACCCCTGTCTAATGGGAAGTCAACACCCTATACTAGACCTTTGGGGGAAGAGGTCCTAAATAAGATATATGTGTGCTCAATCAAGGATCTAGAGATAATCCATCCTATCGATGGATTCTCCAGTTTGAGGATGCTTAGTCAATAAGTGACACCACGAGTCTAGCATGTGATAATTGGGTGAATGGGACATATGAATTGATCGGATGACACTTGAGAGGATTGGTAAAAAAAGTAACAAAGGTGCATACAGTTCGGCACCTAGGAGGAAAAGAGCTACCTAAGTATTAAGAAGGGGCCTTCCCTGAGATCTTTTTACATGAGATGTAAGATCAATGGAAGGAGGAGAAGGAACGAAGGGGGGTGTTAAGTTATGTCCTACTCGACACATTGGTATGGTTGTGGGCTCCACATCAAGAGAGCCTTTTGGAATGGCGGGAGGTGAGAATTTCTCTCTCTGTCAGGTTTTCTAGAAGCAACATGCCCACTGCCATCAAGGACTACTATGGTAAGGAACTCACCTCTTTCCATGTCCAAGCTTGTGAGAAGGTCTGGAGAGAAAGCTTGGAAGCTTTATCACCATCCGTCTGGGTACATAACCTATATTCTACACTACAGGGTTATGCGCGTGCATAGTACATACATTTTGAGACATGCTACCAAATAGGAAATTGGCAAGAGTTAATAGCTGACCTCATTCAAAAGTTTGAGTACTGAAGTACCCAACCATCATTTGATAAGCCATTCTAGGTTGTGAAGCACCTTACCATGGGGGATAGTGCCATGACAGAAGCTAGGTTATTGGAATTTCTAGGTGGACTAGGTGTAGAGGCGCGCTTTGAAGAAGAGGTAGAAGAAGAAGAAGAGATCCAACTTGAGCACACGTGCTTGGAAAAGGAGAAAGGGAAATTAGTATATGTTATTAATGGGGATGAATTAGAGAGCTTGGATGTTAACCATTATGTAGGGACACGTGAGGTAGTGGACAGTGTTGATGCTCACGCACATGCCTACCATGAGCCCTTAAAGACAAAAACGGTTAACATTGGCTCAGGAGAAGAACCTAAGGAAGCTATTATTGGAGATTATTGGTCATAGAAGGAGATCTCTAAGATCATTGAGCTTTTGCGTGAATTTGAGGATTTATTTCCATGTGGGTACCATGAGCTCAAAGGCATCTACCATTCCTTGGGGGAGATGAGGATAAATTTGAAGGACGGTGTGCACCCGGTCAGGAAGAGACCCTACCAGATGAATCCCAATTTATGCGTAAAGGTAAAGGAAGAGATAAACAAAATGATAGCTTTTGGGATTATTAAAGCTGTGGAAGAATCGGAACGGATAAGTCTGATGGTAATAAGCATCAAGAAGGATGGACAGATCAAGATCTGTATGGATTATAGGGAGTTGAACGTAGTGTGTGTCATCAATCCTTTTCCAACCCCATTTATTGAAGAAATTTTGGAGGGAGTCACTAGGCGTGAAATCTATTCCTTTACGGATGGATTTTCATGGTATCACCAAGTCTGGATTGCAAAGGAAGACAAGGAGAAGACAACTTTCACCAATGAATGGGGAATTTTTGCTTACACGGTCATGCCCTTTGGCTTGAAGAATGAGCTTGTTGTTTTCTCGCACATAGTAGTACAGGCATTCCAAGAATTCATCCAAAAATTTCTTCAGGTCTATTTGGATGATCGGATGAGGCATGGGCTAGTGAAAGACCATTGTGATAATTTGAGGCTGATGTTTGAGAGGTGTTAGCAGTTAAGGATATCCCTCAACATTAAAAAGTTGTGTCTTTGCTACACCCTTTGGGACTTTATTGGGGCATATCATATGTAAGGAGGGCTTGCTAGTAGATCCTGCCAAGTTTGCAATTATTATGGGATTGGGGAAGCCTACTAGCGAGAGCACAGTGCCTAGATTTCTTGGGCATACTGGCTATTATAGGAAATTCATCAAGGGGTATGCCAAGATCACTATGCCTCTATAAGAATTTCTTAGACATAAAAGTTCCTTCCATTAGGGAGAGGTGCAGCAGAAGGCATTTGACACATTAAAGGATAGGCTTGTCACCGCACCTATATTACGTTTTCCCTCTTAGGACAAGCCCTTCCATGTTCATGTAGATGCCTCAAGAACCACCATTAGAGCAGTGCTTGCTCAGTTGGGTGAAGGAATTTTTTATCATCCTCTATGTTTTACAATAAGGAAGTTGACTATAGCAGAGCAAAATTACACTACGACTGAGCGTGAAGTATTATCAATGATCTATGCGCTTTTCAATTTTAGACAGTATCTACTGGAAACACCCTACATATTTTACACCGACCACATGGTGTTAAAGTACTTGGTGAACAAGCTCGTTCTACAAGGGCACATATGTCGGTGGGTTCTATTACTTCAAGAGTTTGAGTTTATGGTAGCTATGAATCCTGGAAAGAGTAACTGTGGACATGATCATCTATCAAGAATTGATTCAGGGGTGGACACGTAGAGTATTGAAGATACTATAGTAGACATGAAACTATTTAGGTTACAGTGCGTGCCCTCAGATTTGGAGGAGATTGCAGTATTCCTAAAGGAAGGTGTGGCACTAGAAGGGATGAAGGAATTAGAAAGAAAGCAACTATCCATACGCGTTGTGCCCTACATGTTGACTAGTGGGGACTTATACAAGTTAGGGAGTGATGAATTTTTACACAGGTGTGTACTAGATCATGAGCACCTTGTCATCATAGAGGAAGCACATGAAGGAAGTCTGGGTGGACATTATGTAAGTAACAACATTGCGTGTAAAATTTTAATGGTAGGATTGTGGTGGGAAACTCTGTATAAGGATTGCAAGGACTATTGTAAAGCATGTGACCATTCTCAACACATTGGCAAACCAAGAAATAGAGATGAAATGCCTTTTCACCCTATCCCTAGCGCTAAACCTTTTGAGAAATGGGAAATAGACTTTTTAGGCCCTATTGCACTAGCAACATGTAGGAATGGATCACACTATGTAATCACTTGTACAGACTATCTAATAAGGTGGGTAGAGGCGACCCTAGCTAAAGACTACACAGCAGCCACAATGACAAGATTGTTTTGGGAGATCATTATCACGAGGTATGGATGTCCTTTAAGTTTAACCAGCGATAGGGTTACACATTTCTTGAATGAGACTGTGAGGATCCTGTTAGGAGAGCTCATGGTAGCTCATCACAAGACTACCCCTTATCACCCACAAGAAAATGGAACCGTAGAAGCATTCAAAAAAATACCAAGTCACACCTTGACGAAAATTTGTGATGTCGGAAGAAAGATTGGGATGACAAGGTATCAGCCATATTATGGGCTTACAAGACAACTTATAAAAGGTTGAAGAAAGCCACACCATTTCAATTAGTTTTTGGTACAGAAGTGGTTCTTCCAGCTGAATTCATGTTACCTTCTCTGTAAAAAGTGCACACAAGAGGGCTAGATGATGAACAAGCACTGGAAGAGAGAATTGATGAACTGATGAAACTAGATGAAAGACAATCACTCGTCAAGTGGAGCCAAACAACAGAAAAAGAAAAAATCATAGCATGATCGCCACATCAGAAACAATAATTTTGAGGTTGGGCAGATGGTCTTATAGTATGATTCTAAGTTTTTGTTCCATCCTGGGAAGTTGAAGGTCTATTGGTTAGATCCCTTATAAAATCTCATACATCCTTGATTCGGGCACGTGCTAGTTACAAGCGCTGGATGGAACGAAATTTCCTGGAAACTTCAATGGGAGTAGGCTAAAGCCCTACTATAAATAAGTCTTCTTGGTGTTTGTAAATAAGGTAGTTTTTCCAATTAATTTAGAATTTCCTTTATGCATTTCTTTTCTTGTGTTCCCATTTCGTGTTGTTGTTTTTTTACACCTTGGGCACTGGTAACCTTATTACTTGAGGATTTGTAAGTGCGTAGAGGACCGCACATCATTTGAGTGTGGGGTGGAGCAATGTGAAGGAGAGCATGGGTAAAGGGACATGGAAGTTTATGTTCAAAATCCCAGGTGAATGGCCCTGTTGAAGGAGGTGCATGAAAAGAAAAGATGGAAAAGGATGGTTGGTGTCAAGATAAGGCTACTTTTAGATCACACGTATAAAGGAGGAAAAACTGCATAAGCAACCTGAGGTAGGAAAGAGAAAAAAATAGGACGGAAGAAGTGCCTTTGGCGCTAGTGACGTGCATGCAAGATCCTCCTATCTAGATGGATTGGTTGTGCACCAAAAGGTTGGAATATTTCCCATGCAGGGTTGGGCGTGTGAGTTAAAGCACTAAAGTCAAACTTTGTTTGAAAAAGATACATTAAACGTGAAAAGTACGGTGGTAGGTGAAGTAGAATTTAATTCTTAAAAAGGGAAAAACTATAAATAAAGGGTCAAGGAATTTCATTATTCACTTTGTGTATAAGAAGAAAGAAGTGACCTTTGCATCTTTGCAAACTAGGGCTTCCAAAAACTGATTCATGTGAAGAAAAAATTGAAGAGATTGAGCGTGAGTAACTAGTTTGGATCTACGAGCAAGAAGGAAGGAATTTCATGGGTGTTAAAGAAGAGGTGAGAAGGCACCGTCCTGTGAAGGGATTATCACAGTTAGGGTTTGAATAACTAGGGCACATGTTTAAGGAGTTTTCATCACAAATTTGAGATCTAAGGTGGGAAAGAGTGAAATAACAGAGCTACAAGAAGTGATTTAAGTAAGAAGAGGACCTAGACAATGGCACCCAAGAAACCAATTAGCACACTTAAGAAGCGAAAGGTCAAGGGCAAGACCAAGTAATAAGAAACTGATGCACATACAAATGAAGAGTGGTATGCAAAAAAGAAGTACCCAGATGGAGTGTTGTTGGGTAAGGAGTGGGAGTCCCATCTAAGAAACATGTCTATAAATGACTATAATCATCGTACAAGCACAATTGAGAAGGAGATGGCATTAGACTTAGTGCACCCAATAAATAGAAGGACACCAAAGGGTTTTCCCATCTATAACAATGATGTGAAGGTCATGTTGGAGAACGTGGGGTTATTGTAACTCTTTGAGTTACCCTACTTCGGGAAGCCTAAGCACCTATATCAATGGCTAATGTCGCATGTACATGAAGACTACTTCCACTTTGCAGGGTGCAAGATGCATATTATCCCTCAGCTCATTTCACATTTCACAGGCCTCATCTGTGAAGGAGATAGTTTGGAGGATGACCTAAGAAAAAAGAGGAAATTAAGGAGACGGTCGCTACCTATGCATAAAAAAGGGGTCAAGGTATTATGATATCATAAACATCAAGGACCTAGTAATGAATACGGTCACGCACCTAATGAAAAATTTAAATGGCTAGGAGAGATGGACCCAGGTCAATAAGCTATGGTTATATGTTTACAGGAAAATTTCAAAGGGCACTATCTATAACTTTTTTACATTCATTTTGGATGAGATTGTTAGTTATGTGAAGGAAGGTGACAGGATCCTTTCGGTAATGTCCTACTAACCATTGTGTTTTCAGATATTATAGTACCTGATGCATTAAAAAAATTCATGTGGGAGTACCCTTTTGAGGACCCCCTCACTCACAAAGAGATTTGAAAAATATGCCTATGATACTATGAGGACCATGCACAAGGTGCACCTAGAGAAATTCTATACAGGCCTGAGGAACGCGTTCAGGGTGGAATGGATGATTCCTGAAAAATTTCCAATAGTCGACCAAAGGAGAAGTTGAATTTGCTATGTACCAAGATTTTTGCTTGGGTAGATTCAGACTAATGGATGAGACATAGAGCCCATGGTGTAAGCTCCCCTTTTCCTTCACAGCTCAATACTTCCAAGTCGGGAGTAAACAAGTTCAAATAATCCAATAATTTGAAACTTGACCTTCGTAATCTGGACAGGGACCACAGGGAATTGCACAAAGGGTTGGTCTATCTCAGAAAGCACATGTATGTGGAGAGGTATGTGTCGCATGAAGTTGAAATGATAATGCCCATGATTTTTCCCATTGCAGGAGGATCCACGGCGCTCATATACCTCTTCATAAGACCTAAATTTGAAAATGGTATGTATCTAGAGAATGAGATGCCTATACCCTAAGGATCCAACTAGCAGGAAGATACCCACACCCAAATGGGAGGAAAAAGATCCAAAGAAGAAAACACCAAGTGTGGTGGATACATAGGTAATAGGTTCCCTTCGGACAAGTGCTAGAACAAGTATGTATATGCACAAGAAGAGGCCCATAGTAAAAGAAAAGACTCCAGAGCCAGAAAATCCATTAGACAACGAGTCCTTTGAGAGAAGAAGAAACATAGTCACCTACACCAGAACCCCTGGTTAGGAAGAAGTAGAGGATAGAAGAGGATACCACCTCAGAAGAAACTAGGAGTTTGGAAAAATACATAGGTGAAGAAGATGATAGTGAAGAAGATGTTAGTAGGGAAGAACGAACCTCAAAAAGATCAAGAGCTGCCTGTTTTCAACATGCATGATTCGGAGGAAGAAGGCAGAGAAGAGGTATAGGGGTTCCTTTTCATGCAGCGTAAGGATATCCAAGAAGGGGAAGGCACCCAAGAAATGGGAAGTGAGGAGGTTGGCACACATAAATAGAAGACCCCAAGCCTTACGCTGGAATAAATAACCAAGGAAATAGAGAGAGAAGAAAAAAAGAGTATTGAGACCTTGGTGGAGGAGAAGTTGGAATGCACAGCATTGAGCCGGTGTTGAACAAGGATAAGGTGGAGAGCGCAAAAAGGGACCATGGCAGAACTAGAGTCCCCATATTAACTATAATTATTCCTAAGGGCATGTACATGGTGGGAAGGTGCATAGGGGAGGAGAGGCCAAGGATGGGTTATATTGATGACCCCAACAAATTGATTCGCACGTGGTTCCAAAGCACGATTCCAACTAGAGGAGATCGTGTAAATTTCATCTTTTGATAAGGAGGCTACATACCCGTAGATAAGGAAGATGCTCTCATGGGAAATTGAGTCCCATCTTAATGAGCTCATAATTTTAAGTAAGCCATGGGGAAATAATAATATTACCAAGACCAAGAGAATAAAACCTAGTGGTGAATGCTCAGTAGCTCTCAGATGAACAACTGTGCAACACGCTCAACAAGGTATCTGTTGAGGTCAAAGCTAGACTCTTCGTGTGGAATGATAGAATCAAAGATCTAGAGGAGGACCTAAAGAATAAAAAGGAAGACCTATCTGACAAGGAAAAAGGAGCTAAGTCAAGAGAAATTAATTAGTGCCCAGTTCTAGCGTGATTTAAAAGATGATAAGGATAAAGTATGTGTAGTATATAAAAAGGTGGAGTCCATTAATAATTCTATAGTGTTGAAACATCTAGACCTAGCACCTCCCACATAGAAGTATGGATCTACCTTGGGATGCCTGGAGAATTCAACAAGATTCCTCACCATGGAGAGGAATCTCGTTAGCCTTGGAATTTATAGAAGAATTTGTCACACGTGTGGAGAAAGAAGATAATTTGAAATTCATGGCATTCGTAGCTAAGTACAACAAGGTTCTTACTGATATAAAAGTTGCTTCCTAGACTACTGAGGCTATGTAAGAAAATTGCGTAGATAGAGACAAAGTGGAAGGCATCTTGGTCACCACTCATGAAGTATAAATCAAGGAGTTTCAAGAAAATAATAAAGGAAATAACGCAGAAAGGGAAAGAATCCTTACCGAGGTCAAAAGAAAATCTGATTCAATTGAAATCTGAAGGGTTTTGATAAAAAACTGGTCGAAGGAACTATACCCATAGACTACATGAAGAATGGATGCACTTGATGATGTAGGAAAAGAGTTAGATAAAGTTTCTAACACCATAAGAACACAAGGAAATGGACTGAGTTTTGAGAAGGTGAGAACCCTGGTCGGTGAACTCTGTCAGAGAGTGCAAAACAAAAGTTGATGCTTGGAACAACTTGGAGGCTGACTTGTAAAAGTATTTTCCTAGCTTATTGCAGTGATTACATCACTTCCCCATTCTTTCTTCTTTCCCTATTATTTCATCCCCTTATTATTGTCCCAAGGCATAAGTCGACTGTATTCTTTCACTTCATTAGAGAAGTGTTCCCGCAGGTGGATAATAGGCATAGTGTGGGGTGATGTTAGGCCCCTAAAATATTGGCTAAGTACAAAAAGGCACATAGGCACACAAGGCCTATTTGAAGAAAGACACACAAGGATAAAGCACGTAGGGTAGGGTTTAAGTACGACTTTAAGTAAACCAATGGCATGTGATATAGAAATAACCAAGGGTTCATGACTTATCCATATTGGGTAGAACACATGAAAAGCATGACCTGACTGTGCATGTGGAGTAGATAAGGTGCCAACCTGGTGATAGGTTGGCCCAAGAAGGAGCATACCTGCGGTAGAATATTCTAGAAGCACATCATGGTAAAAAGTGGAAACCTCAGGCCTAAATGAGCATGCTCCGCATGGAGGACCACATTCAGACACTTGGCATTGGATCCGAGGCCATTGGAGGATGAGTTGGTAGTCTGGAAAGCCTATATATACAAGCACCTACATAAGTAAAGAGAGGGAGAAATAGATAGAGGGTGGAGATCTACAGAAATACTACAAGAACTTTGTTAGTTTGGGTAATTGTTCTTAGGGAAGGATGTAACAAGGGGAAGGGGGTGGTATAAACCTTCTTTTGAGATCCTAGCCACATAAGTCTAGTTATAATGCATGACTATAGTCTGCTTCTCTATGAAATTCTGTAATGGCTCCATGAATGTAATGAGGTTACCAACTTACATGAATATGAACATTGACGATTATGATGCATACATATTTCTCATATTTATTTTTAATTTATGTTTATGATTAAGTATGGACTTGTACAACTTATTTTTGTTTTGGTATAAGTTATAAAATATGTTAATCTCTTTCTGTCTGGAATGACTACAAGGATGTAGAAGCCATTCTGAAGCTCTATGATGCTTATATGTTTTACTTCCTTTCAAATCTCTTAAACATGGATCATAGATGATGTTTCCCACTAAACCCACATAAAAGAGAGACTCGGCACCCACATGTGCCTCAGGTGAGCATCCAGTGCCCACTCGGTGATAGGCCGGTGTGCATGGGGTTACTTTATTTTGTAATAGGGGTAAAAATTACTACATCCAGGAACACTTAGAGACATGAAAAATAAACAAATAAACCTAGTGCAAATATAAACCTAGAACAGATAACATTGCATTATATATTTTTTGGAAACATAGAAAACTAAAACCAACAACTTATATTATGATAAAATGAATCTCACCTTGGTCTATGCTAGAGGCATGGAATAGACGAGGGGGTTCCTACATGTGGACCTAGACCCTACCAACCCCAGATAAGGAAGTAACAACTACTTCACCTCAGATATTGTAGAGACTACATGATGTTAATGCAGCTATACACGGAGGATATTTAGGAGGGTGGACCCTATCAAGAAGGACAAAAAGCCATCAGTGGAGGTTCATGCACCTTCGCATCATAGTGTAGAGGATAGGGGAAATAACTCCCATTTGGATCCAGTTAGAAATGGGACAGCTCCTAAGGAGAAAATAGATAGATATACGGGGTATAGAGATTGGTCTAGGATCCCTAGGCTAAGACATGATCATGCAGTGAGACCTAGGGGTTGACATTCAATGAAAGCAGATCACATTAGAGAGATACTGAAGTTACACCTACCTCATTTTACTTGAGACACATGGGGATTTGTGGAAGAGACATGGTTGATTAGCTTGAGAATATGCTTCAAGCTATTTCATTGTTCTAGCAACATGAAAGCTCATATTTCCATCCACCTTCTAAGAGGCCAAGCTAGAGTTGGGTGGAGTAATGACGAACAAAATCTCCATGTGCATTTAGATACAATTACTTAGGAGATCTTCAAGGCACATTTCAGGAGTAAGCTACATATCAAGGAGATTCATCCAGCAATATATCAGATGAGTTCCATGATCTATGCAACAGGATTCAATGATAGTGGAAGAGTACTGCGGGACATGGTTTTTAGACCTATGCTTTAGTATGTGGATTACATGCCAGACAAATAGGTCAGCATTTCATAGGTTCATAAAGGGCTTGAACTTAGACATTGGGTGGGGCATTGTGCACATTTACTGTCCTATAAACACTTTTCAGAGGCTGTGACAGAAGGCCTTTATTCTAGAGGAAACTAGGGGGAAGGACTCAACAGGCTCGTGACAGAGTGAGGAGCCGTATACAATAATTACAGGATAGTAGATTGAGGGGATAAACTCCCCCTCCTCGCGGAAGACACACTTCAACATAGTCTTCCTTTCATCCTCCTCCACGTCCTCAGTTAGAAGCAATAGTTGTCTTGACCATGCCTTTTAGACCTCCTCAGCATTCCATGATGCACAAAGAGGGCATAGTATGGGACCTTGAGTTAGGGGGCCCAATAGGAAACATAGGCTCCACATAGAGCATAGTCGGCACGAGTACATCCACCGCAGCACCCACAAATATCTATGACATGAGATCAGAAGGCTCTTCAGCACGTACTACTTAGGCCACTTAGAAGCACTATTTTCTCAGTAAAGAGGACCAGGTACTTGTTATGGATGTGGTGTGCATGAACATCATTGGAGAGAGTGCCCTTGATAACCCGGTACTAATCAAGGTAAGGCACATTTTTCAAAGCCTATGGTTGGTGACATGGCTAGGAACTACATAAAATACATGCAATGGTCGACAACCGCTAGGAAAAGCACCAAGAGCATGGTGATAAAGACTACAGGTAGCATTAGTGGTATATCCACCCCTATTTTATTTAACTCAGGCTCATTCATATTCTTTCATTTCTCCGTCTTTAGTAGAGTGTTGCAGGATGGTGGCAGTTAGGCAAGGGCCTTGGTTGGGACATTGAGATGGCTTTTGGAGCCAAGATCTTAATAGACTCCTTCGTTCAAGGCATGTACATAGTGGACCTCATGACCCTTTACCACTACTATGGATATTCGTATTCTTCCCTTGGGTTCGTATGGAGTTATCTTGGGCATGGATTGGTTGTATGTGCACAACGCTACAATTGACTTCCAAAATAAGATTATATCCTATGCATATGATTTAGGAGTGGAGTCATTGATTGTTTGAGTCAAGGAGGACCCATCTGTATTCACACTATTTTCCGCTATGTAGCTAAAGTAGTGTGCATGATGGGGTTGTTCAGTTATATGCTATTACAATTAGTGATAGGTCGAAGGATGGAGCTAGTGGACCTTCACTTGATGATCACCCCATTTTGTAGGAGTTTTTCTGATGTTATTTCCTAGTGAGATGTCAAGGGATGCCTCCCCCGCATGAGATAGATTTTCAAATTGATTTGGTTCCAGGAGTACGAAACCTATCTCATGTGCTCCATATAGGATGAGCAACACCTGAGATTTCTGAGCTCAAGTTGTAGCTAGAGGGCCTTCTTGAGAAATTCCTAATCCATCCTAGTGTATTCCCTATGGGCTGCAGTGGTGATTTTTGTGAGGAAAAAGGATGAAGTCCTTATGGTTGTGTGTAGCCACTATTGTCAGATAAACAAATTAATAATCAAGTAATCGTTTCCCCCTTCCATCGCATCAAATGATATATTTGATCAGATGAAATGGAGCCACCATTTGTTTCTATAGATAATGATCTTAAGTCAGGGTACCATCAGCAGAGGATTACAGAGGCTATATATTCATAAGATAGCTATTTCTGTACATGATATGGACACTATGAGTTTATGAGTTTTGCCATTCGGTCTGATCAAATTCCCCTACATTGTTCATGAGTTTTATGAATGGGGTGTTCAGAAACCATTCTAGACCTAGTTTGTCCTCGTGTTCCATCATGACCTTTTGATCTTCTCTCGTATGCATGAGGAGCACGAGGAGGACACATTCATCAGTTTCTTTAGTGTCTGCGTGAGCAAGCATACTTTATGGGAACCTGGAGAAGTGTGCATTATTTCAGTTAGAGATGTAGTATTTGGATCACATCATTTCTTGAGGAAGGTATCGTAGTTGAACTTTCCAAGATTAGACCCATTAAGAATTAGCCAGCATCTTAATAGTGTGACCAAGGTGCGTAATTTCCTGGGATTGGCAGGTTACTATAGGATATTTTTTCTAGAAATTTTCTCTGGGTTACGCACCCCCATCACTTCCATTCAGCGGAAAGGGAAGAAGTTCCTTTGGTTAGATAGATGTGAGTAGGCCTTCAGGACACTAAAGGAATGCCTTACGACAACACCCATTCTTGTAGTGCTAGATCCACAGGGAGAGTTCTTCATATGCATAGATTCTTCTTTGGCAAGGATTATGAGGTGTATTGATGCAGGAAGGCCGTGTTGTAGCCTTTGAGTCTCGTAAACTCAATGATTATGAGATCAATTATTTGACTCATGACCTTGAGCTTGCAATATTTGTGCATGCTTTTGTTTGATGGAGATATTTTCATTCATGGCAAGGAGATTCATTCTCCAGACTAATCATTTGAATATCTTCGTCACATCTTCACAAAACCCACTCTCAACACTCGTCAGCAGCGTTAGATGGAGTTTCTTTGTGAGTATGACATGGAGATAGAGCATGTGAAGGGGAAGGAGAATGTGGTTTCAGAATGCTCTCAGTAGACGGAGACATTTGGTTATGACTACTTCACTGGGTATTTTATTTTTGGGAGTAGGATTTTGTACGGCAGCTTCACCCATACAAAGCTTCTACCTTGTAGCTAGATCAGATATTGAATCTCTAGAGACCCCTTAAGTAGGAAGTTTGATGGAATTTCATTTAGAGGCTGATGGTCTTCTTAGACACAAAGGCCAAATATATATACCTAGAGATGGAGGTTTGAGATAGGATATCTTGGAAGAGGCTCATCATGCACCTTATTTATCTTATCTAGGGGTGAAGAAGATGCATACGCCACCTTGAGAAAGCTATACCATTGGAGAGGTTTAAAGAAGATATGTATCTTACGTTTGGTTTTGCATTTATTTAGAGTCTTAGAGGGGTGGAGGCCAAGCATCAACATCCTAGTTGGCCTTCTCTACTCTAGATGTCATACAAGAGTGGAAATGAGACACCATATCCATAGATTTCATGGTAGGGCTACTAACGTCGAGCTACCACCACAATACCATCATGGTCACGATGGATATATTGATGAATGTGGCCTCATTTTTTCTCCATTGAAGACCACTTATACAACTAGTGTAGTGATGCACGAGTATACTTAAATGAGGTCGTCAGACTGCATGAGATTCCATAGAAGATTATTTTTGAACATGATCCCTTATACATATCTCATTTCTGGACTACCATGCAATGTGCTCGTTGGGATGAGTATCAACTTTAAGTATAACTTATAACCCAGAGACAGATGGATAAACAGAGTGGGTGAATCAGATCTTGGAGGATATGTTTCGGATGTATGTCATGGATCATCAGTCTAGGTGGGAGGAGTGCTTGTATTTAGTGTATTTTTCCTAGAATAACAATTTTCAGAGCTTCAATTGGTATGGATCCATTTCAAGCACTATATGGCAGGTAGTACAAGACACTGTTGAGTTGGGACAATATTGGAGGAAACGGTTTCTCTTCGGAAGAACATTATTACAGGATATAAAACAGCATATGTTGTCATGATTCAAGACAGAGGTTACAGGAGGAAAAAGTTAGGAAAGAATAAATATGTAGATCAGAGGAGGAAAAATTGTAGTTTTTAGGTGGGCATGAAGGTGTTTCTTCGTGTCAGGGCCTCATAAGATTCCTATCTATTATGGAATAGGCTCTAAGTTAGCTACTCCGTTTGTGGGTCCCTTCAAGATCTTGGAGCGTATCGGTCCTTTGGTATAGCTTCTAGCATTAGCACACCCAAGCTTGTATCACATGTGCATGATGCATTTAACGTCTTTTGTACTTAGGAGATACAATTCCATATCCCTCTCAATATTTTGGGATTGGGACCACATTGCAAGGTGCAGGAGAAGGGGAAGGTGTCAGTGCGAGCCCCATGTGCATCATAGAGTGCAGGACCCTGGGCCTTCAAGGACCATGAGATTGACTCAGGTACTATGTCCATTGGGATAGATACGCTGAGACTGCAACCACATGGGAGGATGCTACTTTATTGCTGAGCCCAATTTCCTCAACTATTCTAGTGTACTTCTAGGAGGAAGTTCAATTCTAAGGGGAGAGGGAACGTAGTGCCCACTATTTTTTAATATTATTTCATTTTTATGTTGTTACTATTGGACTAATACTTAGACATTTGAGTATTATATTTTTATCAGTAGATGATAGATCTATGAAAATATTTAGAACTATTGGCATTATGTGGTTTATATTTTTTATTCTGATGGCACTAGATGGTGATGATAGACAGTTATACATGTTCAGTTAGCAATATTCTAATTTTTATACTAACATGTCATAACTTGGATGCATATGGCATATAATGGATGTTTCAAATAGAATTATGATTTTTTTATGAATTCCAAAAATCAAATTAATTGTATGATTCTAGATGACAGAATTGCTAATGTTGAATTATGATTATTGATTTTATATGTATATTGTCTCTATGTTGTTAATACAACTGAAATGCCAGAGAGGTATCTTGTTGTGTTGCAGGACATTTTATCACATATATCGAAAGGGGATAATGGGACCCAACCACGGAAGGATGTCAGTTGTTAAGTAAATGTGGCCAAAATTTGGACAACTTGTGTAATGTTATGTTGTCTGGTGTTTGTTGCATGCCTAGTTTGGAGGTCTTCCCATTGAGAGGGTGTCCTCACTTGTGTGGCCATGGGGTGAAATGTTTTACCTTTTCTTTCAATTTTGTATGTGTCTTTAATTGTGTTTTATGTATTTTAATATTTATGGATATTGATGTCACTCTATCATCATGTAATAATGTGTCTTAATTAAGACTAATCTCTTCTTATTTGGTTAACTAGAATAGAGATGTGACAAATGGGTAATTATGAGGTTAGATGGTCCAGTTGTTGTAAGTAAGATTTATGTTAGTTTATGTGTGTTTTACTCCACCCCAACTTTAAAATTTGGATATTGACATGGGAGGCTTTTTGGAGGCTTGTGAGACAATCTAAGCTTATACTGTTGCCTCTTAAATTTACCAAACAACCCTAGCTGATGGGTTCGGGAGATTTTTTTTTTTACTTATTTATGCATTTTTTGGAGTGTAAAAGGGTAAAAAAAATTGCCCACTTATTCTTGTCACGATAAATTTTGTCCTTAGAAGGCATGGTGTCCAAGTTTGTCTGCCACTGTGGGTTTGTCATCAGTTCTTGCATGCTCAATTATTATCTTGGACATGGTGTATGAATTGAGTGTAGGAATGGAGGAATGAATGAAGTGGCATCCTACATGGAACCACCTCATCATCCTCATATTCCATTTCTATTTATTTTTGGATTTTTGATGGAATGGGGGTTACTTATTCATTTTCTTCCTTTGTCATTTTTGGAAATTGTGAGCTTGTTGCAGTGCTTTTGGGAAGTTTGCTTGGCTTGGAGGTGTGAAATTCTTGTGAAGTGAAGATCCTATTGAGAGCTTGATGAAGAGGTAGGACTCTCCACCATTTTTGTTTTGTTTATTATTTTTTTTGATGTGGAAATATTTTGGTTGTTAAGTTTGTTTGAGTTTTGTGAATGTGCTTGTGTGTTTTTGGGTAGTATGCCTTAAGTTTGGTGTAGGACATATGGACTTATGGGACCATTGAGGAGAAAAAATAGGAGTTTCTTGAGGCATGAATTTGGTGGGAGTGTGATTGGAGAGTCTCACCTATGGGGAGTGAAAATGAAATCATGGTTATATTGTTGCATACTTGCAAGGGAAAGATTAAGAATTTTGTGTTGCTTGTTTTGTGCACTTGAAGGCTTAGGGTGACAAACTCCTACTTCACTTCAGAGGAAAAAAGAGGTGGTTTTCCTGTATTAATTTATCCATATGGTTTCATTTCAAACCCTTTGTGTTGTTTGAGAAGTTGCAAAAAAATGTTGAATATGTCCTTTTAGTTGTGTTGAATATTTTTGAAATGCATGTTGTTTGTGGAAGCCACATTTGTTGAAAAATTGTCAAATGTTACTCAAGATCCCTCATGGTTCCTTGGTTGGGACTCGGGGGCCATTAAAGAGGATGGATAATCATCTGAATGGATTAAATGTTGGGAGGAGAGATGTTGCCCTACTCCCCCTTTTTTTGTATTGTGACCCTCTTTTGTGAAATATTTGAAGTGAGTGCAAGATTTGGAGCTAGCATTTGGAGAAGACATGGAAAAATTGAAGACTTTGTATCTTGGCATTGTGGATAGCCTTATATTGTAAGTTTTTTTATTTTCTTATTCCCACTTTGAGTGGGATGATTGTAAAATTTTATGCTTGTAAGAAATTTGTATTAGTACATGTAAATCCCTTTTTTTTCTAAACTCTTTTAAGAGTGTCTTGTTTAAGAGACTTATATTTTCAACTATGTACTAGTTTTGTGAATGGAAACTACGAAATTTGTTGCACTAGTTTTGGTGGAATATAGAAAACTTGCATATGGGTGGAAATAGCAATGTATCTCTTCCTATAAAGTTGAAATTGTTTCACTATCCTCCAAAGTGTGATATCTTTTCATTTTTTTACAATCATTGATAAGTCTTATGAAATTTCTCTTGTTGTTGGGAAATGGTTTGACCATTTAATTGTCAAAGGAAGAATAAAAGTAGATGTATACTCTTGTTTTATTGAAAGTAAAGAAAATATTGAAAATACTAAAATTTATAGTTATATTCATTGTTAAGTTGAAGGATAAGGAAACATATATGGATAAATGTTTAACTTGAAGATACACTTCTTGTATGAAGAGAACATAGTTGTTAAAATTCGTAGAACATAGCAACGTCTCTCCTTCACTGAACTATGAATAGGTTGAATGATTATTAGTTTGCTTCAGTAGTAGTGACTTCTCCTTAATTTGGAATAAGTTAGGGAAAGTTTTATAGTTCTAAATTCTTTATCTTACCCTTCTTTAAATGAGCTTACCTTTGAATTTTTATTTTTTATTTTTAAAAGAATCAAATTTTAAGAATATCCATACACCTCTATAATTAAAATTTTATTTAATTATAAGAAATTATTAGTAAAAATTATATATATTAAATGATATTCTAAATATTTATTTATTAAAAATAAATTAGTGTAATTATAATTATACTATAAAATTTAATATTGAATATGTACATACATACATACATATATATTTATGATAATAAAAATAGAATATAAAAAAAAAAACTTAAAAGAAAATGCATCACCATGGTGTTGTTAGCCCACATGGCTATGGTGTTAGGGTTTTTGTTAATATAAAAGGGGGGGATGATTGTCGACCCCCACCCCACCCCATTTTAATATGTTGGTGCCATTTTTGAGCTTGCACTATTTTGCCCTAAATTTTTCCTTCATTTTACATTCTCTGAAGCGTTTTTCTCTCAAATTGGTTGGTTTGTAACTTTTCCCCTCTTGCTTGGATGCTTCATGAAATGCTCACAAACTTGTTTTTTTGCCCCAATTTGAAAGAAATCTGCATGTGTGCCCTGTTTTGTGCCCTAATTTTTCCAAAGTCTATGGGCTCTGCCATGTTTTTCCTTTTCGCCCAATTGTGGAAGTTTAAAATTGAGTCGATTTTCACTTGTATGCCATTGAAAATCCAATTCCATGATCAAAAATGCTTTGAAAACATGTTTCATTTTGTTTAATTTCGAGAAATTTATCGTCCTCGTAGCAAAAAAAATGAAATTCTAGGGCATCCCTGGAATTTTTCTATGTTTTGATGGTCAGACAGGCGTCATTTTCCCATCAATTTATTCTTCAAGCCATTCATCAGCAACATGGCTTGTTCTAATTGGCCGAGGGATGGCGGAAATTTGTTTTAACTTATCACTTTTTTGCTTTTTTTTGAAAAAGGGCACAATTTGGTCCCATGGCTCCGCTTTACTCTAGATTGGTTCTAATGTTGCTGATGTGTCCTCTTTTGATTGGATGGGAAGTTAGCGGGTTAGTTTTTGTGCCTTAAGGCGAATTTTGGAAAAATATGTTAAAGTGCAAAGAAAATGCCTAGGGCCCGCAACATGGATCAATAATGGAACACATGGTGGCTTCAGAGCGGGAAGGACGGAATTATGGGTGGTTGAGTTCTTTTGATTTTTTTTACCTTTATTTGGTTAAAAGATTAAAGTCACAAAACAATCAGGAACTCCGCAGTGAAATCACAGGTGGACAAGGAGTCACGTTTGCATCAAAGGCGGGAATGGAGGCGATGGCAGAAGACTTAGAAATTTTTTTCCCTTTTTGCAAAAGGGAACAAAAGTTATGAAAAGGGCCACGGCATGCCTCCAGGCCAATCAGGAGTAAGACACGTGGCAGGGTCAGAGGTGGAGGCTTTGGGCCTCAGAGGAAAAATTGATATTTTTTCCCATTTTTGGCAAAAAGGCATAAAATTAAAAGGAGGAACACAAGATCGACAGTGAATCAGCAATCGCCACATGTCAAGGACAGAATCAGAGATGCAGGGGTCTGTGGGGATAATTTTGAAAATCTTTCCTTTTTCCAAAAAAGGTGGAAATGTGTAGAATTCGGTCCACGATTCCAATGGGGCCCACTTTGGGACATGTGTCATGAGGTGGAGATGTGGGGATATTTTGTAAAATTTTCCCAAACAGGGATAAAAAGAGCATCAATTCCGCTAGGACCCACATTGGGAAGGGGCTGGAGAAAAAATGTCAAATTTTTACATTTTTCCAAAAGTGTTAAAATGTAAAAAAGTGATCCCAAGCCCATTTCCAATCACATTGTGACACGTGGAGGGCTCAGATTAAAGGATAAAGGAAGATCAATGGTAACTGTGCATTTTTTCAGTTTGGCCACCATTTACACTCCAAGAAGTTTGGAGATGTGTTTTTGCAGATCAATTTTCATCAATTTTTGACAAATTCATGTCATTTGTGCCTCCAAGGATCAATGAAGTTAGTTTTAAGGATTAATTTGAAGATCATAGGTGTTTTTGAAATGAATTTTTTCCCTCGGGCCCATCTAAAAACATAAAATATCAAATCTAGAAGTTGCAGAGTCAAATTTTGGAGGGATAATGGATGAAATAATGAAGGGAAGGGGGTCTGCATGCTTTGAAGATGAAAAATGTGCCTCCACAATGGATAATGATGTAAATTTTGCAATGATTCATCTCTTTTTAGAGACAACTGACAAGGTTTTTGGACGTATTCTGTTAAACGTCCCTGTCTGCGAATCATGAGGAACTTTTGTAACAAATTTGATCGTTTGGCATATTCTTTTCTTGGGAAAGAAGGCTCGAAGGATATTTAAAGCTATATATTGCATGAATTTTTCATGCAAATGGTTGGAAGAGTTTTCAAAAACCCTGGAAAACTAAAAATTTCATGGGAAAATCTGGGAAGAAGCCCATTCTCTGAGTGACCACTTGAGAAACTCATGTAACTCTCTCTATATCAGATTTCAAATCATGTTAAGTTGGTTGCACATGTATAGCCATTAACAAGCTCTGAGATTGTTTTTCAAAACATTCCCCTGCTGATAAATCTGATCATTTTTGAGTTATTCTATGTTGTCTTTGGGAAAAATCTGTGAATGCTTACATTTCATAATGCATTTCAAATTTGTGTTTCTTGTTTCTTGTTGCAATCTTGTGTTTAAAATCTCTCTTGATCATAAATGGTCTCATTTCTTGTTGATAGTTTAGTGGCATTTGCAATCTCACATTCAGAAGATCTTTCATCTGATAAAGAGATAAACAAATTTAAAATCACTTTACCTTCCTTGAATTTCAGAGATTGTTTGTAAACCTTTGGGTGCACCTTAGGTCATGATTAAATAGTGATTTCTAAATGCTTCATTGGTTCATTCTAACTCAAGATTTTGTGATAGATGATCAAAGATTGTGTGGAAAAGTGCAGATCTGGGCCTCCATTTGATGCACATATCCTGGTTGAAGGGAATGTATTAACCATTTTGATACTTTCTGTTGTTAAGTTTCTCAATATTTTGCTGAAATCCTCAAAGAATTTGGTGGACCTTGGTTTGTCTTGTCTAAACTCCCACCCAAAAAAATCATTCAAAACAACTAATCCTACCTTGTTTTACCCCTGTTTTGACATTGTATACCCACAGAAGATCAAAATTCATTTGCTAAAGTATGCAGAACAGATCATGGATTTCAAAATGTCTTTAGTAACCATTGCCTTTTCATTGAAAGTATCTCCATAATCTGGAAGTGACAACTTGTGAAAGTTAGATTTGGAGTGTTGATCATATTTTCCCAAGGCCATTTTCATACTATTTGCAAAAATTGAGGGATATCTTCATCTCCTTCACCAATTGAGGGTTACAAAATAGGTTCTCTTACCTTGGTTGAAAGGCACAACCTAAAATAGTTAGGACAAGATCAAAATCCTATTTAAGTGACTATCCATCTCTCCACAAATCTCAGTGCCAGTTAGATCATATCCCCGGCTACAAAACATGACACACACCATTATCCATCTATCTTCAAGCTTCATGCCATATCTTTGATGTTGCTCAGACTGAAAAGGAGAACAAATTTGGGTACCAACACCCAGTGGCGCCATTACTGGGGATTATTTTGCAATATCCTAGAATAATTTATAGTGCTGAGATCTGATTTGCGAGATTCATTTTCTAGTCTTGTCTATTTAGCCCATCAACAACACCCTTTTGGCACTGTTATCCTGAGACATGATTCAGTATGCAAGTATTTCAGATGCCTGGTAATACTTCTTATGTGATTTACTGTGTAATTACAAATATGAGCATCATTTCTGATCCCGATTTATAAGATTGGAAAGAAGATGTCAGAGTTGCTGAGTTTGACATTCTTTAGTTCAATCTGATCCATGTTCATACATATTTGAGATATTTGAATGCATATCAAACCCTTGTAAATTCCCTTGCAAATTCTACATGCAAATACAATGTTGAAGCATCATTTTATAATTAGACTTGTAAGGATGTGAGTGCAAAGATATCAAACTTTTTCTTGCAAATTTTATCAGTTTCCAGCAGTAGTTGCACTTCATTTGCATTTTTGATTAATAAATTCAAGAGAAAGGAAGGTTTGATCTATAAATTTTGGCAAGATATTTTCAGTGCTGATAGGTATTTGACAGAGTATTTTAGTGCATTTACACAACTAGGGTGAAATTCCTTAGTGGTGACTCCATGCTATTCTGATCTTGATAAATACCATTGTATTAACCTTTCTGTATTTTACTTTTGGTGTTGCTAATCTCTTCAAAAATGGAAGGAAGAAGATATATCTTCATTAGAGACTCTGCTACGAAAGCTGTTTACAGAATTCAAGAAACTTAGAGTTGGAAGGGAAGAAGAGTTTGGAAGGTTGTTAAAGTCCAAACATCAGGAAAAGATATATCCATTGGTGCGAGAGATCAACCTTTGGTAGAGGATTATCACTCTTCTTCAAGTGATTCTGATTCAAGAAATCCTCTCATAAACTTGTTTACCTCAGCTAGTGAAGGTCCTTCTACTGTACCTGGTGAGTTCATTCTTCAATCTACACCTCTGTGTTTCAATTCAAATAAAACTTTCTAAGAAAATCAACATTTAGAGAATATCAGTCTTGTGAATCACATTCTTCAGCCCCAAATACCTTGCACTCCTCATTAGCTTGTATCACCCCCAATATCAGCTCCACCAGACAATATGGCTCAGACCCACCTAGACCTCCATTTGTTGCTAACACCTTTGGTCCTATATACTTTAGAGGAATGGCTGGTTACCCTAATGCTGTCCCACAAGATGTTAGAAATAGATTGCCAAAATTCCAAGGTAACAATGCAGTAACTAGGTGATTAGCATCTTGAAACTTTTTGTTAACATGATGGAAGATTTTGAAATAGGAGTTTAAAGATGTGTATGTTAAGTTTTTCATTCATACACTTTAGAAGGAGGATGCTAGGGATTAGTGCAAGGCCTCTGCCTGATAATTCAATTGATTCATGGACTGAAGATGAAGAATGTGTTTAAGTTGATATATGGTGATAAGACTGATCCTAGATTTCTATTTTCTGAGTTTGATAATATCAAGAAGAACCCCAATGAATCAGTCCATGACTTTAACATAAGGTTTAAAAAAACTTTGAGAAGGCTTCCTGTTAATTCTGAGGCCTTGTGATGAGTCTTGTTTAATCAAATATGCAGATGCATTTGATAAAAAGGAAGCCTATTACCTAAGAGACAGAAGAACCCTACCAATCTAAAACAGGCTTTCACCATGGCATTTGAAATTGAAAAAAATACCAAAGAAATTGGGAAACCTCTCAAGAGAGATGGAGTAAAGTTGATAAACCCTGAAAAACCTCAAGCTAGCAAGGGTGCTGATTTAGAAGAGGGTGTGAAAATTTTGGCAAGGGCTGTCAAAGAAATCTCATATAAGTTGGCAAGAGATGAGAAAGGAATTGGGAAGACTTCACAAGGTCAGCCAAGAGCACAAAACCATGACAAATTTGCCAATCATCCTAGAGGTGATCAAAGGGCAGATGATAGAGGGAAAGGAACCATGGGGTCTGTAAATAGACATCCTCAAGCACATGAAGGAAGAGTGTTACTTGATTCCATAAATGCTAGGGTTGCTACTGTTGAAGAAGTTGCTGATATTAATTGGTGTGACAGGTGTTTTTTACCCCATCCTCCATGTGAAGTGGACAACCAAGATGGTGAAGTTAATAATGATGATGGTACTGATGATGATATCTGCATGATGGGCTCTTCTTCAAGTCCACAAGGAGGAGCAAAATTTGTTGAAGTGATAGGTACAAGGACAATTGCAACCTTTTGGGATTGCATCAAACGGGTACACGTTTTCCTTCCCCCTCATACTCTTAAATTTGATGTAGTGCAAGATTTTGAAATTCCTAAAAATGAATTTGAATACTTAAGAGCTTTGATGATTAAGAAGTATGATGGCGGTATTCCTTCAGAGGAAGATAGACAATTGTTGATGAATGTTGTTGTAGCTCAAGAGAAAGATTATAACAATAGAAGAAAAGTTGTTAAAGGATTTGGGCCTCAAGCCAACCCTAAAAAACCCTTGCTCATAATCATTCCAAAAGAAGCTCCTAGCAGAGAAACACTTTCCAAAAGCTTTGTTGTCCCAAGAAAAAATTATAGTCCTCCTCATCCCCAAGCTGCCAAGAATCCCATGACATCTGATGGATCTTCTTGTCTCCCTTCCAATGTCATTTGCCAAAGAGTGTTTGTTATGACAGAGCCCAAGAATTGAGCCAAATCAAAGTGAGTGTTCCAATCATTGAGTTTCTTAGGATCCCTGAGCATAAGAAGAGACCATTTGAGTATTTGGGATTAAATGACGAGAAGACTACTCCAAGCATAAATGTAAATGTTGTTGAAACTCCTCCTCAGATCATTGTAGACCTTGAAACACCACCAACAGTAGAGGATTTTGGAGAGACACTTGAGGCATATTTAGGGACATCCTTGGTTGATTCCCAATTGAATGTTGATCCATTCTTCACAACTTTGATCATAAATGATAGGCTACTTCAAAATTGTATGTTTGATTTTGGTGCATCATGTAATGTCATGTCTCTAGAAGTCATGAATGATTTGGATGTCAAAGTGACTAATAATAATGGTATAAATCTGATACCAAATGATAGAATAGAATAAGATTGCAATGACCAAAGAGGGACGGAAGCCTTACAAAATATTATTGATCATGAAATCAAATTACATAACAATGCAAGAGCTGTAATATTTATAGATATTAGACAGCCTCATATGGATAGACATGACACCCTATTAGGCACCAACTATGAGATGATAAGACCCATCTCACATGCACATGTAATTACTAGTAATACCAATATTGAATGCTATCCAACATAACAATATTGAATGCAAGTCACTCGAATAGAGTGCACATGTTGCACATTATTAAATAAAAGACAATGCAATAAAATGCAATGAATATGCCTATGCTAAATTATGCTAACATTCCTCCCCTTAATTTTTCATAGTTTCCAATAAAGTGGAGAGGAACTCTCTGAATAGTTTGAATTTGTCACGTGCAAGTGACTTAGTGAAAACATTTTCCTTCTGTTTAGTTGTAGGAAAGAACTGGAACTGTATTTTTTCTTCAAGACATGCTCGCGTATGAAATGAACATGTACTTCAATATGCTTGGTTCTCTCATGAAATACTGGATTGCGAACAAGCTTCAAAACTCCTTCATTATCAACATATACTAGATTTCTGTAGTGGTAGACCAATTCCTTCGAGTATTCGGCATAGCCATATTGCTTCACAAACAGCTTCACCTGCAGCTCGATACTCTGCTTCTGTAGAAGAGTGAGAAACAAAGTTCTATTTTTTGCTTCCCCATGATATCATTCTAGATCCCATAAAGAAGGAAGCCTGATGTTGACTTCCTATCATCCATGTTTCCTGCATGATCTGAATCTGAATATCTTGTCAAGAAGTTGTTGTTCTTCTTGTACTCTAGACCAAAGTCAATTGTACCCTTTAGATATTTTAATATTCTCTTTGCTACTTTCCAATGACATATTTTTGGTTCTTGCATGAAGCGTGATAAATAGCTAACTAAAAAACTGATATCTAGTCTAGTATATATCAGGTAAATGAGACTCCTGATCAACTGCCAATAGAGAGTTGCATTCACCGGTGGTGATGGATCGGAACGAGATAACTGAAGTCTCGCTTCCATAGGTGTAGCAATAGGAGTGTAGTCCATCATCCTGAATTTCTTGAGCATTGTCTTGGTGTATTTCAACTGTGACACAAATATATGATTCTCTTATTACCATACTTCCAACCCAAGACAATAGTGTATGAGCCTGAGATCTATCACGTCGAACAATCAATTAAAATCCTTCTTTGTTGCATCGATCATCTTCACAGAACTTCCTGTGATGACTAGATCATCAACATAAACAACCACAATATGAGATGCTCATCAATTTTGAAGTACCATGCCCGGTGTGCCTGTTTTAGGCCATATAGAGATTTTATGAGTCTGCATACCATCATCTCTTTTCCAGGTATTACATAACCCTCTGGCTGAGTCATATAGACTTCTTCTTGCAAATATCCACTAAGAAAGGTACTTTTCACATCCATTTGATGGAATTTCCAACGAAATTGTGTAGCTAGAGCAAAGATCATCCTGATTATCTTGATCTTGGCTGTGGGAGCAAATATATCCTCATAATCAATGCCTTCTTGTTGTGCATACCCCTTTGCTATAATCCTTGCTTTATACTTGTCAATAGTCCCATCTGATTTGTACTTAGTCTTGAATATCCATCTGCATCTAATGGGTTTATTTCTTGGTGGAAGGTCAAAAAGTTTCCATGTGTTGTTCTTCATCACTGACTGATACTCTGAATCCATGACATCTTTCCAAGATTTTGATTGTAGGGCTTCCTAAACTATAGATGGCTCAATTATTTCAACAACTCTACTCATTAGGGTATAATTGACCTCTTCACGAGCTTGACTGCGATTTCTAGGTCCAGGATTGGATGATGTGCTAGGTGCTTCATCTAAATTTTCATCTCTTATTAATTGAGTATACCATTTAGGTAACTTCTTAGCTATTCCATTGGCTTATGGTGGATCCATGTTTTCACCATCATCTAATTCATCACTGTCATCTTTAGTGGGAACATCAAATTATATCTTCACAAGAGGTGTATTGTGCATGTTTGTTGAGTCGTTGAGTGGAGCATCTACTTGTTTCTTCTCAAAGAACTCAACATCCCTACTTGTGTATACTTTCTTTGCTTTTGGATCCCATAATCTATACCCAAGTGCTTCTTCACTGTATTCAATGAATATCAGTTTCTCAGCTTTCATATCCAACTTGTTCCTTTTCTTCTTGGGTATGTGCATGCTAGCTTTACACCCAAATACTCTTAGGTGTGCAATTGATGGTTTCTGATTTGACCATGCTTCTTGAGGTGTCACTCCTTCAAGAGCTAGTGTGGGCACTCTATTCAATAAATAGACTGTAGTTCTTGTAGCTTCTACCCAAAAGGTCTTTGTTAAACCTGAGTCATCAATCATACATCACACCATTTCCATGATAGTATGATTCCTTCTCTCAACTATACCATTCTGTTGTGGTGTGTGAGTAGGAGGATTTTTTCGATGAATCCCATGAGCTTCTAGGTAAGTCTTGAACTCATTGCTTGTGAATTCCCCCCCTCAATCTGAGCAGAGAGTTTTGATCTTGTGACCAACTTCATTTTCAACAAGTGCTTTGAACTTCTAAAATGTCTCAAAGGCTTGACTCTTGTTTCTTAGAAAATATATCCACATCTTTCTTGAGTAGTCATCAACACAAAGCATGAAGTATTGGCATCCAAAATGACTTGGTTGCATGGGCCCGTAAAGCTTGGTGTCCACCAAATCAAGCTTTCCCTTAGCTCTATATGTGTTCTTCAAGAAGGGTACTCTGTGTTACTTTTCATCTAGGAAATTGTGACACTTTTCAGTGTTGTGCTTGAGTGTAGGCAATCCGTTCACCATGTTGCCCTTTTGAAGTGTTTGGAGATAGCCAAAACTGATGTGACCATATCTGTGATGCCATAGTTCTACAAATTGTGTGTCTTTGGCCACTAGAGCTTGATCATCCTTGTGGAAAAAATCAAGTTGGAACATGCGTCCCACATTAGAGGCTCTTGCTACAATCTTGGAACCTCTTGACTTATCTCTTATCAAGCACACTTTTTCTCCATTATTACTGTCAAAATCCAACTTCAAGTTGTGATCAAGGAGTTGAATAACTGATAGAAAATTCTTGGTCAACCAGGGTACATACAATATATTTGTGATTTTGTAGTCATGCTTTCCAAGAGGTAGTGAAATGTTTCCAATCCCCTTGACACTGTATGATGAGTCATCACCTAATGACACATGGTTCTTGTTAGGTGAGTCACGTAGTGTGTAGAACCAATCCTTGTGTCCAGTCATGTGTCAAGTTGCACCCGAGTCAACATACCAGATATCTTGTGTGGACTTGGTTTCTTCATCAAATTGATCAGAATACATGTGGTGTCCTTAATTTGAATCATCCTCATGTTCGGTAATGTACCCTTGTTGTTTGGGTTTTCTTTGCCAATTACCAATTTTCCTCCCTTGATTGTTGTTGTTGTTTGACTTCCCTTAATTTGAATTGTTGTTACCTTGTTGGTTGTTGGGTTTTAAATTTCTTGATGAACCATTTTTGTAGGAATTGTACAAAAAATCTTTGATGTCATGTCTCCCTCTATTGCAAATGGGACACTTTTTGGTGTTGTCTCGTTGACTCTGGTCCCTTTGTTGACTTTGATTTTGTTGGGACTTCTTGTGATTGGACTGAAATTTCCCCTTTCCTTTATGATTGGAAGATAGTGCTTGCTCATCTTCATGATCTTTGTTGTTCATTGCCTCTTCTTATTGGAGTAGATTGACCAAATTCTCATAGGTGACTGTGTGTTCACTCATATTAATAGTTGTCACAAATATTCTATAGGAAGGAGGAAGTGCTCGCAACACAGTTAGTATGATGTCTTCATCACTTATCTCTTTTCCCAATGCCAATAGAGATGCCCTCAAAGTAGCAACTCGTCTACAAAAAACTTCAACCTTCTCATTGTGCTTGAACTTGAGAGCATGCAATTGTGATAGTAGGTTAAGGATGGCATTCTTGTTCTTTACCTCATAGACTGTGCTCAACTTATCCCATGCATCCTTGGCCGATGTGACATCTCTAATGTGGGGTTGCACATCATTTGTTACGCCAAACAAGATGATCAAGTTGGCCTTTTGATTGGCCTTGTCAAATTGAACTTGTTGTCTTCCATCATCAAGTGATCTTGTTGTTGTTCCATCTACAACTGTCCATAGGTCTTCAAACTCAAGTAACATCTTGATCTTCAGTTTCCATGTAGCATAGTTGTCTCCTCTAAGCAATTGTGAATCTGGCAAGAAGAACTTTGGTGCTTGTGCATCCATTTCTACAATATAAATTTCTGAAACTCTGAATTTATGACAAAGGGTAAGGCTCTTATCACTCCAGGTTTATGGTCTCCCTCTCTATATACGCTCCTTTCCGATATACCCATCAGTATGTGCAAGAAGATCACCCTTTCAATATACCCATCAGTACGGAAAGAGGTGTTAACACACATGAAAGAATTTAGTATGTGGTACATAGACAGTACGGAGAGGGGTTTGTGCAAACACAAACAGATGGGAGGGCTCAAATGTGTGTGTATTGTGTCCTTATTACTCCCCGTCGATTTTATAGGGTCGATGCCTAGATGACGTTTAGACAACTGTGTTAGGCATTAAGTGCAGTAGTAGTCATGACAACATCATCTGTAAGCGCTTCCAAGAGGCACCGTATATACCGAACTCTGCTATGAGATCAAAGATCTCGTGTGATAGAGCCAAACATAAAATAAAAAATTTACACTTTGTTTTTTTTTTGTTTTTTTTTTTGCACTTTATGCACCAAGATTAGTACAAAATTCTCCAAAAGTACATCAAAATGAAGTTTTTGTGTCCCCCCTCTTTACAAAAAAAGGTCCAGAATAAAAAAATACACAGTTTAGGCCAAAAATATTTTTTACCCCCCAATAGGTGTTTTTCCGCTAAATTTAGTGGTGGCTCTAAATGTGCTTGGTGAGCTTCTAAATTTGGAAATCTCCTAAAATTTAGTAATTTCTCCAAATTTTCTAAAAAAAATAAGTTAATAATAAATATGGAGAGAGTGGGAATTGAACCGCTGACCTGTTTGTTCCCAAAATATAAACAAACAATCTAAATATTGTTTTCACCTTTTCTCACAAACCGTGATCTGGGTTTTTCTAAAATTTTGAGAGTAACATCATAAAATATTTTTATTGAAACGCACAAAATTTTAGAAGAATCAGAATCTTTGTTTTTGAGATCTTACCAATTTACCAACTAGATCTGATTTTTTTTCAGAAAAAATGATCCGACTTGTACAGACTTTTCGTCACATGTAGATGCCAAATCTGAAGATGTTGTAAACTGACAAAGTTGTGCGCCTCCTTATCTTTCCAAAAAAAAATGGCACATCAATCCGACATTGTATGAAAACGTTACGTCCTTTTTTCTAAGAGCTATCTGCTGGAATTTTGTTGACGAGACTGCTTCAACCTTTGCTCCCGAATTCTTTACACCTCCACTTTCAGATCTGATTTTTTTTTTTTTTTCAAATTTGATTTTTTTTTAAATTTTTTTTTAATTTACAAAAAAAATTTCAATATCTTTCTCCTTTTTTTTTAATATATTTTTTTTCCACAAATTTTTTTTTTTTTTTCAAGATTTTTTTTTAAAGATCTCCAAATTTAAAATATTCCACCAATATGTTGAATCAATTGGCTATGCCAATGACTAATAAAAAAAATTACCTTCCAAATAAGTGGATAGGTCAAATTTTAGTTGAGGGATGCTTGGAAGGAATGGAGGCTGCGGGATGCTTCAATGGCTCTCCTTTGATGCAGATCTTCTTCTCCAATGGATCCTCTCCAATAGTGTTCCTCTTCAACCTTGCTTGGATAGAACCTGCTCTAATACCAAATGATAATAATGGTATAACTCTGATACCAAATGATATAATAGAATAAGATTGCAATGACCAAAGAGGGACGGAAGCGTCACAAAATATTATTGATCATGAAATCAGATTACATAACAATGCAAGAGCTGTAATATTTATAGATATTAGACAACCTCATATGGATAGACATGACACCCTATAGGCACCAACTATGAGATGATAAGACCCATCTCACATGCACATGTAATTACTACTAATACCAATATTGAATGTTATCCAACATAACAATATTGAATGCAAGTCACTAGAATAGAGTGCACATGTTGCACATTATTAAATAAAAGACAATGCAATAAAATGCAATAAATATGCCTATGCTAAATTATGTTAACAGTGACAATAGCCTATGGAAATTGTATTGCCATGAAATCAAGAGAAGTGTCCGGTAGTTGGTTGTGTGAAGGGTTTAGTGGTGCATCTTGCAACTTATCTTGGGTAGGAATTTAAAACTTAGATGTTGTGATTATTGATTACACTGCCAAATGGAGTATGTTATTTGTCAAGAATGTGGGCTGCAAGTGTTGGAGGGAAGTGTCCAAATGGACATGTATTTTTCCACCATTCCCATTGAGGGCAGCCTTGTCAAGCTCTATGGAGAAAAGAAAATGTTGCACCTATAATTGAGGATCCCTAACAATGCTTCTTATGAAGTATTATTTGCTGATGTTGATGTTGATAATTTTATTGGTTTTGCTAATGGTAAAGAACACAAGATGGATCAGTTAAAGTGCCTTGAATAGGTGAGTTCTCCTTGGACCTTGCTCCAAATTTGGAAATGGTGCTGGTATAATTCTGATTTCTTCTAGCTTGGAAGAGTTTGTTTTCTCCTTCAAGCTTAATTTTGAATGTACTAACAACATTACTGAGTATGAAGCCTTGTTGTTGGGCCTGAGAATTGCATGGAAGTATGGTGTTAAGAACATCATTGCAAAGTGAGATTCAGAGCTAGTTATCAAACAAATAAGAAAACTATATGCTACAAAAATCAGCTGATGAAACAATATAAGCATGTCGTTTGGGATCTAATTGAGATGTTTGATTCCTTCAATATTGTGCACCATGAAAAAAGTTTCAATGCTGTTGCTGACAAGTTGGAAGTGATGGGGCCAAAATTTGGAGATTGCACCGTTTCACCTTATTGTGAGTATAATTTTGAAGTGTTAACTAGGCCAACTGTCCCTGACAAACATTAAGCATTGGTAAGTGTTTTAATGATGATGCTCAAGTGCAAAGGTTCTTACAAAATCAAGGTGAGTTTGTAGATCATACATATTGATTGGGAAACCAATGGTATGTATGACTGAAGGAAGGGAGACTTTGTTTGGAAAAGGATATTATCGAATTGAAAACTAACACCATTCCTAGAGGTCTTGCTGCTCTTGAGTCAAATTTTGAGCAATGATGATTACATCATCAATAGAAACATATCTATCTCAAGGGATGTGGAAGAGCATGAATTGGGAAAAAATGAAAAACCAATGGGAGTTTTTTGTTGGGCAGCAGTTTAAGCAAGAGAGAGAAAAATAGTCCTATCTTCAATTGTTGAAGCAATATCAAGACGGCCTTGCCTAGTCATATTCAGAGATGAAAGCATATAGAGAAGACTTATTCCAACATGAGATTCCATCTTGAGAAAAATGCCAAACCATTCAGACAGAAGAAAAGGCCGATTAATCCACTCCTCTCCATGGAAATGCAAGATGAATTGAAGAAAACTAAAGGAGGGAGGGATCATTCAGCCCACAAGGTATTCATCTTGGGTTGCAAAACCTTGTGCCAGTTAGAAAGAAGAAATGGAGATATCAGAATTTTTGTAGACTTTTAAAAATCTAAATAGAGCTTCATTGAAAGACAAATTATCCTTTTTCAAACATGTAGAACATGTTGCAGTTAGTGATTGGATTTGAATTGTTTTCCACCTTTGATGGTTTCTCTGTCTATAATTAGGTTGTTGTCAAGGAGTTAGAAAGATTTAAAAACTACCTTTACCCACTCCTCGAGGAAACATATGTCTCATGTGAGAATAAATTTTTGGTCTCATGAATGTGGGAGATACTTTTCAAAGAGCAATGGATGTTGATTTTATTAGTTATATAAATGATTTCATTGTAGTTTATTAGGATGATGTGACGGTGTTTTCAAGGAGCAGAAATGATCACTTGCAACATTTGGAAAGAATGTTGATCAGATGTAGAGAATTTAGAATCTTCTCTCAATCCAAACAAGTGTCACTTTTGGGGTGCAAAAGGCTAAGCTGTTTGGTCCATATTGTTTTCAAAGGCTTGGTGTCATGATTAATCCTGTAGAGATTAGAAGCAATCAGTCAAGGTTCCAATTCCAAGAATGAAGAAGGGCATCTAGTCTTTCTTTGGGAAAATTAATTTCATTAGAAGGTTTGTGTCTCAATTTTTCTGAATTGACTCTTCCTATCACATGCATGTTAAACAAAGATCAAGTTATCAAATGGGAGGACGCTACTATTTAGGCTTTTGAAGGAATCGAGGAAACACTTGAAACATGCACATATCTTGGTAACTCTGAAATTACAAGAAAGCCTTTCCAAATCTTCTCCTTTGCTTCTGAAAATACTATTGCATCTGTTTTGCTCCAAAAGGATGAAGATGGGGCTAAGAGGCCTATTTCCTTCTTTAGCAAGGCTTTACAAGCTACTGAGTTAAAGTACACAATCATGGAAAAACAAAACCATTTGCCTTAGTGAAAAGCAACAAAGGTTTTCAAACCTTATATTTTAAGTTTCAAAAGTTTTTTCTTATGGTCCCCACACCATGGTAAAAAGACATCTTATCAGAGATGGAGATCTCAAGTAAATATATGTAGATGGGTAAACAAAAATACACGAGTATGATATGGACATCCAAACCACAAAGCTAGTAAGAGGTTTGGGTCTTGCTAAGCTTATGGCTGAGAGCAACTTGTAGACTGTGGAAGTGAATGAAGTAGAGAAAGAAAGGGTAGATGTTCTTGAGAAATTGGTAAGCTCTGAGTGGTACAAGGATGTAATCTTTTATCTCAGACACCTATGCTTCCCTGATCATTTAAATAAAAATTAGAAAAGAGCCCTCAAATTGGCTTCTCAAAAGTACATCATTACTGACTTAGGGCTGGCTTGGAAGAACCCTGAAGGTGTCCTCTTGAAATGTGTAACTGAAGATGAAGCTCCCAAAATAGTTGTTGATTTCCATGGGGGAGTTTGTGGAGGAAACTTTGCTAGAAGGGTCCACAACACACAAATTTTTGAGAGTTGGTTATTGGTGTCCTACTCTCTTCAAAGATGCAACCCTGTTGGTTAGAAAATGTGAAAGTTGCCAGCATTTCTCTAGAAGAATGAAAGCTTCAGGCTCCCTTCTTTTGCACAGTCTGTATCAATTGAGGCTCCTTTCAAACAATGGGGGATGAAATTCATTGGTGAGATTTCAGACCCTTCTAGTGCTAGACATAAGTGGATCCTTGTAGCCACAAATTACTTCACCAAGTGCGTAGAAGCAATCCCCACCAAGAAAGAAACACAACGAGTTGTTATGTACTTCTTGTTGAATCACATCATATGCATATTTGGTGTGCCAGTAAAGATTGTTGTTGATAATGCCATGTGTTTCAGAGCTAATCCCTTGATGGCAATGTGCAAGGAGTATGGAACCAATCTGACTTATTCTTCAAACTATAACCCTCAAGAGAATGGACAAGCTGAGTCTAGCAATAAGAACTTGTTGAAGATCATTAGGAGAACCTTGGAGTTGAACAAGAGAAAATGGGGTGAACAACTGAAATTTGCAGTTTGGGCTAATAGAATCACTGCCAAAAGAGCTACCGGTAAGAGCCCATTTGAGTTGGTGTATGGAACTCAAGCCCTTCTACCCTTACATCTATAATTATCTTCATTTCAGTTTGTTCAACAACTTGAAGATCAAGAGGTCATTCTGATATGAAGCAAGGATTAATCAGATTGTTGAGCTGGATGAAGAAAGAAGAGCATCCCACCAAAGGCATGTCAGATTTAGAGAGAAGTTCGAAGAGGTTGTTTGACAAGAAGGTCACTCCTAGGGTTTTCAATGTTGGAGATTTGGTTTTGTTTGTGGGATAACAGACATGAAGATAAGGGAAAACATGGTAAAATTTGATGCATTATGGATGGGCCCTTACTCCATTTATATAAGAATTGGTGAAAATACATTTTTTCTTAAGAACTTAGATGAGGAATTGTTTGAACTGCCTATTAATGGTAGGCATCTAAAGCATTTCTTGGATTAATCCCCAAATTTGAGGTATGAAACCACTTGTATAGTGTATAGTCTTTTTTTTGTTGGCTTTGTTTTTGCTATTTTGATTGGTTTGTGGTTTGTCCTGTTCTTGGCAGTCATTTTTTATCGATTAGGTCTTGGTTTTTCTACCCTACATTTTTGAATCCGTTGTCCAATGGTTTTTTTGGCACTTGGTATACTTCTTTTATTCTTGTGGCACTCGATGGGAATGCTCATCCCTAAGTAGGAGCCGATGTCGGTGCCATTTTTTGAGCTTGCACCATTTTACCCTAAATTTTTTCCTTCATTACGCATGCTCTGAAACATTTTTTCTCTCAAATTTCTAGTCTACACCTTTTCCCTCCATTCGAAAGCCTTGAAATTCTCACAAACTTTTGTTGTTTTTCCCCAATTTGAAAGAAATATGCATGTGTGCCTTATTTTGTGCCCTAATTTTTTCCAAAATCTGCAGGATCTACCATTTTTCCTTTTTTCCTGATTGTGGAAGTTTAAAATTGATTGATTTGCACTTGTATGCCATTCAAAATCCAATTTTGTGATAAATAAATGATTTGAAAACATGTTTTAGTTGGTTCAATTTCAAGAAATTTGTCGTCGTTAGCAAAAAAATTGAATTTCTAATGCATCCCTAGTATTTTTTTTGTGTTTTGACGAGTCAAACAGGTGTCATTTTTCCCATCAATTTCTTCTTCAGGATACAGCAGCAACGTGGCTTGATCGAATTGGCTGAGGGGACATTGGAAAATTGTTTTAACTTATCACTTTTTTACTTTTTTGGAAAAAGGACAAATTTGGTCCCATGGCTCTACTTTACTCTGATTAGTTCTAATATTGCTGACATGTCCTCTTTTGATTGGATGAGAAGCAATGGGTCTTTTTGTGCCTTTAGGACATTTTGGAAAAAGAGTTAAACTGCAAAGAAAAATGCCTAGGGCCTGCAATGAATCAAAATGGAACACGTGGCAAATTCAGAGCCAAGGATGGAATTATGGGTGGTCAGGTTTCTTTTGAAGTTTTTTAACTTTATTTGGTTAGAAGATTAAAGTCACAAAACAATCCAAAAACTCCGCAAAAAATCATAGGTGTACACATGTCACATTTTGCATCAAAGGTGGGAATGGAGGTTGGTGGAAGACTTAGAAAATTTTTTGCTTTTTGGCGAAAGGGAACAAAATTTGTGAAAAGGGTTGTGGGTCCACTAGGCCAATCAAGAGGTGGACACGTGGCAGGGTCAGAGGCGTAACTTTGGGCCTCAAGAAAAAATAGATATTTTTTTCCCATTTTTTTGGCATAAAGGCATAAAATTAAAGGGAGGAACACAAGCCTGTAGCGAATCAACAATCACCATGTGTCAAAGATAGAATCATAGGTGTGGGTCTACGTGGAGTTAAGTTGGAAAAAATATCATTTTTTCCAAAAAGTTGGAAATGTGTAGAATTGGTCCATGATTCCAATGGGGCCCACTTTAGGACACGTGTCAGGCCCATTTTAAAAAGAGCAGAGGGGTGGGAGAAAAATGTCAAATTTTTACATTTTTTCAAAAAGTGTTAAAATGTCAAAAGGTGATCCCAAGCCCATTTCCAATCACACTATGACACGTGGAGGGCTCAGATTAAAGGATAAAGGAAGATCAATGGTAAACTGTGCATTTTCTCAGTTTGGATACCATTTACACTCCAGGAAGTTTGGAGATGTGTTTTTTTAGATCAATTTTCATCAAATTTTTGACAAATTCATGTCGTTTTGTGCCTACAAGGACAGGTGAAATCAGTTTTGAGGATCAATTTAAAGATCAAAGATGTTTTTTGAAATGATTTTTTTCCCTAACCCGTCTAAAAACATAAAATATCAAATCTATAAGTTACAGAGTCAAATTTTAGAGGGAAATGGATGATTTGTTTACTCAACAACTCATAACAATATTTACTCACCCACTCATAATTACATTTACAATAATGTAATTAATTATTACAACACATATTATATTATCCTAGATAATATAATCACTTACATAATATTCTATGTTCACACTACAACATAGATATTCCTAACAGTTTTTATGCTTTGAAGATGAAAAATGTGCCTCCATAATGGATAATGATGTGAATTTTGCAATGATTCATCTCTTTTTGAGGACAACTGGCAACTTTTTGGACGTGTTTTGTTAAACGTCCTTGTTTGTAAATCATGAGGAGTTTTTGTAACAAATTTGATCCTTTGGCTTATTCTTTTCTTGGGAAAAGAAGGCTCGAAGGATATTGAAAGCTATATATTGCATGAATTTTTCATGCAAAGGGTTGGAATATTTTAAAAAAAAACCCTAGAAAAACTGATAAATTTCACGAGAAAATCTGGGAAGAAGCCCATTCTTTGAGTGACCACTTGGGAAACTCATGTAACTCTCTCTATATCAGATTTCAAATCATGTTAAGTTGGTTTCACATGTATAGCCATTAACAAGATCTAGGATTGTTTTTCAAAACATTCCCCTACTGAAAAATTTGATCATTTTTGAATTATTATATGTTGTCTTTGGGAAAAATCTGTGAATGCTTACATTTCAAAATGCATTTCAAATTTGTGTTTCTTGTTTCCTTTTGTAGTCTTGTGTTTAAAATCTCTCTTAATCAAACATGGTCTCATTTCTTGTGATAGTTTTAGTGGCATTTACAATCTAACATTCAGAAGAGCTTTCATCTGATAAAGAGATAAACAAATTTTAAAATCACTTTACCTTCCTTTATTTCAGAGATTGTTTGTAAACCTTTAGGTGCACCTTAGGTCATGATTAAATAGTGATTGCTAAATGCTTCATTGGTTCATTCTAACTCAATATTTTCTGATAGATGATCAAAGATTGTGTGGAAAAGTGTAGATCTTGGCCTCCGTTTGATGCACATATCCTGGTTGAAGGGATGATTAACCATTTTAATACTTTATGCTGTTAAGATTCTCCATATTTTTTTTGAAATCCTCAAAGAGTCTGGCGGACCTTGGTTTTTCTTGTCTAAAACTCCCACCCCAAAAAATAATTCAAAACAACTAATCCCTACCTTCTTTTACCCCTATTTTGACCTGTATACCCACAGAAGATCAAAATCCATTTGCTAAAGTATGTAGAAGAGATCAGGATTTTAAAATGTCCTTTAATAACCCTTTCCTTGCATTGAAAAGTATCTCCATAATCTAGAAGTGACAACTTGTGAAAAGTCAGATTTGGAGTGTTGATCATATTTTCCCAAGGCCCTTTTTAAACTATTTTTTACAAATTGAGTAATATCTTCATTTCCTTTACCATTTTAGGGTTAAAAAATAGGTTATCTTACCCTTGGTTAAAAGGGCACAACCTAAAATAGTTAGGACAAGATCAAGTCCTATTTTATTGCTATCCATCTCTCCACAAAATCTGAGTGCCAGTTAGATCATATCCCTCGGCTACAAAACGACACACACCATGATCCATCTATCTTCAAGCTTCATGTCATATCTTTGATGATGCTCAGACTGAAAAGGTGTACGAATTTTTTGGTACCAACAGGATGGGGGGATGGGCTCGATGACCCTCCCCCCAAAACTCTTCCAACTTTTAAACATTAAATTGTTGTTGTTTTAATACAGCTGGCCCCCATTATATAGTTTGGCCTATGTGCAATTTTTGCAGCCACAAAAAATCTTAATAGAAAAAAAACATAATATGATATTTGTATATATATATATATAGACACAAAAGTTTATATATATATATATATATATATAATCATATATATGGATATATATACATGTGCATATATACTAAAAAGAGAGAGAGAGGGTATATATTATTCATAAACCAGATTTAATAAAAGTATTAAAATACCCAAAATGTCCAAGAAGAAGAAATACATTGAAAGAGATTAACAACAAAATGATTTTTTACAAACAAACCTTAGGAGAGGATGGAATAAAACTGGCAAAAAAAATGTGAAATAATCTTGAGGGTTGTGTGTATCCACCCCAAGATCCTTTCTCTTCCATGGTTTCCTCTCCTTCCCAAAAGCCTACAAAACAAAAATGAGGAAATCAGTAAAAATGATTGAATAAAAAGAATCCATAGAAATATTTAGTGTTGTTTGGAATTTCTTGATCCAATGGCCTGGATTGATTTCATCCAATGGCCAATATTCCTCCCTACAAATGTTAGGTGGGAGTTAGGGTGAGATAATCATTTGAATGCATAGGTTAAATTTAAATGGGTCCATTTAAGTGGTGTAAAAATTGAACTCTAATTTGTATTCAATTACGATTTATTTAGTAACTTTTAAAAGTAAAGAGGTCACGACCTAGTGATAATTAAAAATAAATTCCTTTCCCTTAGTAAGTAGATAACATTTATAATTATGGATTAAATTTAATAGTATTGTTTTAAATGGGGGGAAAATTAGACTTAGCCCTAAAATATAATAAATTCTTAAATTAATTTTGAACCGCTTTTATTAATTAAATAAGGATTATTGAAATAGATAAATTTTTAAACCATACCGGAAATTAATTAGTATGAATTTAATTGTTAATTATAATTATCGGTTGTTAACCGAGAATTTAATCTAAATGTTGCAATTGGAATTTTTAAAAAATAAAAATTATTCAGTAATTTTTTGTAATTTAACCTTTTTTTTATTAGGTTTTCATGGGGTAAAATTATGGGCGTTACAATTCTTCCATTCTTCTTTCAATTTGTTCAGGGTCCCACTATTATTTATTCTTTGAAGAAGAAGGATGTTTCCAAGGATGGAGAACACACTTACTATGGGGTGATGTTGGGCCTTGAAATATTGGCTAAGTACTAAAGGGCGTGAGTGCACATGACCAGTAAGAAGAAGGGTGCTCAGGGAGAAGCATGCAAGACAAAGAGGTTTAAGAAGGGTTTAGGAGAAACCAAGGAATGTGCAGATGGTAAAACATGGATTCACAGGACTTATCCATATTTAACATTATAGGGTTATTTGAGGAAAAACGTGACCTGAACTAGGCGTGATGAATGGATAATGTGCCATCCTAGAACCTAGAAGGTCAAGAGAAGAATATTCCATGGAGGGAATATTCTAAGAAGACATCATTATAGAGAGTGGAGCATTTGTATAGATATAATAATTCACCATCGGAGGACCACAATCGACACTTGACATGTAATATTTTCAGGGGAAAAGGCATGGCAAATGGGAGGCGAAGATATAAAAAGAGATACTCATAAGAAAGAAAGGGATCAAAGGGGAATGAAAGATATAGGCAGAGAGAATACATCAAGAGTAAGATACTATAGTAATGCTATGGTTTAGAGAACTTAGAGCTAAGGGTTGTGAAGGATGTAATAAGCCTCTGTATGGCATTAGGGTCTGTAACAAGGGTTGAAATGGGAGGGCATAGCTAGAATATCATACCGGGGAGGATATGTAGGGGTTAGGTCCTTATCATTTAACATGTATGGTCTGAGATGACCCTCTTCTGATTATAATATGGCTACTAAAAACTATCCTGATGAATATATATATGGATTCATTCTGTATATCATTTTTTATGGGTGTAAACCCTCATGTTATATGACTATCATGATTCATATCTGATTTAGCATGTTATTTACTTTGTTATTAAGTTCCTATAATGCATCAAGATGGGGATTTGTTCATATGCTCCTTCTACCTTATTAACTAAGTTAGTTTTACTTTTTTATTTTGCAAATTATTCTTCATTAATGGAAAAACCTTCTCACAATGCTCAAATAAAGAAGGGGCTCAGTGCTCGTGTGTGACTAGGGTGAGTGCTCAACATTGTCCTGGGTGATAGGATGATGCGCGTGGGGTTAGAAAGTAATATTAAGGGTACATAAAATGACTATAGGTAGGAATCACAATGTAGAAGTTTGAAAAAATTATCAAATGTCTCCAAGTAAGTTCTGAAATGTGCCAAATTATTTTTGGTAAATCTAGGACTAAATTATAGAATATTTTCATTGCATAAGCACAAAATGAAGGAGAGAGAGCATGAGGGATTATAAGTACCCTCATTACATAAAAATATCAATATGAAACTCCATAAGATCTGTCAAAAAAAGAGAAAAATGTCCTCAATGGTTTTCATCTATATTCAAAATGCGTGACTCTACAAACAAGGAAGAAAGGTCTAGTAGAAATGTGTCCCTAGTGAGGTGAATCAAGAAGAGTGTGCGATCCTGTTGAAAAATATCATAAAAGGATATAAAAATGCATGTAAGGAGTATATGGCTATGCCTCATCCATAATCTTTGTAATAGATGGTCGAGCTTCCTTCATCCTCAATAATCATTTCCTCGTGATCAATCAAATGGATAGGAAGTACAAACTATAAGACAAGAAATGTATACCCTCGAACAATCCACTTGCAAGCATGTTTCCTCTCTAGGATGAGTAATATCTACAATATGATAATAAGTAAGAGAAGAGGATTCCAAAATATCATCATGAAAATCACCACTAATATAATTGAAAATAAGGGGATAAGAAGAAAGAGGAACTCAATAACAATATGGTGTGGAGCAACAGTGGGCTCCCTAAACAAATTTTTTATTTCCCAAAATTCCTTAGTTGGTGTGGAATGTGCAATGTGAGACTATAGGAAATATGAGATGTTAAAGAAAATACAGTTAAGGGCCTCAAAAATGTTTTCCTCAAACCAAACAATGTATTACTATTTAGTTAAACTAAGAGCATACATAGCACCAAGAGTGATTGTTTAGAAACCATTCAGACATCATATGAATCCTTAAATCATTCTTATATATCTCATAGTTTTTTTGGTGTTAAATGATTCATAAAATGATAAATCCATGATGGAAGAGGAATTTTTAAGGAGGATGAATTTCCCCCTCAAAAATAAAAACCACTTCTATCAAGTCACCAACAGTTAAATTGGAAAATTGTAGATGTAATGTAAAACCAATAATGCATCTAATAAGATATAGTATGAATTTACAAGGTGATAAAAGGGACCCATGACCCTCATGAATACAACTTTGATCAAACCCCCTCGAAATGTGGTATTATATAATTTTAGTATTTTTTACAATTAAAATTTAACCAAGAGATGGAGAAAAAAATATTCACTTTTTAAGAACATGATACTCAATTCTAAGTTACCAATCAAAAGATACTAAATAAAAATTTTTCCCATTATTAATAGCCCATTTAATCAAATTTACATTAAAAATTTTAAAAATTTCACTAATACTAAAAGAAAAAGTGTTGGAAACTTGGACACTGAGATGGGGGCTGAGTTAGTGTCTCACTAAATTTTTTAGGTGTTTCTACTTCTTTAAATATTTAAGAAAAATAACATGAAATCATACATAAAAAAAATGAAAAGAGAAAGTACACAAATTTTATTGTGGGAAACCAAAAAATGGGAGAAAAACCCACAGAAAATCAAAGAAGTGACTTGGGACAATTTGTCCTATAGAGTTACAATGATTTAAATTTGAGCTAAAACTCAATTTTTTGAGGAGACAACCTCAAGTATACAATCAAGGTAGAACTTGATGAAGGAAGCTACAACCTCCAAAATAATTTAGTTACCTACAATTGAGCTTTTGCAAGATACAATCTATAAGGAAGCAATAAATGCTTGATTATACTAAGCTATAATTCATACTGTATACACAATTTGATTAGTCTTCATATTGGTTTCCATACATATGATTGTGACCCTAAATTTTTAACCTGGCCTTCTTATCCCACCTGTAATTTCACCAAAAAAACACATCTTGCTTTCAGACCTCTTGAAGAATTCAAAATCCCTCTTTAATAAAACTGATTACTACTTGCATCTAGTTCACTGTATATCCTGTAATTCTCAAATTCTTATGGATATTCTATCTCTATTTTCATCTCAATATCATACTCCTAATTTTTAATCACACACCATGTTTTGTACCTTATCACACTAATTCACTTCAATAATTCATAGTTATGTTCATGCACTAGTCCTCGATATTTATTTTTCAATATCTTCACATCACATAATTCCTAGCAACAATTTCTTGTATACATGGACCTTAATTTATCTTTTTTAGTCACTACCTTATCCTCAATACTTCACCTTTCTTCAATCCTCTTCTCAACATTCATACATATTTTCTACACTTGATATTTCATTCCCTATTTGTCACTCTATACAATAAATGAATAACAACATATATTCAAATTTTCTAGCTATTGAGCATTATTTACACACAAGGTTTTGTTGTTACTGTGACATATCCTTATAATTTTCATGTGCACCTACATAGATTACTAAAATATTAGTCACATCACTTTAAGAAACTTCTTCATACTCTTTTTTATTTGGAAAGATAACTCATACTCTATCCCACACATTCACTATTTTATATTCCTGTTAATGTTATTCCTTACACTTTACATGCTCTCAGTTGTTTTTCATATATCATTCATCATCATGCACCTCTATATTATACTTATCATTTCTTTTCATCAACTTCAAATTAACAAATACACTCTTTTTTTACCCTTCAACTTACTATACTTGAATTCCATGCATTTTGGACTAGTGCACTTTTCTTGATTAAGAAAGGTGCCTTTTCATATTCCTATATGAGATGGAGAAGAATACATGATCTTGTAATTTTTAAAGACTTCATAGGCTCTCTCTCTTTCGAGTTGGAATAACCCATGAATCTCTAACTTCTTAAGAAGATTAGTAAATAACCTATAGTAGCATTACAAGAGTTTTTGGACAATAAACTAAACAAACCCCTCATTAACAAGATTATGAGGAATTAAGACAATTTGTAAAGTTTCTGATGATACAAGAAAGATGATTCCTTCACTATTTAAAATGCCATTTAAAGAAGAAAGCACTTGATTGGTCACCTAAACTGTGAACCTATAACCTTGTTACCAATTTCATCCAAATTATAAGCTCTTAAAATTGATTCAAAGAAAAAACACCCTAAATAAGTTGTGCAATGGTTTATGAGCGATGTTCATGAAGTTCTAGATTGTTTTCTCGAAAGAATTTGACAAGAGGATAGTTTTCTACCACTACAAAGAGAATAGAACGTTTTGAAGAGAATACTGTCAGTGAAATCTCATTGGTTTCAAGTGTAAATTTCATTATTATTTTTTCATGGTCTCCATATCCCTTAGACAGATATTTACCCAAAAATTTGTGAATTTTTGTTAGATAGAATTCTATATTCAAGAAATTTTATCTCTCAAACCCTATAATCAAGGTTTCCTTAACTTTAAGAGCCTGAAAAGACAAAAAAATCATTTCTCTGTCAATTTTATATGGAATTTAAAATTTCAAGTTATTGTAGTCTTTTTTAGAGTGTTACACATATTTTCCAAGCATTCATTTGAAATGAAGCTCCTCCAATTAATCCCAGAACCAAGATGAGATAGTGCACATTGTCATTTGAATCAAAACCTATGCTACACATGTCAAGTTATTTGAATTGTTATGGCTAGAATAATATTATAATTCATTTCATAGGATGACCTAGTCATTTTGAGATATTTCTTAGTACTTATAGCATAACACTTCTTCAACCTTTCACCTACCAATTAGCCAATCTTATGTTAGGATAAATTTTATTATCCTATTATTAATTATGCATAGTAGGATTATTTAATTAATTTTATTAATTAAATAATAAATGGTTATACTGTTGTATGGTTAATCAACCATATTTGTTTGTATTCATATTGTTATATTGTTATAAACAATATATTTGTCTTTATGTAAGTTTCCTTCCCGGATGTTATTGGAAGCTTGTGAATTCTGGTTTTTGGTTGCACCTGTGCAACTCATTCTTCTGGATGTATATGGCTGTGCAATATCTATAACTATTGCAGCCTATTCAATGCACTGTTTACTGATTGAGATTAATAAAATCTACACAGGCTTCCGTCCCTGTTTCTCAATCAACATTTGGTACCAGAGTGAAATTCTGGCCCTGTGAAGGTGTGGAAGAGAGAGCAGCAGAGAGAGAGGAGATTGGAGATGTGTTTGCAGCATTTGAGAGCCTGTGCAACCTCGTGCAAACTCCCAGCCCCATCCCTGCCTCCCCCACATCAGCCTGTTCCTTCCAGGTACTTGGAAGGCAAATTTTTTTTTGCACTGGTGCACTCAGCACCAGGCAAAAATTGCTACAGGTATTGAATTTTAAAAAAAAATAAATTTCCCAATCAGGGTTTTGTTTTACTGTATTTGGAGATTGTTTTGCTTGTTTGGAGGACTGTCTGTGCACCTGCAGTGAATACACAGAGCAAAGAAAATAAAAAAAAAGGAGGCGTTTTTTCTTGATCTAGCGCCTGTACAAGGAAAAAAAAAAGGCATTTTTAGAGCATACATGCCCTTAGCTATCCCCCACGGCCTGTGCATGCAAACAACAAGCAAATGAAGTCTTAGACTGTGAAAAACACGGCCAGAGGTGAAAGAAAAGGCATTTTTTTTAGCTTTCCCGCGCCATTTGCTGCCCCCAGCGCCTGCACAAAGAAAAAAAACGTTTTTGTGAGCAAATACAGTCAAAAAACAGCGCCCCAAGTCAAAAAACGTGCCCAACAACTGAAAAACGCACCCAGGCAATAAAATTCAGCACCTAGCAAAGACAGCAAGCATTATGAAGTAGAAAATACAGCCCAGGCAAGAGAAAATGTGGCCAGGATGATAAAAAAATAGTGGCAAAGGAAAAAACGTGCCCCCAGGTGAAAAAAACGCGCCCCAACACAAAAAACGCGGCCTGCACTTGTAGATCAGTGCGTGGGAAGGAGAAAATGCGGCCTGAGCAAAGAAATAAAGCCTCAGATCTGTTTTTTGGGAAAATAGAACCCTAAAAATGCCCCTTCATCAGCATGCGCCACGTGGCATTCATTTTTCAAGAGGTAAGTCAATTTATTTGTCAATAAATACAAATTGCTTCCTTCCATAGTCCAAGCGCCCCAAGTGGCCAAGTTGGTTAGTGCATGTGCCTTAGGAGTGAGAGGTTTGAGGATCAAATCCCACTAAAAACACTCAAAAACTCTCCTTTTGCATCTGGCGGATTTTTTGGCAGAACTGCTAAATTTAGCAGGCTTTTTTGAATTTAGTTACAGCTAACTAAATTTAGCGGAGGAATCCCTAACTTAGGGTAAAAAAAAAAAATTCTCGTATTTGGTCTATTTTCTCATTCCAGACATTTTTTGCAAAAGGAGACCCACCTAAAAATTACATTTTCAGCTATTTTTTTGCAATTTTTAGCATTTAGGGCTCAGGAGGTCACCAGGACCCCAAAACTGAAATTTTTTGCTTGTTATTCAGAATTGTACTGTATATTGTACTAATTTGCAGGTTGCCATAGTCAACTGCAAAACTTTGTAACTGCTAAAAAACTGGCAGAATTGTAATAAAAAAAAGTAAAATTGGTTCTGTAACACTCACGAGATCCTAGATCTCATTCGCAGCGTTCGGTATATACAGTGCCTCTGGGAAGCGCTTATGGGTAAAGCCGTCGTGACTACTACTGCACTTAACGCCTAATATAGCTGCAACAACGTCATCTGGGCATCGTCCCTATAAACCGACGGGGAGTAATAAGGTCACAGTGCACACACTATGAGCCATCCCATCCGTCTGTGAACGATTGCAAGACATAAATCCGGACTGAGAAATTATCCGAGTATATAGCGAAGTTACGCGCACATATGAGGATATTTCTTTGAGCCGGTGTCAATAATCGCACAGACCCCATCAGTACTATCTTGGTACCACGTATCGAATTCTTTCACGTACGTTAACGCCTCTTTCACGTACCGCCGGGTATATAGAAAGGGCGAGCTTCTTCCACGTACCGACGGGTATATCGGAAGGGCGCGTATATAGAAAGGTTCGGTATATCGGACTGACGGTATATAGATTGGGAGACCTAATACCTGGAGTGATAAGAGCCAAACCCTGTCATTGAACTCTGCAAAATGGGCACCAATGCCCCCAAAATTTTTCTTCCAGATTCACAATTGCTCAGAGGAAGCAACTATGCTGCTTGGAAGACAAAAATAAAAACACAAATTGAGTTTGAAGAAATCTGGCCTGTTGTGACTGGTACTCTAACCAGATCACCAATGGATGCAACACAACAACGACAATTTGATAGAGCAGATCAGAAAGCAAAACTCATCATTTTGTTTGGAGTATCCGACGATGTGCAAGTCCACATTCGAGATGCCACATCAGCAAAAGAAGCTTGGGATGAGCTGAGCACAATAAATGAGGCCAAGAACAAGAATGTCATACTCAATTTGTAGAGTCAGTTACATACGTTGAAATTCAAACAGAATGAGAAAATTGAAGCCTTCCTAAGAAGAGTTGCAGAGTTGAGGGCTTCACTTCTAGCCCTAGGAGAAGAGGTCAAAGATGAGTCTCTCGTTCCCATTTTTCTGAGAGCTCTCCCTTCTTCTTACCAAATTTTTGTCACAACTCTAAACTTGTCAGATACGACAATTAGTTTTGACAAGTTAGTAAACCTACTGCAACAAGAGGAAGCAATGTACAACAAGGATGATGAAGAGGAGCAGGCACTGTCTTCACATCAAAAATGGAAAGGAAAAGGTAAAGGTAAACCTAAATCCTATCAGAAGTCCCCACATCAAAATCAGTATCATGGGGACAATCAACAGAAGAAGCGATGTCCCATTTGCAAAAGAGGACATGACTTGCAAGAATGTTGGTTTAACACATATAAGAAAGGTTCATCAAGCAATGCTGGACCTCAACAACAACAAACTTACAAGGGACATTCAAACAATTATCACGGGTAGAAAAAGGGGAACTGGAAAAGAAGACCCCACCAGCAAGGTAATATTGCTGAGCAACAAGATCAGTCAGACAATGAAGACTTCTTGTTCACTGCTCGATCAAGTGAACCATCCACGTCATCTAGTGACGTCTGGTATGTTGATTCGGGAGCCACTCGACACATGACCGGCCACAGAGATTGGTTTATTTCAATGAGGGACACGCCATCGAAAAATCATGTTTCATTGGGAGATGATTCTTCATATACAGTTCAGGGGATTGGAAACATTTCTCTACCCCTTGGTTCACGCAACTGCAGAATATCAGATGTTCTATATGTCCCTGGGTTGATAAGGAACCTTCTTTCGGTCAGTAAATTCCTAGATCACAACCTAAAAATTGACTTTGATAGTCAATCCGGCAAGAAAATGTGTCTGATTCGAGATAAATCCAGAGGCTCGAAAATAATTGCAAAAGCCTCAAATGTGGGATGAATGTTTCAACTTGATTTCATTCACAAAAATGATCAAGCACTTGTGGCTAAAAACTCCACCTCAGCTCAGTTGTGGCATCGGAGATTTGGTCATGTAAGTTTCAAATATCTCGACACACTTCGCCAGTGTAATATGGTACATGGGCTACCATCTCTTTAGAAGGATACAGACAAGTGTCCTCACTGCTTAGCAGGGAAACAACACAGAGTTTCATTCCAAACAAGTACTTTTCGAGCTCATGGTAAAATTGACCTGGTTCATACCGATCTGTGCGGTCCAATGCAGCCAAGTCATTCAGGGTTCCAGTACTTCATGCTCTGTGTTGACGACTATTCACGCGAAATGTGGATTTTCTGTCTTCACAAGAAAAGTGAAGCCTTTGAAACGTTCAAAAAGTTCAAAGTGGCAGTTGAGAAAGAAACTGGTCGTCACATCAAAACTCTCCGCTCAGATCGAGGGGGGGAATTCACCAGTGATGAGTTCGGAAACTATCTACAAACCCACGGGATTCGTTGACAAATGCCTCCTCCACACACACCGCAACAAAATGGTGTTGTCGAGAGAAGAAATCGTACTATCATGGAAATGGTGCGATGCATGATCGATGATTCCGAACTTGCAAAGACATTTTGGGCAGAAGCAGCAAAAACAACAGTGTATTTGTTAAATAGAGCACCCACAACTGCTCTTGATGGAATTACACCACAAGAAGCATGGTCAAAAAGGAAACCATCCATTGCACACCTCAGAGTATTCGGGTGCAAAGCCAGCATGCACATACCCAAACAGAACAGAAATAAATTGGACATGAAATCACAAAATCTCATCTTCATTGGATACAGTGAAGAGACTCTTGGGTACAGACTGATGGATCCTAAGACCAGAAAAGTCTACACAAGCAGAGATGTTGAGTTTTTCGAGAAGAAGGAAGCAGAGACTCCTCCTCCGGACTCGCAAGATGTAGATTTTTCACTAGTTGTAAAAACTGAAGAAAATGTTCCCTCAGAAGATGAAAGTGATGATGGGGATGATGGTGTTGATCAGATAGAACAACAACCCATGGGAACATCTCAACGTATGCCTAAATTGTGTACAAGTACATTACGAGATGCAAGATTGGATGCTCCACCGAATACATCCACCCCTGGACCATGGACTCGTAGTAAAGCAAGAGAAGCAGTTAACTTTGCTTTAATGAGTAGAGTCATTGAATTAGACGAGCCAATTACAGTCCAGGAAGCCCTACAGTCAAAAGCTTGGAAAGATGCCATGGATTCTGAATATCAATCAGTGATGAAGAATAACACTTGGCAGCTTGTCGATCTTCCACCAGGGAAGAAACCCATTGGTTGCAGATGGATATTCAAAACTAAGTACAAAGCATATGGGACAGTGGACAAGTGTAAAGCAAGACTTGTAGCAAAGGGGTACGCACAGAAAGAAGGCATTGACTATGAGGAGACATTTGCTCCCATAGCTAAGATCAAAATGATCAGGATGATCTTTGCTCTATCTGCTCAGTTTGGATGGAAAGTTCACCAAATGGACGTAAAAAGTGCCTTCCTGAATGGATATTTGTAAGAAGAAGTCTGCATGACTCAACCTGAGGGATATGTTGTACCTGGTCAAGAAGAAAAGGTATGCAGACTCAGGAAATCTCTGTATGGCCTCAAACAAGCACCCCGGGCATGGTACATCAAGATTGATGAGCATCTCGTACAACATGGATTTGTCAGAAATCCATACGATCCCAATCTCTACCTCAAAAAGCAAGGGGGGGAGATGGTGATTGTTGTAATTTATGTCGATGATCTAGTCATCACTGGCAGTTCAGTGAAGATGATTGATGAAATAAAGAAAGATCTTAAGCGATCATTTGACATGACAGATCTCGGGCTTATGCACTACTGTCTTGGACTGGAAGTATGGCAGAAAGAGAATCACATATTTGTTTCTCAGATGAAATATACCAAGACAACGCTCGAGAAGTTTAGGATGATGGACTGCACACCAATTACTACACCTATGGAGAATAGATTACAGTTATCTCGTTCAGATCCATCTCCTAAGGTAAGTGCCACTCTCTATCGGCAGCTGATTGGGAGTCTCATTTACCTAACCTACACTAGACCAGATATCAGCTTTGCAGTGAGCTATCTATCCAGGTTCATGCAAGAACCCAAAATTTGTCATTGGAAAGCAGCAAAACACATTTTAAGATATCTCAAAGGATCAGTGGATCTTGGTCTAGAATACAAGAAGAACGAAAACTTCTTCTTCTTGACTGGATATTCGGATTCAGATCATGCAGGTAACATTGATGATAGAAAATCCACTTCTGGATTTGTATTCTTTATGGGATCTGGACCAATATCATGGGGAAGTAAGAAACAACACTTTGTTTCTCGCTCTTCCACAGAAGCTGAGTATCGTTCTGCAGGAGAAGCTGTCTGTGAAGCGATTTGGCTACGTCACATACTGGAAGGACTTGGAATACCACAGGACAAACCGACCACCATGTATGTTGACAATGAAGGTGTTCTCAACTTGTTCGCAATCCAGTTTTTCACGAGAGAACAAAGCACATTGAAGTTCAGGTTCATTTCATACGCGAACATGTATTGAAGCACAACATCCAGCTTCAATTTTGTCCAACAGCTGAACAACGAGCAGATATTTTCACAAAGTCACTTGCACGTGACAAGTTCGAGTTGTTCAGAGCATTTCTCTCCTCATCTCTTCAGACAATGCACAATTAAGGGGGGGAATGTTAGGATAAATTTTATTATCCTTTATTAATTATGCATAGTAGGATTATTTAATTAATTTTATTAATTAAATAATTAATGATTAAATTGTTATATGGTTAAACAACCATATTTGTCTGTTTGCACATTGTTATATTGTTATAAACAATATATTTGTCTTTATGTAATTTTGCTTCCCGGATGTTATTGGAAGCTTGTGAAATCTGGTTTTTGGTTGCACCTGTGCAACTCATTTTCCCGGATGTATTTGGCTGTGCAATATCTATAAATATTGCAGCCCATTCTCTGTAATTGTTTACTGATTGAGATCAATAAAATATACACAGGCTTCCGTCCCTGTTTCTCAATCTACAAGAAGTAGGGTCTATGATAGGAATTAGAAATATTATATTGGTAATAAAGACAAGGAGTGAGGTCATAAATATTTTGTGTATTTTATTTGTAAAAAGTCTAAAAATGTGGAACCCATGTAAAATGATAAGGTTTATCTTATCTTAATAGATAAGCCTACATGTACAGATAAGAGTTAAGGTATGGAATATGATTCGTCAGAGTGGATTTCTTATCCTATCTTAGAGATAAGATGGATAAGCCTGGAAGTTCTATAAATAGAGAGGCTACCCCCCCCCCCCCCCCCCCCCCATTTAGCATAGAAAGAAGTAGTGAGAAATATTGTAGGAAGTGTGCAAAGGAAGCCATCAGTTAAAGGTGTGTGAAGAAGCCATCGAGAGGTGTAATTGTAAAGTTTCTCCCATAGTCTTGTTGAAGTACCTCATGGGTGAGATTGTAACAATTTCATGTTAATATTATAATTTACTTTGATATTTCAGATTTTTCATCATTCCGTCTTATCAAGTCGATGGTATTCTTGTGTTCGGTTGTTGTTTTGTTTCCAGATTACGTCCACCAAACTAAAGGCTGTGCATTAGTAAATAATCATAGCACGAGGAGTTCCCGGTGAAGAATTATCATAGTGCCAGATTGGTGATGACAGTTCGTCAATGACATTAACTCCAAAATTCCCGCCTAACCTCCATTGTCACCGACTGCCATAGTTGGCGATGGACAAAAGCAAACCAAAGACCATTTCCAGATTTGGCGACTCTGCCACGTCGGTCTCGATGGCCGTTTGAAATCTCCGCTAAATCCCTTGTCCTTTATGCTTATCCCCTTCATTTAATGCCATAGAAAACTACCGCCCATGGCTCGCACCCCTTCATAGGTCCCCCTTCATCCATGGTCATTAGTTAGGTTAGAAACATAGGTTAGATCTTAAGGTGATACTTAGTCTAACTTCCTTAGTGCTAGGTCGCTAACCTTAGAAACATTTAGCTTATAGTTTAGGGCTAGGTTAGATTAGCACTAATCCAACCCATAGGTTATAGTTTAGGTTTAGGTTATTAACCTTAATAAATCCAGTCTAGGTCTAACAAATAGAATTGTTCAGTATAAGAACCAACAAATATACATTCCCGAAATGGATTCAATCCAACATTGATAATAATATAGCAGTATATATACCAAAATTTATTACTTGGCTCAAGGTCTAGACCTTCCTGATATTACGATATCGGGAACCAATTCATTTAACAAGATCAGCCTGAGTTAACTCCTGAATTTCTCATTCAACACATTCAGACCTTACAACCTTCGTAAGGTCTATAATTTTTGTTCATCCAGAATAAAAGTTAAAACATCTCTTGGATCAATGCAACTGATCCAAGGCTGAGTCATAAAGATGGGTAAATCCACAATTCACCCCAAAATCAGATTAAACTCAGGTGCTAAAAATGAAAGAAATAAAAGAGTCAAAGCATATCCTGACTCAGTCAAAGATCTTCAAGAGAAAAGAAGATACAATCCATATCAAGCATGACTTCACAATCAAAGGAACACATCCTTTTATAGAAGAAAATCATCATATATCAACACTTGAATGCTCAGGAGGAAGTAACAATAGTTCAGGGTTTTACAGGTTTGGAGGTTGAAGGAGCATGTACAAAAAATCCGTGTAGCAAAAATATGCCAGGTAAAAATGACGTGTAAAATTGAACTATTTATAAATCCCTATCATTAATTACACCTCCTCCGACACGTGTGCCAACTAACAGACAAATCAACAATAATACCATGTCATCATGCTTAACATGTCTGAAATCCTGATACAAAGGTTTTCTTATCAAATCAGGTTTTGGGAACCAATTGACATGAAGCATGCAAAAGACATGTTTGGATGTTATCAAGTTCTGAAAAACCTGATACAAAGGAAAGGTTAAGGTTTTAGTTTTTGGGAAACAAGCAACATGAAGCATGCTTTTTGAAAGGTATGTTCTGATGCTCCTGAGTTTCGAAAACCCGATACACTGGAATGTAATCGGGTTTTGGGTTTCAGAAGAAAATTAACATGAAGCATGTAAAAGACATGTTTCCATGCGATGGAAACCTGAAAACCTAAAGATCTCCTTCAAAGGGCATCTTTAGGATATTTTGTCAAAAAAATTCTATGGTTATCTCAATTTTAGTTAAAATCACTAAAAATGAGATAACAGTTGGATCCAATTGGGGAATTTCTTTGAAACATTAAAGGAAGAGAACTCATATATCAACAAAGCTTTATCCATTGGGCTATGGAGTCTGTAAGAAAGAAAACAAAAAGCAAACAAACAAACAAAGAAAGACAAGAAATGAAAGTAGTCACACAACAAAAAACAAATTATGATAGAATGCAAGAGAGCATCTTACATTACTGATGGAACAACTTCAAATGTTGACCACTGAAAGGTATAGGGGGAAACTCTCCATAAAGTTATGATAGATAGAAAGCTATTTTCACCATTCATCTGATGTATTTTGATAGGTCCTTTCCATAAAGAATCAAACTTGCCATGCATCCCTTTTTGTTCACTTCTCTTATCCTAAATGAGTACTAAATCTCTGACCTGAAAATCACATTGCTTTGATTTCTTGTCAAATATTACTTTTGAATTTGATCTAATTGGTCTTTGATGTGATCTACTACCTTTCTTCTATTCTTCTTCTAACGGGGCTAAGTACATTATCCTTTTCTCAATAGAACTTTGAAAAGTTTCATCCTCAATTGCTTTAGCCAACTGTAAGGTTGGTAATTCTACAGAGATAGGTATCTCAGCATCAATACCATATAGCACTTGGAATGGGGACATTCCAATAGCTCATTTAGGAGTAATCCAATCTGCCCATAATGCATCATACAATGCTTTGTGCCATGTCCTCTGATTCTCATCGACCAACTTTTATGATTATGGTCACCAGGTTTTTGTTGCTTGATTCAGCCTGACCATCTGCCTTAAGGGTAATAATCAGATGAATGAGCCAATGTGATCCCAAAGCCATAACAAAAATTTTCAACTCATGGGATGAGAAATTGGAACCGTTGTTAGCAATGATCTTATGAGGCACACCAAATTTAACAATTATATTCTCCTTGAGGAAGTTACACACAGCTTCGGAGGTTGCCTGTTTGATTGGAGCAGCTTCCACCCACTTGGTGAAATAGTCCATGGCAAGTGAGCACATAATTGGGACCCACACTAGAGGTAGGATTCAACAATCCAATGAAATCAATTCCCCATTGGTGAAAAGGTTCTTCAATCACCACAAGCTTTAAGGGAAGAGCTACTAGCTTAGGACGACCAATGAAATGTTGACAAGCTTCACACTTAGCCACCCATTCAGCTGAATCTCGAAAGAGAGTAGGCCAATAGTACCTGGCCTGTAAGATCTTGTAAGTTGTTATGGAGGAAGAGAAATGTCCTCCGCATTCTAGATTATGGAAGGACTCTAGGAACCTTACCTGCTGAGACTTATCAACATAGTGCATAGGAATACACCATCAATACCTTTCTTGTATATACCATTATCCCACAGAATGTATCTTGCATACCTTAACCTTAACTTTCCTCTTTTCTTTTTGGCTTAAATGTGGGGGGAAATTTTCCATAGGTTCAGAAAGAAAGCAATATCTGTGTGTACCATTCATTAGATTGTGCTCAAAAAAAGCACTTTGGGCAATTCTGAAGAAGTACCTTCAGTTTTCTTCGCATTCTATCTCAGCATTATTTTCTGCGATCAATTGGCACATGCCTCTTCCTCACACCAACTTGGTAGGTCTGATGTCCAAGTCATACTCCTAGAATTTGGCTATCTAGTTACCCCGTTGACTACCCAACTCTTGTTGGGTCAAATGGATTTAACTGCGGTATCAGGAACTAGAACGAGAGTGTGAGAACTCAACACATAATACCTGAAATGTTTCACTGCTCTCACCACTGCATAAGCATGATTTTCAATTTGTGACATTTTCAATTCATGTTCCTTTAATGGGAAGCTCATGAAAGAAATGGGAGCTTCAATTCCTTCTTCATTTTCCTACATCAAGATGGTTGATACTGTATGTGCGGAAGCATAGATGTACATGATGAAATATTTCTTGAAATCTGGGCATACTAGGATAGGGAGCGTGAGCAATTTCCTCTTTTGACTTCTTCAAACACAAGCTTCCCTTCAGTGCTCCATCAAAATGGATTTTTACCTTTCATCATCCCAAGGATATCCTTGGTTTTATCAGCAAAATCAGGTACAAATCTTCTTAGGAAATTGACCTTCCCAAAAAAGGAGTGCACCCCAATTTTTCTTGTGGGTAGGGTAAGGCTTTGGATGGCCTTCACCCTCTTTGGGTCGATCTTGGTTCCTTCTTTAGTCACAATATGACCCAGTAAATTTCCTTTCTGTCACTCTGAACATGGATTTTTTAGGATTTAATGAAATCCCATGACGCCTACACCTTAAGAGTACCTGTTCCAGGTGATCATAATGATCACTTCACTTTTTAGAGAAGACCTTCAAGTCATCCAAATACACAACTATGACCTTTCCCATTAAATCTCTGAAAGCTAAGTCCATAGCCCTTTGAAACGTGGCTCCGGCATTAATCAAACCAAAAGGCATCCTCCTGTAAGAAAAGGTTCCCCATGGGGTGGTGAATATTATTTTATGTTGATCTTCAGCAGCTACCTCAACCTGATTATACCCCAAAAATCCATCAAGCATGGATAAAATTTCTGATCTAGTGACAGTCTGTAATACTTGGTCCATGATGGGTAATGGATAATTGTCTTTTAATGAAGACTGGTTGAGGTTCTGGAAGTCAACACAAATCTGGATTTCACCATTCTTCTTTCTGATGGGAACAATGTTAGCAACCCAGGTGGAATGATGGATTGGAAAGATAATCCTTGCATCTAACATCTTTTGAATTTCTACAAGAATAGTCCCTGAGATCTTTGGGTTGTAATGCCTCTACTTCTTCTTGTAGGGTTTAACCTCAGGCTTCAAAGGAATGCTATGTTGCACATCCTTGGGCTTGAAAGACTTTAGATCCACATATGACCATGCTAGGACATCCATATATCTCTTCAAGAGTGAAGAGAATCTTTCTTTTTCCTCCAGAGAATAGACATTTACTGATGTTTACCATCCGCGGTTGATCAGCGGAGCCCAAGTTAACTTGATCTACCTCTGATGAGGAAGCACCTTCAGCTTGCCTTTTACCCTGAATGAAATGGTCATGCTTGTCAAACAGACCTTCCAGAGAAACTAATCCCTTTGGAATCTTATTGCCTTTAAGCTGGATGAATTCACCATCAATTTCTTGATATGAATTTGAGACAGACTCATGGAAAGCTGATTCTGATCCTTCAAAATAAAGCTCACTGAAATTATCATGACTTTCTCAAGAAAAGACAATACCTGTTGATCATCATTAAACACTTGCCAATGTGCTGAATTATCTGGAACACTTGGATGATACACAATCTCAATGGTATACGTGTCCTGTTTGAACTATGGGTGAGGAAGGAGAAGAGATGCAGAAATGGCTAAAGAATCAGCTTTATCATTATAATCTCTTAATACTGCCTTAATGGAAAAAGCATCAAAGCATTCTATGTTGTCCCAAACCTTGTTCCTGTAATGTCTTAGGTGATCATTTTTTACCTGATAAATCCCCTTTACTTGATTCACAATCAACTCGGCATCTCCCTGTACTTTGAGATTTCAAGATTCCTTTTTGTCTTGCCATTTCTAATCCTAATAACAAATCTTCATATTCGGTTGTGTTATTAGTATTATCAAACTACAACTTGAAAGCAAAGGGAAAGATCTCAAAATCCAGAGATATAAGAACCACGCCAGCACCTGAACTAGTAGTTGAATAGCTCCCATCGAACTCAAGGGTCCAAACAACATTAGGATCTTCTTCTTTGACTTCTATAGAGGGCACCTCAGATGTCATGAAATAATTACCCAAGCCTGCATCTTCAAAGAGAATTTGAGCCTTAGGATCATCTGATTTAGTGACCAGGTACTTTGCTTGTGCTTCAGGGTGAAGGACACGAGGAACTCCATTTACTGGAATTTTAGATTTGGTCCAATCCATGTTGATTTCTCCTCCAACATCTTTGCAAAAACCTCTTCCTAAGATAATCCCATAAGCAGTTGGGATATCAGCAACCAGGATAGTCATTTTTACTCTCTTTTCTAGGGAATGCAACAAATGTAAATTGTGCATCCTTGATTTGGCCAATCAAGGGGACTTGTTTAGTTTCCATGGAGTAACACTGCCCATAAGATTTATTCAAGGTGAGTCCAAGGGCATGAGCTACTTTTACATGCATTACGTTATCAGAGGCTCCTGAGTCAATTATGTAATTGCTGAGTTTAAAACCATTTATAAGTAAGGACAAATAAAATGGTTCAATCTTTCCCCGAAGAAGCAAATAGAGGTCATATTACTCTGAGGTAAAGGCTGAGTGGGGCTAGGAAAAATGCCTTTTGAAGATGGAAGGAATAGTAGCCTTGCTTCTAATGAATTTGGCAAGTTTCTCAAATTGCTCAGGGTTGGACTGAAGGTATTCGGCTTCTGACATTTGGATTTTGGTTTTCTTTGCATGATCAATGATGTCAAAAGTGGTATATGAAGGAATGATGGAGGGCTCAGTTCTGGTTACATTGGTCTGAGCCAAGGTACTAGCCTTAAAAGTAGGAGAAAGAGAGTTAGAAGATGAAGTTACCTTTTTAGTTGTCTCCTTTTCAGTTTGTGCTGAGATAGGAGATCCTCTTTTAGCCATAACTATGGGAGCTTCCTTACTTTTCTCCTTAGAGCCTTCAACTGGATTTCTGGGGTTCTGAGATTGGGATCAAGTGAATACTGCAAATGATTGACCATCATGCTCATCCTTCATCTTCCTCATATTCCAAGTACCCAATGTTGGAGTCACCAGCTGAATCGTCAAAAGACTCATCAACATATCCTGAAGCTTCGAAAGCTTCATGAGAGTCTTGATCTTCTGGTTCTTCATCCTCCTCAATTATTTCAACTGCTTGCATTGACAGGAGGAGCTTCAATGGCCAGCCTGGTGGGAGCAATAATCAACCGATTCCTATCTCTTGCAGGAGCACCATTGGTATTGTTGAAATTCCATCTAGGAATATCCTGATAAGGAATGTTGGTTACTTGTTGAGACATTTTCTTCTTTAAAGTGATCAAGTCATTGGCCATCCTTCTGAATCATAGGATTAGTAGTACTCTGAGAAGAACTCTGATTTTTAGGCTTAGATGATTCTCTTATGATCTTTTCAGCCAGAATAAGATCATCTTCTATTTCAGTGGTTGTAGCTTGAGTAGTGGCCAAATTGGGGATAACAGATCTTCTCAACAAGAAGCTCACATCAGGGGGCTGAGCATTGATGAAGAAACACTTTTGATTTTCAAGAGTGGGAACGGATAGGTCTGGAATCTTACGAATCAGCTTGTTGAATTTGGCTATGAAATCCCGCATGGGTTCATAAGACTCCTTCTTCATGTGTGTAAGCTGTGCTAACAAGGCATGAGAATCTTTAGCTGGTTTGAACCTTACTTCAAATAAGGATCTCATGGTAGCCCAGTTGGTAATGCATGCATTTGGAAGATGGTAAAACCATTCTGCTGCTACACCATGCAATGTTTCAATGAAGAGTCAAACAGAGACATCTTCATGAGAAACCCCAAGAATGCCACATGTGACAAAGAATGAAGTGATGTGTTCATCAGGATGTTGTTTTCCATCACCGTTGAACTTAGGAATATTCTTACGTGACCCATGAGGTAGATCATGCAACGGTGGCAGAGTTAGGGAAAGAGGACCAATAGCCACACCCCAAGGCACAGGTTGTGCTTAATTATTTTGAATGAAGTGCACACATGAATATGAGTATCTAGACAATAATAATGCACGGCAAGTTGTAGAAACATTATTCTAAGAATGTTCTTGAGGAATCTGAGTTCTTCAAATGGGAAAAGAACTTCTTGCTCAACTAGATGCAACATTGTTGGGTGGAAAGTCTGAAATTATGTTGTTGAAGCAAATCAAAGAATGGATCAGTTTCACCCCTAGCTCAGCTTGACTGAGTGAAGATATTTCTGACCAGCTTGAACTAGAAAATGGATCTTCTTGAAAATAAGGCAAATATGGAGTCGCTAGACACCAATAGGATAAGCTTAGTCTTATCAATCTGTATTCCCCAGTGGAGTCACCAAAAACTGTTGGTTGGATATTTTGTCAAGCCAAAATATGAGGTTCAACCACAGTACATGGGATTAAATCCCTCCTCAAAGATAGGTGAGGTTGCCTATTTATTACTAATCTAAAACACAACAGAAATGATTATATACAATATTCACACTAATCTAACCATTGGGGTTGGGATAGAATCCCGAAATCCATATCAACAGGTGAAATGGAGATAGTTAAAATTTGGATTAGAAATGGAATATTAGAAGGGAAATTATTATTATGGACGAAACAAAGCAGGAAGGAAATTAGAGTAACGTATTTTCTTTCAAGAAAACACAGATCAAGAAATACTTATACAAGTTTTTAGATAATAAATGTAATTATTCAAAACAATTAAAATAATCAAGAAAGTCTAAACAAGGAATAGCTTAAGATCTTGGAACATAAGAACAATCTCTTAAGAATAGATGAATCCCATAACACAAAGTTTGAGGTGAAAATAGCATGTCTTTCTATTCCTCAAATGATTAAAAGAAAACACAATAGTTTTCTTTTTCTTCACAATAGTTCTTAATATTCCAAAATTCCAACATTTGGAATGCACAAGTGTATCCCTTATTTATAATAAAAAGGATTGAGAGAAAATAGGATAAAACCTAGAAAATAGTCCTACTTAATGAGAGTCCTATTTTTCTTGACTCTCACGCAGGAGAACAAGTCAAAATTTTGCTTCCTATGTGACAAAACGAAAATGAAAAAGACATGTCAATTTCTGGAAGGGAAATGACATGTAACACTCATTGGTTATTTTGTTTCCTCATCCTTGTCTTCTTCCAGCGAAGCCTGCTTGTCTCAAATTCTTGAAACTTCCTGATTATGCCCTACATTTCAACTTCATCTGGTGCACTAAAATAATCACTTAGAACCTCACAAGTTTCTTGGGTGTCACTTGCATTACCAGGAAGCTTCTTCAATCTCTTATTGAGTTTTCTCAGTGATTCCAAAACATTCTCAATCTTTATAAATTTATCAATGATGCTCAGATCAAAGACAGAAGCTAGTTCTTTCTCAATTGATTCCTGAATTTTTTTATAGAAATCATCAGCAGTTGTAGAATAGTTATGCCTTCCTCCAACACTTTGGGGAATATCTTGAACAAATCCTATTCTATATCGCTGGTGGCGTCAATCAACTGATCTTTAGATTCCCTCAACTTGCTGCAAGCTTCACTGAGAATCTATATCTTAAACCTGATAGCTTTGGTTAGCTGGAAGTTTTTATCCCCATGTGGAATGATTCCTTCTTCCACTAAGACCTTGAGATGGAATTTTCTTTAGTGCATTGAGGGCCTCCAAAGTTATCTTCTCAGGTTCCTGTACTTCCTGAGAAAATTCATCATTCATCTTGTCACCATCCTTTTTCATTTCCTCCAAGGATTTATAAACCTGGTGAATTGTATCATCAATGACTTTTCTTCCTTGAAGAAGTAACCTCTGAATCCATTCATCCACCATTCTCCCCTTCTCATTGATCTTCTCAATAACAGGTACCATGATGAGAAGTCGAACCTGATAAGAGTAGGAGTAGAAGATGACGGTGTTCAGTGAGAGGGCTTTGAGAGCTTGAGCAATACTTCTGTCAACTGTTCAACTTTCTCCTTTAGCTCATCCCTACTCACCTTTGTATTCCTTCAACTTTTGGCATAGCATGTTCATAGCATCTTGCACATCTTGTTCATGCTCCTTCTGTTGTTACCTTTCCTAGATCACCCCAACTGTAATCTGATAATCAGCAGCTGTTATATCCTCCTTGGTTTTGTCGGTCGTAGGAGTGCTAAATCTCTACAAATTTATGCCCTGAGGCATCCACTGAAACCCTTGAAACTATTTTAGGATTTCTTGGCAGATTTGGCCTTAGGAGAGGCCTTGAGTGAATTGAATGTCAAAGGCCAGTAGGGGAACTACCACCTTCCTCTGATTCTTGGGGTCTGATCAACTAAGCACTTGAGGTTATAGTAGAAGGATTTGTTCTCCTATTGGAGGTGTTATGGTCACATCAGTATGTGGAGGAAGGTTTATTTTCTGGAGTGGTGATGACTGCAAGCAGTGGTGATCATGGGGATGGTTTCAAGAGAATGAAGGTGCGGAAGGACGAGGCATTTAAATCAGCCATCTGAGGTCCAGTAGAGAGAGGTGAGACTTCTAATGGTCGGAGAAGATGATGGCCATGGATGACAAAAGTGGCATAGAATATATGGGATGAGGAAGGTCCCGCATGGGAGACAGGAGGTAAATACTCCAAAGCTAAATCTTGAGAAGCAAGAGAAAGACTGTACTTCCGATGAGCAATCAACAAATGGAGATATTCAGAGGTTTAGACCAACCTCGATTAGATTCAATGAAGAATTGATCTCCTTTTTCTGGTGGAGGGGGTGAATCCAATTATCTAATGCACTGTTGGTGAAGGAGTAGTAGATGATTTGGCCCCCTTGCTTTTCATCCCCTTCTGACAAACTTAAATTTTATTTGTCTCTTGGTAGGGATTTTATCCTTTTCCTTCTCTCCCTTGGAGGGTTCCGCTTCTATAGTAGTTATTTTTGAAAATATCTTTTCCTTGCGATAACTCATTCCCCAATTTAAATGAGCCATGCCTTGGTACAGATTAAGAATCTGAGCAGGCCTTTCAAGGCAATAGGTTATGCTGCCATTCTTCGGCAAATGGACCAATAGATAGCTAGGAATATGAATATGGTCTGACATCTTGTAAACTACTCATACCTAGTCTCTAGAACACGTTCATTGTCTGTGGTGCCTTCAGGGATATTGGCCAGATCGAATGAACTTGAATTGCTTCAAGTGTGCAATCTACTGTTGGGTGTATGTCTGAAAGTTAGAGCATGTTGTTGAAGAAAATGACACACTACGGATCAGTTTCGACCCCTGGATGGCTTGACTGCAGGTTGAAGTCTCCTGGATAGCTTGACACTGGCGGAAATTGATAGGTGTCGAAAACCCTAAGGCAAATACCTGACAGTCAAGACATACAACACAATACAATAAGCTTAGTCTTAAATCAATCCATATATCCCCAGGTTTTTTATATGCCAAAAACTATTGGTTGGATATCTTTTCAAGCCAAAATATGAGGTTCAATCACAGTACTTTTAGATTCATCCTGAAAGATAGGTGAGGCTACTTATGTAAAAAATAATCTAAATGACCAAGGAGTGAAATAATCATATACAAAATTCTCTACTAGGAAAAAGACAAGAACTAAGATTAATAGAATCTGAAACCCTAAACCAGAAGGTGGAAGATATTGAAATTTAGAAATGAGTACCCAAGAAAAACATCTCAAAATTAACCCCAAGAAGCTTCAAAATGGAAAGGAAATGAGAAGAATACCTTCCATAAATTTGAAAACATGATCAAAGAAATGGTGTAATCAACCAGGAAGCTCATCAGGTAACTGGAATGGTGGAAGAAGCATACACAAAAATCCAGATGCTAAACAAAAAATGCACCAGGTAACATTATGAACATAAGAAAAATATCATAAGTATTTATACATACTCACTACACAAAGTTAAAATAGCATTAGAATCTATTCGACACATGATTCAACTACCAGACAACTAGGAAGTTAATGACATGGCATCGTGCTTGGAGCTCCTAAAAACCAAATACAAAGGATTTGGTTTAATTTGAGTTTCGGGCTTCAGGGAACATGAGGAATGACTCATGAGATGTTGAGATGATTCTAAGTCCCTTGAAATCCTGACACAAAGGCTACAATCAGGTTTTGGGGAACACGAAGCATAAAACATGTTTAGGATTGCAAAGCATGTTCCAATGCATGGGAGTTTCAAAAACCCGAAACATTGCTAAGACCTTCAAGTTTCAGGTTTCGGGGAACATCAGACATGAAACATGAAAAAAGCATGCTTACATGCAATGAAAATCACCTGAAAACCTTCAAAAATATCCTTCAAAGGCGAATTTTTGAAGAGATTATTCTAAACAATTTTTTATGGTTATCTCAATTTTCCAAAGAATGTCTAAATCACTAAAAAAAGATAACAACTGGCTCCAGTTGGGGACTTTTTTTGAAACATCAAAGGAAGAGAACTTGTATATCAAAAGATTTATCCATTGGGCTATAGGGTCAGAAGAAAAAAATACAAAAATAAAAAAATAAAGAAAGAAAGAAATAAAGCAAACACACCTTTATCCATTGGTAGGAGAGTCCTTGAGTGAACTGAAGTAGAAGGCTGGTAGGGGAACTACCACCTTCCTCTTTCTTAGGGTCTGATCAACTAAGCCATTGAGGTACAGTAGAAGGAGTTTATCCCTATTGGAGGTGTTATGGTTCACATCAGTAGGTGGAGGAAGGTTTATTTATGGAGTGGTGATGACTACAAGTGTGGTGATCATGGGGATGGTTTCAGAGAATGAAGGTGCGGAAGGAGGCATTTAAATGGCCATATGAGGTCCAAGTAGAGAGAGGTGAGAGGTCGGAGAAGATGTTGGCCATGGATGACGAAAGTGGCATAGAAATATGGGATGAGGAAGGTTGGGAGACAGGAGGTAAAGACTCCAAAGCTAAATCTTGAGAAGCAAGAGAAAGACTTACTTCTGATGAGCAATCAACAAATGGAGAAGAATAAGAGGTTGACCAACCTCGATTTTTGGAAGAATTCCTCCTTGTTCTGGTGGATGGGGTGAATCCAATTATCTCAACTGTTGGTGTAGGAGTAGCAGATGATTCGGCCCCCTTGCTTTTCTCCCCTTCTGACAAACTTAAATTTTATTTATCTCTTGGTAGGGATTTTTTCCTTTTCCTTCTCTCTCTTGGAGGGTCCCCTTCTATAGTAGTTATTTTTGAAAATATCTCTTGTCCTTGTAACTCATTCCCCAAGAAATGAGCCATGCCTTGGTACGGATAAGAATCTGAGTAGCCCTTTCAGCAATAGAAGCTTTTTCGGTAATGGACCAATCAATAGCTGGGAAACCGAGTTGGTCTCCATATGATTTCTCATACCTAGTCTCCAAAACAAGTTCATTGGTCCGTGGTGCGTTCATGGATATCGGCTAGATCTAATGCTTGAATTTCTTTGGAGTGTCAATTTGCTATTGTCTTTTCTTCGGAATGGCAACTTCATTCTGAAGATCAACCCAGATGTCTTCTACATGGGGGCTCATGCAAATACAAGGTTCCATATGACTTGAGGACTCCTTGAATATCGAATCCCTCCCTGAACTTCATATGCTTCTTCAATTTGTTCCTGAAGCTCATGCAACCACATTCTTGGCCTTAACCATGGTAGAACACGTGTACCTTCCAATGGAAATCGGGAACGAGACGGCAGCCTTGTGCCTTCTCTGTTAGAACTTGTGGAAATCCAACAATTATCTAACTAACTCCATAAGGATTATTTTGTCACATGGGAACCTGGGAAAACGGAAAGGGTTACCCTAGAACTTTACCACCCGAAGATAGGTGAAATTCTTGAATTGTAAAAAGATATACAGCCCCATTTTGAAACCTCTACCCATGCCTCATCAGAAACTCTTCTCTTTCTCAAATCAGGGTCCAACCTGTAAATATTTTCGTAGAAGAAGGCATCATTCACTCTACTAAATTGGTCTTCAGACCCTTTTATTTTCGGCAGAGAGAAGTACCGATATACATGTTCCATTTCTCGCTTTCTGTTTGCATCTAGCCCTGGGTAGTTTTTCATGCATTCTACTGCATAGGTGACGTATGACATCATATAGAACTTGCTGGTAGACAAGACTGTTTTCATTTGAGAGTCTATCTCGTCACTTATTAGGCTACCCCAATCAATCCCTTGTTCATTCTTCTTTATGACGACCATGAACTAGTACATCCACCCTTGGAATTATTTTAACTCTGGGAGTTCCAAATAACTGACTCAGCAGGGTGATGATATCACTGACTTCAAGTATAAAATCACTTCTAGCGGACTGACTTAAGAAACCTAGAAACAGTTTGCTTAGCCTTTATCAATAATTTCTTGTTCACATGCTTGATGTAGTCCTCATGATCTTTGTCCCAGGCCTTTTGTGTTGACTTAAGATCTAAATCAACATATTCCGTAAATTTGGTCGACTTTAGGATTTGATCAAACTAATATTCTTCTAATTTCACTATAGACTCTCTTGCTTGATTTATCACTGAGCGGGAGGTTGAGTCATAGTGGGAAGCGCAAGCCAGAATGAATTCAAGGCATTGAGCTAACACTAGAAATCCAGCTGTAAGTGGGAGGACTGCTGCTGGCTATTGACTTCATCCATGAATTCTAAGAAGAATCCTCAATTCTTTTCCAGAAGTCTTCCACGTCTATATTGCCGAGCCTCTATGTCCCGGATGTCATAATTATAGCTTACATGAAGAGGAAGACTCTATCTTTTGGTACTTATACTTCAATCTTTCCTAACTTATCTGACTTATCCTTAGATGGGCCAGGGTCCGACATGAGGAGTCTTGAAAATGATTGAAAGAGCACTCTGTTTTGGATGTTTGTTGGACAAGTGAACAGACCCACCCTACTATTCAGATGTTGAAACGTGCAAAGTAGCCTCAGAAACCCGACAGACTGAATTGTGTGTGTGTCGGGGAACTAAACGTCGAACACCTTGAAAAACCTGAAGGACTGGTGAAATTCAGATGATGTCGAGCAGGTGATAATCTCCAACACATTACAGAAATTGGAGGATGTTGAGCATTTCGTGAAACTCAACACACTACAGTGTATATCAGAAACTAGGTTGTGTCAGACACTTCGTGAAACCTGACACAAAGGCGGAATTCAGGTGATGTTGAACACTCTATGAAAACCTAACACAAGTAGAAATTGGAGGATGTTGAGCACTTGGAGAAACTTGATACTTTGTGGAAGCCAAATGATGTTAGACACCTTGTAAAACCTGAAACAAAGGCGTCAGGTTTCTGGGATGTCAGAACACATAAAATTCCCTCCAAGCTTGTAAGTTAGGATTTTTAGTTTCTTCTCAAAAATCTAAAGAGTATATCCCATGGGAAAAATAAGAAAACACCCAGGATGAATTTTAAACAAGAGATTTCATTGGTATACAACAGTAAATTAAGAAAACCACCCAAAACCCTAAACCTAGAGGGAAGAAAAAAAAGAGAAGAGGGAAAAATGCCAAATGAACACTTCAAAAACAACCCCAAAGACCCCAAAATGATAAGAAGAGAAAAATACCTTCAATAAATTATAAAAATGGTCGAAGACGGATCATAAAATTTATCAAGAGATTCAGTCGGGTTTTGTAACGTCCCCATTTTAGTACATTAGAACAAGTAATTTTTTTTTTTGATAAATGCTTTCTAGTTCTAAATACATAATTTAGAACTCACAAATCAAAACAACCATTCTTATAACAGATAACCATATGCAGCTGTAATGAATCGGAGTACATCCGATCTATTAATTCCATGACTCAGTAATCTACCGATCTATTCATGAGTATCAAAGAGTTGGCATTTTTATTTTAACACATCACTTTTGCGGTTCTCTTCCCTAATCTAGGATTCAGAATGCTCTGTCCAAGGAACCTATCTGAATAATCGTTACCATTATTCATCGGCATCTCGTCCCTTAGACTAGGTGACATAGGACAACGCAATCAGCAACTTGCGATACTTTGGCCAAAGATTTGAAACATACTGCTTATGTCTCATATTCCTTGACGGCATACTCATCATTCTAGAATACGTCCTTCACCCCATTCCTATGTTATGTAGAATCTCTTATACTGACTTTTGTCAGTCTCTCCTGCCCCAAGTTATTCACTCAGGAATGGATTAGTAATATGAAAACATTATAGGGATGCTCCTGAGGACTAGGGATACGCTGACATATTGGGTCAACCCTAGTTAACCCAGTGTGTCAAGATACCCCAAGTCTCCTGGGGCAACCTTATAACATGACCACGTTCCTAATCAGTCATAGAGTAAAACTTGTTCGAGTTTAAGGTGTATATCTTAACGATCAATGCAAAGGGTGTCGCCATAAGTCACCTGTATTGTTGTATCTCTTCGAGAGATCCTAATCTTCTCGAAGGTACAACCCTGCAGTTGACTTGTGCCATCAACCTTCAAATCCGCCTCGAAAAGATCTACTTATTTATAAGTGTTACATATGTCGAGTTAAAAGTTATACTTTAAGATGCTCCTTTTAGGGTAGTCTTTTCCCAACCCCTGGGTTCCTCACCTTAGAATTACCTTTCTCAAAAAACCCATTTCGCAAAGAGAAGTTATTAAGAATCATGGTCTCATCAAGGAGTTCATCGAAAAACAGTAATCTAATCAATGAAACTGGGCAATAGCCCTAAATCTTCACATAAGGTTGCTAACCATAACCTTTTAGGTTTATATCAGTTCTCATAACTGAAATATATCTTACTTATTAGAATTGAGATATAGTGATTAAAAATCTAATTAAACATTGTCTTGACTTAGATCAAGACTAGGAAGTAATAATTTATTCAGCCTGTTTAGCTTCCTGTTGAGGATTATTTTAACCTTAGCTTCTTGAGAGACAGTGATCTAATTTCCAATTTAGCTTTAGATAGAACATAACAGATCTACTAAACATTCACAAGTATTCAGTCACATAATCTTTTCAAGCTTACTTAGAGAATCCCAAATGTCTCCAAGGTATACAATAATAACAATGCTCTTTAAAATCATTCGAACCGAAAGAAGTTCAATCCATCAAGATACATATGCAAACACATAAGTAACAAATACCTCATTTCATTCATTTCTAAGCTAATCAAATACATTTTTTATGCATTCAACATATTGGATACAATACTCAACAGCAAAAGAACATCTTTCTTCAAGTAGTACATTTAGAGAATCAAATTAGAATTCATCCTAAAACCAAATTAAACGATCTGAACATCATATCAGATCTGCGTGTCTTTACCACTTACGGCAACCATCTGCAAAAAATTGTCAACACGGGTCAGTTCGGTGAACTGAGCATGATAAGCACTAATTCTTAAAACAATTGCAATCCACCAATTGTTCTCATTATACAAACCTGTTTAAATGAAATCATTTATTCAAATTCCAAATATAAATCAGGCTATTCATCTTATATGTTAGAGACTAAGAACAAATGAATACAACCAATCTAAAGACAACAAAACTCCTACAAAATTTTTATCAATTTCTCAAGGCAGTTAAAACATTCAACAAGCTCACTGTCTTAATTCTTTATAATCATAACACATTTCAATGTTATTGACAAGTATACCTATTTAAACAGCAGCTCACATTTTATACCAGTCTCTCCATATAATACCTCAATTTATTCTTGTTATGCCCTTACCGTAGAGATCGCAAAAGGATGCAAGAAGAAAGCACACAAGGTTTCCTGACTAGGAGAGAGAAAATTTTCCTGTTTAACTTATTATACATCAACATATAAATTACAATCTAGAAGAAAGAAACAGAGTCAATTAGATTCCTGAATCAACAATGTTCTGGACTGTACCGACTCCTTGAATATTGCTAATACATTTACACATGTGACTAAACAATCGAGATTACAAGAAGAACTACAGCATCATCAGAATTCCAAATATAAAAATCACTTATAGCTTATTGAGCAATACAAGAGTTCACGCGACAAGCAATAATGAATAATCCAACTCCAATAGGCTCAACAAAAAACTTTCCATATTATTCAACAAACATGAAAAATATCCAATGCCATCGCCTGTCATGGCACAGCTAGTAACTCTTTACCCTAGTCAAGCACAAGACTAGATAACACAATAACAGAAGAGGTAACCATGTGTAAACACAACGACATTCCCACTGAGTCGAAACACTCAGCAACATACAACTAAATCTAATCCCTACTAAAATAAAGCTAGGACTTAAATCAGAAGCGGAAATTAAGAAAGAATAACCACTACAAGGACTTCATAGAAGATGTCATCGTATCATTAATTTCATCAAAGTTTTATCCAAAATTGAGCTAATACGAATACAGCAGGGGACTCACTCATTCAGAGTCGAGTTTGTAAAGAAAAAACCCATCGCTTAATTCCTCAGAAATGAACTGAACATAAACACAATAATATTAAGAAGAGTCAATTTCAATATGCATGCACAGTGAAGACTTAAATCAGGAATCGAGCCAACACGCATCATATCAAGGACTTTATCAGGAGTTGTGTTTAAATGGGAATACCGCAAGGACTCCGACAGTGTCAAATCCAACCAGTACTCACAGCCAGGGTTCGATTGGAGTTGAATTCATACGACAACAATTCAAGGACTTCCATAGAGTCAAAACCATTAAGCATTCACAACAAAACTTCTTCAGAAGTCAAAAACATACTATACATTACAAGGATTCCAACAAAATTCACAATAAAACTTCTTACCGAAGTCGAAACATAAATTACGTTTCAAGGACTCAAAAGGAGTCGAACCCATATAGTATTCTCAATTAAACTTCTACAGAAGTCAAAAATACTATCTATTACAGGATTCCAACAATATCAATAACATATAGTATTCACGACTAAACTTCTACAGAAGCCAAACATACTATCATTTCAAGGATTCCAAAAAAATTCACAATAAAACTTCTTACCGAAGTCGAAACATTAATTACGTTTCAAGGACTCAAAAGGAGTCGAACCCATATAGCATTCTCAATTAAACTTCTACAGAAGTCAAAAATACTATCTATTCAAGGATTCCAACAATATAAATAACATATAGTATTCACGACTAAACTTCTACAGAAGCCAAAACATACTATCATTTCAAGGATTCCAACAATATCAATAACATATAGTATTCACGACTAAACTTCTACAGAAGCCAAAACATACTATCATTTCAAGGATTCCAACAATATCAGTTTCAACAAGTGTAAACAACAAGGCTTTGACTGAAGTTGATATCAAACAAGAAAACATTTCATGGACTCCAACAGAGTCTGTTTCATACATTATCCTTGCAAGCATTTCTTCAGAATCTACCAAAATGCAAAACACAGCATGATAATTCAACAACACGAAACCAAATGTACACCCAGCAAGGAATCAACTGAATAGTCGAGCCAGCATGAAAACACAACAAGATACTTCATACATTGCTACCATAAAAACCAACTGAACCAAAAATCATCTGAACAGAGTTGTTCTAATGAAATCATTTGAAGGAAAGCAAGATTTTTAAAAAGTTAGGGCCTAACATGCCTGGTAATGTTTCTTAAAAATCTGAAGAAGACCTCTGAATGTGCTTGAGCCTTCTTCTCCTCTTCCACGATAGATTCAACAACAATAATTTTTTACTATCATGTCTTATAAACTTTCCCCGATAGAGAAAAGAGCTAGATAATCTCATACTTACCATGCAACACATAGTAGACTGGTTCAAAGAACCAGTGATTAAAAAAAGAGAAAAACGAAGCGAATGGAAAAAACCAAAATACCAACAAATTTTCCATTTGCATGCCTTCCCAAGAAATCCGCGCTCGGGAACCTAAGTTCTGTCGACTTAATTAAATAATTAATGATTAAATTGTTATATGGTTAAACAACCATATTTGTCTATTTGCACATTGTTATATTGTTATAAACAATATATTTGTCTGTATATGTAATTTTGCTGCTTCCCGATGTTATTGGAAGCTTGTGAAATCTGGTTTTTGGTTGCACCTGTGCAACTCATTTTCCCGGATGTATTTGGTGTGCAATATCTATAAATATGCAGCCCCATTCTCTGTAATTGTTTACTGATTGAGATCAATAAAATATACACAGGCTTCCGTCCCTGTTTCTCAATCTACATTTGGTACCAGAGCGAAATTCTGGCCCTGTGAAGGTGTGGAAGAGAGAGCAGCAGAGAGAGAGGAGATTGGAGACGTATTTTGCAGCATTCGAGAGCCTGTGCAGCCTCGTGCAAACTCCCAGCCCCATCCCTGCCTCCCCCACATCCGCCTGTTCCTTCCAGGTACTTGGAAGGCAAAATTTTTTTTTGCACTGGTGCACTCAGCACCAGGCAAAAATTGCTACAGGTATTTATTTTAAAAATAAAAATTTTTTTCCCAATCAGGGTTTTGTTTTTTTACTGCATTTAGAGGTATATCTTGTTTTTTGGAGGATTTGCTTTGCTGTGTATATGCACCTGCAGCATCAAAACAGAGCAAAGAAAATAAAAAAAAAAAAAAAGGAGGCGGAGGCGCCCTGCACAAAAAAAAATATACAGTGGAAGAGGAAGAAAAAAGGTTTTTTTTTTTTAGCCAAGCGAAGGAAGAAAGAAAAAAAATCAGCCTTATGCAGTGCATGGCATGATAAAAAACGCGGCCACAAGGTAAAAAAAAAAGTTTTTTTTGAGCTAAAAAAACCCCATTCTCCTCTCGCCCGCGCCCTTTGCTGTCCCCCACGGCCTGCATAGCAAAAAAAACGCACTATTTCCTCAAGCCCGCGCCCTTCTCAAAAAAATCTGCCACGGCCTGCACATGCAAACAACAAGCAAATAAAAGCTTAGAAAAAAAGTGCCCCCAGCAAGTAAAAAAACGCCCCCAGCAAGTAAAAAAAAAACGCCAGCAAACATAAAAAAAACACAAAAAAAGCAACAAAAAAAAACAAAGCAAAAAAGGCGCCATTTTTAGTCCCCACGGCCTGTACAAAGGCAAAAAACGCAAAAAAAAAAAGCGCCCAGCATTGAAAAAAAAAAAAAACGCGGCCAGTGATCAAAAAAAAGTCCCAGGCAAAAAAACAGCAAAAAAAAACGCGCCCAGCAACTAAAAAAAAGCGGCCAAGCATTGTAAAAAAAAAAAAACGCCCCCCAAGGAGAAAAAAATACAGCAAAAAAAACGGCCTGTAAGTGCGGCCAAAGTGCGGGAAAAAAAAACGCGCCCCAAAACAAAAAAAAGCGGCCTGGGAAGGAGAAATGGGGAAAGGCTGAGCAAAGAAATAAAAGTCTCAGATCCGTTTTTTGGGCAAAAAACCCTAAACCCTAAAAACGCCCTTCACCACCAGCATGCGCCACGTGCGCCACGTGGCATTCATTTTTCAAGAGGTAAGTCAATTTATTTGACAATAAATACAAATTTCTTCCTTCATAGTCCAAGCGCCCCAGTGGCCAAGTTGGTTAGTGCATGTGCCTTAGGAGTGAGAGGTTTGAGGATCAAATCCCACTAAAAACACTCAAAAACTCTCCTTTTGCATCTGGCGGATTTTTTGGCAGAACTGCTAAATTTAGCAGGCTTTTTTGAATTTAGTTACAGCTAACTAAATTTAGCGGAGGAATCCCTAACTTAGGGTAAAAAAAAAAAAATTCTCGTATTTGGTCTATTTTCTCATTCCAGACATTTTTTGCAAAAGGAGACCCACCTAAAAATTACATTTCAGCTATTTTTTTGCAATTTTTTAGCATTTAGAGGCTCAGGAGGTCACCAGGGACCCCAAAACTGAAATGTTTTTGCTTGTTATTCAGAATTGTACTGTATATTGTACTAATTTGCAGGTTGCCATAGTCAACTGCAAAACTTTGTAACTGCTAAAAAACTGGCAGAATTGTAATAAAAAAAAGTAAAATTGGTTCTGTAACACTCACGAGATCCTAGATCTCATTCGCAGCGTTCGGTATATACAGTGCCTCTGGGAAGCGCTTATGGGTAAAGCCGTCGTGACTACTACTGCACTTAACGCCTATATAGCTGCAACAACGTCATCTGGGCATCGTCCCTATAAACCGACGGGGAGTAATAAGGTCACAGTGCACACACTATGAGCCATCCCATCCGTCTGTGAACGATTGCAAGACATAAATCCGGACTGAGAAATTATCCGAGTATATAGCGAAGTTACGCGCACATATGAGGATATTTCTTTGAGCCGGTGTCAATAATCGCACAGACCCCATCAGTACTATCTTGGTACCCACGTATCGAATTCTTTCACGTACGTTAACGCCTCTTTCACGTACCGCCGGGTATATAGAAAGGGCGAGCTTCTTCCACGTACCGACGGGTATATCGGAAGGGCGCGTATATAGAAAGGTTCGGTATATCGGACTGACGGTATATAGATTGGGAGACCTAATACCTGGAGTGATAAGAGCCAAACCCTGTCATTGAACTCTGCAAAATGGGCACCAATGCCCCCAAAATTTTTCTTCCAGATTCACAATTGCTCAGAGGAAGCAACTATGCTGCTTGGAAGACAAAAATAAAAACACAAATTGAGTTTGAAGAAATCTGGCCTGTTGTGACTGGTACTCTAACCAGATCACCAATGGATGCAACACAACAACGACAATTTGATAGAGCAGATCAGAAAGCAAAACTCATCATTTTGTTTGGAGTATCCGACGATGTGCAAGTCCACATTCGAGATGCCACATCAGCAAAAGAAGCTTGGGATGAGCTGAGCACAATAAATGAGGCCAAGAACAAGAATGTCATACTCAATTTGTAGAGTCAGTTACATACGTTGAAATTCAAACAGAATGAGAAAATTGAAGCCTTCCTAAGAAGAGTTGCAGAGTTGAGGGCTTCACTTCTAGCCCTAGGAGAAGAGGTCAAAGATGAGTCTCTCGTTCCCATTTTTCTGAGAGCTCTCCCTTCTTCTTACCAAATTTTTGTCACAACTCTAAACTTGTCAGATACGACAATTAGTTTTGACAAGTTAGTAAACCTACTGCAACAAGAGGAAGCAATGTACAACAAGGATGATGAAGAGGAGCAGGCACTGTCTTCACATCAAAAATGGAAAGGAAAAGGTAAAGGTAAACCTAAATCCTATCAGAAGTCCCCACATCAAAATCAGTATCATGGGGACAATCAACAGAAGAAGCGATGTCCCATTTGCAAAAGAGGACATGACTTGCAAGAATGTTGGTTTAACACATATAAGAAAGGTTCATCAAGCAATGCTGGACCTCAACAACAACAAACTTACAAGGGACATTCAAACAATTATCACGGGTAGAAAAAGGGGAACTGGAAAAGAAGACCCCACCAGCAAGGTAATATTGCTGAGCAACAAGATCAGTCAGACAATGAAGACTTCTTGTTCACTGCTCGATCAAGTGAACCATCCACGTCATCTAGTGACGTCTGGTATGTTGATTCGGGAGCCACTCGACACATGACCGGCCACAGAGATTGGTTTATTTCAATGAGGGACACGCCATCGAAAAATCATGTTTCATTGGGAGATGATTCTTCATATACAGTTCAGGGGATTGGAAACATTTCTCTACCCCTTGGTTCACGCAACTGCAGAATATCAGATGTTCTATATGTCCCTGGGTTGATAAGGAACCTTCTTTCGGTCAGTAAATTCCTAGATCACAACCTAAAAATTGACTTTGATAGTCAATCCGGCAAGAAAATGTGTCTGATTCGAGATAAATCCAGAGGCTCGAAAATAATTGCAAAAGCCTCAAATGTGGGATGAATGTTCAACTTGATTTCATTCACAAAAATGATCAAGCACTTGTGGCTAAAAACTCCACCTCAGCTCAGTTGTGGCATCGGAGATTTGGTCATGTAAGTTTCAAATATCTCGACACACTTCGCCAGTGTAATATGGTACATGGGCTACCATCTCTTTAGAAGGATACAGACAAGTGTCCTCACTGCTTAGCAGGGAAACAACACAGAGTTTCATTCCAAACAAGTACTTTTCGAGCTCATGGTAAAATTGACCTGGTTCATACCGATCTGTGCGGTCCAATGCAGCCAAGTCATTCAGGGTTCCAGTACTTCATGCTCTGTGTTGACGACTATTCACGCGAAATGTGGATTTTCTGTCTTCACAAGAAAAGTGAAGCCTTTGAAACGTTCAAAAAGTTCAAAGTGGCAGTTGAGAAAGAAACTGGTCGTCACATCAAAACTCTCCGCTCAGATCGAGGGGGGGAATTCACCAGTGATGAGTTCGGAAACTATCTACAAACCCACGGGATTCGTTGACAAATGCCTCCTCCACACACACACCGCAACAAAATGGTGTTGTCGAGAGAAGAAATCGTACTATCATGGAAATGGTGCGATGCATGATCGATGATTCCGAACTTGCAAAGACATTTTGGGCAGAAGCAGCAAAAACAACAGTGTATTTGTTAAATAGAGCACCCACAACTGCTCTTGATGGAATTACACCACAAGAAGCATGGTCAAAAAGGAAACCATCCATTGCACACCTCAGAGTATTCGGGTGCAAAGCCAGCATGCACATACCCAAACAGAACAGAAATAAATTGGACATGAAATCACAAAATCTCATCTTCATTGGATACAGTGAAGAGACTCTTGGGTACAGACTGATGGATCCTAAGACCAGAAAAGTCTACACAAGCAGAGATGTTGAGTTTTTCGAGAAGAAGGAAGCAGAGACTCCTCCTCCGGACTCGCAAGATGTAGATTTTTCACTAGTTGTAAAAACTGAAGAAAATGTTCCCTCAGAAGATGAAAGTGATGATGGGGATGATGGTGTTGATCAGATAGAACAACAACCCATGGGAACATCTCAACGTATGCCTAAATTGTGTACAAGTACATTACGAGATGCAAGATTGGATGCTCCACCGAATACATCCACCCCTGGACCATGGACTCGTAGTAAAGCAAGAGAAGCAGTTAACTTTGCTTTAATGAGTAGAGTCATTGAATTAGACGAGCCAATTACAGTCCAGGAAGCCCTACAGTCAAAAGCTTGGAAAGATGCCATGGATTCTGAATATCAATCAGTGATGAAGAATAACACTTGGCAGCTTGTCGATCTTCCACCAGGGAAGAAACCCATTGGTTGCAGATGGATATTCAAAACTAAGTACAAAGCATATGGGACAGTGGACAAGTGTAAAGCAAGACTTGTAGCAAAGGGGTACGCACAGAAAGAAGGCATTGACTATGAGGAGACATTTGCTCCCATAGCTAAGATCAAAATGATCAGGATGATCTTTGCTCTATCTGCTCAGTTTGGATGGAAAGTTCACCAAATGGACGTAAAAAGTGCCTTCCTGAATGGATATTTGTAAGAAGAAGTCTGCATGACTCAACCTGAGGGATATGTTGTACCTGGTCAAGAAGAAAAGGTATGCAGACTCAGGAAATCTCTGTATGGCCTCAAACAAGCACCCCGGGCATGGTACATCAAGATTGATGAGCATCTCGTACAACATGGATTTGTCAGAAATCCATACGATCCCAATCTCTACCCTCAAAAAGCAAGGGGGGGAGATGGTGATTGTTGTAATTTATGTCGATGATCTAGTCATCACTGGCAGTTCAGTGAAGATGATTGATGAAATAAAGAAAGATCTTAAGCGATCATTTGACATGACAGATCTCGGGCTTATGCACTACTGTCTTGGACTGGAAGTATGGCAGAAAGAGAATCACATATTTGTTTCTCAGATGAAATATACCAAGACAACGCTCGAGAAGTTTAGGATGATGGACTGCACACCAATTACTACACCTATGGAGAATAGATTACAGTTATCTCGTTCAGATCCATCTCCTAAGGTAAGTGCCACTCTCTATCGGCAGCTGATTGGGAGTCTCATTTACCTAACCTACACTAGACCAGATATCAGCTTTGCAGTGAGCTATCTATCCAGGTTCATGTAGGAACCCAAGATTTGTCATTGGAAAGTAGCAAAGCGCATTTTGAGATATCTCAAAGGATCAGTGGATCTTGGTCTAGAATACAAGAAGAATGAAAACTTCTTCTTGACTGGATATTTGGATTCAGATAATGCAGGTAACATTGATGATAGAAAATCCACTTCTGGATTTGTATTCTTTATGGGATCTGGACCAATATCATGGGGAAGTAAGAAACAACACTTTGTTTCTCGCTCTTCCACAGAAGCCGAGTATCGTTCTGCAGGAGAAGCTGTCTGTGAAGCGATTTGGCTACGTCGCATACTAGAAGGACTTGGAATACCACAGGACAAACTGACTACCATGTATGTTGACAATGAAGGTGCTCTCAAACTTGTTCGCAATCTAGTTTTTCACGAGAGAACAAAGCACATTGAAGTTCAGGTTCATTTCATACGCGAACATGTGTTGAAGCACAACATCCAGCTTCAGTTTTTTCCAACAGCTGAACAACAAGTAGATATTTTCACAAAGTCACTTGCACGTGACAAGTTCGAGTTGTTCAGAGCATTTCTCTCCTCATCTCTTCAGACAATGCACAATTAAGGGGGGTAATGTTAGGATAAATTTTATTATCCTATTATTAATTATGCATAGTAGGATTATTTAATTAATTTTATTAATTAAATAATAAATGGTTATACTATTGTATGGTTAATCAACCATATTTTTTTGTATTCAGATTGTTATATTGTTATAAACAATATATTTGTCTTTATGTAAGTTTTCTTCCCAGATGTTATTGGAAGCTTGTGAATTCTGGTTTTTGGTTGCACCTATGCAACTCATTCTTCTGGATGTATATGGCTTTGCAATATCTATAAATATTGCAGCCTATTCAATGTACTGTTTACTGATTGAGATTAATAAAATCTACACAGGCTTCCGTCCCTGTTTCTCAATCAACATCTTACAATAGTGCAAAGAGATGCAATTTGTACTTTGACTCACATTTTGATCTATAAACTCTTCAACTTTGGAATTATCCACAAAATCACGAATTGATGTTGATTTTCTACTTTCTACTAGAAAATGAAAGAGATAGCCAGTGAATGAATTTTTGCTTATGATTAGAATCCACAATTGCAGGAAAGGAAAGAATATAAACTCATAAACACCAACAATTTTTATCCTAGAAACCTCCAAAGGAGGAAATACTAGTCAAGAATGGAAATTTCTCTTTCTTCCCACTTTTATTGGCCAATTCAAACAATAAATACAGAATTTACAATAAGTATGAAAGAGAAGTAGATAATATCTCACACTTCCTCCCAATTAATTTATTTCTCTGTCTCAACACTCCTTTATTCTCCAAAACACAATTCTAGCACTAATAAATTATTTCTCACTTTCTTTCATGCTTCGATGATCCTATCCCCTTCTAAAAACATGTATTTATAGCCTTTATCATGTCCTCCCATGCACTAGAGAATGGGAAAGGTCATGGAGGAGAAGAGACACAGACAACCTTCCAAATTATGGGATGTTCATTTCATATATTTTTTGTTTTATGTCCAAAAGAGCCAGGACCACCACCCAATGTAGACTAACGGTCCCAAGACAACCACCCTTGTTTGGCGGTGGTTCTGTAACCGCCGCTTTGCATAGAGTGGAACTATTACTAACAATACAGAACCTCCATTTGTTATTTTTCCTTCTTCGTGCTGATTGGTTTGATGAAGTAGAGTCATTTTGGATCCCTTTGGATCACACCTCCCCTGCTTAATAGGATGTTTGTCCCACAAAATCTTAGTGTATTCTTATGACTGAAAGGAGCAAGTGAGGGAATACACATTTCCTTATGTGTATTCTAATTACTGAAAATACACCTCATAAGGAAATACCCTTTCAGTCATAAGGAAAGACACCTCACATGCCATAAGAATACACATCTTATTGAATCTATCAACAACAACATGCCACCCCTATGGATCACACCTCCTTTGCTTATGACTTGATCCCCTTTCAGTCATAAGGAAATACACCTCACATGCCATAATAATACACATCTTATTGAATCTATCAAAAACAACATAGAGATAGTCATGGCCATGTTTAGACATAGGTAATCCTCCTACAAAATCCATATAAATGTCCTTCCACAGATGAGTAGGTACTAGAAAAGGCATATACAAACCCTCCTTCCTAGTCTTAGGCTTAGTGGTACAACAAAGTTTACATCCACGTATAAATTTTGATACTTCTTCTTGCATATTGGGCCAATACACATACCTTTGCAAGTGGGATAGGGTATTACCAAGACCAAAATGTCCCGCTACTTTCAAGGTATGTTTCTCCCTCATAAATAGAAGTATTTCTTATTTAGGCACACAAAGCTTCCCCCATCGGTAGATCAGCCCATCCTTGAGATAACAATCTTCAATCATTGTCCTTTCAGTCCCTTGGGACTAAAATTGCTGAAATGTCATCCCAAAGTCTCTGTCCTAGGCACATGCCTCTTTGTCACCTTCCTTCGTGAAGGGCTAGATTTGAGAGATAGTGGCCAAATAGGAAAAATTATCCTGTCTGGGCAGCCTAGACAACATGTCTACCACCAAATTTGTACTACCCTTCTCATATTTGATCACCAGATGGAACTCTTGAAGGAAACCCATCCATTTGTAGTGCCTTTCCTGCTACAATTTATACTGTGTTTGCAAATACTGGAGAGGTTTTCGGTTAGTGTGCACAATAGTTTCTTTACCCAACAAATAATGCTTCCATTTTTCAATTTCTTGAACTAGTGCATACATTTCCTTATCATATACTGAATATCGTTTAACTGGTGAAGTGAAAGGTTCAAAATGATAGCATATGGGTTTACCTCCTTGAAGAAACACTACACCCATGGTATAATCAATGGCATCAATCTCTACTTAAAAAGGATACTGTAAATTAGGAAGAGAAAGTATTAGAACATGACTAATATTGTATTTCAATAACTCAAAGGATTTTTCTTGTTCCTTACCCCAGTCAAAACCCTTACTCTTTGTGGCCACTGTGTGTAGAGGTGCTGCAATTATAGAGAAGCCGGGAATGAACTTCCGCATGTACTATATTGATTCCACAAAACTCCTAGTCTCTGTGGATCCTATTGGTGTTGGCCGATTAATGATGGCTTCCACCTTCTTTGGATCCACTCGTAGCTCTCCTCCTCCAACCACCTACCTAAGATAGACAAGTGACTATTTGGAAAATTCACATTTCTTCATATTACAATGTAGTTGTTTTTCCCTGTGCACTTGCAAGACTTGTTGTAAATGAGTTAGGTGTTCTTCCCATGTGGCACTAAAAATCAAGATATTGTCTAGATATATAATGACACATGAATCTATGAAATCCCGCAATACATCATTCATAAATCCCATAAATGTAACGAGTGCATTGCATAACTCAAAAGGAAGTACTAACCATTCATACAAACCCTATATTATTTTGAAGGCAGTCTTCCATATATCCTTCTCCTTCATTTTGACTTGGTGATAACCGGACTTGAGATCCAACTTCATGAATAATTTGGCATGCTGAAGCTAGTCGAAGAGATCATCTCTGTGGGAAAGTGAATATCTATTCTTTATGGTGATCTTATTCAAAGCATGGTATTCAATGCACATTATCTAAGAACCGTCCTTCTTTATTACAATCAAACTAGGTGAACCACATGGTGAGGTGCTCTGACATATCACCCCTTTGTTTAGTAGTTCTTGGAGTTGTTTCTTTACTTCAGTACTCTCAAGAAAGGATTGTCTATACAACCCGTTGTTCGATAGAGGGGACTCTAGCAATAGTTGAATCTCATGTTCTACTTCTCGGTGTGGTGGTAACCCACTCAGAGCTTGAAATACTTCTTAAAAAGACTAAATAATACTATCCAAATCATGCTTTCCCTAGTTAGAAATCTCTGAAACTTCTACCCCATCTTGTTTATCTTTTAACAAAAATAAACAAAATTGATTATGATTTTCTTGAGTAAGTCATTTTCCTTGGTTAAAAATCACCATAGTAAATCGTGTCTTACATTAGTGTTCCCGAATGTCATAGCTGCTCCCATCCTTTACTCATCTATACCGGTTTTCCCTTCTCATAAATATAGAATCCTTGATATACAAGTAAGGACTTCCAAATACAACATAAAAAATCATTAAGTGGAATAACGTCAGCTTCCAAAACACCAATATACTAGGAATTTATCCCAAACTTGACCTTACATATTCTTGTTACCTGAATTTCAACACCCTTCTTCACCCAACCCAAATGATAAGGGTGTGGATGCTCGTAAGTCTCAACACCGTTCTTCTTTACAACTACTTCAGAAATCAAGTTAGAATGAGAAATAGTATCAACCAAAGCATTTACGTTAGTTCTCTTGATTTGGATTTTGATCTGGTATAGTCTACTCATCTCCTCTTTTTGGCTGTCCATGTTGGTGGCCGTGCATCCAAGCCTTTCACCTACATTAGAGTCATGTTTGATTTCCACCTCCCCTTCTATTTTTACAGCTACCATGGACTTCTTTGAGTCCTTGGTTCGGTTCTTTAGATGTAACTCCAGGTGCAACCTACAACATGTAGCGTCAGTATGACCATTGATATCATAGTTCTTGCAAAAATTCTTGGGATCTTTACAAGTATTTAAATTAGTGGTAGTTTGTTTACCTTTCCCTTTCAACTTACCCTTGTTATTTGTTTGCCCATACTCTTTTTTTTTTTCTGATTTTCCAACTAATTTTCCCTTGGCTCTACTTCTCATTTACTCTTTTCATCATCTATGTAGTATGCTTGCACACACGCCTTGTTGATATATTTAGGATTTTTGGAGATGAATTTTCTTTGAAGGTGAGTGTGAAGTCCTCCCAAGTACTTAGTCACAATATCCTCATCCTCCAAGTCCATGTTTAGTAACATGGTCTGCCTCTGAAACTCCATAATATAGTCCTACACACTTTGACCACTTCCTTGTCTAAAATACTACCATTTAATCATTTTTTCAGTCTTGTGGCCAATAGGTTAGAAGTTAGCTCTAAGTAATTCTTTAAATTCCAGCCAAGATTTCACAATAGAATGCTTCTTATTTTCACAAGTGGTTATATGGGTTTCCCACCAAACCAAAGCGTGTCCTTGCATTTTGAGACATGTAAAGGTGATTCTCTATGCCTCAGTGACATTATAGATGCTAAAGTAGACTTCAAACTATTTTAACCATTTATCAAGAAAATTTACATCTACTTGTCCTTCAAACATTTTAATCTCAACTTTTTTCTCAACTTTAAAGAGTGTATGATCAGATTTTACCTTTTCTATTGTGTTTGAAGTCTCTTCTTTGTGCTCTTCCCCATAACTTTCCTCATGGTGGCTCCTTCTTATGCCAAACTTTTTAGCTAAGTCCCGAACCACTGAGCCCATGGATTCCTAATTGACAGAAGTTGTCTTATGCAAATTTGCAAGCTCTTCTTGCCTTCTAAACAACCTATCTGTCATGGTCTTAAGCATCTTGATTCTACGGACCAAGTTATCTTCCTCTATTTGTGCCCAAATTCTTTGTTTCCACTTCTTGTAGAAATTTATGGATCGCAAAGTGAAGCCTCTTCACCTTTAGATCTCTTCATTGTCATACAAATCCAAGAACGAATATCACAAACTTGGATACTTGATAGATTTTATACCAAAATGATCTCTAAAATATTCAACTTTGGAATTATCCACAAAATCACAAATTGGTGTTGTTGTTATACTTTCTATTATAAAATGAAAGAGATAGCTAGTGAATGAATTTTTGCTTATTCTTAGAATCCACAATTGTAAGAAAGGAAAGAATATAAACTCATGAACACCAACAAATTTTATCCTGGAAAACTCCAGAGGAGGAAAAACTAGTCGGGAAGGGAAATTACTCTTTCTTTCCACTTTTATTGGCCAATTCAAACAATAAGTACATAATTTACAATAAGTATGAAAGAGAATTAGATAATATCTCAAACTTCCTCCCAATTACTTGCTTGCTCTGTCTCAACACTCCTTTCTTCTCTAAAACACCATTCTAGCACCAATAACTTCTTACTAACTTGCTTTCATGCTTCAATGATCCTATCCCCTTCCAAAAACATGTATTTATAGCCTTTCTCATGTCCTCTCATGCACTGGAGAATGGGAAAGGTCAAGGAGCAGAAGAGACACATACAACCTTCCAAATTATGGGTTGTTTGTTTCATTTTTTTTGTTTTCTATCCAAAAGAGCCAAGACCACTACCCAGTGAAGACTGGAGGTCCCAGCACCACCACCCTAGTTGGGTGGAACTTCTGTAACTATCACTTTGCATAGAGTGGCAGTCCTATTACTAAAAATACAGAACATATGTTTGTTATTTTTCCTTGTTCATACTGACTGTTTTGATGAAGTAGAGTCATTTCAGATCCCTATGGATCAAATTTCTGTACTATCTTCATATCATTATTCTACATTAAAAAACTATATTGAAACCATTTAAATTAATGTTAGGATATGTCACAAATTTTAATTCTCTGACAAGTGTATTTCATGAGATGATACTCACACTATTTTACTTGAAGAGTTCACTCCAAGATTTGACATTGTAGACAAGGAAAGGACAAGGAGGAAGGAATTACTTCACACTACCTATATAACACCAACAAGATCCATTCTCATTTAACTATGACTAGAAGAGAGAAACAACTCATTTTTCAGGCTAAGTGCTTCATTCAATGACAATTGTTATCCATTTTTACACGCATGGAAAAATTGGAAAATGGGGTCATGTTGAATTTTAGGTCTTCACAGAAGAAGTTGTGCCTACAGGAAACATTTTGTGCTTTGAGAATGTTTATGGTAATCTAGGATGGTTCAAGATAATTTTTGAACTATTTTCTCCTTTCCCCAGTTATGGAGGCCCAAGGTTTTCTCAGCGCAAGGAGATTGGCACTTGCATGCCCATCTCCAACTGATGAGGGCATAGATGGTGGAAATTATATCACATCTAAAATGACCCAATTTGGAATTCATAGTCTTCACAGTTCAAGGGAATGGTGGAAATTTAGAGGTTTTTAGGTCAAGTGGGAAAATTCCCAATAAGGGGGCTTTGAGCTCAAATGGCTCGTTGAGCTAAAGGACAAGTTTTAAGTTTTCAAGATACATTGGTAGCTAAGTTTGAGCTCATGGATTATAACATGTTATCGAGGTCAGCACTGAAACATATACTTAACAAGCTCTAGACATAAACACGTGCAAGTTCCCACGAAGATAGGTTCATCGTATAGAAATGTAGAGTATCATTTTGAAAAGGGTATCAACATTGGCTAAGGGTGGCTCGGTCAACATGTATGCGATTCGGCTCATCCGGAAGATCATAATGTGAATATGGGTGATTCTTACTATACATGTGGAGTGATTTGTTATCAAAGGGTCACGATGATGAAGAGATGAAGGATTCGAGGGTGAGTTATGGGGATTAGCTCAGGCCTAGTGTTCAAGATACTTTGCAGGAAATGGATCAACGAGCCATGGGAGACTAGATGATAGGAAAGTAACTAAAACAATTATGAGGGAATGCACAAATGATTTTTAATTCTATTCTATCTCATTTAAGTTAGTATTGAGACTAAGAAAAAGTTAGTTTGGCGTGTTTAGATAGAGCTCCGTCAAATTTTTTAATAATAAAAAATTGGATGGTAGCTCATAATTGAGCTTGGAAGTGGAAGATTGGTCTCCGTGATAGTGAACAATAAATACAAAATGGGAACTCAGCATTTGGATCATTGAGATCTCACCTTATGGCTCGGGTGGTGAGTTCTAATCTAATCTTGAGTGGGTCAGACATCAAGACCGGGGAAAGTTAGAATAGATAAGGTGCTTGTAGGTATCAACATTATCAATTTAGGTTGAATGGAGGTAATGTTTCAAAGAATGTATGGATCTCATCATCAAAAATATTGAATTAGGATTATTATGTTCAATGTTGTAGCAAGGTGAAGCCAAGTCATATTTTTCAGGTGTAATTCTTGAACAGATGTTCAAGTAAGTTGTAAGGATCACGAAGAGCTCATGGTAATTGTGGAGATTAAGATACAAATCACTGAGTTGGTGTAGGGGTTATATGGATTTCAAAGTATCAAATATGTCATTATGGACTTTTGGAATCTTTTGTCATGGAAACTATAGCAAATAACCCAAACGAGTAGGAAAAATGTCACCAAAATTCCACACTTCATTCATCATGTGGGAAATTTAGGAGAGCTTGGCCATTGTAGAGTTTCTAAATAGAAGGGATAATGAGTTTTCACCCAAAGGATATCATACCCTCAATGAAAGTGTGGGGGAAGCGTTTGATATGATGTAACTCTCTAGGAGATTCATTTTAGATTGCAAAGGAGGAGAGATCATGAGAAAAGTGAGATGGCAAACCAAGGGAGAAATCCCACCAAAGAAATGTGTCATCAAGAGACCGAGTCAAATGCAAAAGATTCCAACTAATGCGTGGAGTTTTAATGATGTTCAAGGGGATGGAATGAGTCATGGGGGAAACAATGCAACATAATATTTGATTTTAGAGGAGCTAATGCCAAAATCATCGATACGAAGGATTACAGAAGAATAGGATGCAGACTGAGTTGCTCACTGACATGAACCTCAAGGTATCAGGGCGGTAACAATGTAACAAGCTCTTCTTGCTAATAAAAATAATGATCAATCTCTCAAATTAAGTGAAATGATGGTTAGTATGGATAGAAGGTGTATAATACAGAGATAAGGATTAGGTAGACTCGAAGGGTGTTAAATTGGGTTCACATGATTCGAATATCCACTTAGGAGCTCGAAAATGGATGTCGAGTCTATGTAAGGGCCAAGGTGACACTAAGGATCTAATTCAAATTTCAGAGTGGAATTGGTGAGTTCTAAAATGGCACGGGATGGTCGATTTGATAGGACCGAGCTTGTAAAAAACAAAGGTAAAATATCTCGTAGTGAGCCAATGTAAAGTAGGAAAAAATTAAAAAGTTGACAACTTTGCCGTCAAAAGAATGGAAACTCAATCATGAGCGGTAGACTTATTAGGGTAGATAACCATACAAGCGGGAAGTGTAACTTGGGGTAGGACAAGCTAAGATTTAAGGAGGCTTGCCTTGGTGAGCTTAAAAAAAAATTATAGCATGGCGGGATTAATCAAAGGGTCAAAAAGTTATAGAAAGTCTATCTTGAGGTAGGGTTAGGTGAATATATCATACACTGAGTGAACTAGGGAAGAAGACTCCGTCAATTCATAAGCAAGAATGAAGAACGAGCTCGTCAAAGAATGAAGTGGAGTCGGCCATGACAATATGAAGTAACTCACAACGTCTAGCTCACAAATCTAGTAGATGCCAAGAAGCTTGGTGTAAATGTGCTAGTGGGCTTGAATATTAAGGAAAATTCGAAGGACTAGTGAGTTAAAATAAATATTATCAATGATATCGTGATGAAATGTATTCCTGGGACGTTAAGTTCATGGAATCGAGTGAGTATACAAGGTCAATTATGAAAGGAAGGTAAATATCTTGGTCATTAATAAATGTAATTTAGGGGCTTTAAATATGGATTTTAAGACATTTGAGTTCATGTTCAATCAATTAGACATGAGCTAAGGAAAACCAAAATTAAGTGGAGAGAGGTGGTTGATTATAATGACAATGCACTCTGAAATCGTAGATGGAGCTAGGTTTGGAGCTCATTACAAAGGAAGATAAGCTCATTGATGATGACTCGGATAGGAGAAGAGGGAGCTTGGAGATTAGTTGGAGCGAGTTGATTCTGAGCTCAAGTAATGTGGAGGAAAGCTCTTGTAAATGAGTCCTATTGGAAAACTACCGAAAGAGGAAAGAGCTAAGCTTGGTGAATCGAGTTGAAGCTGAGCTATAATGGAGAGCTGATGGGGAATTGAGAAATGCACATTGGGATTAGATTGAGTAATAAAAGGAAATAGCGAGCTCAAACTTGAAGGAACACATGCATCGATGAGTTTGGAGGTGAAGGAAATAAGATGCAGGCGATATGAGCTAGGCTCTAGCAGATGAGTGGAATGGTAGAAGAGTTTTAAACTTTATGAAAGGAGTGAATTTTTGTGTCATGGTGGATCATGCATCGATAAGGTAAGTTGGTTTGTTTCATCGATACTTTAAGTTACCAATTTCATGGAGGGAATAGCTTGTGATTTGCATCAGTTAATGCGTCAATGCAAAGGAACTCGAAGAAGAACTCGATGTTGACATAGATCACCTTAGCATGATTGAAAAATATATGATGGAAAGCTTGCATGGTCATAGATCTTCACATGTCTTAGGGATATTTGTATCCCATGATGTTGATGTGCTAAGGTGAGGGTCATTTGAGCTTTTTGTTTTGGATGCATTAATGCAAAGTAGGTTGGTCGATGCATGCGGGTCAGAGGATCTCGGTTTGTAATTAGAGCTCAATTGATGGAGGATCTCAATGCAAAAGAACTTGGTTGTAGTAAGAATGGAAATTCATTTAATGAATATCTCGTGTTGTGGGAGCTCATGAAGAGGAGTCACTCAACCAAATCATGGATGAGAAGAGTTGGCTGAGTTAGCATAGTTCAGTCATGCAAAGGAGCTCAACTCCAACTCGATGAGTTGGATCAGTGATCCAACCATCAATTTGGTCTTTTTTTACTGGTTCTCAGGAATTCCTTCAGTGAAAAATAACTCCAGGGGGGCCCACTTGAATTTTTTTAATTAAATTAATATTTTATTTTACTATTTTATTAATAATATTTATTATTATTATTAAAATATTCTTTTTAAATATACTTTTAATTAATTGAGAATAATAAGTCAAATTGGGTGTCAATGACACATGATGGAACCTTCTCAAGTGGTTTAAGTAACTTTAATAAATGAACCATAATGTACCTTCAATTTAGGTAGGGAATTTATGACTTCTTCTCTCCTCTCTCACAACTTCTATAAATGTAAATTGGAAGCTCATTCTAACGGGTTAGACAAGCTAGACTTCTCAAACAAGTGTATAGTTATCAAGAAACCTCCTTCTTCTGCAAGTTATTGAGTGAAATTTCAAGCCTCCTTTCAAAACTGTAATGACAACTATTGCCCATTATGAATCTATGACGCACTATGCATGTTATTGAATTAATAAAAGTGTGTGTTTTATGACTAATCTTGGTTCTTTCATCCTTCTATACTTGTTTGTTCCTTTCTCATGCTTGAAGGTACACTGTGCAAGTTTAAATTTCTATTATAGGTTCTTGGAGTTATGTGCTTATCAAGTGGTGGAGTATTACATGCAATTGAGTTTTGGTGCTTGTCCACCCTTATCACATTCATCCTTCTTTACTAGAATATTGATAGATTTTTTTATCTGATTGAGTTTAACAAAGGGAACACATGCTTCCTAGTCTGTGGTGTTATGTACCCTCTTTATGTTGCATTAGGAGAAGCTGACTTGTGGTGCACACATCCTCTTCAAATAAACCATTCTTGAGTCTGTAAAAGCCCTTTATTTAGTGCATCACTATCCATAGTATAGATTCATTTCTTGTAAATCTCTTTCCCTAAAACCCATTAAAATGTTTGAATAGGTCTAGTTAGCCATTTTATTTTACTAGGAGTAGTACAACACTTAGTTTAGGAAGAGGAAGTTGGCCTTCTCTGGAGGTTCACCTCGAGCCCAAGTCCTAGAGCTTGAGAGGTGATCCCAAATTTCCCAATCACACTGAATGTATTGTTCACATTCTGGCCATTCGAAGGGTGCAGTGATTTGGTGACAACAGGTTTTGGTACGCAAAGTGGGACAAAGAGTTGGTACTTCTCTTATCACTTGCACAAATCAAATTTCATGTTGACTCTATATCTTTGGATTCCAAATCTCAGTGCATTAAATTATGAAAATAATTTAGATAAGAGCTTCTTAAAAGTAAGGAAACTGTTAGCATATCAAACTTTTCTTGTCTCCTCTAAGGATAAGGAGAAGAGGCATTTAAACATCATAAGTTGTAGCTTTACCTCATAGAGGTCATTCAACTCCTCATAACGGAAGGTTTCCTCCACCAAGGAACAATCGACCCTTGGTCACCATGGAAAACAATGTTTTTCCTCCTTTAAATGCTAGCAACCCCTTATTATTAGCCCAAAGAGATTCTATACATGTATCTGCTTTGAAAAATTTTGCATTTTGTACTGGAGAAACCAATGTTACTCCTTGGGAGAAAATTTTGGATGTCGCTAGTATTTGTGTAGTGCATAGTATTATGGAGGGTAACGTGGTGGTTAGAATTTTCGCTACTTCATTTAAAGGTAAATAAATTCAATGGTTATGAATCTTAATTGCTGGTTCCATTACTTCTTGGAACGAGTTATGCACAAATCTCTATAAGAAGTTTGAGGAAAAAATTGATCACCTATCACTTATGGAACAAATCACTACCATAAAACAAGCCCCTCAATAATATATGAGTGACTTTAATTTTTTCTTTGACAAAACTTGGAACTGAATCCCAAATCTTATAAGGCCATCTCCAAACAATGTATTCTTGTATTATTTATAGGCATTGAATAATGCCATAGAATTTATGATTCAATCCATGTGGGGAACTATCATTCCTGATGTCTATGAAATTTCTATAAGAGCTGAAAATTTATTAAATTAAGCAGGAAAGATCCCTCCTAGGCCTCCCATGCCTCTCTTTGTTGAAATTACAGGGAAACAACTAGTCATTTCTCCTGTTCCAACAACTTCAAATCAAGGAACCATGACTACATCCATTCCTTATAATGATCTGGCTGAAGTCAAATCACTGCTACAAACTTTTGGGAATGATCTCGTTGCACTCAAGAGGAAAAAATTTCAATATAATAATCCATATCAGCGATAAAATCAGCAGTATCAGGCTAATCATCCTCCTTTTTAAGGGAACAATCAGCCCAAAAATCAAGCTACAAATCAAGATATGAATATCAGGCCTTTAAACTATTGGAACCCTCTTTCTTCTAGCCCATATAGAGCCATAGAACCTATCCTGAATAATCTAGTTCAAGACTATGAATGGTGTTATCCTTGATCTCAACCCCACAATCAAAATATTTGTCCCAATGTAGTTCTTAGCCAGGACCATATGGTTAAAATCATAGCGGCCCTTCCAGAGCCAACAAAAAATTTGTTTACACAGGAGATGGAAGATCAACCACAACAACCTGAAGAAACCACTTTGTTAAATTGTTAAGAAGAATAATTTTTGGGTTGACTACAAATTCCTCATCAGTGGTGATAAACATGTGTTTAAATAAGAGAGAAATGGAACCTAAAATTTCCAAAGATGATCAAGAATCCACTTTGCAACCTCATCTACAAGCAGAAATTGATAAAGATGTGGGCAAGAAACCACTAGAAACACATGTTATCCATGTTGTGAGGAAATAAATTTCTTGAGGCATCACAAAACCCAATAAAAACTTTCCAAAAGAAGATTCTAACACAAAAAGGAATATCAACAAATTTGGAACAATTCCCATCAAAATAGTAGATCAGATGAAGAAGACTAACCTGATTTTTACTATGTGGGATGCACTCTCAATTCCTTCTCAAAGGAATCTATTGTGAGAGGCTCTAAATATTTTTGGTACAACCAAAAAGTCAATAGGTAATGGAGCAACAACCACTACAAGTTTGTGTCAACTAGAATGGAAAATTATTCCTAAATCAAACAAACCACCGCCATTCTATATTTCCCTAATCATTAGCGAAAACTTGGTACATAATTGCATAATTAGTTTTGGTTCCAGTAGCTCAATCATGCCCAAACAAATTATAGATGTACTAGTCATACAATATTTTCCATTTGTAAGAGGTTTTTTTTAGCTAGATGACATAGGCATTAGAACTCTTGGAGTTATCAAAGGACTTCAACTTACTATCCATGCATGTCTCAGTTTGTCATTCACACAAGACATATCGTTCATCGTCATTCATCCTCTCTTTGCCATCTTCCTATCATGATATTTTACAACTAAGATGGATGGTTATCTACCAACTAATTGATCACATATGATTCTCAAGACTCAATACGAAACCAAAGTGACTATAAGGGTAGAATCAATCTACAATAATAATGTAGAACCCTACACTATCAGTCCTATAAATGGGAATTACACCATTAGAGATCTAAAAGAAGAAGATGTGGATCATTAACCAACTACTCTCAGAGAGGAAGTTCTTGATACAATGCTTGATGAAGTAAGTGTAGATTATCAATATGATCCCTACTCTGATTTATTAATGGAGGAAGAATCTAGTTTTCTATTTTTCAAAGAAATGGGATTGGGTACATACTGCATTCATGAAGAATATACAATCATACCGTAACTTATCAAAACACAAAACAATTCTAAAGGACTGTGGCAATTGTTCTTCGATTTCTCGAGAAGTAAGAATGGATTTGGTACTGGTGTTATGTTGATTTCTCTAGAGGGAGATAAGGAATTCTCATATTTCTAGTTGTAATTTAGTTGTGCTAACAATGTTGCTGAATACAAGGCTCTTGTGTAAGGCATCCAACTACCTCAAAATAAGGGAATCAAGGCCCTATCTATTTTTTGAGATAGTGAGTTAGTATTTCATCAAGTGATGACACGCACTGCATCTAAAAATTACCTTTTAAGATCATTCAAGAACTGATTCTGGGACTTGATTGAATATTTCAAAGATTTTGAGATCCATGCAGTTCCTTGAAATTAAAATCAAGATGATGATAGGCTTGTTATAATTGTCTCACAATATGATATACATGTTGATATCATGGAAGAAGGGTAGAAATTTATCAAAATGGTGGTTTTACCTGTAGTTCCTGATAATGTGTGTAGATGGAAAGTGTTTGATAGTGACAAAAAATGTCCTTTTCCTACATGAAGACGTAGAGTTTACTGTGAAAAATAAAGATAAGTTGTAAGAATCATATGATGATCAAATCATACAATTGAAAAGAAATAAACTACCAAAAGGATTAGTCACTCTGGAATCCATATTCAATTCTAATGATCAAGGAAATAGAAACATCTCTAACATGGTGGTCAAAGAAGAATATTTTGAGGAAGTCGAGGTAGAAAATGAAAAAATTATGAAGATTAGAAAAGTATGCACTCCCGAAGAGAAAGAAGATTTTGTTAAAAAATTTCAAGAATATAATGAATTTTTACACGGAGCTACAAGGAGGTACATGGTTTTGATCAAGGTCTAGCACAACATACCATTGAGCTAAATCCTAATGCTAAGCAAGTTTTTCAGAAATAAAGGCCATTTAATACCAAAATTGAGCCATTAATGAGAAAGGATCTGACCAAACTGATTGAGGCATGTTTAATGTTTCCTTTCAAACATTCCTCTTGGGTAGCCAATATGGTTCCTGTAATAAATAATAATGGAGAGATTCAGTTATATGTGGACTTCAGGGATTTGAATCATGTGTCATTGAAAGACCATTATCATCTTCCATCAATGGAGAAAATATTTCAAACGGTGGCAGGAGCTCAAAGATTTTATTTTCTCGATGGATATTCAGGTTACAATAAAATTCTAGTCCAAGAATTTGATCAATTCAAAATGGCTTTCACTACCAAGTGGGGCACATATGCCTATAACAAAATGCCATTTGGTTTGTCTAATGCCAGGGATACTTTCCAAAGATCCATAAACATGGCAGTCAAGGGACTAATCAATTATATCATCTTGGTTTACCTTGATGACATAACTATATATTCTAAACATGCATAAGACTACATCACGCATCTAAGGAAGGTTTTCCAAAGGTGTAGGTAATTTGGTGTTTTACTTAACCCCAAGGAATGTATTTTAGTAGTGCATGAGAGAAATTTGTTAGGGCATGTTGTTTCTGTGGAAGGTATGTCAATCAATCCAGCCAAGATTCTTTCAATTATGTCCTTATCTCCCCTAAGTCACTAGAATGGTATCTAGAGTTTTTTTTTAATCATAAATTTTGTGTTGAGATTCATCCCTTAATTTTCAACATTGGCTAAACCAATGACAACCATGGTGAAGAAAAATATGCCATTCTCATGGAAAAATGAAGGAAGGGAGAGATTTGAATCCATCAAAATGGAAATTTCTCAAGATCTCCTTTATGATTTTGTAGGTCAAGAGAGAATATTAGGTATCCTCGCCCAGCAAAAAGATGACCTGATAGAGTAACCAATTGATTTCTTCAGTCAATTCCTTTAAATACTATGATCTCAAATATTCATTTGTTCAAAAATAAGTCTTTGTGGTTATTTGAGCTTAAAATAAATTCAAGCACATGTTGTCCAACAACAGAATTCATCTGATGGTGTCTCACCAGGTGTCAAGGACTTTTTTCTTAAAAAATAGATGAATAAAAAGCATGTTGGATGGATCATGAAGGTTATGGAGTATGACGTGTATATAAAAGTTACCAAACATGTCAAAGGTAAAGTTTTGTGTCAAACATTTGCATTTCTGTAGACATATAATCAAAAGGTGATGAGGGACGTGACGCTCCTAAACATTGATGAGAGTGATGATCATGTTGACTGGTTATCTAAAATGAAGAATTTCCTTTTCTTAGAGGTATATCCTTTGAACATGGATAAAAATAGAAAAAGAAAGGGAAGAAGAGAAAAGAACAAGGAGAAAAGAACATGGATAAAAATAAAAGACATAATTTATGTCTTCAGTCTATTCCATATGTTATGGTAGATAATGTTCTCTTTCAAAATGATTTCAATGGTGTTCTACTTCGGTGTGTGGGACCTTAGGACATGTGAGAAAGAAGGTAAGTAAGATACTAAAGAGTTTCATAATGGCCTATCTAGAGGACAATATTCTGCATAAATAACTACTACCAAGATCATGCGAGTTAACTACTATTGGCTAGATTTTTCAAAGATTCCCATCACGCGGGACAAAAATGCTGGGTAAGGAAGTGTAAGGAATGTGCCTTTTTCATGGGTAAACATAAGTTGGAAGATATTAGACTCCATCCAATACAAGTGGATCAACCCTTTGTTCAATGGGGGTTGGGACAATATTCTAATTCATCAGTTGGAATTCATCAGAATGATTAATCCCTCCATCGAGTGATGGACATAAATGGGTCCTTACTACAACAGACTATTTTACTTGATGGACATAGGAAATAACATTGAAGGAGAAAAATGAGAAGGTAGTTCTTAATTTCTTAGAAGGAATAATGACAAGGTTCAGTGTTCTATTTACTGTCATTTAGGACAACACAATGAATTTTATTAGTATGAATTTGAGTGAATGGGCTGTTAAGAATAGGCTCTACCTCAACACTTCATCCAATTACTATTCGCAAGGAAACGGATTGGCTAAGTCTAGCAACAAAAACCTTATAAGGATTATTAAGCACACAATGGAGACTAAAAGGAGGACTTGGCATACACATCTTAATGATGCTTTATGGGTAGATTGGATCACACCTAAAAGGGCCATCAGAAATTCTCCTTTCATGCTTGTATATGGAAGAGAAGGAAAAATTCCATTCTCATTGGAATTTACTTCTTTGGAGTTAGCTCATCAGCTTGAAGTTATGGAGAATGATCCTCTAAAAGTAAGGTTTTCCAAACTCATGAAGTTAAAATAAGTGAAAAACAAGGCTATGAAGACTTTATAGCAACATAAAGCCCAGGGTAAGAAATATTTTGACAAGAAAGTGTCAGACAAGAATTTTTGAGAAGGATATTTAGTTCTCAAATTGTATGAAGATCAAGCCAAACCAAGAAAAAAAACCAAGTTTGATGCTCTTTGTAGAAGTCCATACATAATTACGAGTTACAAAGAGAAAAATTCATTTTTTTTGTCTAGGATCAATGGAGAATAACTTCCATTCATGTGAATGGGATACATCTCAAAACTTGTCTTTGAGATCATTCCACCCCCTGTACAGTTTAGTTAGGTGTTTTCCTCCAAGTGCTTATGCACATTGTTGTGTTTTGTTTTTCTTTTACTTTCGTTTTTCTTATGTTTTGTGTTATTTTGCACATTGTTTCATCATTGGAGGTTTTCAAGGGGAGAAAGGTTCAAAGTTTCCCTAAGAGTTTCATACATCTACTTCATTAAAAATTCTACATTGTTCATCATGCCAAACATTCAACATATTCAATATACCTTATGCCTAACATTCCAGGGAGGTCCAAGATTAGCAATGCTCAAAGGGGACTCTGGGATATATCACAAAATATCAAATCACTTTCACGATTCCAACAGTGAATCCATTCCTAATGGATGACTTAAGGATACTGGAATCATGCTTAGTAGGAAATTATTCCTGAGAGGTCACAAAAAATGTTATCCAATTTTGCACGCATGACAAAATTGGATAGCGGGGTCCTATTGAATTTTAGGTCTTCATAGAAGAACTTGGGGCCTATAGGAAAAAATTTGTGTGGAAAAACTTGGGACACAAACCATTTCCATGGATTCAATAGTAGGGATTCTGATGTCCAGATACCACAATGATTCCATCATGGTCATGATGGATAGATTGATGAAAGTGGCTCATTTTTCTCAGGTGAAGACCACCTATACAACTAGTGTAGTGATACAAGTATACTTGGATAAGATTTTCAGACTACATGGGATTCCACAGAAGATTATTTATGACTGCGATCCCTCATACACATATTATTTCTATACTATCATGCAACATGCCCTTGGGATGAGTATCAAATTTAGTACAACTTATCATCTAGAGATAGATGGATAGATAAAGTGGGTGAATTAGATCTTAGAGGATATGTTGCAGATGTATGTCATGGACCATTAGTCTAGGTGGGAGGAGTACTTATATTTAGTGGAGTTTTCCTACCAAAAAAATTTTAGAGTTGTTCAATTGGTATGGCTCCATTTCAGGTATTCTATGGTAGGGAGTGTAGGACACCACTAAGTTGGGACAAATTAAAGGACAGGGTTTCTCTTGGGATGTCATTATTACAAGAGATGGAGTAGTAGGTTTTCATGATTTGATAGAGAATATAGGAGGCTCAGGATAGAATGAAGAAATATGTAGATCAGAGGATGAAAGATCATATTTTTGAGGTGGGAACAAAGGTGTTTCTTCGTGTCAAGCATCATAAGAGTCCTATTCATTATGGAAAAGGATCTAAGTTGGCTCCTAGATTTGTGGTTCCCTTTTAGATCTTGGAGATTATCGGTCCTTTGGCCTATCGTCTAGCATTGCCACCCAACATGTCTCGTGTGCATAATGTATTTTCATTTTTAAGTACTGATAAGACATATTCCAGATCCTTCTCATGTTTTTCATTAGACCGTATTGCAGGTGCAGGAGTAGGGGAAGGTATCAGTGGAGCCCATGTGCATCATAGAGAACATGACCCTGGGTCTTTGAGGTCATGAGATTGACCAGGTGTGGGTCCAGTGGGAGAGGTATGATGACACTACAACCACATGGTAGGATTCCACTTTATTATGAGCCCAGTTTCCTCACCTATTCGAGTGACTTCCAGAAGGAATTCAATTCTAACGAGAGGGGGATGTAGTGCCCATTCTTCTCTGAAACTATTTCATTTTGATTTTGATATTGTTGGACTGATAGTTAGACATTTGAGTATTATATTTTGATCAGTAGATGATGAACTATACAGATATTTAGACTATTGACATTATGTGGTTTACATTTTTACTATGATGCACTAGATGGTGATGATAGATAATTATATATGTTGAGTTGTGATATTTTTATTTTTGTACAAACATGTCATAATTTTGATGCATAATGTATGTTTGATTTTTTTAGTAGAATTATGATTTTATGGATGTAAAAAATCAAATTAATTGTATGATGCTAGATGATAGAATTGCTAATGTTGAATGATGATTATTGATTTTATATGTATATTATCTCGATGCTTTTAATACAACCAAGAGGCTAGAGAGGTATTTTGTTTGTGTTGGAGTACATCTTATCAAATACATCAAAAAGGGATATGGGACCAACCATGGAAGGATGTTGGATGTTGAGAAACATGGAAAAAAATTGACAACTTGTGTAAAGTTATGTTATGTGGTTTTTTTGCATGCCTAGTTAGGAGGCTTTCTGAGGGGGGTGACCTCACATGTGTGGCCATGGGGTGATATGTTTTCCCTTATTTTAATTTTTTGTGTATTTTAATTTTTTATATGTTTTTTTTTAAAATTGTTTTCACTTTATTAGCAAGTAATAATGTCTCTTAATAAAGCTAATCCTTCTTATTTGGTTAACTAAAATAGAGTTGTGACAAATAGATAATTATGAAGTTAGGTGGTCCTTTTTGTAAGTGAGATGTATGTTGGTTTATGCCCTACCTATGGGCCGATGATTTTATTTTTTACTTATTTATCCTTTTTGGAATGTAAAAGGGTGAAAACAATCACACCTTATTCTTGTCATACTAATTTTTTTCCTTATAAGGCATGGTGTGCAAGTTTGTGTACTATGTGGGTTTGTCAAAGTTCTTACATGCCCATTTATTGTCTTGGGCATGGTGTTTGTCTTGATTTTGGGAATGGAGGAATGATGAAGTGGCATCCTACATGTAGCACCCTCATCATCCTCACATTTTATTTCTATTTATTGATGGTTTTTTATGGAATGGGGGTTATTTGTTCATTTTCTTCCTTTGCCATTTTTCAAATTGGGAGCTTGGTCGAGTGCTTTTGGGGGAATTTTCTCAACTTGGAGGTGTGAAATACTTGTGAAGGGAAGATTATTCAAACATGATGGAGAGGTAGGCTCTCCACCTTTTTTTTTATTATTATTATGTTTTTTGATGTGAAAATATCATGCTTGTTAAGTTTGTTTGAGCTTTGTGAATGTGCCTTTTTGTGGTTGGGTAGCATGCCTTAGTTTGGGTATGGGAGATGGACTTATGGGAAAATTGGGGAGGGAAAAGGGGTTTTTTGAGGTATGCATTTGGTGGGAGTGTGATTGGGAGTTTCATTTATGGGGAGTGAAAAGGAAATCATGGGTATATTGCTGCATACTTGCAAGGGAGAGATAAGGATTTTGTGTTGTTTGTTTTGTGCACTTGGAGGCTTAGGGTGAAACTTCCACTTCACTTGGGAGGAAAAAGGAGGTGGTTTACCATATTCCTTGCTCCATTTGGTTTTATTTCAAACAATTTATTAGAAGTTGCAAACTTTTTTAATATTTCATTTTGGTTGTGTTGAATATTTTGAAATGCATATTGTTTGTGCAAGTCATGTTTGTTGAAAAGTTGTCAAATGTTGCTCAAGGCCCCTCATGGTTATTTGGTTGGGGCTTGGTGGCCATTAAGGGGATGATGTATCCTCTTCATGGATTAAAGGTTGGGTAGAGAGAGTTACCTACCCCCATTCCTTTATATTGTGATCCTTGTTGTGAAAGATTGAAGTGAGTGAGATTGTAGTTACATTTAGGAGAAGACTTACAAATTGAAGACTTTTATTTTGGCCTTGATGAAAGAATTTATGTTGTAAATTGTTTTATTGTATTATTCTAACTTGAGTGGAAGACTATAAATTTTTAAAATTGAAATAAATTTGTATTAGTACTTAGAAATCTCTATATTTTGTATACTCTTCTAAAAAAAGCTTGAATAAGAGAATCACATTTTGAAATGTGCTAGTTTTGAGAAACGAAATTACCAAATCGTTCTTTGTTTTGGTGGAATAAAAAACTCGATATGGTTTGAAATGGAAATGCATCTCCTTTAATTGAAAATGATTCATTATTCCAAAAATGTGGTATGTTGTACTTTTTAAAAAAGAAATGACAATCTTGTTAAATTGCGCTTGCTTTGTGAAATGGTTACCATTTAATTGTTGAAGCAAGAAAAATAAATATTTACTATTATTTTATTGAGTGAAGTATATATTGAAATATTTAAGCTATAGATGCATTTTTAGTCAAGTATAAGGAAAGAAAGTAATTTATGGAAATCCTTAAAGTGGAAGAAAAAATTTTCCTCCTTGCAAATTGTTTTGAAATGAATAAGTAATGTTATTAGTTTGTTCAATTATCATTCTTCTATGACTAGTTAGAAAATTTTATAGTTCTTGCTTTGTTTTACCATAACTTAAATGAATTGATTTGATTATTAATTAAATCAAATTATAAGAATATCCCTATACATTTTTAATCGAAATATTTTTAATTATATGAATGTATTATTAAATTTATATATAGAAAATATACTATAAATATTTATGTATAAAAAATAAATTAGTGTAATTATAATTATATTATGAAATCTAATATTTAATATATATATATATATATATATATATATATATATATATATAGAATATTTAAAAAATAACTTAAAAGAAAATACGTTGTCATGGTGTTTTTAGCCCACGTGGCTATGGTGTTAGGGTTTTTGATAATATAAAAATGGGGGGAGGGTCACCGACCCCACCCGCACCCTATTTTAATATGGGATGGGGGTGGGGTGGGGTAGGCGACCCTCGCCCCAAAATCTTCCAACTTTTAAACATTAAACTTGCATGGTTTTAATACATTCGGCCCCCATTATATTGTTCAGCCTGTGTGCATTTCTACGGCTACATAAAACTTAACAAAAAAATGTATAATATGATATTTGTATATATATACACAAGTGTACATATATACATATATATGGAGATATATACATGTGTATATACAATAAAAGAGAGAGCGAGGTTATATATATTATTCATAAACCAGATTTAATAAAATGATATAATACCCAAATGCCCAAGAAGGGGAAATACATTGAAATAGATTAACAATAAATGATTTTTACAAACAAACCCTAGGAGAGGGTGGAATAAAAATGTAAAAAAAATAAAAAAAATCTTGGGGGTTGTGTGTATCCATCCCAAGATCCTTCCTCTTCCATGGCTTCCTCTCCTTCCTAAAAACCTGCAAAACAAAAATGAGGAAATGAGTAAAATAATTGAATAAAAGAATCCATAGAGATGTTTAGGGTTGTTTGGAATTTCTTTATCTAATGGCTAGGATTGATTTCATCCAATGGCCAAGATTCCTCCCTATAAATGTTAGGTGGGAGTTAGGTGAGATCATCATTTGAATGCATGGGTCAAGTTTAAATGGGGCAATTTAAGTGGTGTGAAAGTTAACTCTAATTTGTATTCCATTATGACTTATTTAGTAAATTTCAAAATTAAAGAGGATGTGACCTAGTGATAATTAAAATAAATTATTTCCCTTAGTAGGTAGATAACATTTATAATTCGGGAATAAATTTAATAGTATTGTTTAAATAAGGGGGGCAAATTAGAATTATTACTAAAATATAATAAATTATTAAATGAATTTTTAACCCATTTATTAATTATATAAGGATTATTGAAACAGAGAATTTTTAAACCAAACTGGAAATTAATTAGTATAATTAATTGGTAATTATAATGATTGGTTGTTTACCGAGAATTTGATCCAAACATTGCAACAGGAATTTTTTTAAAAACATTATTCAATAATTTTTCTAAATTAACCTTTTTTTGTCTTGGGTTTCATGGGGTAAAATCCTGGGTGTTACAATTATTCTATTCTTTCATTCTTATTTCAATTTGTCCATGTCCCACTACTCTTTATTATTTTAGGAAGTAGGATGTTTCCAAGGATGGAGAACAAGCTTAGTGTGGGGTGATGTTGGGCCTTGATTTATTGGGTAAGTACTGAGGGGCATGAGTGCTCAGGACTAGTAAGAAGCATGGTGCTTAAGGAGAAGTGTGCAAGACAAAGAGGTTTAAGAAGGGTTTAGGAGAAAGAAGGGCATGCCCAGATGGTAGTGTTAGAGTAGGTATTTACCTTATCTCATGTTCAACTAAGTACTTTATTTACCTTTATTGTATTTATCCTCACCCACTTATGTGTGTGGATATTTATTTTTATTTGTTTAGATATTAGGGGAATAATATCTAGTTGTTAGGCATAGTTCTTTCCTTGATCTATGGTATTTACTAGATCCTTGATGTCTAGGTCACTCCTAAATATATGGTCTGGACTATTTCTTTCCTTGATTTATTTCTTGATCGATGACCTTCATTGGTTCTTAGATTGTTATTCCTTGCCTATATAAGAAATGTCCAGTCTCAATGTATTTTAATTGAGTTCCATAATAATATATGATATTGTTGCTTATTTGTTTCCAAAGGTTTATGTGAAGTTATTTTGGTGAATTACTTTTATTTTATTTATGGTGGTGTTTAGATACCATCTGTGTTCTTGGTTTGGTACGATCTAGTTATCATTCCTTTTATGGTATCAAAGTAGGATTGTTTTATAATCCTTAGCCCCTGGTCATATGATATTTTCATATGAGGGTTTAAAGCTTGTGATTCATAATTTTAGGTGCTTAACTTCATATCCCTTTAATTTTATTTATGTGGTGAAGGCAAGAGTGCATTTTATTTTGTTTTAGTGGAAACTAAAATAAATAGTACAACATAATATTGAAAATCTTGTAACTTTTGATAGGTAACTCGGTTTTGAGTACCATTTTTTTTGTAAAAATGCTTGTTTTTTCATGCTCTTTCCATTTGAAATATTTATTTTGATTATCACACTATAATTATAAATTTCCATATTGTAACACACACTCATTATAAAGTGCCAAAATATGGGAGGGCTCTTGTTGTATTTCTTAGGGTCTTGTTGCATTACTTGGTTCTTGGATTTCTTTTGGTAAATTTTTAAGGATGACATCCACATATGCATTAGATCATGTTGAGCCATTAGAAACACATGATTACCTCACATGGAAACAAATAATGGAAACAATAACTAAGTGGAAAGGATTATGGGCTTTAACTTCTTTAGAACGACCAATGTTCACTAGAGAATATGAGAAATTTCAGTACCAGTGTAAATTTGACGAGTGTATGGGTTTGTTAGGAACTTATGTAAGTGATAGTATTTTCTTTCCTTTGGAAAAATTTGATTCTTCTTTCAAAATATGGGAGAAATTGGAGGATGTATTTTGTAAAGTGGATCATATGAGAGCCATGTAACTTGAAATTGAGATCACCTCTCTTAATCTTAAATATTTTCCAAAAATTATAGGGGGAGTGGAAGACAAAAGAAAGATGAAGAGTGTGTTCACTTGATTTTATCTAAGTTGAGAGGACAATTTCAAATATTTTCTTCTACCTTTTTCTCTTGCATGGATGCCTTAGGTGACACATTCAAAATTCCTAACTTAGAATTTTTTTTGAAATACTTATTAGGGAAGAATCCAAATTGAAATTCTACATCTCAAAAGGAATTATTTGCATCTAATCCTAAGGATAAGGGAAAACTAAAAAATAAAACCAAATCCACCCCTTCTCCATCTCAAAGTGCTCATAAACCCAAAGAATATACTTTAAACCCAAGGAGTATTCTAAATCCAAGAATAAGTCTAGTGTTTCATGCACTTTTTGTGGGGGTATTGGTAATTAAGAACATAGGTGATATAAGTGAATGCAAGCCTTAGAGGATGCAATCAAGAAACAAAAAAATTCTATCTCCACTCCACCTCCTTTAATCAACATGGAAAAACACTTAATGTTATTAGGATATCTCAGTCACCACTTCCAGGTAGTTGGGTTATAGATTCTGGTGCTTCTCATCACATGACTTCCTCTAAGGAGTCTTTTATTTCTAGAGGTTTGAGTTCTACTTCCAAAATTGAGGTTGGAGATTATTCCTTTCTTTGTGTTGAGGGAAAATGTGATATAAAAATTGATGGTGGTAGTATCCAAGATGCACTATATGTTCCTAACATCACTACAAAATTTCTTTCTATATATCAAATCGGTCATTTTGGTCAAGGGAAAACAATGAATTTTACACCACATGGGGGAAAAGTAAGAAATTTGTTGGAGCCTTATTAACTTGTTGCTCAAGTTATTATTGATCATAGTTCTAGACTATATCACTTTGAAGGTTTTGATGACACTTCTTCTATTGGGACATGATTGGTTTCCCATGCGGATTCAGAGAGTAAGATTTGGTATGAAATATTTGGACATCTTAATTACATATGTTTGAAAGAGTTGAGAACTCATGGTATGGTAGATGGTATTCCTAAATTTTCTTATCTTAAGGGAGTTTTATTTGGCTTGTGCATTAGGGAAACAACACCAAGATCCATTTCCTAAGAATTTTTCTAAGAGATCTTATTTACCACTTGAGCTTGTGCATAGTGACTTGATGGTTTTTCCAAACCCCTCTTTCAATGCAGCTAAGCATGCACTTACCTTTATTGATAATTTCTCGAGGCATACTTTTGTTTATTTTATCAAGTAAAAAAGTGATGTTTTTCACACCTCAAAGTCTTCAAGTCTTTGGTCGAGAAATAATCTTCTAGTTGCATAAAGAACCTTCATATTGATAATGGGGGGAGTACTTAAGCAATGAGTTTTCTAATTTTTTTGCAACTCAAGGAATTATTCACTAGCATTTTGTTCCTCATACTCCAAAACAGAATGGATTAGCAGAACAAAAGAATAGAACTTTGATGGAAATGGCTAACTGTATGATGTATTCTAGAGATATACCTCCTATCTATTGGGTAGAAGTAGTTAATTTTGCTAACTAAATTCAAAATCGCACACCACATAAAGAATTTGAGAATTTGACTCTAGAGGAAGATTGGTTCAACACTAAGCTAGATGTCTTATTTTTTTGAGTCTTTGGGAGACATGCTTGGGCCTTTGTGCCAAAGAAGAAAATTAAATATTTGGATAAGAAAAGTAAACCCTTGATCTTTGTAGGGTATTGTGAGGATGCGAGAGATTATCATCTTTTAGATCCTAATACACCTGGCGTTATTTTTTGAGCACATGTTCATTTTTATGAGAACTTCACTCCTGATGATTCTTCATCTTCTTTCATGCCTGATTCTTCATCTTCTTCCATGCCTCCTTCTTCATCTCATCTTGAGGATCCTTTCTTTGAGGAGATTGATGAGGAGGTTATAGATTCCATTGAGGATCCTATTTCCACTCATGTTGTCATTATGCCTAAGTGGGCTCATACTACATTTTTTGAGGTATCCCCTTTCATACAATATCTTCCACCAAATAGGCATCATCACAGAAATTCTATAGATTCTGGAATTTTGTGTCAGGTAGTTTATGAGGATACACAGTTTTTTTCAAAGGCTCATGGGATATAGGAGTGGGATGATGTGATGGTTACTGAGTATTATTCTTTGATGAAGAATCATACTTGGGATTTGGTATCTCTTCCTAAAGGAAGAAATATGGTTAGGTGTAAGTGGGTATACCAAAAAAAATATGTAGTTGATGGGTCCATTGAAAAGTATAAGGATTGTCTTGTTGCAAAGGGTTTTTAATAAGTTGAAGGTATTTATTACTATAAGAATTTTGAACTCGTTGCCAAAATGGATTTTTTTACACCTTGTACTTAGCTATTGTTGCATCATAGGGGTGACTCGTATAGGAGATGGATGTGAAGACTACCTTCTTACATGGAGATCTGTAAAAGTAAATATACATGGAGCAGATGATTGGATTTGATCAGGATTCTTCATTTTTTGTAGGCTCTGAAGGTCTCTCTACAGTCTCAAACAAGCCATTTGGGCTTGGTATGAGAAGATGGATTATTTTATTCTATCTACTGGTTTTGTTTTTTTCCACTCCGATCATACATTGTATCTTGAGTATGTTGGTGAGGATATTGTGATACTTGTCTTGTATGTATATAATATGTTACTTATTAGCAACTCTTCTTCCCACATTTAGAGTATTTAGAGGGCTCTTTCTACAAAGTATGACATGACATATCTTGGGCTATTACATTATTTCCTTCATTTGCATATTTATCAAATAGATTCAGGGATTCATTTGAGTCAGCAAAAGTAAAGCCATGATCTTCTTTAGGTGCTTTGATATGGTTGATTGTAAGCCAAGTCCATCTCATTTTCAATTTGGAGTTACTCTTACTTCCACATGTACCACACTACTTTGTGATCCTAAATTTTATAGGAAGTTTGTTGTGAGTCTCATGTAGTTGAACCATACTCACCCTCATATTTCATTTGCAGTGGGGCTTGTATCTCATTTTACACATTCTCCTCATAGTAGTCACTAGTAAGTTTCTCAAAGGATTTTGGACTATTTGCATGACACTTCCCACTTTGGCCTACACTACACTAGGGGTTGTACTCAGTCGGTTGGGTATATAGATTCAGATTGGGAAGGTTTTATTGATGACAGGTGTTCCACTTCTGGCTATATTTTTTTGTCTTGGTTCTTCTCTAGTTGCTTGGGTGTGCAAAAATCAATAGGATATAGCACTTTTATCTTCAGAGGAAGGTTACAGGGAAATAGTTATAGGGAGTCAGAAGATTCTTTGGCTTTGACACTTATTGACATAGTTTGGATTCCCACATCATTCATCGATTATACTTTTGTGTGATAACAAAAGTGCAATCCACATTTCTCTCAATGTAATTGAGCACCAGCAGACCAAGCATATTGAGATACACATCTAATTCAATCTTCATTACATTATGGATGAAGTTCTTACCTTAAAGTACATTATGACTCATAAGAAGGTTACAGAAATTTTTATGAATCCTTTTGCATCACCTCGCTACCTTGAGTTACGTGGAATGCTTGGGGTTTTAGAAGTTGTTCTTGGGGGATGTTCATGATAACATATTCCTTCTTCTTCATCTTCTTTCTCTTTCCTTATAGTAGGATTCTTTCCTTCTTCTATTTTGAGATTTCTTCATGGATATATTATACATGAGTACCTCATTAGACCTATTTTTTGGAACTCATACTATGGACATGCCACTTCTATTTTTGGCCCCTAGCTTCACTTGAGGGGGGGTGTTAGAGTAGGTATTTACCTTAGATCATGTTCACCTAGGTACTTTATTTACCTTTATTGTATTTATTCTCACCCACTTCTGTGTGTGGATATTTATTTTTATTTATTTAGATATTAGGGGGATATTATCAGGTTGTTAGGTATAGTTATTTCTATGATATATGGTATTAACTATATCCTTGATGTCTACTTCACTCCTAAATATATGGTCTTGACTATTTTCCTTTATTTATGGCTTGATTTACGACCTTGACTGGTTCTTAGATTGTTATTCATTTCCTATAAAAGAAATGCCCATTCTTATTGTACTTCAATTGAGTTCCATAATAATAGATGATATTGTTGCTCATTTGTTTGCAAAGGTTTATGTAAATTTATTATGGTTAATTTCTTTCATCTTATTGATCGTGGTGTTTGATTAGCATCTATGTTATTGGCTTGGTACGATCCGGTTATCATTCCTTTTAAGCAGAACATAGGTTCAAAGGACTAAGCCATATTTGGCATTCTGGGGGCATTTGAGGAAAAATGTAACCTGAATAGGTATGATGAATGGATAAGGTGTCATCCTAGAATCTTGGAGGTCAAAATAAATATATTCCACAAAGGGAATGTTCCTAGAAGACATCATTACAGAGAGTGGAGGGTTCGTAAAGAAATGAAAATTCACCATTGGAGGAAAACATCGACACTTGGAATGTCATCTTTTAAAGATAAAAGGCATGGTGGTGGGTGTTGAACCTATAAAACGAGATGCTTGGAAGTAAGAAATGGATCAGAGGGGAATGCAAGAGATAGAAACAGAGAATCGATCAAGAGTAAGATATTGTAGTAATGCTCGAGGTTAGAAAACTTAGTGCTAAGGGTTGTAAAGGATGTAATAAGATTGTGTATGACACTAGGGTCTATCAACAAGGGTTGAAATGGAATGGTATAGATAGAATCTCATACCAGGGAGGATATGTAGGGGGTTATGTCCCTATCATTTATCATGTATGGTCTGAGATGACCTCTTTTGATTGTAATATGGTTGCCAGAACTATCCCGATGAATATATATATATATATATATATATATATATATATATATATATTCATTATGGATATCATGCTTAAGGGTGTAAAACATCATGTTATATGAATATCATGATTTAGATCTGATTTAACATGTTATTTACTTTGTTATTAAGTTATTGTAATGCATTAATATGGGAATATGTTAGATGCTTCTTTTACCTTATTAACTAAGTGAATGTATTTTTCATTCTGCAAATCATTCTCCATTAATGGAAAAACCTTCTCACATGCTCACATAAATAAGGGTTTTGGCACCTGTGCATTCCTCAGTTGAGTTCCCAATGCCAGCTGGTTGACAGGACGGTGCGTTTGGGGTTAGAAATTAGTATTAAGGGTACACAAAATGACTACATGTAGGAATCATAATGTAGAAATTTGGAAAATTATTAAATGTCTCCAAGTGAGTTCTAAAATGTGCCAAATTATTTTTGGTAAATCTAGGACTAATTGTAGAAGATGTCATTACATAAACACAAAATGAAGGAGAGAGATCATGAGAGATTATAAGTACTCTTATTACATAAAAATATGAAGATGAAACTGCATAAGATATGTCAAAAAAAGGAAAATGTTCGCAATGGTTTCATCTAGATTCAAAATGTGTGACTCTACAAAAAAGGAAGAAAGGTCTAGTAGAAATGTGTCCCAGAGAGGTGAATCGAGAAGAGTGTGTGATTCTACTACAAAATATCATAAAAGGATATCAAACTCATGAAAGAAGTAGATGTTTGTGCCTCATTCATAATATCTGTAATATATGGTGGAGGTTCCTTATCCTCAATAATCATTTCCTTATGATCAATCCAATGGATAGGAGTACAAACTATAAGATAAGTAATGTGTACCTCAAACAATCCACCTACAAGCTTGTCCTCTCTAGGAGGAGTAATAACTTCAATAGGATAATAAATAAGAGAAGAGGATTCCAAAATATCATCATGAAAATCTCCACTAATATAATTGGAAATAAGGGAATGAGACGAAAGAGGAACTTAGGAACAATATGGTGTGGAGCAATAGTGGGCTCCCTAAACATATTTTTGTTTCCCAAAATTCCTTAATTGGAGTGGAATGTGCAATGTGAGATTGTAGAAAATATGAGATGTTAAGGAAAATACAGTGAAGGGCCTCAACAATTTTTTCCTCAAACCAAGCAATGTATTCCTATTTAGTTAAACTAAGAGCATACATAACACCACTAGTGATTGTTCAAAAACCATTCACCATATGCATCCTCATATCCTTATTCCATATTTCAAATTTGTTGGTGTTGAATGATTCATAAAATGATAAATCATGATGTAAGAGGAATTTTAAGGAGGATGAATTCCCCCTCAAATAGAAAATCCCTTTCTCTCAAGTCACCAACTGATAAATTTGAAAATTGTAGATGTAATGTAAAATCAATAATGCATCTAATAAGATATATTATGAAGATACAAGGTGATAAAAGGATTCAAAACCCTCATGAATACACCTTTGATCAAACCCCCTCAAAATGTGGTACTGTATACTTTAGTATTTTTTACAATTAAAATTGAACCAAGAGATGGAGAAAAAAATATTCACTTTTTAAGAACATGATACTCAACTCTAAGTTACCAATCAAAAGATACTAAATAATTTTTTCCCCATTATTAATAGCCCATTTAATCAAATTTACATTAAAATTTTAAAAATTCAATAATGCTAAAAGAAAATTTTTAGAAACTTGGACACTGAGAGGGGGGATGAGTAAATGTCTCATTAAAATTTTCACATTTTTTTACTTCTCTAAATTGTTAAGAAAATAACATGAAATCATACACAAGAACATGAAAAGAGACCATACACATATTTTATTATGGGAAACCGAAAATAAGAGAAAACCCGCAAAAATCATAGAAACGAATTGGGACAATATGTTCTATAGAGTTACAATGAATTCAAGTTGAGCTACAACTTAACTTTTAAGGAGAGAACCTCAAGTATACAATCAAGGTAGAACTTGATGAAAGAATCTACAACCCCCAAAATAATTCAGTCAGCTACAATTGACCTTCTGGAAGCTATAATATGTAAGGAAGAAACAAATCCTTGATTATACTGAGGTATAACTCATTGTGTATACACAATTTGATCACTCTTCATATTGGTTTCCATACATATGATTGTGGCCCTAAATTTGTAACCCAGACTTCTTATCTCACCTGTTATTTCACCAAAAAACACATCTTTCTTTTAGACCTCCTGAAGAATTCAAAATCCCTCTTTACTCAAATGAATACTAATTCCATCTAGTTCACCGTATATCCCGTAATTCTCAAATTCTTGAGGATTTTCTATCTCTATTTTCATATCATTATCATAATCCTAATTTTTAATCACACACTATGTTTTTTACCTTATCACACTCATTCACTTTGATAATTCATAGTTACGTTCATGCACTATTCCTCGATAATTATTTTTCTATATCTTCACATCATATAATTCCTAGTAACATTTATTATATACATGGACCTCACTTTATCTTATTGATTTACTGTCCTATCCTAAATATTTCACCTTACTTCAATCCTCTTCTCAACAATCATACATATTTTCTACACTTGATATCTCATTCCATATCTTTCACTCTGTACAATAAATAAATAACAACATATATTCATTTTTTCTAGCTACTTATCATTATTTACACAAAAGGTTCACTTTTTACTGCAACATATCCTTATAATTTTCATGTTAACCTACATATATTACTAAAATAGTTGTCACATCACTTTAAGAAACCTCTTTATACTCTTTTTATTTGGAAATATAACTCATACTTTGTCTCACACATTCACTGTTTTATATTCCTGTTAATGTTCTTCCTTACACTTTACATGCTTTCAGGTATTTTTCATAAATCATTCATCATCAACCAACTCTATATTATTCTTCTCTTGTCTTTTCATCAACTTCAGTTTAAAAATTATACTCCTTTTTACCCTTCAACTTACTATACTTTAATTCCATGCATTTTGGACTTGTGCACTTTTTTTTTATCAAGAAAGGTGTCTCTTCACATTCCTATATGAGATGGAGAAGAATACATGATTTTTTATTGTTCAAACACTTCATAGAATCTCTCTCTCTTTTGATTCAAGCCAACCCATGAATCTTTAACTTGTTGATAAGATCAAAAAATAACCTATAGTAGCATTACAAGAGGTTTTAGACAATAAAATAAACCAAAAACTCATTCAAAAGCTTTTTAGGAATTAAGAGACTTTGTAAAGTTTCTGTTGATACAAGAAACAAGATTCCTTCATTGTTTAGAATGTCATTTAAAGAAGAAAGCACCTGATGGTTCACCTAAACTATGAACCTATAAGCTTGTTACTAATGTCATAAAAATTATATGATCTTTAAATCGATTCAAAGCCAAAACCACCCTAAATAAGTTGTGTAATGGTTTATGAGTGATGTTCATGAAGTTATATATTTTTTCTCAAAGGAATTTCACAAGAGGATAGTTTTCTACCACTGCACAAAGACTAGAACGTTTTTGAGAGAAGACTGTCAGTGAAATCTCCCTGGTTTCAAGTGTAAATTGCATTATTTTTTTTCAATGCCTCCATATCCCTTAGAGAGATATTTATCAAAAAATTTGTGAATTTTTGTTAGATAGAATTCTAGATTCAAGCAATTTTATCTCTCAAACCCTAGAATCAAGGTTTTCTTAACTTTAAGAGCCTAAGATCACAAAAAATTCATTTCTCTATCAAATTTATATACAATTTAAAATTTCAAGTTATTGAAGTCTTTTGAGAGTGTTACATATATTTTCCAAGAATTCATTTGAAATGAAGCTCCTCCAATTACTCCCAAAACCAAGATGAGATAGTTCACATTTTCATTCAAACAAAAACTGTGTTACACATGTCAAGGTATTTGAAATGTTGTAGCTAGAATAATATTATAATTCATTTCATAGGATGACCTAGTCATTATGAGCTATTTCTCATTACTTATAACATCACACTTCTTATACCTTTAACCTCCCAATTACCCAATCTTACAATAGTGCAGAGAGATGCAGTTTGTAATCTAAATCAATTTTTCTCTACTATCTTTATATCATTCTTCTACACAAAAAAATTAGTTTGAAACTATTTAAAGCAATGTTAGGATACCTCACAACTTTCAATTCTCTAACAAGTGTATTTCATGAGATGAGACTCACACTATGTCAATTAAAGAGTTCACTCCATGAATTTTCATTATAGACAAGGCAAGGACAAGGAAGGACTTAATTCACACTACCTATATAACAAAAAAAAAGATCCATTCGCATTCAATTGTGACTAGAAGAGAGAATCAACTACTTTTTCAAGATAAGTGCTTTATTGAATGATAGTTTTTACCCAATTTTGTACGTATGGAAAAATTGGAAAATGGGTTGCTGTTGAATTTTATCTATTCAAGGAAGAACTTGGGGCCTACAGGAAATTTTTTTAGCTTTGAGAATGTTTACGGTGTTCTAGGATGGTTCAGGATTATTTTTGAGATATTTTCTCCTTTCCCCGGGTTTTGGAGGCCCAACATTTTGTTAGGGAAAGGAGATTGGCACTTTTGGTCCCATCTCCAACTAACAATGACATAGATGGAGAAAATCAGATCACACCAAAAAGGTCCCTATTGTCATTTCATAATCTTAAAGGTTCAAGGAAATGGTGGGAATTTAGAGGTTTTGAGGTCAAGTGTGAAAATGCCCAAGAGGGGGCTTCAAGCTCAAATGGCTTACCAAGATAGAGGAAAAGTTGTAAGTTTTCAAAATACATTGGTAGCTTGGTTTGAGCTCACTGATTATAACATGTTATTGAGGTAGGAATTGAAACATATATTTAATGAGCTTAGGACATAAACACGTGCAATTTCTCATAAAGATAGGATCATCATACAGTAATGTATTGAATCATTTTTACAAGGGTCTCAGTGTTGGATAAGGTTAACATGGTCAACATGTCATGACTAGGCTTGGCCAGAAGATCACAATGTGAATATGCGTGATTCTTGTTATACATACAAAGTGAGCTGTTATCAAAAGGTCATTACGATGAAGAGATGAAGAATTCGAGGGTGAGATGTGGGGATTCACTCGAGACTGGATTTTGGTATGCTTCATAGGAAATGGATCAACGAGCCATGGGGGGAAAGTTTGAAAATACTGGATGATAGGTAATAAACTCAGAAAATCTGAAGGGAATGTAAAAATAATTTTGAATTCCATTATATCTCGTGCAAGTCAGCATTGCGACTGAGAAAAACTTATCTCAATGTGTTGGCGGAACTTTGGGGTGAAATTTTCCCTTAGGGAGTCCATAGGCTTGGATAGAGCTCCATCAAATTTGTTAATAAGAAAAATCAGGTGGTCTCTTGTAATTGAGCTTGGAAGTGGAAGATTAGTTTCTGTGATAGTGAACGATCAATACGGGACAGCGGAGGAAAAAGTGAAATATTTCCAAAAGGCAAAAAAAAAAGAAAAAAAGTTTAACACAGGAACTCGATGTTTGGAGCATTGAGAGCTCATCGTACGGCTCGGGTGGCAATTTCTAATCTGATGTTGTGTGGGTCAAACATTGAGAATGGGGAAATTTTGAAAATATCAGTCTAGAGAGGGTTTACAATGTTTTAGTGAGATTCATGCATCTATCGACATCATCAAGTTAGGTTAAATAGTGTAATGCCCACTTCAAACTCCACTGGATACCAAGAAACAACTAGGGTTAGCTAGGAAAATTATGACAACAATCCAATTCCAGCATACAATACAATTTGAAAACTACTTCAATCCTTTATTTAAAATTCAATAACACTTTTACAATTGAATAATTTTTTTTTGTTATGTCCTATGCCTCCTATAATCTCTGCCTGATCAACACTACCTACTGCTCCATGTCCTACAAGAATTCTTTCACAACAAGAACATTCAAGATATGTTCCAAGAGATACTCTATCCTCCAACCTATCCTAGCTAAGGGGTGTCCTACACTCTCTACCATATAACGCCAGAAAAGGATCCATGTCTATAGAAATCTTAAAACTATTATTGCAGGAAAACTCCACCTCTCTAAGTACATGTACTCCTCCCACTTAGATTGCTGATCCATCACATAGATCCTGAACATATCCTCTAAAATATGATTCACTCACTTTTTATGTCCATCTATCTCAGGATGATATGTCGTGCTGCCTCCAAATTAATCCTCGTTCCGACATACTCTTACATCTTTCTTACACATTCACTTACACACTCTTCCAACATGGACATACTGCATGGTAGTCCAGAAATGTGAAGTGTACAAGGGGTTGCAGTCACAAACACAACACACAAACAATTATAGTTACCTTGGTGACCCTGTTGAGTTCATCTAGAATTTCAATATGGTTATCTTCCATGGAATCCCGTGTAACCTGATGATCTCATCCAAATATACTTGTGCCACTAATCTAGCGGTATAAGTGGTCTTCACCAGAGAAAAGTGAGCCACTTTTGTTAATTTATCAACCGGAAGTCACTGACCATAATGGCATCATAGTGATATCTCGACATAGGTAGCCCATCAATGAAATCAATGGAAATGGTGTCCCACTTCCATTCTGATATGGCATGAGGATAAAGAAGACCTGTTAGATGCTAATGCTCAGCCTTAACTATCTGGCACTCTAAACACCACTACCATGACACAAACTGAGCCACATCTTGATGAAGTCCTCTCTAGTGATACAACTATCTCAAAGTAGCGTGCATCTTTTTCATCCTAGGATGGGCTGAATAGGGTGCACGATGTGCCTCTACAAAGATGTCATGCCTCAACCGTGACCATAATAGCATCATAGTGCCTCCATCTCTGGGAACATATATCCTACCTTTGTGCCTGAGAAGACCATCTTCCTCTAAGGTAAGACCATCTTCCTCTAAGGTGAAACCATCAAACTTCCCCTCAAGGGGTCTCTACAACTCGATCTCTGCTCACACTGTCATGTAAAAGTTGTCGAGAGGAAGCTGCTGAAGAATCCTACTTTGCAAATATGTGCTCACTATAGTGGCCATAGCCACATATCTCCATCTGCTAAGAGAATCTGCTACCACATTCTCCTTCCCTTTCACATGCTCCATCTCCATGTTGTACTCACAAATCAACTCCATCTAACCCCGTTGACGAGCATTTAGATTGGGCTGGGTGAAGAGGTGGTGAAGACTCAAGTGATCTATCCTGAGTGTGAATCTCCATCCAACGATAAAATGTCTCCATCTAACTAAAGCATGCACAACTGCTGCAAGCTCAAGATCATGGGTTGGATAATTAAGCTCGTGATCCTTGATTTTTTGAGACTCAAAGGCTACAACCCTATCATCCTGTATCAACACACCTCCAAGCCCTACTAAAGAAGCATCTGTGCAAACAAAGAACTCACCCTGTGGATTTGGCACTATAAGAATGGGTGATGTAGTGAGGCACTCCTTCAGTTTCCTGAAGGCCTGCTCGCATCTATCCATCCATACAAACTTCTTCCCTTTCCTCTAAAGAGAAGTGATAGGGTGTGTAATTTGAGAGAGCTCCTGAACAAATCTCTAGTAGTATCCTGCTAAACCCATGAAGTTGCGCACCTCAATCACTGTAGTGGGTGTTGGCCAATCCAAAATGGCTCTAATTTTGGAAGGATCAACTATGATACCTTCCCCAGAAATAACATGTCCCAAATACTACACCTCTATCTAGAAGAATACACACTTCTCCAAGTTCCCGTAAAGCTACTGCTCATGAAGACACTGAAGAACCTACTGAAGGTGCCCCTTGTGCTCCTCATGTGTACGTGAGTATATAAATATGTCATCGAGGAAGATGAGCATGAAGAAATCTAAAAAGGTTCTAAATACCCCATTCATCAAACTCATAAACACGGAAGGGCCATTCGTTAAACCAAAAGGCACCATTGTGAACTCACTGTGCCCATATCTCATGCAGAAGGTAGTCTTATGAGTGTCTACCTCTGAAATCCTCAACTGATGGTAGCCTGACTTGAGATCAATCTTAGAGAACACCATGGTTCCCTTCATCTGATCAAATAAGTCATTAATGTGAGGAAGAGGATAACAATTCTTGATCGTTACCTTGTTCAACTGGTGGTAATCAATACAAAACCACCATGATCCATCATTATTATTCATGAAAATCACCAGTGCACCCCAAGGGGATACACTAGGATGAATAAGGCCCTTCTCCAAAAGTCCTTCAAGTTGTAACTTGAGCTCATAGAGCTCTGGGGTGGTTATCTAATAAGGTGCCCATGAGATAGGCTTTGCTCCATGAACTAGGTCTATATGGAAATCAATCTCACATGGAGGTGGCATCCCCGGTAGCTCCCCTGGAAAAAACATCAGAAAAGTATCTCAAGATGGGATGATCATCTAGCGTTGGTCCACTAGACTAATCCTCTGACCTATCATTGACTGTAACAACGTACATCTGACAATCCCATAGCACACACTGCTTGAGCTGCATAGCAGAGATGGTGCAAATAGAAATGGGTCTTTTGACCCCCAAGATCACCAACTCTACTCCCAAATCATCTACACAAGCAATAGTCCTTATGATAACAATCCATCCTAGCCCTATGTGCGGATAACCAATCCATGCCTAAAATAACTCCATATGAGCCAAAAGGAAAAATATGCATATTTGAGGTGGTGGTGAAAGGTCTCAAATCCACAACACACTCCTTAATAAGGAGTCCATAGAGATCTTGGCCCTAGAAGCCATCTCAACATCCCAACTAAGACCTTTCCTAACTACCACCAGTCTGCATCACTCTACTAAAGACAGTGTAATGAAAGAATCAGAAGAACCAGAATTAAATAGTATAGAGGTAGGAATACCACCAATGTTACCTGTGGTCTCAATGACTGTGCTCTAGTGCTCTTCTTGGTAGTTCTCAAACCACTACATAGATCCTGTGGCTGCATCCCATATCTCCAACTGTTAGATTAGAAACCGGTGCCTTACCCTTGTTAGGGTTCTAAGGGAAATTTCTCCAAAATTTCTAGCTACTCCCACATCCAAAGCCACCACCTGATCCTCTCCAAGGAGCAACACCCCCAGTAGGTGCCCTAGAAGCCTATGGTGTGGATCCTGATGACCCATCTATGGTTTATTGTGGCCTCTAATAGCGATCTCCAGCTGACTAAGCTCTAGGTCCACCCTGTGTCCTGATGGGACCCCTAAGAGGACATCCCATGCTCTGACCTCTCTATGCATTAGATCTCTATGGAGGTCTATATGGTGGGTGAGACTGTTGGTGTTGCGGCCTAAAGGATGACTGTGCTAAATGCTTCCCACCACAAGGAGGAGGTACTGAACCTCTCGATCTACCATCCTGCATCTGTTGAATGTGACTCCTGACTCGATCTCTAGCCTGTTTGGTCTTACCTCGAGTCTGCTCTATAATATAGGCCTTCTCGATGGCCTCTGCTAAAGTCTGTGGGTAATGAATCCGTACTGCACCTCTAATGTCCAAGTTCAGGCCCCAGATGAACCTATGAATCCACACCTGCTCACCCTACATATACTCAACATATTGAAGTAGATCTATAAATATACTCTCATACTCTACTATAGAAAGGGTAGCCTGTCGAAGGTCATGAAACTCATCAATCCTCTGCTGGATGAACCTTTATGATAGGTAATTGCTCTTGAATCTCTCCTCAAACAGCTCCCAAGTCACTATCTTTAAATCAACATGGAGATTATGCTCCTCTATCCTCCACCACACACCTACTCCATCCCTCAGTAGATGGATCTCAACACGAGCTTTCGTGTTGCTAGAACAAGGACAAAGATTGAAGTAACCACTCAAGCTTACTAGCCAAGCCTCTACCTGAAACCCACCTGTATCACCTGAGAAATGTTAGGGCCTAAGCTTCAGGATCTCCCTGATGTGATCCATTGTTGTGGTCTTTGGTAATCTAGGCCTCTCTACAAGCTCATCCCTAAGCCTAGGGCTCCGAGACCTCTCTCTATGCTCCAGAACTATGTCACCCCTGTCTCTTAGGTGGTGAATCCACTATGACTGACTCCACATGGGAGCTCTCTCCTCTATGCTCCTTGCTGAGTGGAGGAGGTACATGTCCCTCAATATAAGTAACTCTATCATGTCTTCCTGAATGCCCTCCTATTGATCCTCATCGTAAGAGGCATTAACATCCTGAAGGGTCTGTAGAATCTGAGGTAGAATGGTTGTTACACCCTGATCCGGTGGTGGTGGTGGTGGTGGTGGGGTTGGTGGTAGTGGTGAATTCGAGTCTTTGTTAATGTACCTCTTGCTCTGTCTGAGCCTCCTGTATAGACCAAAGTGAGAGTTAGTTCATTTCTTTAAGTCTTCTTCAGTTTCTAAGTTTACTATCATATTCAATTTCTAACCAGTTTTGTTTTCTAGATTACCGGTTTTGCTAGTTTTAAAGTTTCAAGTCTTAATTTTCTAGTGTGCCCAATGGTCCAATCCTTTGAACCACTGCTTTGATACTAAATTTAATTCCAACTTCAAACTACCACTGGAGACTAAGAAACAACTAGGGTTAGCTAGGAAAATTATGGAATAATTTTTTTTTATTAAGGGTGTTAGCAAAGAAGGCTACAAGATCATAATTATCGCAAACCAAGTTTAGGTTAACAATCAAGATTGAATTTTAGAAATGATTCTACAACATCACAAAACAAGTACAAGGTCAAAACAAGGGATAAAATTCATCACTTAGGTTACGAGAGTAAATTCTCACTCCTCCCTACCCTAACAGGCTTACAAGATTCAACTTGATATTTCACACACCTAGATTCATCAAAAATTTCCTAAATCATGCTCATTGGATAGGAAATTCTCTCACCTTTCCAACCATATAAATAATTCCTTATAACTCTATATAAAACTCATGTTATGGGTCGATGGAGTTCTGGGGTGAAATTTTCCCTTGGGGAGTCTGTGGGCTTAAGGAGAATTTTTTTCCCTTGAGTGGGTTTGGGGAGGAAGGACATGTGTCACTTCTTGATTGGTGTGGGGATAAGTAGACCGATGGAAAAAAAGGGAAAATTGAGATTTTATGAATTAAAATCTCAAATGAGAGAAGATCTTCGCTCTCCTACCAATGTCCAATTCACCACGTGTTAACACGTGATTGGACCGGGGTCGACGGGCCGCGGGGAAATTTTTTGATATTTTTCCCAAGGTTCAAAAAACCTAATTTTCTTAAGGAAAATTTGCCTCTGACTATGCACAAAGGGCCACATGGCATCTTCTGATTAGATGCGGCCCTACGGAGGAGCAGAGTGATTTAAAATTTTAAGCCAAAAGTGTTTAAAGGTCAAGTAACTTACGCGGGCCCGCGCATCTGTTAAGACACATGTCATCACCCCATTGGTTGCTGGGGTGTAGGGATATGGATGAAAAAGTAAATTTTTTGTAAAAGGAAAAAAAAAAGTTTAAGTTTCAAAATTTCATTCGTGCATCCACTACGCCATGTGTCAACACGTGATTGGCTGTGGGGCCGCGGGGAAAATTGGGAAAATTTTCCTAAGGTCAAATTTTCCAAAAAATTAAGTTTTCAAAAATGCCCACCACTCCAAAGTGCCACATGGCACCATCTGATTGGTTGAAAGGTTTGCGGGGTGGCAGACTTTTTGGGTAAAATTTTCCAAAGGTTAAATTTTAATTTTGTATAGTTAGATTAATTTTTGGATTGCCATTTTGAAGTAAAACTTCAAATGGCCATAAATTTTGATAGAAAAGTCAGTTTTGAGAAAACAAGGACTTTTCAGAAAAATCTTGGAGTCCTCTTTTTACATAAATCATCAATTTTGGATGTTCATGAAATTTTGAGGGTCAATTTTAAGAAATCGATCTATAGGCTTAAATTCAAAATTGGTAGTTTTTTCAACTTATAATTTTGATAAAATTAGGACTCCTCCTTCGCTCAACATGTCAAAAAGACATGGAGTATCATTCTAGGGAGGTTTTATAGTGTTTTAGTGAAGTCAATTTTTTCATTTATACGAGTTTCCATTTTTTTGACAGTTGATGGGAAAAATGACTGTGTAAGCTTCAATTTGAAATTCCTGGAGTTTTAGAGATTCATTCTTGAATGTTTTAGTGAATTTGGATTCCTCAAGTCTTCCTAAGTATAAATTTCAAGTTATGTAATTTATTATTGAGTATTACGTTGAACTGCTCATTTTTATTAAAGTGTGCATTTCCATATTTGAGTTTAAAAGAGTGAACTGTTTCCTTTAAATTTGTTCAATAACTATTTTGGTAATTTGGATGTGCATGTGATTCCTAAGCTTATTTAAATACATTTCATTGATTAAGATAGCCATTTAATTCTAAATTAAATTATAGTTCATATTTCAATTTGAATGCACAATTCAAATGAGAACAATACAGTTTAGCTTTCTCTTATGTATTTTATTCCAACACAGACATCTCAATTTTCTTGACAACAATCCAATTCCAGCATACAATACAATTTGAAAACTAATTCAACCTTTATTCAAAATTCAATAACACTTTTACAATTGATCTCTTTTCAAATTTGAATTGGTATAAAATTTCAATTTACAAAGCATGTAATAACATTTACATTTTCTTTCCAAGATAAAACAGAGATCAAATATACTTCTTCTTTACATTCTCAATTTCAATTTCAAACATCTACTATCAATACAATAACTTCCTATTATAACATTTATACACTCATCCACTCAAAGTGGGAAAGTTTACATTGAATTCACTCCAAAGGGAAAAGACTGTCAAACTATAACTTCTTCTCCAAATAGCAACATGTCTATTTCTTCTTCTTTGCAACTTTGATCACAACAAGGAAGGGGGAAAGGCAACGCTCTCCACCCAACCAAGACATCAAATGGGAAAGGATAAGTTGTCTTTCCCCATTGGTCCCTGAGCCCCAACCATATTGAAACAGAGCATGAAAATCAACACATGGCAACAAGACTTATTTCACAATAACAACATTCACATTTTCATACAATCAACAAAATGCACAGTTCAAACAAGACAAAATTTCCCAACTACATTTGAAACATTTCATGCAATACATAGGCTTGGTCAAGCAAGCCAACAAGAGCAAGGACTATGGGGAACTCTTTATGCCTCCCAAATTGGAATTGGGCATCCACCAAATGCATACCACCAATAATCATATCAATCACATAAACCTTATATCTCTAGACCCATCCTTATGCCCCCCTAAGTTTATCCCTTATGCCCCCCCATAGTAATAATTGCAAGTATTTTATTTTCCAAGGTGGATCCCAAACCAAAACTCCCTCCACAATAAAACTATGCCATTGGCAATCCCTTATGCCTCCCCATATGAAATCCCCACAGCCTTCTCCTACACCTTGCCCTAAGCAATCTACCCAACCAGCCATGAATACATAGCACATTCACCATTTCATTCATGCAAGAAAAGGGAAAAACAACATATAAAATGGGACAAGATCCTACCTCTCCATAGTGGATATTGTTTCCAAAACAACAGTTCCTTTAATGCTCAAATATGCAGTCCAAAACAACAAGTATGTGCATACAAAAAAAACACTCCAAGTTCTTCCTCAAAGGAGCTCCAAAAAAATGCACCCCCAAGAGGAAATGACAAAGTTTCAACAACCCACAAAAGAGCAAGAAGCTTCACTTTTATAGGGAAGGAAGGAGACAGGATGATGTGGATCCAAGTGGGATGCCACATCATTTTTCCTCATCCCCCAAGAGGAAATCAACATCAACCAACAATTCACAATAAATAAGAATGAAAAAATTGCTTCCACACTTCAAAACAACCCATACTCCAAAAAGGACTGAATTAAAAATTTCTAAGTAAAGTGCAATAAAGACTTACACATAGTCATTTCAAATTTTAATTAAAAAGGCTAAAATTTACTCCCAAACCATAGGCATGGTTGGTGGATGATTTTAAGAGGTGTGGGACAAGTTTAACTTGTCCCAAAAGCCTCCAAATTTGGCCTCCAAGGTCAAATTCGAATTTCAAAAAGGATGGAGTGTTCTACACTCCAAAATCTACCTTACATACTCTTACATCTTTCTTACACATTCACTTACACACTCTTTCAACATGAATTAATATCTATGACTTCATTTATTACATACATTTGACATAATGATTTATTTATTTCACATATGGTTATAAATGACATAAATCCAATTTAATTAATAACCAAGGCAACACTTTATTAATTACATTCCACATCCCAATAAAATTTAGGTAAAGTTTAACTATATGGCTATCACATTTAAATTAAATAATAGAAAGAACACATTACAAATAAAATACATACAACAATAATAAAAAGGAACACATAAATAAAACACATATATCTCATGGTCACATATAATGGAAATCTCCCCCATGGAAAATCCTAAGACAACACAACACACAAACAATTATAGTTGCCATGGTTACCCTGTTGAGTTCATCCAGAATTTCAATATGGTTAGTGTCCAGTCCTCCAACATTGTTGTGATATTTTAACCTATAAAATAACAATATCTCCTTCGGCCTCGTGGCCATATCAGAACATCCAAAATGATGTAAGAAACATATAAATATCAAATCCAAATCACAACAATATCAAGAATTCAAGATTATCATTTTAAATTCAATTTTGCCACTATATCATCATCCAATGAATCTCTCTAATAGAGCTACTCATAATATCAAATGTCACATGTCTAAAATCAGCATCAATAACCTTTCCATGTCAAGGAGTATATCATCATCCATATATAATAATGTCTCCAATAATCATCATGCATGCTAACTGAACCAAGGTCCATAATAATCCATGACCTAACATATACACATCATACTAAGTCAAAACATAATAATGTCCAAAATGAAATCAATAGTAGCAAGGTCAGTATCTAAACAGTGTTAAAGGAAAGTGGGCACTACAAATGGAAGCAATGTTTCAAAGGATACATGGAGCACATCATCTAAAATATTAAATTAGGCTTATTGTGTTTGACATTGCACTAAGGTGAAGCCAGCTCATATTTGTCAGGTGTGAAGTTTGAATAGATGTTTAGGTAAATTGCAAGGATTACAGAGAGCTCATGGTAATTATAGGGGTTAGATGGCATTCAAGTTCCCAAATCAGGTCGTGGAAACCATAGCAAGTAAACTAGACGAGTGGGAAAAATCTAGCCAATATTCCATACATTAGTCATCACATGGGAAATTTAGGATAGCCTGGCCATGGTAGAGTTTTAAAATGGAAGGGCCATTGATTTTTTACCTGAAAGAGATCAGAACCACCATGAAAGTGTGGGGGAAATAGGTGATACGATGTAACTCAAAAGGTGATTCACTTTGGATTACCAAGGAGGAGAGGTTGTGGGAATAGTGAGATGGTGAGCCAAGGGAGAAATCTTGCTAAAGGAATGTGTTATTAAGAGACTGAGTCGAATGTGGAAGCATTCAATTAGTTCATGGAGTATTAAAAATGTTTGAGGGGATGGAGCAATTCATGTGGGAAACAATGCAATGTAATACCAATTTCGTAGGATGTAATTCCAATCTCATCAATACGAAACATGGTGGAAGAATACGAGGTAAACTGAGTTTCTCACTGACAGGAATCTCAAGGTGTCAGGGTGGTAATAATGTAACGAGCTCTTCTTGCTAAGAATAATAATGATAAAACTCTCAAATGGAGTAAAATGATAGTTGGTAGGGATAGAAGGCATAGATTACAAACATAAGGAATACGTAGAATCGACACATGTTAAATTTGGATCACATGATTTGGCAAGCCACTTAGGAGCTCAAACAAGGATGCCAAGTCATGTTAGGGCCAAGGTGAAATTGCTGGAGGTAAGTCATTTTTAGAGTGGAATTAGCAAGTTCTCAAATGGTGCAGGGTGGTTGATTTGATAGGAATGAGCTCGTGGAAATGAAGATTAAATAGCTCATAGTGAGGCAATACAAAGTATGAGCAACTCGATAGCTTTTCCGTAAATATAATGAAAACTTGATCATGAGAGATGGACTCATTAGGGTAGATCACCATGTGAGCCGGAAGTGTAACTTGGTGGCAAGCCAAGCTAAGAGTCATGGGGGCTTACCTCGGTGAGAAAAAAAAAGTTTTGTAGCATGGTCATATTAATTGAAGGGTCAACGAGTTACAGAAAGGCTAACTCAAGGTGGGGTGAGGTAAACATATCATACCCTGAGTGAACTAGGGAAGAATAATTGGTCAATTCATAAGAAAGAATGAAGAATGAGCTCACCATGAATGAAGTTGAGTCGGCCATGACAATATGAAGTAGCTCTAAATGTCAAGCTCGCAGATGAAGTGGAGGATGAGAATCTCAATGTTAATGTACTAGTGGACTCGAGCATCAAGGAAATTTCAAAGGACTACTGAGTTAAACTAAATCTGATCAATGAGATTGAGATGAAATGTATTCTGGTGACAACAAGTTTATGGCGTCGAGTGAGTATTCAAGAATGAATATCAAAGGAAGGATAGTAGCTTGGTCATTAATAAAGGTGATTCAAGAGCTTCAAATGTGTGTTTCAAGACATTCAAGAATGTTTGATCAGTTAGACATGAGATAACGTGAACCAAAATTACATGGAGTGACTTGGTCAATTGTAATGACAATGCATGGTGACCTCATAGATGAAGCTAGGTTTGGAGCTCAATGTAAATTCCAAGTAGCTCATTGATGACACCTTGACAAGAGAAGAGGGAGCTCCGAGACTGGTTGCAGCGAGATGATTCCAAGCTCTTGCGATGTGGAGGTGAGTTCTTGCAGACGAGTCATGTTAGAAGACTATTGAAGAAGGAAATAGCTCAACTCAGTGAACCAAGTTGAATCCAAGCTAAAACGGAGAGCTGATGGGGAATTGAGTGATGAACATTGGGCTTAGATCAAGTAGTAGAAGGAAATTGCAAGCTCAAACTTGAAGGAACACATACATTAACTAGTTTAGAGGTGAAGGCAATCAGATACGGGTGAGTTAAGCTAGGCTCAAGAAGACAAGTGGAATGGAAGAAGAGTTTTAAACTTCATGCAAGGAGCAAGTTTGTGTGTCCACTAGTCCTTACATGATCATCCTAGACTGATCAATCTAAAAATGGAATACACTAAGTCAGGAAATTTAACTTACCGGTAATCCTAGAACTCCTCAACACGCTATACATGACTTAACTACCATCCTAGACTGATACATGACTTAATAGTGATGATGATTTTGATATTTGGGAATCCTCACCAAAACATTCCCCAAACCATCCTTAATTTGGCCAATTGAATAGTCCTCATTCTAAAAAGCCTTCCCTAACATTTTCTTTCTTAAAAAGCATGAAAATTTAAAAGATATAATCACCTATGCTGCTTGAATTGTCTATGCATTAATTAGGTTTATCTCTTTCCATGTGTGTGCTTGTTTATGTCGGTCATCACCCCATCACAATCTAGGAAAATGGATCAACTGGCCTCTTCCTCATCTGAGACCCCCGCTAATTTGGATGTTTCGATAACCCTCGGGTCTTCTTCGGGACCAATATTAGTTGGTTCCCCATCTTGGTCGTATAATCCTTTCTATCATCCTAAAGCGATCCCATCACTACCAACTTCCCCCAGTCCTTTAGAGGTGCCATCTGCTTCTGATATAGAGTATGTTCCGCATGGAGATCCTAAATTCTAGGAACTCCTTGACCACAACCTGGTAGCCCTTATGGACTACTTAGTGCATACGTCTACTCGAATATCTAATCATGGATCACCAATCTAGGTTTACGATTATCCTCATGAGCCATACCAGGCTCTCATAGAATAGTTAGCATGCTTCTTCTTGCCTCGAACCATGAAAGAAGGTGGTCTATACCTCCTTTTTCTCTTCCACCAACCATGTCGACTGGTTCTCAAATGATGCTACCTATCCTTAGTGTAGCAGCTACCTCGGCTACCCCACAAACTACTTTTTAGAGGCCTTATTCTTCTACTATGATGAGTGCATCCACACTCCCACAAATTGTTGTCAATTCTTCTATGCCGTCTATTACATCTGAGGGTTAGTATCTCTCTTTGAGCCAACCCCCTCCTATGAGTCAGTTAGTTTCTCTTTCTCATCTTCCAGCTGATCTTTCTTCCAATGCTCCAACAATAGTGGCTTTTACCCATCCCTTGGTGTTGGCACCCTTAATAACTAATTTGATAGTCGAAAGCCTCATTTAGAGTTTGTTTCCCATGTCATAAACCATATCAAATCAAATCAACACCCACATTCCTCAATCCATTCCGATTCATTCGGCAAGTGAAGGAACCCACCAATTACAGGCTCCATCTTTCATTCAACAACCTTTCTCTCAACCACTTGTTATTTCACAACCTATTTATACTCAGGATCCTTCACACCAAATACCTCGCTAGGTGTCACCTAGAATGCCTGGTTATTCCTCATATCATCCTATTAATTAACAGATGAATCCCCCATTAACGCCTCAGCAAAACATACCATTCACTTCTTATACGGGACATATCAACATGTCCCCTCCTCAATCTAACATCATGCAAATTATTTTTAATAAAATTGCAGATCTAGAAGCCTCCACCAAAGGGGCTCATCCTTCATACTCCTTTGAAGAAGTATGTAATGAACTAATTCATCCATCGATGGCTTTTAAGACTTATCATCCCTAATGGGAACTTCCTAATTTCTTAGAATTTCATAGTCGGGAGGATGCTCAACAACACCTATGAGCATTTAAACACACTTGCTACCTTATAGTCTAGGACCAAGAGCTTATGCTCCATACCTTTCCTATGTCTTTAACAGGGGCTGCTTTAGACTGGTACAATAACATACCCCAACATTCTCTATTTTCTTTCTCTCAATTAGCCTAGATGTTTGTTGAAAACTTCTCAATAAACATTACACATAAGATCTCAATCACATATCTTTATAACATTCATCAATTCGATGACGAGTCTATTGCATATTTTGTTTCTCATTGGAGAGGAATAATAAATCAGTTATCCTTCTCCCTCCCTCAATCTTAGCAAATCAATTTTTTTACTCGATCTTACACTAATCATATTTCTTCCACTTTAAGGATTCAATCATTTTATAAATTTGAAGAAGCCTTTACGATGGCATTCAAACTTGAGCCTTGCACCATTGAACAAGGAAAGTTACAACTTTGCTTGAAGCATAAACCAGATTTTTCTCGGTTTACAAAATCAAACCCTTCTGCTTCTAACAAAGACAAGAATTAGGGGTCCAAAAATGCTATTGTCTTAAAAACATCACAATTTGATAACACTTCTAATCAAACACCTCGAAGAGACTCTTCATCTTCTCGAAAAGAACCTCCGTCATCTTGGTCTTTTACTTCCTTGGGGGACTCATATGCTTCTATCTTAGACAAAATGTTGGAAGTTCACATGATCGAACTTCATCCTATTAGAAATGTTGATGAGAACCGAGAATGACCATTCTCGTATTGTGAAAATGACTTCTATCATTATCATAGAAACAAAGGCCATGACATTGAGCGATGTCAGACCTTCAAAAATCTCATCCAAAAATTCATTGATAGAGGCAAGCTCATTCTAGATAACCCAAATTACCCCCAAAATCAAGTGCTTGACATTTTTAAAAAACCTTTTCCAAATCATTCCCCAAACAATAACACTTCGGGGTCGCAAAAACCAAACACGCATACTATCAACTCCATTTCTACTGATAGTTCTTCTTCTAATTCTGAGCCATCCACAAATGTGTCGACTGAATCAAAAATTCCTTCTGCTCCTTCAAATTCCAAGATTCCACCATCCTCAGATGGTCCATCTTTGAGTCTTCCTTTATTGTTTGAAACAGATTCATCTCCCTCTACGTCTCTATCTAATCTTCCACCTATACCTGATACAGTGTCATCTTCATCTATCTCATCATCAAATATTCTTTCGGTGTTTGAGTCATTTACATCCCTTCAAATTTCCACTACGGATACTTCTACCTCTGTCGCTCCCATTTTTTCCTCGACCGTGCCTTTGGTCAACGTACCCATAATTTTACCAACTTCTATGACTTTGGAAGTGTTTTCAATATTGACTCTCCCTGTCTCTTTTCCTATAGTAATTACACCCATAATTACTACATCTGAAGTAACCTCCTCACAAGAGGCTGCTTCTTCATTACCTACCTCTTTCACCATCAGTGCTTCCTTGCCTTTTAAGGAAACATCTAAAGAGATAACATCGACACCCATACTTTCGACTCCTAGACTTAGACATAAACAGTTGGAGTTTAAGTATAAGGTCACATCATTAGTATCATCTCCTTTACTTCCTCTGAAATGGTTACAATCACCTTATACGGTCGAAGTTATCACTATCCCTGAAAAGGGAAAACCAATATTTCAGACCATCAAAACTCTTGGTGCTCTCCCTCAAAAATCCCTCTCTACGCCTCATAAATAAGTAGATTTATTCATTGAAAAGGCATCTTATTCTATAACACCATCTTCTTCACCAGTGCCTCATAAAATGGATTTACCTATTGGAAAGGTGTCACATCTTTTATCAAAACCATCATCTTCATCACCAAAAACCAAGGCACCCTTTGTGCCTCCTATCAAATCTATTTTGGGAGCTCCTCCTCCATCTAAATCAATCTTATCTAAATCATCGTCTGTTTCGATCAAGCAACCTTCTTCATCTCCGAAGACTAAAACATTTGTCATGTCTTCATCATCTTCACAATCTATCTTAGGAGCTCCTCCTCCACTAAAATCAATCTTGCCTCACTTGCTTCCATCTCAAGCACCTAAGGCTGCTTCTCCTAGTGTTCAGAAGAGAAAAAAGTCCCTAAAAAACTTTCAAACCAGATATGCAGGCTCTTTTACCACAACAGTCTGCTAAGATTAAAAAGGTGCCTCCTTTACCTCTGTCCACATCTTTGTCTACCAGATTTTATACTGAAATCCTTCACCAACTTATCCAATATTCACTTATATCAATTCCTCCCATCAAACCCTATAACCCCAAAGGAGAAAAACCTACATGGTTCAACTCTGGTGTGATTTTTGCTTACCATTGTACTCCAGGTCATGACACCAAGGGATGTAAAGCCCTTCAATCTGTCGTTAACAACCTGTTGGAAGAGAATTATCTCCTGTTGGAGGAGGAAGAGGAACAAGTTTCTCCTATCATTCCAACTACATATGAGCTTGAACAGTTTATTCAGGCCCCCAATTCTATTGATATCACTCCAGATGATCTTCCACCCTCTCAAATCGATGCAATTCGTATTGCCACTAGAACACAATGGTATGATAATCCATCATCTTCTACAGCTCCTCAACCACAAGTCATTATTTATATTGCCCCCAAAAGAGATCCTTATTCATCATCGGCCCCAAGACCTCAGGTATCTATTCGTGCTTCACCTCAGGATCACATTACCATGTCATTTGAGGAGAGTGTTATGAAATAACTCACCCATGCTCCGGTCAAAATGTCTCTTTTTGACCTCATTCAGTCATCTCTCCAGTATTGCCAGGATCTTATCGATAATCTGTACCACATTACAGTGAATTCATATGAGCCCCAGCCTTTTGAGATGGTTTTTGGGTTGAATAGATCATCAACCACCATATCCTTTGAGGATTTTGAAATTCCTCCCCTTTCTTTTGAGGATTTAGAGGCTCCTCTCTTTATCACAGTTCAAATCAATAACACTACGTTAAAACGCACTATGATCGATAGTGGTGATGCACTCAATGTCATTTCCCCCCACACATTTGAGCAACTTAAGTTACCAAAGAACGTAGTGTCACCACCACCTTTCGCCCTTTGATCATTTAATGATCAGCTGGCAGTTACCTTAGGAACTATGGTCCTGCCCATTCGGGTAGGAAAGAAAATTCTTCACGAGTTTTTTTACGTTGTTGAAGGGAAATTCCACTACAATATGATCCTCGGATGCTCCTGGATCCATACAATGCACTGTGTCCCATCAGCCCTCCATCGATGTATAAAATATTAGTATGAGGGAAAAATTTATACTCATCCAAGAGACCCTTTTCCATCCGCTCAATGTGACATGGCTATAGGGTTTGTCCCTCCAAAGGAGAACACTGATTCTCCTAATGAGGCTTCTTTGTCCTCTTCCATAGCTACAATAAAACTACTAGATCTACAAAATCTGGAAGATACGTTGCAACATTTTTCACTAGGAGAGCTTCCCCTTCTCTCTTTTGACGCCCATCTCAAACCTAACGAGTATGGTAGGCCAGAAAACCAACCTGAATATCAACCAGGTCTTGGTCACATCGTCACCATTAGTCTACCCAATCAACAAAATGACTTCATCTACGATGGTCTTGATACACCTCATTATTGTCCAGATTCTCCTCCTAGGGCCAAACCTTATTCGGTAGGGTTTGATTATCTACAGAATACTGCATTCATAAAAACTTATCTATATCAATGTGTGTGGAAGGGATTTGGCCCAGGAAATAATGAACAGGGTGTACATGACCTCACATCCATTCCAACTCTTAAACAACACCAAAAATTTATTTTAGGTTTTAAACCTCTCTCGAAAGACACTGTTATCACTCTCACTGAGCCTCTTTCCATTAAAGGAACCATATTCTCCTATCAGGTTTAAAGAATGGCTTGATGTGGATGACACCATTTCTATCCCACCTAAAAGTTTTTTTAGTCAATTCCATTTCCTTAGGTCCACTGACCTATAAGACTAATGGAAAATCCACTTCCATACCATTGGTCTTCCCCGAAATAATCAGAAGACAACTCTCCTACTATCAATACTATCCACTGTTCGGATGATGATTCTGTCCTTACTTATTTGGGGGCAGAGGATTCTTATCTTCCTAAAACCATTCCTTCTTACACATCTACGCTTCTTAATGAAGCCACTGTCAACCTTAATATAGGGACTTCTGAAGACCCTCACATCATTAAGGTCGGCCAATCTCTTAACCCACATGAGTTAGGAGAATTTTCCGCCTTTCTTTATAATCATCTCCAAGCATTTTCTTGGTCATATGAGATTATTTTGGAGCCTTGATCCTAACATAGTGGTCCACAATATAATGACTCTTACAAACATCAAACCAGTTAAACAAAAACTACATAAGATACATCCTCGTGTAGCTCTCCTCGTTAAAGAAGAGTTTTAGCACTTGCTTTCCGACAACTTCATCCAACCCATTGAATATCCAAAATGGGTTTCAAATTTAGTACCAGTAACTAAAGCTACTGGGAAAATTAAAATTTTCACTGACTTTCAGGATCTTAATCTCTCTTGCTCGAAAGACAATTTTCCTCTACCTAATATCGACCAACTCGTGGAATTAACTTCAGGTCATGAGATGCTTTCCCTTATGGATGGTTTCTCTAGGTATAATCAAATTCTCATCACACCAGAGGATCAGCACAAGACTCCCTTCATAAATCCTTGGGAGAATTTTTGTTATCACATCATGCCCTTCGGTCTTAAGAATGTAGGGGTGACTTATCAACATGCAATGACCTACATCTTCCATTAGCTCTTACAAAAAACTATAGAATATTATGTCGAAAAAATCCTCGGTAAATCCAAACACCATCAAGATCATCTTCTCATCCTTGTGCCTCTCTTTGAGAGACTCATTTGTTTTTGTCTTCGCCTAAATTTGTTTAAATGCATGTTTGGTGTTCTCACTGGCAAACTCTTAGGATTTATCATTTCTATCAGCGTTATTGAGGTCGATCCCACCAAAAATAAAGGCTATCATCGAGATGCCTCCTCCTTCCAACTTAAAAAAACTCTATGTAGTCTTCAAGGACACCTTCATTTAGTGCGTCATTTTATCTCGTAGCTTTTAAACCATTGTCAACCTTTTCATCATCTCCTCTATAAAAAAATTCATTTTGAATGGGATGCACATTGCCAAAAATCCTTTGATGATCTCAAAGCTTATCCTCTTTATCCACCTATGCTCACACCTCCATGCGAGGGGGAGCCATTATATATTTATATTTCTGTGACTTACCATGCTCTGGGAGCCATGATCTCACATTGAGATGCTAATGGTAAGGAACATGCCATATATTATATCATTCGCACTCTTCATGAGTATGAAACTCGCTATTCCAAAGCTGAAAAGTTATGTTTTTCTATCTTCTTCACAACTTATAAAATTAGTCATTACCTCCTTAATCATAAAACTCACATTGTTACGAGTATCAATCCACTCAAGACAATGCATGCGAAACCTTATCACAATGATTGTATCACTCGTTGGATCATGCTCATGAAAGAGTTTGATCTCGAGTTCATCTCACATAAATCTATCAAAGGTCAGGTGATCACTGATCAATTAGTTTATGCTCCTCTTCCAGACACTCAAGTCCCCCTCACTCAATTCCCAGACGATTACATCCAACAAATCGATTTTGGTCTGTCTCCATTTAAAGTAAAACTCTGCTTTGATGGGTCCAAGTTTCAGCAAGGGGGAGGAAAAGGTTTTTTTTTTATTCCTCCTTGGGGTGTGCCTATCCCTGTCACACATAAGCTTGAACTTTGAATGTATCAATAATATGGGCCGAATATGAAGCCCTTGTTTTAGGTCTTCAAAATGACATTAATCTTGAAACTTTCCATATCAGACGTCTTCGGTGACTTTGATCTCATCGTTAATCAATTCACTGGTGCCTATCAGTGCAAAAATGATATCCTTTAAAAGTATCATGATATTGTTCTCTTTTAGCTTCAATCTTTTGATAAATTTACTATCTAGGCTATTCCTTGACACTACAATCTGGTTTATAGATACAATGGCTTATTTAGCCTCACTTATTCCTCCATTCACTGAATACTCGTGAATTTATGTGGTTGTTTAGTGTCTAGACTAACCATCTCATCTCAGATAGTTGATTTCAATCAGCGTTCATCATGACTGATACTCGAGATGAGTGGTATCAGCACATTTTTTATTATATATCCTACTCAGTGCTTCCTCTATATTTGACTTCTAATGGTAGAATATCTTTTATCCAATGCACAAACTGCTATACTATTCTAGGCATAATCCTTTACAAATGTGGTTTTGAGGGTATTTTGCTTCGGTGCCTCAAAACTCCTGAATCATCTAAGGCCATTCAGGAGGTCCACGACGGTATCTGTGGTGGACACTTTGGTGGTTTGGTCATGGTTAAGTGCATCCTACATTTAGGTTACTATTGGCCTTCTCTTAATCAAGACTGCTACGAATATGTCAAGAAATGTGTCAAGTGTCAACAACACGTTAATCTTACACATATCCCTAGTCAGGCTTTGCAATCTATAGTGGATTTGTGGCCTTTTTCACAATGGGGTATTGATCTCGTTGGTCTCATCAATCCACACTCTTTGTAGTGAAATCACTCTATCATTACTGCCACAGAATACTTCACTAAATGGGTGGAGGCTATTCCTCTTTCATCGACCAAAGCTAAACCTATTATTGATTTTGTTTATCAACACATCATTTGTTTGCTTTGGTTTTCCTCACAAACACGTTACAGAAAATGAAAAGTCTTTCAAAAAAAAAGATATGCAGAAACTTTGTGACACCTTCAATATTAAACTCATCTTTTCTTCTCCATAATATCCAGAAGCTAACAGCCAAGTTGAAGCTTCTAATAAAAATTTGTGTAATATCCTCGCAAAGGTAACTAGTCGAGCTAGTAGGGGATTGGAATTTACACATTCCTTTCAATCTCTGGGCTTATTATACTAGCATTCATACCCCTACCGGTGCTACTCCCTTCTCCCTCGTCTATGGGTCTGAGGCTTGTCCTTCCTTCGGAAGTCCAGATTCCCTCTCTTCGCGTCTCTCTAAGAGAGTTTGTCTTTGATGAAGATTATCGTCAAAACCATCTAGTACAGCTTGAGTTGTTAGATGAACGTCATCTCAAATATTTTTAGGCATCATCAAGTCTATCTTGAGCATGTCAAGTGTGCTTATAACAAGCATTTGTAATATCATGACTTCCAAGTTGGTGATCTTGTTCTTAAAGAAAACCAAAATGTCTCTACTCTGGAACAGAGTCAACATAGTAAGTTTTCTCTTAACTAGATGGGACTGTACCTTGTCACTCATAAGTATGGGTCCGAGGCTTATCGCATGTATTCCATGTATAGTATACCAGAAAATGGAACCTCTTAATGCTTTGCATCTAAGGCCCTTCTACTATTAAAATCTATCTTACACAATCTTAGTCACGAAAAAGGTCTTTCATCCATCTGCAACAAGTCATACATTTTGTAGTGATTTGGAACTGTGTGGTTCTCCACGTTATTTCTTTTTATACCTTAAATATGAGTATCACATGGCTCTACTTATGGAATTTTCCTTACGGATTTGTTCCTCCTCATGGTAGGAATACCTTAATCATTACTTCATCTACCCTAGGTGTTCATCTTGATCAAATCCACTTGGGGCATGAGTACGTGCTTATATATGTTTTATTTCCCTTTATTTGATCTATCTGGTCTAAACTCAAATTCTTCTAAAGCTCAAAAAAAAAAAGAGATGTTATCCTAGTCCCAAAATATAGATTGATCCCTCAAAGGAAAACTATCCATGCCTTATCAAATAAATAAAAAACGTATACCATTCCTCAAAGGATGGCTACCATCAAATTCAAAATATGGACCACTCCCTTGAAGGACGATTGTTTATTTTATGGCATTTTGAGCCTTTGCAGTAATAAAATTCCTCTCCCGGATAGTTTTTTCACTTGTTAGCATCTATGAAATACTTCTCGTATCAATTAGTCTTTCCATATCTACCAAACTACCTGCATTGATCAGTTTATTTTTCTATCATAAGAAAAATCATAAAGCTGTGATATGAGACCTTTTCGATCATATGGAGACCTTTTTTTCCCCATATGAGTTCACGTATTTAATCCTTCATGTGTTCTGATGAGATGCATACTTATCTCTCATCCTTATTTACCTCCTAGATCCAGTTTGCGACTAACCAGTGTCATGTTTATTTTATTAGTCAAGTCAGTCAATTGTGACAGTGCGTATTCTTCTTGAATTTTCCTATAGATTGATTTGATTGTGGCCATGCTCTTCCTGTAGATGAATATATTGATTATGAAGAGAATAAAAATTTTGACCCTTAAGGTCACTGTACTATGATAATACATGTTTATTATTACATATCATACAAGAAGAATATTTATATCACTCTTCTTCATTACAGATAATTGATTAGCTTTTGATGGTTTTAACACCCCAAATTTTTAATGATTCTTGCCATACTATATTTAGAAAATATTAACCCTTTTTGAACATCGATGTCTTCCATCTATAGTTACATTCAATCATCTAACTTCATATTTAAATATTAGGGAGGTATTCAATCCTTTGTTTGAATCAATCATAAGCTCTAAAATTCACTAGTTCATTTCCATCACTTGTGTACAGAGCCTTATATCCCATTCATGCAGGGATTCCACATTCAACCTCCTCTTAACTCTTCAAGAGATTTATTTATATAGTTTTATACCTGAATCATCTTTAAAAATGGCTCCTTCATTGAACATGACAAAGCTTTTACACTTTCTTGAGTAGGTTCAATGTCTTCAAGCTAAATCAATGATCTTATTGAATCCTTATTTTACACCAATACTGGAGAGAATAGACATTTTTTCTTTACTTTTCTCTGTTACATATTTATTATATCATTTTATTCTATAATTCAATGCATTTGAGCTTGATAAAGTGGATTTTAGACTTGAATAACTTTACTGTACTTTTCCAATTTATTTGTTCGAAGTTATTTATTATTTGAATGTTAATACTCAAATTTGATAAGATGGACTGACTTTAATGATTGACTAGGGGTGAATGATACTTACAGCTTCACACCCCATAATTCACATGACACAACTTGACCAACATATGCTCACAATGGGTTTGAAAAGCTACACAAGCTCAAGAGAAATTTTAATCTTTTTTCTAAGATCATCTTTCCTGACTCAATGAAGGACTAAGGATATATTCAATAATTTGAGACTCTTCCTTTACACACACACACACACTCAATCAAATATTCATAAATTACCATAATTATTGGATTCACACTTTTAAAAATTGACATCTCAAAATATAATCTTATAAAGGCTAAAGATCTTACACAAACCCAAAGACCCTAATCTTTAAATTACAGTTCAAACACACTATTAGAACTAGTTATAACTTTAACCAAATTGGATGGACATATAAAGAAACTAGACATATTGAACACACTAATTATATACCATGATATTGGAATGAAATAAAAAACATACCTTTTGAAAATTTCCTTCTTGAGAACATCATGAATTGAAACATCCACTCACAGTTCTTCCTTCATGAGTATATACCTCTTGGAATCTTAGAGAAGGTATATCATGCCGCCTTGGTCTTGTCAAAATAACAAGAAATCATCAAAAATACACGATGAATCATCCTTATCCTTTCTTATCCTTAAAAACGTGTTCACTCCTTTTGTATACATTCTCTGATCAGACATTTTCATCTCCTAATTCTTCATTTTCTGACTTGAAACCTGATAAGCATGTGTGATGTGTATCATTGATTTATTCTACCACATCTAGGGGTAAATGTTTTTCTTGAATTTCACCACCTTCTGATGTTTGGCTTGATTTTTTTTTCCTATAACTGTCATGTCTTGTCTCATTTCTCCATTATCTACCCATGTTGGTCCTTTTTCCTTCTTTACCTTTTCAGGATTGGAATTAGTGTTTTTAAATCTATTGATATATTTTACCTTTTTATTTCCAATGCCTCTTTCAACCATGAATAAATTGGATTGACCTTCGAACTTAATTTTACATTGAACACATTATTTCCTTGACTTGTGGTTGAATATTTCTTCCTATTATGTCTAGAAGTCTCATAACAATGTCTAGAAAGGTGCCCTTGCCTATGACAATTGAAACAAACAACCTAATTATTTCCTCTTGAGTCTTCCAGAACCTGACTTATTGGATCTTCTGGACAATACCTGGCTATGTGTAGTTTTCCTTACAAATTTAACGCATTATATGCTTCTCATATTCAGTACTACAATCTCTCCATAGATGTTATTTGTCAAGCTTACTCATGTAGTCCTTAGCTCTTATGCCCAAAAATGTTACATGAGAAGATAATTCAAATGAAAATTAATTGAGATTCTTCTTTCACCTGGATTCCTAATTGTATTCTTATGCTCTTTGTTTTCCTTCTTGGCCTCTATTTTTTTTTGAAAATATGCATGAATTTTATTCCCTTTCCTTTTCTTATTATATATCCTCTTTTAGAGTCTTTACTTCTTAAATTTGTCTTTCACATTCTTCACTCTTGGCTTGGATGGATGCTTGACATTCCTCATGACTAATATCTCTCTTTATTTCAGTCCGAATTGATTTATCTTTATGTTCTAAACTAAGTTTATTTCTAGAATCCGTTCGTTTGATCAACAACTCATTGAGTTTTCATGAAACCTGCTCTTACTCAACATTCAAGGTCTCTATTTATTCTTCATTTACTCATGTGTAATTAACTATGCTAGATGAAATGAAACTAAAACCTAATAGTTCCAAATCAAATAAAATTAAATAAGAACCATCAAGATAAGAACTTACGGAAACTAACTTCTTCAAATGCATAAAAACTTGAAATAAATCAAACTAACATACTAAGTCATTTCTACTCTTTAGATTACTAACTAAAATATGAACCTAAATAGATCATTTATCAATCAAAGTGGGTTTTTGTTTGATCTCAAGGATTGAGAATGGAATCTCACCAAGAATGGATCCAATTCCATTTTGGATCTTCCCATATTACTCAATTTTGAGTGGATGAATACAAGATGAAGAATCTAGCTCTAACTAATGGAGGAAAGCTCAAGAGAAAAATACATATAGTTTAGAATAATGTATGTAAAGTGTTAGAAGAAAGTTAGGAGGAGGGTTTCTTATATAGCTTGATAGTTCAGGAAAGGCTAGAAAATTGATGAATGTGGGATAAAGGATAAAGTAACTTTAGTTTGATTAACTAAAGCTAGGTGAGTTAACACTTTAGTTAGCAGTTTATGGGAGTTGGGTGTATATAATTAATAAAAGATGATTAATTAATAGGATAGAATAAGCTTTATATGCTATGTTGATGCTTAGAATAGTCTCACCCTAGTTTACCTTTGAAAAATATATTGATTTACAGCCTCTGTCACTTTCCTTTTCCCCGTGTTGTGCCTAGATTAATCCTTGTTACCATTTTTTAATTTGTTCCCGAGTCGTATATCACTTATGGGTCCATGGTTTTCTCCTTGTTTCTTTGCTCCTCTGGAAAAGTCTGAAAAAACTCAAGTTTTATCATACCTTTCGGTCTCCACAGTTGGGATTTATTTTCCTTGTCATTTCTACCCTAAATACTTGAAGAAAATGAGTGGATGTATCTTTGAGAAACATATTTGAGCCTTGTAAACGTTTTCAATCTCTTTTTCCTTGGAGAAATTTTCATTTTCTTGTCTCGAATGATCATTTTTCTATATTTTACGGTTTGACAAGTGTTTGCTCCTGGTCAAATTTGTATCCTTGAATCGACAATGGACATATCTTCTTTTGGTTGGTCAGGGGACGACGGGTGAATGATTTAAACTTGTCAATTTTTACCTTTTTGGAGAAAAGGAAAAATTGGTCCCATGTCCCCACTTGTATCTGATTGGTTATTTCGGTGCTTACGTGGCTTCTTCCAATTGGATGGGATCTGACGGGTCTATTTTTGCACTTTTTCTTTTTTTGATACTTTGGAAAAAGGTTTGAACTTTCCCCGCGGCCCTGCTAGGCTCTGATTGGAGAAAATTTAAGGGAAGGGAAAATGTCTCGCTTTGACCACACAGGAGGACATGTGGAAGGTTCCACTACTTTTCCTGGACTTAGATAAATTTTTATGCAGTTGGTATAGTTTTGGTGTAATGGGACACATGGCGAGCTTGTGCTCAGTCAAGATCTCTACCTTGTGGACCATTTTGAAGAAGCACCAGGGTGACACATGGAGGCCACCACTTACTTTACATTTTACTTAGAATTTTCAATGGTCAAAGGAGACTGCTTTGGAGCATGACACATGGTGCCTTCTGCTAAGCTTAAAGCATTCAAACAAACTTTGTTAGAGCACAACATGTGGCGAGCCTGTGCTTATCCAAGGTATCAATTTTTTGGGACCATCTCAAGGTGTGTCGTGGTGACATGTGGCGGTTTTGAAAATTCAACAAGGTGGGGAAGTGGACCATCGGAGGAAAATTGGATTTTTTTCCTCTTGACATAAAAAAGGATTAGAATCTCAAAATATCCTGCAAGCTTGATAAAAGAAAAGTCAAAGCTTGCTCCAGTCTACTATTGCTCAATTGGATAATGTGACTGTATTTTCATATGTACCGAACAAAGTCTAAAGATAATACTTTATTGTAATTATCTAGAATAATGTCATCTTGTAGCCCAATGAATTCTCTAATTGCTTATTCATTTTGAAATAAATCAATTGGTATGGGTTGTTGTTGTTCGACCATAATATGTAGATTGGAAGAAAGAGGTCCCAAACATGTGGAAGATTTAGAATATGTTTGATTATGTGGATGAGGATAAGTTTTGATCTTATTGTGTCTACAAATATATTAGATAGTGATTCAAAAATATATCTTAACACATCACTTGTTTTTAATTGTTTTTCATGGACACAAACATTGATTTTAAGAGGATCGAGGAAGATATAATAAGGAATGATCAAAATGAATAAAGGGCCAAGGAGGAATTGGATTTTGATTGATAGAAGAAGATGACCCAAGAGAATAAATTGATTTAAATTTTTTTGAAGATGTGGATTTTGAAGAAGATATGGATTTTGAAATTGTTGGTATAGGTTACCTTATAAGATGGCATCATGGAGGAATAATAAGAGGATTGTGTATCCAAAATTCCATAGATCATGACGTAGGATTCAACTTAGTTGATTGGCTAGAAGGACTTTATGTTACATGAATCCGCTAAGGAGGAATACTCATTGAGGAGACTGATAAAAGAGGTCCTGGAGAGAAAAGGAGGACCTAGGTGTTTGATTGGATGGACTTGGAGTCACACAAGTCTTTAAATAAAGAATATGTGGTTTTTTTATAGATAACGAACATCCTGTGAAGCAAGGGAGGAACCAAACTTAGGAGTCCAATTAGAGGAATCAGAATAGTAATTGGGATCCGAATCTTAAGAAGAATGAGAGGAATATGAATAATAGTTTGGATAAGAAGAATTCAGAGACTGTAGGGAATCAAAAGAATAGTTTGGATTTTGATCACACCACCAATTATTATAAGTTTGAGGAATCATGTGATAGTTAGTCATTGTTGGTGTCATTAGGTACAAATTCCTAGACCTAGATAGTATGATATAACTTCTTCAAAGTGAAGAGGGTTCCATGTCGATTTGGGAAGTATAATGAAAAATAGCTAGACATTTTGTAAACAAAGGGATATTTGTGTGATTTTACAAAGGGAATAAACATTGTGATTGACACAATTTTTATAATCCAACAATTTTTGGACAACAAGTTCAGAATAATAAGTATCAAAATGATTGATCAACAGTTAGCAACACAAAGCATGCAAAGGTTTCATTTAATGTGGTCAATAATACAACAAACCTAAGTAAAATGTGTGACAATATTCAATTACGTAAAGGAATGTCAAAAATAATGAATCAATGGCGCAAAGGTTTGTCCTAATTTTTTTTCAAGATAGCTAATCATAAGGAATAATCACACAAGTTTTGGTAAACCAATCAATCAATAAAGAACTAGGCTCTATCTATTTCAATGATAGTTTAAAGTAAAATGATAAAATCAATGTCAACACTTATGTCGAGTTTAAGATAAAAAAATTTGTAATTATTAAAAAAGTGTTGATGTGATTTCCAAACAAAGTATACTATAGCAAGTTTAGATCCAAACAAGACCTGAATCCAAATAATTAGAAGCTACGAATGTGAGCAATGTAACAATACCACTAAGATATGTTAAAAAAGATTTGTGAAAAATAAAGGTATTAGTATCAAAATAATATTGACACGACACAAGAAAAATAATGACAACACTTTTCAAGGTTGAGGTAACATTTGAAAAAAATAAGGCCAAAGTATACTAAGGAATTTTTAAGATGCATGTAGTATAACGTTACAATCTAGAAACTTAAGTCAAGTTTCTGAGAAACAATACATAATCATAAAACTTGATTCAATGTGATACAAGAAACGTAACATTTAAAAGTAAAATCAATGAAGAATTAAGCCTAACTACAATAAAAATCTTGAATTTGGCATCAATATCAAATGGCTATCAAGATATAAAGATGTACCAACACACTTTCAAAATTTACCATCCGGTCTCAAGAAAAGACGAATGTAAATAGGTGCAAAATTGGTGGAAAAAATCAATTGATTATACACATATGTTTATCTTATTTTGATCCAAAATATCAATAAGAAAGAAAAGGAATAGAATAAGTGAGGTTGAAAAATACTTTTCCTCACTTCGGAAGATTTTCACCTCACCTTAGGGAAAGTGAAAATTGAAGACAATGTAATGCTTCATAAATTTCATGATGAATGAAATTTAGTTCAAACATTGATGGAATCTCCCCTTATTCGACGAACAAGGTTTTGATTCCAAAAAAGTTCTTACTTAGTGAAACCTCTATGAAACATGATTGGTTTTGAGACTATCAAGTTGGCTCCAAGATGAAATGTATTCCTATTTGGATCTCTCAAATAGGTGTCATAAACAATCTCTATGAGCTTGGTTTTCTAATGAAGTCACACTGACTAAACCTTGGAGTATCCTAAATTTAATTTACCCCTTTAATACAATGAGCATGAAATGTGTTCATTTGTATTTTCCCTGGGGTCACGTGAAGATAATTTTGATGCTAAAATCTCATAAGTGTATACTAGACAAGTAGGTGTGTGGAGCACTTCCCATTTTGTCCACAAGATTCCATCTTGCGTGGACTACTTTTGGGTTCCTAGGAAAACCCCAATTTTTATAGCTTAAGGCTTTTGCCAAAAGGGTTATGTACTAGCGTAAAGTGTACAAGGTGTACCTATTAGGGTGTGGAGCCTATTTTTGGTATTCTCTAATTAGTATTAAAGTGTGGAGTTCGAATTGGGAAGATGAAAGGTCATGACCGTTTATTTTTCTAGCCATGGGAAGATGAAAGGTCATGATAGTTTCTTTTCCAGCCGTGGGAAGATGAAACATCATTACTTTCAAACTTATAGGGTTAGATTTTGAACTTCTTAAAAGATTGTAATCTTATAACTAGAGGTGTTAGGGTATTCTTGAAGATATCTTGTGTGTTCAAGAGGTCTTGAGTATTAGTGATCAAGAGGTGATCAAGAGTGATCAAGGCTAATCAATTGAGTGTTAATTGTGGTTTAGATGTATTTTAGCATCTTTGGAATTCTGTTTTGAGTTCATAACTGAGAGAAGGACTGTGAGATTTGTTTTTCTCTTGTTGATGATAAAATCTGAGCAAGTTCTTGGTGGACGTAGCCCACATTGGGTGAACCATGTTTAATCTTGTCTTGTCTTCTTTTTTGCATTATTTATTTATGTTGTTATATTTATGCATGTATAATTCTACTATATAGTTTCCTACTGCTATGGTTTGAGGAATTGTTTCCACATATTTGTTCTATAATTCCTAACAATTGGTATCACAACTTTGAGTGGTTTTTCTTCTGAAGTGATAAATCACAAGGAAATTTTATCTTTAGTGGGAGTTATGATGGATGAGGGAAGATCAAGGGTTGAGAAGTTGAATGGGAAGAACTTTGGTTCATGGAAGATGCAAATTTAGGATTACTTATATCAAAAGGACCTCCATGTTCCTTTGGCTGGAAAATAAAATAAACCCATAGCCATATCATATGATGACTGGGAGTTGCTAGATAGAAAGACACTCAGGGAAATTCAGTTATGCCTTGCATCTTTGGTTGCTTTCAACATATCGTAGGAGAAGAACATGGAAGGTCTCATGAGTGTTTTGGGGAATTTATATGAAAACCCCTATACATCTAACAAAAAAAAATTGATGAAAAAATTATTTAATATGAAGATGTTTGAGAATGGTTCTATTGGTGTTCATTTGAATGAATTTAATACGGTTGTGAGTATGTTAAACTCGGTAAAAATTTACTTTGATGATGAGGTCAGGGATTTTTTTATTTTTTGCTCCTTACTAGATAGCTGGGACAACTTGGTTATGGATGTAAGTAATTAAGTCTCTAATAATTCAAAGATAAAGTTTGAGGATGTAATAGGTGTGATCCTAAGTGAGAAAATGTGAAGGTAGAGCACAGAAGATTCTTCTACTTCATAAAACACTTTGATGGTGGAGAGCGGAGGGAGACAAAAGAACAAAGGGAGAGGTAACCGTGGGAATTCAAATGATTGTTAAAGGTCAAAGTCCAAGAGTAAGTTAGAATGTTTGCACTATGGGAAGGTTGGTCACACTAAGAAATATTATTGGTCTCTTCGGGATAAGAAGAACAATAAGAAGGAAACTAAAGAGGTAAATGTGGTAGCAGGTGATGTTTGTCAGGATGCCTTAATCATTTCTTTAGATAATATTGTTGAGTCTTGGGTGTTAGATTTAGGGGCTTCTTTCCATGCCACCCCACATAGACATTACTTTACTAATTTTATTCAAGGATATTTTGGACATGTATATCTTGGTGATGATGAACCATGAAAAATAGTAGGGAAAGGTTGTGTTTGGGTGAAAATGTAGAATGGGAACACATGGATACTTAAGTATGTTAGGCATGTGCCTAAGTTGATGTGGAACTTGATATCAGCGGGTCAGCTAGGCAGTGATATGGGTAGTTTTACAATGGATTCTTGGAAGGTTACTAAGGGAGCTCTTGTGGTTGTAAGAGGTAAGAAAATTGGTACTTTGTATTTAACCAGTGATGCTGATTATTGTAATTTAGTTGATGCATATGGAGATGCAACTCTGTGGCACCAGAGAATCGATCATATGAGTAGAAAGGGCATGAAGATTATAAAGGACAGGTTTCCTAGATTAAAGTAATTATATTTGGAATTCTACAAGGACCGTGTTTATGGGAAACAGAAGCGGGTGAGATTCCTCAAGGTTGGACCTACTAGGAAGGAGGGTAAGTTGGAGTTAGTGCATACATATATATGGGATCCAGCTAAGGTAAACTTTATTGGTGGTTCATTTTATTATGTCGCTTTTGTTGATGATGCAACTAGAATTTTTTTGGGTATATTGCATTAGAAAGAAATATGATGTGTTTAAAACTTTCAAAATATAGAAAGCCTTGGTTGAGAATGAAATGGGTCTCAAGTTTAAATTTCTCAGGCTGGATAATGAAGGGGAGTATTACAGTAATTAATTTCTTGATTACTATTTGGTAAATGGGATCCGCAAGCAAAGAACAGTTCCAAATACTCCATAGGAAAATGGAGTGTCAGAGAGAATGAACAGGATAATCACGGAGCATGATAGGTGCATGAGGTTACATGTAGAGCTGCCACTCATGTTTTGGGTAGAAGCAGTAAGAACAACTATTTATCTAATTAACTGAGGACCCTCTATGGATTTAGATGGAGGTATACCTGAGGATGCTTGGTCTGGTAAGAAAATTGATTACTCGTTTCTTCGATTATTTGGATGTGAGGTATTTTTTCACATTGATAAAGATGATAGGACCAAGTTAGAGGTTAAGTATGAGAAATGCAAATTTGTTGGATATGGTGAGGATGAATTTGGTTTCCGTGTTTGGATTCTTAAAGAAAAGAAAATATTTCGGTCTAGTGATATTGTCTTTAATGAAAAATTCATGTATAAAGATTAGTTGCAGGAATAAAAAGAGGAATCAAAGAAATAATAGATAGTGTTGAGGACATTGCGGCCAATAAGGTGTCCAAGGGGCTGGTTCAAGCGTATCATGTTTGAGTATAACTAGTTCAAGAACCCCAAAATCCCGAGGTGAGAAGGTCTTCTAGGGTAAGAAGGGAACCTCAATGGTTTAATCCATATTTGAATTATTTATTGCTCACTGACAGTGGAGATCCAGAGTGCTTTGAGGAAGTCAGTGCAGATGGATGCCAGGAAGAAGTGGGAGCAGGCCATGGATGAAGAGCATAGATCTCTTATGGAAAACCAGACTTGGAATCTAGTGGAGCTATCGAAGGGAAAGAGAGAATTGCAAAAGAAATGGGTGTATATAATCAAAGAGGAATATGGAGGTAGGAAACAGATACAAGGCCTGGTTGGTGGTCAAGGGATTTGCATAGAAGAAAGGTACAAAATTTGATGAAATTTTTTCTCCTATTGTTAAAATGAGTTCTATTAGATTTTTTTTTGGTTTAGTAGTAGTATAATACCTTCACTTAGAATAGTTGGATGTGAATATTGCATTCCTCCATGGTGAGTTGGAGGAGGAATTGTATATGCAACATCTAAAGGGTTATGAGGTCAAAGGGAAGGAGAGGTTAGTGTGAAAATTGAAGAAGAGCTTGTATGGCCTGAAACAAGCTCCATGGAAGTGGTATAAGAAGTTTGACAGTTTTATGCAGGAGCAGGCTTACTCTAGGTGTCACTTAAACCATTGTGTGTACATCAAGAAGTTTCTAGATGGTAGTTGTATTATTCTGTGCCTATATGTGGATGATATACTTGTTATAGGGAAGAACATGCAGGAAATAAAGGTACTCAAGAAGACAACTAGGTGACTCCTTTACTATGAAGGATTTGGGGGTAGAAAAACAAATCCTTAGTATGAGAATAAATAAGAACAAGAAAGAGAGGAAGATGGTGTTATATCAAGAAGAGTTACATAAAGAAGGTCTTAGAGAGCTTTAAAATGCAAGATCCTAAACCGGTTAGTACCCCTTTGGCAGTTCACTTTAAATTATCAGAGTAGAGTCCCAAGATCGAGGAGTATAAAATCCATATGTCCAGGGTACCGTACTCATTAATGGTTGGTATCTTGATGTATGCTATGGTTTACATTAGGCCTGACATTTCCCATGTAGTGGGGAGTAGTGAGAAAGATTTATGAGTGATCCAGGTAGAGAGCACTGATAAGCAGTGAAGTGGATCCTTCGGTATTTGAGAGGGACCATGGGAGTAACATTGTGTTTTGGTGGATCAGACACTACATTGTGTGGTTATGTAGATTCAGACATGGAAAGATACTTTGATAGGAGGAGGAGCAAAAAATGTTATGTACTTACGGTTGGTGATACAACAGTGAGCTAGATTTCACGGTTACAAAAGTTTGTGGCTTTGTCAACCACAAAGGCTGAGTATGTTTCTACCACAGAGGAAAGCAAGGAAATGATTTGGCTACATCATTTGCTTGATGAGTTGGATCGTAAGAAGTAATTTGGGAGACTACACAGTGATATTCACAGCTCTATTCATTTAGTGAAGAACTCCTCTTTTCAATCTAGGATGAAGCACATTCATCTAAGATATCATTTCATCAAAGAAACTTTGGAAGAAGATAAGTTGAAGCTAAAAAAGATTCATACCATTCAAAATCCTGTGGATATGATGACCAAGGTGGTCATAAGGGAGAATTTGAAGTTGTGTTCAACTTTGATTGGCCTTCATGGTTGATAATGAAGAGTTGAGAACTTTTCTCAGTAAGAAAAGTCTCTAAGTGGGATATTGTTACGGTGTGGAGCCTATTTTTGGTCTTCTCAAATAAATATTGAAGTGTAGATTCTGAATTGGGAAGATGAAAGGTCATGACCATTGCTTTTTCCATCCATGGGAAGATTAAAGGTCATGATAGTTTCTTTTCCAGTTGTGGGAAGATGAAAGGTCATGACTTTCAAAATTATAGGGTTGGCTTTTGGACTTCTTAAAGGATTGTAATCTTATAAATTGAGGTATTATGTTATCTTGAAGATATCTTGTGTGTTCAAGAGTTCTTGAGTCTTAGTGATCAAGATGTGATCAAGAGTGATCAAGGTTAAGCAATTGGGTGTCAATTGTGGTTTAGATGTATTTTAGCATATTTGGAATTATGTTGTGAGTTCATAACCGAGAGAATACTATGATATTTGTTTTACTCTTTTTTATAATAAAATCTGAGCAAGTTCTTGGTGGACATAGACCACATTGGGTGAACCACGTTAAATCTTGTCTTGTATTCTTTTTTGCATTATTTATTTATGTTGTTATATTTTTGCATGTATAATTCTGCTATATAGTTTCCTACAGATGTGGTTTGAGGAATTGTTTCCGCATATTTGTTCTCTAATTCCTAACAATACCTTTATTTGAACCCGCATATACAATGTAATGAATGTGTTGTGTTTTTTATATTTTATACTTAATGTGCTTTTTGTAGCAGATTGATTGGCAAAATGCAACACACGTGTAATTAGAAACGTTGTTTTGGTTCTCATTTCTTTAGAAAGATTATTTAGGTCCTGTTCGAAGAGTTTAGTAATTTTCCACAAACAAAAAAATAGGGTAAGAAGTCATATTTTGATTCTTAAGATCATCCCAAGATGCAAGAGAAAAGCATATGGGACATAAAATCCAAATATTTAACTAAAAAATCGAAAAAAATTAACTTAAATGCACAATTTTTTCATTTTGGCCAAGTTGACATTCATTCCCTTATAAATAAGGGTAATGAGATGTTTTTCAAAGCATATAAAAGATGTAGAAAGTGTTTCTGATTCCTAAAATTTCCTAAAAGGTCTAAGGGAAGAGCATACATGACTCTAATCTCATAAACAAAACATGCAACATTAATTAACCTTAAACAAGCCAAATTAGAAAAAATCATGAAGATATACCCTGTAAACCAAAATTTAATCTCAAATAGACCTGCAAGGAGTTAGCACATCAAGAACACAAGATTTTTTTAATTTCAAAATAACACTCATATTTTCATTGTGACACCTATGCGCCCTTCAAAATGTGTGCACGACCTTATAAAAATGTGCGTGTGGATAACAACATGTATGCACCTGTGCTAAAAGTGATAGTGAACTAAGAATGTGTGTGCGAACAGAGAGTTGTATGCGTGATAAAGTTAACATATGCGTGCGCCTGTTAGAAATAGAGTAAAATAGAGGCCTAACAAACATGTATGCACCCAAAGGGGTGCAAGTAGGTGTCATCAGATGCATGCATGCATCCAGAATACATGTGTGCACATGCATACACATTGAAACTAACACCTTATATTTCTAAAGAAAAGCTAATTTAACAAGAACCATCAAGATAAGAGCTTATGCAAACTAACTTCTTCAAATGCATAAAAACTTGAAATAAATACAACTAACCATAACAAGTCATTTCTACTCTTTAAATTTACAAACCAAATCATGAACCTAAATAGACCATTTAGCAATCAAAGTGGATTTTTTCTTGATCTCAACGATTGAAAATGAAATATCACCAAGAATGGTTACAAGGCCATTTTGGATCTTCCCATATTACTCAATTTTGAGTGGATGAATGCAAGATGAAGAGGATAGCTCAAATTAATGGAGGAATGCTCAAGATCAAAATTCCTATAGTTTAGACTAATGCATGTAACTTGTAAGAAGAAAGGTAGGAGGAGGGTTTCTTATATAGCTCTCCAGTTCAAGAAAGGCTATCAAATTGATGAATGTGGGATAAACGATAAAGTAACTTCAGCTTAATTAACTAACGCTAGGTGAGTTAACATGTGAGTTAACACTTTAGTTAACACTTTATGGGAGTTGGGGTGCATAGAATTAATCAGAGGTGGTTAATTAATAGACTAGAATAATATTTTTAGTCTATTTGGAGGAAAATTAGTGTGATTTTGGGGATTTAAGAGTGGAAATTGGTTCAATAAATGGTAATTTATTGCTTTAAGTTAGCAGTCAAAATTAATTAAGAATAATTAATTGACCTAGGTATAAGTGGATGTTTATTAACAAAAGGTCATTAATTGGCATCCTGAGCAATTATAATGCTAAGTAATTAGTGAAGTGTAATTAATTAATGGGAATTTATTGCTTTAGATTAACAAGTGTAATTAATTAATAATAATTAATTAACCGAGGTAGAAGAAGACATTAATTAATAAAAGGTCATTAATTGACATCTTGAGTGGGGTAAAGGATAGTTTATTAATGTAAGGTTATTAATTAACTAAAATAAAGTGTAATGTTAGTTATTTAGTTGGAAATTTCTAATTATTACTGACATGACAGGAAATTGGGTAATTAGTGTAATTTTAGTATTAAAACTGCGTAAGAATATTTTAGGTGTCTACACTTTAAGTTTGACACAATTATCTCCTTTGTCTCTCAAGGCCTTTGGCACGTTTTCAACATATGAAGACATCTCATTTAGTTCATGACCATGGTTAACCTATTTGAGCCTGATTTTTGTCTTTAATTCAGTTATAAGAGCTTAAACAATCTCATATTTCCCTTTCAACACTAATTCTAATAATTTACTCATGTTTGTGTCTTCTGGATCACCTCCAAGTTGTTAGGATTAGCTCTAGAGAACCAGAATCTGATACTAATTGTTGGAAGGGGGTGAATAAGTGTCTTATTAACATTTTCAGGAGTTTATAATTCTCTAAATTCTTAAGAAAAAACATGAAATCATACACAATCAAAAGAAAAGAGACAATACACATATTTTAATGTGGGAAATCCAAAATGCGAGAAAACCCACTGAAATTAGAGAACTGAGTTGGGACAATTTGTTCTATAGAGTTACAATTATTTAAAGTTGAGCTATAACTCAACATTTTAGGAAAAAAACTCAATTATACAATCAAGGTATAACTTGATGAAGGAATTTACAACCCCCAAAATAATTCATTCAGTAATAACTGACCTTCTACAAGCTATAACTTGTAAAGAAGAAAGAACTCCCTAATCCTACTGAGCTATAACTTTATGAGTACACACAATTTGATCAATCTTCATATTAGATGTCATACATCTAATTGTGACCCCAAATTTGTTACCGGACCTTCTTATCTCACTTATAATTTCACCAAAAACCACATCTTGCTTTCAGACCTCCTAAAGAATTCATAATCCCTCTTTACTCAATTGAGTACTACTTGCATCTATTTCAGTGTATATCCTACAATTCTCATATTCTTGTGGATATTCTATCTCTATTTTCAGCTCAATATCACACTCCTTCCAATTTTGAATCACACACCCTATTTTTTACCTTATCACACTCATTTACTTTGATAATTCATATTCTGTTTATGTTGATGGACTAGTCATCAATATATTTTTTTTCAATATCTTCACATCATCTAATTACGAGCAACATTTCCTATATACACCAAAATTAATTTCTCTTGTTGATTCACTTACCTATCGTCACTATTTCACCTTGCTTCAATCCTCTTCTCATAATTCATAAATATTTTCTACACTTGATATCTCATTCCATATCTTTCACTTTGTAAAATTTATTAATTACAATATATATTAAGTTTTTATAGCTACTTATCTTTATTTTCACACAATGTTGAGTTGTTACAACAACATATCCTTCTAATTTTCATGTGCACCTACACATATTACCAAAATCTTTATCATATCACTTTAAGAAACTTTTACATAGTCTTTATATTTGGAATGATAACTCCTACTTTTTCCCACACATTCTTTGGTTTCTATTCCTATTAATGTTCTTCCTTACACTTTACATACTCTCAGTTACTTTTCATATATAATTCATCAGTGTTCACCTCTATATTCTACTTCTCCTTTATTTTCATCAACTTCTGATTAGAAATTAGTCTCCTTTTATTTTTACCCTTCAACATGCTATACTTCAATTCCAGAAATTTTGGACTTGTGGACTTTTTTTTATCAAGACAGGTGTCTCTTCACATTCCTAGAAAAGTTGGAGAAGTATGCATGATCTTGTAACTGTTCAATACTTCATAGGATCTCTCTCTTTAGATTCAAACTAACCCATGACTCTCTACCTTCTTGAGAAGATCAGTCAATAACCTATATTAACATTATAAGAGTTTATGGACAATAAAATAAACTAGACCCTCACTCACAAGCTTATGAGGAATTAATACTCTTTGTAAAGTTTCTGCTGAGACAAGAAATAATATTCCTTCATTTTTTAGAAGGTCATTTCAAGAAGAAAGCCTTTGACTAGTAACCTAAAATGTGAACCTATAAGCTTGTTACCAATGTCATAAAAATTATAATATTTTCAAATTTATTAAAATCCAAAACCACCCTGAATAAGTTTTTTAATGGTCTATTAGTGATGATCATTAAGTTCTAGACTATTTTCTCAAAGGAATTTCACAAAATGATAGTTTTCTACCACTACACATAGACTAGAACATTTTGAAGAGATGACTGTCAATGAAATCTCCCTAGTTTCAAGTGTAAATTGCATTATTCTTTTTGCAAGGCCTCCATATCCCTTAGAGAGGTATTTATCCAAAATTTTGTGATTTTTTTTCATATCGAATTTGAGATTCAAGCAATTTTCTATATCAAAACCTAGAATAAGGGTTTTCATAACTTTAAGAAACCGAGATCACACAAAAATATTTCTCTCTAATTTAGATGGAATTTAAAATTTTGAGTTTTTTTAGTCTTTTGACAGTGTCACACATATTTTCCAAGAATTCATTTGAAATGAAGCTCCTCCAATTACTCCTATAAATAAGATGAGATAGTGCACAATGTCATTTGAACCAAAACTGTGAGCATCACACTTCTTCAACTTTTCACCTCCAAATAAACCAATCTCAGAATAGTGCAAAGAGATGAAGTTTGTACTATGAGTCACATTTTATCTACTATATTCATATCAATATTATACACAGACCAACCATATTAAAACCATTTAAATAAATGTTGATACCTCAAAATTTTCAATTCTATGACAAGTGCATTTCATGAGATGAGACTCACACTTTGTCACTTGAAGAGTTCACTCCAAGAATTTTCATTGTAGACAAGGCAAGGACAAGGAGGAAGGAATTACTTCATACTACCTATATAACACCAAAAAGATCCATTATCATTAAATTTTTACTAGAATAGAGATGAAAATCCTTTTACAAGCTAAGTGATTTATTCAATGACAATTTCAAGACTGATTCAACTCACAACACACCTACAAACATATATCTTGCATACACAAAAGGAACCTTGTACTGATTCTGACTAGCCTGAAGACCTTGACAAGACAAGGTATGAGGAAACCAAATTAATAGACTATGGATAAATTTTAAGTAACTTATTCAAGTGATTTGAGGAAAAACAAACCAAAATTTTCCATTTCTAACTCAGGAAAGTACTTGAGAGTGAAAAGAACAGGGCTAGAAGGATGATCATAACTTTCTTAAAAAAATTCAAAATTGCCTAAATTTTTTTGCCACACTTCAATCTTAGAGTTCTCTACAAAAAACTATTCCTAGGATTTATCCAAAGAAGGCTCCATATTTTTTCTGGGGTGTTAAGAATACGAAAAAATCATTTTTTACTTCTTAAGGAACCCGTTTTATAAAATCTTACACAACTTTGACATACCTCTTCAGAAATTGATTAAATTTTGAATGGAGCACCACAAGACACTCCTCTAGATGACCATTGAGATTTTTATTGATATTTATGCCTATAATCTTTAAACCTATCTCACTTACCTTGTCCTACATTACTACTTCTCCAATCCAAATTTGGTGAAATTTTTAAATCTGTTTCCAAGAGATAAAATACACCTTGTTGATTCTCACGCATGCCCTAGACAACATTCCTAGGATGTTCCTATCCTCGCATGATGTTTTCATGACCTATAAAAACCTGTCACACCTCATTAGACTCTAGAAACATTTCTAAATGAGCTAGTATGAACTAGGACTTGCACTAAATGACCTGTAACACCATGTAAGAACTCTTTCCCATGATGATATAATCAAATCTTACTTGTAGAACCTCCGCTCCAAGCATACTAACCTATAGTAGACTCCTAATTCACTAACTAAGCCTACAAAGCACTTAAACTATCTTGAATCAATCATGAATTCTCAAAACACCACTGAAAAGGCACTACCAATCAACCTTCCTTGTTCTTACAGAGCCTCGCTTCATCACTCACTACTTTTCAATCAATTCCACTTGAAATCAATGACAACACCAATGATTAGGGTTCAACAAAAAGTTATCCTTATAACTAAGCATTGTAATATAATAGGAAATGGGCTATACCAGGTACCCCCCAAGCCTACCTACATAGTTCAACATATCAGATTTGGAATTATCTTGTGTTCCATATATTATCGATAATGACCATAAAATCAATAATTTTTGAACTCTATGGGATATACAAATTCTAGAACCTCATGGGATAAATTAGGATCATCTCACTTCACTCTCTTGACTTAGTTACCAATCAAAGCATCTCTATTCATTTCATCTGGCCCACTCAGTGACAGTATTCATGCTTCCACTACCAAGCCTTCCAAAATTTCAACCACTAAACCAACCTCAACTTTGTTGTCTCCTCTTCCTTTTATAACCATGCAAAAAAACCGTTTCTTGGTTCTTTCTCTTTTGTGTTAGCTCCATCAATTTTCCCATTTAGAATTCAAATTCAAACTAATCTTGTTAACAAACATATCCATGGAATTTAATTTTGGCCAATCCCCTTACACCACATTGTCTAGTGGTTAGATCCTCCTTATCATCTGTTCCATCATCTATTCACCATCACCCAAGTGACCCAAAAACTAGTTCACTCCATCCTTTACTTTGCTAGTTTTTATTGCATTTTTATCACCTTGGGCCTTATCCTTCATGATTCTGTTGCATCCTCATCTTATACTATATCCTCCTCCAATATCCTCACACACATATTTTATTTTTGCTAATGTCTTCCTATGCCAATGACTTCAGGCCACTTCTCTCATGTTTCTTTGTCTCTTGTTTTTGTGACTATCCTTTACCCTCTTAGCAGATCTTCATTTTTCATGCATCTATTGTGTGCTTCTTTTCTTCAACATGATTTCCTACATGCTCTTTTCATTCCATACCTTTTGACAATTTTCTTCTTCCTTTTATAGCACCCTATTTTATGTGCACTCTAGCAAGCTCTGTTATGGTTTCTCTTCTTGGTTTCCTTCAAGAAAACACCTTCCTTGTTGCAATGGTACTCCCATAATTTAGCACATTTACTTACACTCTCCTTCATTTTATCACACATGTAATCAATTATTACATGTATATCCATTTTCCAATACAATTTTTTCTAAGTCCTAGGATGTCGTTGCATCAAACACCTACAGTAATCGAAACTTTAGGTCATCCTTAAGAAGATGTGAGTGATAGAATCACCCTTCAGAAAACATGTCTCAAATCCTATACCCAATAAGCCATCCTCACCATGTTCTTCTTCTGGTGCCTCTTCTAATCCTTAGCCAATTCTTGGTGACTCTAAGGCACTTTCTTGCATTTTTTAACAATTTCCTTCTTCCTACAAATTCTTCTTTTCTGGGAGGATCCTTCTCCTTGATCCTTAATGATTTTTTTTTCACCCTTCCACTACATTTGTTTCTACTTGCTTCATCATTTCATCCTCCATGTGATTTTTCCTCACTCTTTTCCTCCTGTATGGTAATCTCTTTCTCTATAATTATCCTTTCTTATATGTGTCTTTGTGCATTCTTCTCTCATTGTCTTCTTCTCCTTCTTCATGGATTTTTTGTCATTTCATCCTCTATTCTTTGTCACCCTTTCTTTATAACTCTTTTGTTATGCACATTTGTGCTCTAAATTTTTATTATTGTCTCTATCCTATTTTCCTTGGGCTTCTATAATGTGTCGTGACTTTTTCCTCTTCTCTTTGATCAGTCATTTTCTGCAACACCTTACACAAACATCTCTCTATGCATTTCTTCTTACAAAACTATTTTGCACCTCCGCATCATCCTTTCATAATGAATTATTGTGTGATTATTATCTCCCACACCTGTCGGGATCTGTTAGACTACACTCCATCTACTAGCCTTTGTTCTTTCCTCCCTCTTGCTATGGAAAATTTCTTACGCAACGTCCTTCCTTTGCTTCCTCCTTTATTCTAGTGTCTTCTTCCTTGAAAAACTATTTTTGAGCCTCTCCATAGGATGATTCCTTAAGATCTCAATTGATCGCTTCTCCTCGTTGTGAACCTATTTATATACATACTTCAGAAATTATCTTTAGTTACTATACATTTGTTTCCTTTGAGGAAAATTCTTTTGGGTCAAACCGTTCCCGACCTCTATTGATCCTAGCTTCCTCCTCTGCATTTTCATTTAATTTCTCTGTTCAATGTTATTAGAAAACTTCCGGATTATGAATTTTTATATTCCTACATTCCCTTTTTCATGCCTCCTTTCGAGATCATCCTAGATTTTCTTATTGAGTACGTCATTTTTCATGCATTATTTCACAATATCCCTAGATTTCTCAGATTAATTTGTAATAGTTCCCTCATTAAAATGCACAACATCATCTTCATGTTCCTTTACTCCTCTGGGAGTATTCTTCTATGCACATCCTATTGCACTTCTCCTTTTTTCCAGGGACTCTTCCTCTATTATTTATGTGGCGTGCCCCACTTTCTATTTCTATGAGATGCTCTCCCATGTATCTCTTGTGTATTATATGTGCCACCCTTTCTTGTGCATACTTTATTCCTTTTATTTCTCTTACATCACCATGGTATCCTCTCATGGATTTTTTTTGACCTTATCTCTTTTATCCTGAGAAAAATATATTACTAGCATGATACTCTCACCAATTGTTGTATGTCGTGCCTTTACTTACAATAATGTTTTGTGGTACTTGTAGTAATTTTTACACCCACTAGAAGAACAAGGGAATCCCATGCACAACGGCCTATCACCTAGTTGGGCGCTCACCCAAGGCATGCATAGGTACCAAGTCTCTCTTTTATGTGAGTTAAGTGGGAAACCATCATCTATGTCATGAATCTTAATAAATAAAGGTGAAAATGAGACATACAATCACCATAGGGCTCAAAACGACCTCTAGACAAATTTATTCATTCCAAACAGAGAGTTTTTACAGATAACAGATAGAACTACAACAAACAGGAAAATACATAAGGATTTACATTTATTCCATAACATCCATAAACAGAAATGAAAATATATAGATATGAATTGAATCAATTATATTCATACTCTTTCATGTTTGTAACCTCATTACATTCAATGGATCAATTAGAATACCACAGCTTGATCAGACCGAAGTCATACATCACAGAAGGGATCATGTCCTTCATCCATACAAAGAAAAATTTACAACCCAGCCCCTTAATACATTACTCCCTTATATAGCTTCTACCCAATCCCATATAGTTCTCACAGTATTTCTGCAGAGCTCTGCTCTCTATAATCTCCTCTCTTTTCTAGTTTGATCTCTCCCTTCTCTTTCTCCTATGGGTGCTTGCATATATAGGCATCCAAAATTGCCAACTCATCCTTCTACAGCCTCGGATCTAGAACCCAGTGTCTAAATGTGGTCCTATATGGGAGCATGCTTCTCCAGGCCTGAACTCTCCACTTTTTTCCATGATGTCTTCCAGAACCTTCTATCGTAGGGCATATTACTTTCGTGGGCATCACGTTGCCAGGATGGCCCCTTATCCACTCTGTATGCGCAGTTGGGTCACAATTTTCTCATTTCCTGCCCAAAATTCCCAATATGGCTAAGTCCTGAACCCTTGGCTTTGTTCATGTGTGTGCCATAGGTTTTCTTAAACCCTTCCTTAAACCCTATCCTGCATGCCTTCTCCTTGCGCACCCTTCTTCAACTAGGCCTTGCATTTCTACATGCACCTGTGTGTACTTATCCATTATTTTGGGGTCCGAACATCACCCCACACTATGCATGTTTTCCATCCATGGGAACACTTCTCCAAAAGAATTACAGTATGTTCCAGAAGGATAAAATAATTTTGGAAGAGTAAGAATAAGGGGATGAAGGAATGGGAAATAATAAAAGAATGGAAGGGTAATTATTGTTGCAAAAGGAGTGGGAAGTCCCTCTTTAAGTTGGCCTCCAGCTTGTTCTAGGAATCTACTTCACTCTATGCTCTTTGGCAGAGGTTACCGACCAAGGTTCTCACTTCCCTCAAGATTAACCCATCTCCCTGGGTATTCATAGCCTCAACTACCCCTTCTAATTTTTTTCCCATGTCCTCAAGTGCATCCATTATTCTCATGATTTACAGGTACAGTTCCTTCAACTGATTTTTTATTGAAACCCCTTAATGTTTCAATGGCCTCTAGATTTCTTTTCGACCTCGGCAATGATTCTTTCCCTTTCTACCCTATTTACCTTATTATTTTCTTGAAAATCCTTCATCTCTACTTCATTATTGGTGACCAAGATACTCGCCACTCTATCCCTATCTGTGCAATTATCGTACGCAGTGCTAGCAGATTGGGTAGCAATCTTGACATTAGTAAGTACCTTGACTATACTCAGCAATGATTGCTACCACTTTTAATTTGTCTTCCTTCTCCAAGCATGCTACCACTTCTTCCATAGATTCTAAGGCCAACGGTTGTCTCTCCATGGTGAGGATGTATGTTAGATCTTCTAATCATTCAAGAGCAAGATCTGTACTTCTTCATGGGGACCATTAGGTCTAGATCCTTCAACATAATGATGCTTGTGATAGACTCCATATTTTTGTATACTTCATGTACCTTCACCTTATCATCCCTTAGTTTGTGCTTCAAATGTGCGTTGATCAATTCTTCTTGTTTCAAGCCCTCATTCTTCTCATCTAGCTTCTTTTCCTTCTTTTCTAGCTTTCCCTCTAGAAATCTTACCCTGTTATTTCTTCCAAATAGCCTAGCCTCAGTCTCGACCATGAACCTTATTCAACACATTACATAACTTCTCATTCGAGATTTATTGGGAATTTACCAAGGGTTTGGTTCACTTAGACTCTGGTACTAACATGATTTCCCCTTGGTATACTTCAAACTTTGGCATTGTCAATATGGGACTCAAATGCCCAAGAGAGCATCTTCCTTGTCCTGGGGTACATGCCCTCCTCATCAAATGAATCCATAGCTAGAAGTTCTTCCATGGGTATAGTGCTCTGGAAACATGTGCGTAACACCTTCCTTTAGTCATCGACATAGCCCATGACCTGTCCTCATTCTGTATCAATGCTCTTCCTTCTCGAGCATGTGGCTTTGGAGAAACTCACTGTTAGACTGGGACCTCCTTCCATACTGACTTGTTCTTTCTCAACACTTTCCTCCTTATCCTCTCCCATCATTATGTCAGCATTGTGCTCCAATTTTTTTTCTACCAAGGCCTCGATTATTTTCATTGCCTCTCTTTCTCCCACCTTGTTTACTTGCTCTCGCGTAAGGCTTGGAGTTTTCTTCTTCTATACACCAACCTCCTCAGTTCTTCCCATGTCCTGGGTTCCTTCCTTCTCCTGGCTACCCTTGCACCACATGAAAAGGAAATCATATTATTCTTCTCCTCCCTCTTCTTTTGAATCGTGCATGTTGAAAACAAGTAGCTCTTGATCTCTTTCAGGATCATCTTCTTCATCATTGTCATCCTTTTCACCTATGTATTTCTCTAAGTTCTCCATCTCCTTCGAGCCAACTTCCTCTTCTATCCTTTACTTCTTTCTGAGAGGTGACTATACATACCCAAAATTGTAGGGTATTGTACCACCGGAACGATGTTACACATGCCCCAATGATGATACAGGTCACCTCGCAAGGTGTTCGGATTCAGAAAAGCTCACGAAGTATATGTTAGCATCCCAAATGCTTTATCCATGTTCCTTGTGCTTTGTTTTATTCCTCTACCCTTCATTTCTTATCTTTTTGACCTTTAGTGATGAAACCACCACCCTGGCAGGGTGGTGGTCCTGTAACTGCTGCCCTGCTCAGGGCGGTGGTCCTTTAAGCATTTTCCAAAACATTTTTCTAATCGCGACTTGTGTAATTTTTCAAATTTTACCAACTTTTCTCCACCGCCTTGGCTCGTATTAATGTTTTGTGTCCCTTGGAATAGTGTTTCTCCATTGTTTAATGCTAAAAGAGTTCCATTCCAAGTTACCCTTTGGTGAATGTGAAATCTATAAATAGCCAGCTTGTTTTCAAGAAAATGGCCCCTCAAAACTACCTCTTAATTTCTCATTTTCCATTATTTAGTCTTTCAATTCTTTCTTAGAGTTCATTTTGTTTTCATGTTTGCATCCATGCTAGTTTTTCCTTTGCTTTCAGAAGCCATTCAATCTTCTTGCCTCAGTATTGTTCATACTTGTTCATACAAATTATTTAGAGCAAAGTAGTGTCAGTTATAGATTGCATTCATTAGAGTTTTAGGTTGTGTTCTTCACAGAAGGTGGATTCTAGAATCTCTTGGTACTCTTGCGTTGTATTCTCGTAATAAATCACACCTAGGAATTTCATATGCTAAGCTCTATCTCTTGCATGTTGTCCCTCTCCTACTCACATTATATTCAGTCTATATCCAAACTACCATTGTTTGAATACCTTTTTTGTTGATGCTAGCATATACACACTCTTTTGGATTCACATGAACATGAAGGAACGAGGAGATCATTCTGAGGGGACAAAGTCATACACTACTAGATTCACCAATGTTCTACAAATTCCAAGTTTTATCTGTCAAAGTTCTAGTTAAAATATATCAAATAGAGTAGTGAAACATTTTGTTTCAGTTATATTTCATTCTCGATATTACCAGGGAAGCTGTGGGGATTGATAGTTTTTGAGAAACTATGATTCATTCCTCACTTCTGAGGTAGGATCAAGAATCTTTCAATTAAGTTAATTAATTATCTAGTTATTTAGGATAAACTCACAACTGTACAGGCAAGTAGCTACACTGGGCTACCTTGTTTGTTTTTAATTTTGTTATTAGATTAGTGCTCATTTCCTGAATATATTAGATTAGTTGTTCTTTCAATTCCATTTAAAATTCTATTAAAAAAATACAAAAACAGAGGAATACATATATGTTGTAGATATATCTTGCATAGTTAATTTATTTTGTTTCAGTTAGGTTTATATTAACCTTGTATGACAATCACGGGATCTAGGGAGCCCAAGGAATACGTTTTTGAGCCAATCATGCCTCAACCAAATATTGTTGCAGAAATAACTGACATAGACTAAAATCCTAGAATTCAGGTCTTCTGAACAACAATAGACCTACAAGAAATCAGCTCACAGTTAAGGGGATTAAACATAGAAGATGACAAAGCACACATGTTTTGGTCAAATCAGACAAATTATAGATTGCCTTAATAGATATCCGTATGACTGTAGAAGGACCTGAAAGAGGGAAAACATTTGGTTGTGATCCATTAGTCCCACAACGAGACGCAGGAGACCTCCTCGTTGATATAGACACTAGCTTACGTATCCAAGTTGCCAGAACACCTGTTAGGTACTCTGGGAAAATTGCAAACTTCTAGTTCTAAACATAGAGGCTGAAAAGGCATACGACTACTGGATACTCGGAATTAGGAATTAATTCTTCACATGACCATAGGAGTTCCACAACAACCATGAACTTAGGGTTGTGATCCAAAGGTCCCACAACCCAATGGGCCTACAAATCAATCCAACGTTGACATTGGTTTGCGAACATTAGTGTTTAGATCCTCTCCACTCCCACCAGACATTATCACACAACTATCATTATTAAATGTAATAGCCAACCAAGCTAAAGATTTCTGGACTAGACCAGAGAATCATCCATAAAACACCAAAATATCCACTACATATTTAGTAATTCCATTTTCATGACCTTGTCGGGAGACATATACGAAGCACCCATAGGTTATCTTCCACATATTCCACAACCCATAGATCAGATCATGACAGAGCTTGATATTGATTGGATCCTTCGAGTAGCTATCCTCAGCCGAATGATCTATCACATCGGTTTAGGTTAGGAGGGCCTTCTTTGCCTTAGATTCGTAGATCCCACTATTGCATGTTGAAGACATAAGATTACCTAACTAGTTTGTCTGCATCCCGCGTGTATTCCATCCCCACCTGCTGTCTCGACACGACCTCGGGAGGTCAGGTGTGAGGAAGAGTTAGTTGTATATTCTCATGCTCAAATGTTGCTTTTCCATCATACAAAATTGGTGAACCCAAAGTGAACATTCCTACCTTTTGGTTCGGAGTCTTATTTCTACTTGTTCTTCCAATTAGTATAATTTTCATCTTTTCCATCACATTGGCCTTCACATCAGCTTCACCAAAAAAATTGGTGAACCCGACGTGAACAAACAATTATTTCATCTTACCTATCTCATTAGCCTTCACATCAGCTTCACCCCCAAGATTGGTGAACCTGATATTAATGGAACAATTTCTTCACTTTCACACTCTTCTTTTAGTTTTATCCATCTTCACTTCTTCCCATTATTCTGTGGGTATTCATATACCCCCTCGAATATGTCAGGATTCGATGCATATGGAAGACCTCTCCTAGGTCTTGAAGCATACTACGATCAACTGAATAGACAACCATAACCCTCGCTCTCAGCATGGGGTGACAACTATTCAACTAACTAGTTTTCAACACAAACTCTGCCTCAAAGGACTAGATATAGTTCTTCTTTCCAAATAGAGGAGTTGGATCAGCTCACTCAAACACAACAACCAAAGCCTTCAGGCTCAAATAATATGACGCTCACTAGAGAATCTGGTTCATCTCCTCAGGTGTTGCTTAGACCACAAATCAGTAGACAATCAAATCCATATCTTTTTTTAGATGATAAATACTTAGCACGTTATGCTAGGAGTGAACAACGCTCTCAAAGCATGTACCCACCTATAGGAGGTTTGCAAATACAACCTGAGGTCTCATTCCAAGAAAACACCCCCATCCCTCCACCTATAGGAAATGCCCTCGGTGAAACTTGGCAGGGCATCGATCAATTCAAAGCTGGGTACCATATGCCTATACAACCTCAAGGTATACAAAAAACACCACTAAGGAAAAATATCATGTCTTCACGAAACGAGGTCATCTCAGCCTTAGTTGAGAAGGTTAGAGGGTTGGAACTTGCTCAATCAAGTCAAAATTTACAGTTCATATAGGCAGGAAATTCCAATCCTCCACATCATCCTAGCCAAGTAGACCTCCTCATAGGAATAGGCACATTGGGCATGCCTCCTCAGTATTCACAACAAATGCCAACTAGAACCGCGTTTTCTAATGCCGCTCTGGTGGAAAATATGATACCTCCTGGTTTAGTACAAAACAATCCATTTCTGAGAAATTCTCCTCCATACTTAAACATGTATTCCAAATCACCACAGGGAGATATGTTCTCTTCCCCTAGCATGTTCACTCAACCACAGGGATTTCCTTATGCCCCTACAAATATATATGCTACGCCACATCAACAACCCATTCCACCTCCACCCCCTTAGCAAGCACCATCAATGGTCGAAACCTATGCGATAGGGACTTATTCAGAATATTTGAAAGAACCTTTAGACTTCACTACACAAAGCCTCATGCTTCCAAGACCTCTCCCTGATCTACCCAAGTACAAAGGAGAAGGAGACCCAAATGCACATATTAAGGCCTATGCCACGGCCATTCGAGAACTGCTCCCTTGGGATGGAGTTGTTGCTAAAATATTCCCCAAAATGTTAGAGGGTATCGCCCTCGAATTGGTAATATAGAATACCTGAAGCCTCAATACATTCATTTAAACAACTTGTTTCAGAGTTCATCAAGGTGTTCAACATGAAAAAATTGTTGAGAACAGGAATAAGGGAATTCTTGCATATTAAACAAGAACACAATGAATCTGTTGCTCATTTCATCCAAAGATGGCATACAGTCCTTTATTCTTCAACAAGTGCTCCAAACATGGATCATATGGAACTATGTGATTTATTCCTTCATTCTCTCAGTAGAGAGATAAAGGAAGAAGTCCAGAAATTTCCCACTAAGAAACTTATGATGAAGTGCTCGAGAGTGCTCTCCGAATAGATCAAGCTGCAATAGACAACGGTCACAAGACATATGGAATAAATGGGAGGTTAATCATTCCCAACCAAAAACACTATGACTTATTCTACCAAAAATGCCAATCAAGGACCTAAAATCCTTAACAAAAACCATGGGGTGACAATAGATGGAGTGACTGACCAAGAAAAAAAGAAAATGTTGTAAATGTTCCACCACCGATTAACAATCAACGAAACAACTATTTTACCCCAACAATCAACGCGGTGGATTTTAATCATCCCCAACAGCAACAATGACAACAACAACAATGTCAGATCCAAACATAGGGTCCAAGTCAAAACTCAACTAGATATCAAAACCAAAAACAAAGACAACAAATGCAAAACTTTAATCCTAATAGTCAACAGTTTAATCAGAGTTTTGGACCACAACATGTGCCAAACCAACAACCTAGGAGTTATAATCCTAACTCGTATTGTGGTTTCCACAAAATTCGAGGCCATGACACTAAGACTTGCCACGATTACAATAAGTTCATGCAATGTTTTCCAGAAGAACAAAGACAACTCTTCATAGATATGTTCTTAACAGATTCTGTGACACCTATCCCAAATACTTTCACAGGGGACAGTCTCCCCTCAAAACAAACCTCTTAAGATCTTCAATGATCCACTTCCAAATCATAATAAAAATAATAAATTAAATCCAAATGGGACAAAAAAAAGGTGTAATGACAGGAAATAATGATCATGAAGCCTCAACTTCACTAAATCCACCTGTCGCACCACAATTAGGAAATCAGCCACGAACCAAGATATTTGGTCTAGTGGAGTTAGATACTGAGCTACACGTAGAAGCCATAACAAGAACATGAGAATATTCTTCTCAACCAAATCCAATCCATCCACTAGAACTAGATAACATTCAACAAACATTGGTAAAACCCGTGGGTTCTTATGATTTAATTAATGACTTGACAAAGACCTTCTCTCACATCTCCTTTTTGGACTTGTTGAAAAACTCTCCTACCCATAGGGCTGTTCTGTTAGAAGCACTAGGTCTAGGTCATTTAATTAACATCACTCCACCTCCTAAAACACAAGTAAACCATATAGAGTTTGATATCCACCCTCTAGGGAAGCCAGATAGAGATACCGAGTTTATATTCGACATAAAAAAAATGCCAACAAATGATGAAATTACATGCAGAGGTGATCCGGCCTTGCATTTACAGGTGTGGGTTTACAATAATTACGTTAAATGTGTAATGGTGGATGATGGGGTAGCAGTTAACATTGTCCCCTTCTCTTTCCTTCAAAAGCTAGGATATCGAGAAACAAATTGTTTCACAACAAGAAATATGCTAAGAGGTTATGATAGCCTTAAAGCTACTTCAATTGGGACTATATTATTACCAGTCACCTTAGGACCAAAGACAATCCTCACCAAGTTTTATATCATAGATCGGGAAACCAACTATAATATGATCCTTGGTCAACCATGGATACATCGCATGAAAGAAATTCCCTATCCTGGATGATGAATCAAGTCCATCCTGGCTAAGAAATGACTTACAATACATTTAAGAGATACACTAGTCCTTATCAAAATTTAAAGTTGGTTATGAGGTATCCTTTCAGTAAGCTCATTATAAAGACTAGTCATGATTGTAAGAAAGGATACACTAGTCCTTATATGTATATTCAAATGGATTATATACTTATGATTGCCCACATTTGTATTAGTTACATTAGTGAACTCGCAGTGGAATGCCTTGCTGAAAGTGATATTTTTTGTATAATCTCATAAGGATCTGGTGAGTCAATTCCACCCTGTCTTCAAAAGCAAAAGGAGAAACCAACAAAAATAGGTCACCAAGGACCATGACAAGAAAAAACACAAAAAGATGGAACAAACAACAAACTATACACTATATAGAAGAATTTTTCCTAATTTAAAAAAAATAATCAAGGAAACAATTGAAGTGCCTTCCATCCTGGATATGACCATGCCAAGAGGTTCTGATATGTTTTCATAAACTGGAAGTAGACCTCTTTTTCTTCTTTGTTATGTTTGTAAACCACCCATCTTCTTTGAAGCTCCTCCATTGTGTTTAAGTCAAATTCTTTGACATTCTTCAATGCTGAAACATAGACCAAATTCGTAGAAAAAGCCACATACTTAGGAGCTCTATTTTCAACACTCTCATACTCCCTAAAATCCATAAAGCTCACAAAATTTTTAAGATCAACATCTTCTTGCAAAACTTCATAAGATGCATTGCTTGGGTCTTCAATCAGGTACATCATATTCTTCTCTCCATCCAATTTCACCAAGTTGCCTTCAATGTGGATAGTGGCATAAGACATGTCCCATTTTCACACTACCACCAACACTTTCTACCCACTTTCTTGATAACAACATCCCCCACTTGGCAGGGAAGTCAAGAATGACTACATCAAGCTTTAAGTTCCTTCTAGGATAAGATGCAAGTTGCAATGTTGGATCTTTGACACACCCCACCATTGGCGCCTCTCTAGAGTCCATGGCAGTGCACTTCCCATATGATGTTGTTACTTTGATACGTAATTCATCCATGACCTCAAGAGACATAACATTACATGAAGCTCCAGAATCAAACATGCAGTTATGTAACAACTTGTCTTTGATAACCAGGGTAGTGAAAAATGGATCCACATTCAGCTGGGATTTAACCAAATAAGTTCCTCAATAAACCTTTGGTGGTTCCCCCAGCTCTTCCAATACTTGTGGATTTTCCAACTCTGTAATGGTAAGGGGAACATCAACCTTGTTTACATCTCTGACTTATATGATATCTCCCCCTTTGAATCCTAAATATTCAAAAATCCCTCTTCTTGTGCTTAGGGATCCTAAGAATTTCAACAATTGGGATAGAAATTTTGATTTGACTCAAAATTTGGCCTATGTCATATGGAGCAAATTTGGGTAGATCAGCACTACGGGAAAGATTGGAAAATTCATCAGATGGAATGAGATTCTTTTCTTTTTGGGCATGGAGAGGAACAAAAGTTTTTCTTGGGGAAACAAGCTCTCTGCCAGATGCATTTTTCTTTAGGGTTTCTTTGGTAAGCATTGGAAATTTTGACTTGGCTTGTGGCCCCTTGGCAAATTTATTTCTGGTATTGTTCTCCTTTTCTTGGGAAACTACAACATTCATTAATATCTTTCTATCTTCTTTTAACGGAAACTCCTCCATCATACTTTTCAATCATCAATGCCCTCAAGTATTCAAAATAATTATTGGGCAATTAAAAATTTTGTATAATGTCTACTTCTAAAGTATGAGAGGGGGGAAGAAGAGGTAACTAGTGGATGTAATCCCAAAAAGTGGCAGTATTTCTAGCACTTATTACTTTAGTTGAAGTTGTTTCCCTTAGCGAACTTGAAGCGATCTCCATCATGCAGGCATCATCATCATTATCATCATCAAATGCTTCTTCTTCTTGCTCATCTTCTTCAAAAGGAGCATGGTGCATGAAACATCTGTCACACCAATCAATGACCTTTGTTTCTTCCACAACAACAACTCTAGTAGCCAAAGGATCAGGCACCATTATATTTTCTCTGCCCTGGGGCTGCCTATTCCCAAATCCAATAGATCCTTTGCCTCTGTCGTCAATTCTTTGATGATTTCTAAATATGTCTTGGCCTTACTGCTTGTGTTGTCCTTGTGAGCTCTGCTCAACTCCTTTCTTAGCTTGGGCTAATTTTAAGGAGATATCCTTGACAGCCCCTGGTAAAGTCTTTACAACCTCTTCCAAATCAGCAGCCTTGCTTGTTTGGTGATTTTTTTGGTTAACCAACTTTACACCTTCTCTCTTTGGAGGCTTTCTAATTGCCTTGATATTATTTTCTATTTGTAAATCCATGGTGAAGGCCTTCCTCAAATTTGTGCGGTTTTTGTCTCTTAAATAATATGCATCATTTTTATCAAATGCATCATTATATTTGATTAAACATGACTCATCACAAGGACTCATTCAAACAAGAAATATTCTTAAGGTCTTATTAAATCTTGTGTTGAAATCATTAACCGAATCATTAGGGTTATTTTTTATATGTTCAAATTCTGTCAAAAGAAACCTAGGGCCAGTCCTATCACCATACTACAGTATGAATGAATTACTCATCTCAGTCCAGGAGTCAATAGAGTTATCTGGAAATGCTTTATACCAGTCACTAGCATCCTCTTCCAAGGTATGGATGAAAAATTTGATATATCCATCCTCATGTTCAATCTCAAAATATTCCATCATATTGATAAAAATATTTAGATGTTGATCTCCAGTAATAGCATTGTTTCCTTGGAAGTTTGGCATTCTATTCCTTACATCTTGAGGCACTGCATTTGGGTAATGAGCCATTCCCAAAAAATTTATAGGTCGAAAGGTGTTTATAACAAATGGAGGCCTGGGTTAAGCCATATTGATTTGAGGAGGTGATCCTGGAGGGGTGACAAACTGATGGGGGGAAGAAGGTTCTTGGAACACATGAGTATAATTTTCAAAATGGATACCCCCAAAGGCCTTGCTTCTTGGAAATATCTATCAACCTTAGAAAACAAAGGTGCAAATTGTGAAGAAAACCTTTCAAAATCAAATGAAGGTCCTTCTCCAGCTAGAGACATTAACTCCACAAAGAGGCTTCCTGATTCAGATGCACTTGAGCTGTAATCTTCAATGATAGGCCATTCACTTTTATCAATAGAGATCCCTCTTCTTGTCTGCTGATCTCCAACAGATATCCAAGCTTTTCTTCCTTCTGACTTTTCTTTTCCTAGCTTTGGAAACAGTTTCCTAGTAGGACCCCTAGCAAAGAAAGATCTTCTTCCCTCCAACTTTGCAAATATTAGTAACAGATCTGACTTTGACAATGTTTTAAGACACGGGTACTTTCCAACAATTAGATTAACAGGTATTCACCTTTAATGAATTTCATCTCAGTTGTACAGATGCACTAAATATGATCTCTTAAAGGTCTATCAATGCAAGAAACTGGAAATGGAAAGATTCTAACCTTTCTTCACCTAGATTTATCAAATGAAAGCTAGTGCATTAGGTGTGAGAACTGCAAGAATTGCACACTGCACTTGGATCATACAAGAAGTGTTTTACCAGGTTCTTTATTTTGAGCTGAGAGTCCCTGGAAAAAGTGCAACTGATGTTGGTGTTGTTGATGGGTCAAATAGATATGGCTTCAAATATGTATGCACATGGATTAAATTGAATTAAGTTCCTGGCAACATAAATCAGATCCCTGGTAACTATGCCACTGATGTTGGTACCCAAATTTGTTCTCCTTTTCAAGCCAAGCAACAACATTGATTCAACATGGAGCTTAGAGGCAGCCATATCATAAATATATGTAATTTTGTAGCCAGGGAGGAGGTCTAACTGTCCCTTTGTTACTTGGATTTGTGGAGAGATGGGTAGCACCTTAAAAGGATATGATCTTATCCTAACTATTTTAGGTTGTGCCTTTCAACCAAGGTAAGAGAAACTATTGTGTAACCTCTATTATTTGAAAGGAGATACAAGTACCTTTATTTTGCATAAATTTTGTAGAGAAGACCTTGGGGAAAATATGATCAATACACCAGATCTGACTCTCACGAGTTGTGATTTACAGATCATGGAGATACTTTCACAATAAGGAAAAGGTTACTAAAGACATTTGAGACCCTGATTGTTTCTGCATGTTTTGGTAACAGAGATTATGCATTTGTGTACACACATGAAAAACAGGGGGTACTATGGATAGGATTGGTTGTTGTTAAATGAATTTTGGTGGGAGGGGAGATATGATGGACTTGACTCACCAGATCCTTAAGAGCTTATACAAAATGGAAAGATTAAATCAAAAAAATGCCACAAAAAGTTAAATTGTTTCCTCAACTAGAATATGTGCTTTAATGGAGGCCTAGATTATCACTCTTTCAACCAACCTCTGGGATTCTATCACAAAGGCTCGAGTTAGAGAACCAAATAAAGCACCAAGATCTAAACCAAGTCATTCCTGAGGTACACCTAGAGGCTTACAAAGAATCTCTATCAACAAAATGAAAGAAAAGTGATATTAAACCATTTATCCCACTCCCAGATGAAGGATCTTATGAGAAATGAAATTGAAGATGCCACTAAAATATCACAAGGACTGAGATCTATGTGATTGGACCCTATTTTGGTATAAGATTGCAATAGAAACAAGAAAAACTACTTGTATGCATTCAGAGATGAAATAAATACACTTTACTCAAGATTAACACAAAATAACTCATAGTTTGATCAAATTTATCAGCAATTGAAAGTTTCCAAAATAATCTCAAAGCTTTTCAATGGTTGTACACTTACAACCACCTTGACATGATCAAATTTGATACAAAGAGAGATATACAGGATTCTCTAGATGGATTCTCAAAATGGATGGGCTTTGTCAACATTTTTATGCTGGAGAGAACCAATCCTGATCTTTCCAAAAAATCCCAACCATTTGCATGAAAAATTTGTGCCATTTATAAAATTTACAATAGATCCCCTTCTCCCCAAAAGAAAAAAAACATTTAACGCACCAGTGCTTTCCATGATTCTTTCATGATTCTCAAAATCAGATCTGCAAAAAATCTCTAGGTGCTCGAGGAGGTAGATTTCATCAAATGCCTCCCGCATTTAACTCCTTTCTTTGGTATATCACTCTTACTTCAATTTTCCAACCACCTCCGCCCCTAATATATCAAATCTAGCTTCTTGTGTGCTTGGGAGAATAAAAATAGAAAATACGATTGGGCATGAAACTCAGACCATTTTAAAAGCGAAAGAAACCCTGCCCTATAATTTTTTCCAATCAGAGCCTGGCGGGGCTGTAGGGAAAGTTCAAACCTTATTCCAAAGTAGAAAAAAAGAACAAGTTCAAAAACATACCTGTCTCACCCCATCCAATTGGAATAAGCCACGTAAGCACCAAAAGAACCAATCAGATACAAGTGAGGCCATGGGACCAATTTTTCCTTTTCACCAAAAAGGCAAAAATCGATAAGTTAAAGCATTCAACCGTCATCCCCTGACCAACAAAAATAATCCACGTCCCCTATCGATGTAAGGATACAAATTTGACTAGGAGAAAACACTTGTCAAACCGTAAAATACATAAAAATGAGCATTCGAGCCAGAAAATGAAAATTTCTTCAAGGATATAGAGTTTACAAATGTTTACAAGGCTCAAATATGTTTCTCAAAGATACATCCACTCATTTTCTTCAAGTATTTATGGAAGAAATGACAAGAAAAACAAATCCCGACTATGGAGACCGAAAGATATGATAAAAATTGATTTTTCCAAACTTTTCCAAAGGAGCAAAGAAATAAGGAGAAAACCATGGACCCATAAGTGATATACGACTCATGAAAAAATTAAAAAATGGTAACAAGGATTAACCAGGCACAACACAGGGAAAAGGAAAGTGACAGAGGATGTAAATCAATAGATTTTCAAAGGAAAACTGGGGCAAGACTATTCTAAGCACCAACATAGCATATAAAGCTTATTCTATCCTATTAATTAACCACCTTTGATTAATTATATACACCCAACTCCCATAAAGTGTTAACTAAAGTGTTAACTCACCTAGCTTTAGTTAAGCAAACTAAAGTTACTTTATCCTTTATCCCACATTCATCAATTTTCTAGCCTTTCCTAAACTATAAAGCTATATAAGAAACCCTCCTCCTACCTTTCTTCTAACACCTTACATACATTATTCTAAACTATATGCATTTTTCACTTGATCATTCCTCCATTAGTTAGAGCTAGATTCCTCATCTTGCATTCATCCACTCAAAATTGAGTAATATGGGAAGATCTAAAATGGAATTGTATCCATTCTTGGTGAGATTCCATTCTCAATCCTTGAGATCAAACCAAAACCCACTTTGATTGATAAATGGTCTATTTAGGTTCATATTTTATTTAGTAATCTAAAGAGTAGAAATGACTTAGTATGTTAGTTTGATTTATTTCAAGTTTTTATGCATTTGAAGAAGTTATTTTCCATAAGTTCTTATCTTGATGGTTCTTATTTAATTTTATTGGATTTGGAACTATTAGGTTTTAGTTTTAATTCATCTAGCATAGTTAATTACACATGAGCAGATGAAGAATAAATAGAGACCTTGAATGTTGAGTAAGAGTAGGTTTCATGAAAACTCAATGAGTTGTTGATCAAACAAACGGATTCTAGAAACAAACTTAGTTTAGAACATAAAGATAAATCAAGTCAGACAAAAATAAAGAGAGATATTATTCATGAGGAATGTCAAGCATCCATCCAAGCCAAGAGTGAGGAATGTGAAAGACTAATTTCAGAAGTAAAGACTCTAAAAGAGGAGATCGAATAAGAAAAGGAAAGGGAATAAATTCATGCATCTTTTTTTAAAAAATAGAGGCCAAGAAGGAAAACAAAGAGCATAAGAATACCATTAGGAATCTAGGTGAAAGAATAATCTCAATCAATTTTCATTAAATTTTCTTCTCATGTAACATTTTTGGGGATATAACTAAGGACTGCATGAGTAATCTTGACAAATAACATCCATGGAGATTTTGTAGTACTAAATATGAGAAGCATATAATGCGTTAAAATTGTAAGGAACAAGACACATAGCCAGGTATTGTCTAGAAGATCCAGTAAGTCAGGTTATGGAAGACTCAAGAGGAAATAATTAGGTTGTTTGTTTCAATTTTCATAGGCAAGGGCACTTTTCTAGATATTTTTATGAGACTTCTAGACACAGTAGTAAGAAATATTCAACCACAAGTCAAGGCAATAATGTGTTCAATGTAAAATTAAGTTCAAAGGATGAATCCAATTTATTCATGGTTGAAAGAGGCATTGGAAAGAAAAAGGTAAAATATATCAACAGATTTAAGAACACTAATTCCAATCCTGAAAAGGTAAAGAAGGACAAAGGACCAACATGGGTAGATAATGGAGAAATGAGACAAGACATGATAGCTATAGGAAAAAAAATCAATCCAAACATCAAAAGGTGGTGAAATTCAAGAAAAACAATTACCCCTAGCTTTGGTAGAATAAATCAATGAGACACATCACCCATGTTTATCAGGTTTCAAGTAAGAAAATGAAGAATTAGGAGATGAAAATTTCTGATAAGAGAATGTATCCAAAAGGAGTGAAAACATTTTTAAGGATAAGATAGCATAAGGATGATTCATCATGTCTTTTTGATTATTTCTTGTTATTTTGACAAGACCTAGGAGGCATGGTATACCTTCTCTAAGCTTCTAGGAGGTATATACTCATGAAGGAAGCACTGTGAGTGAATGTTTCAATTCATGATGTTCTCAAGAAGGAAATTTTCAAAAGGTATGTTTTTTAGTTCATTCCAATATCATGGTATATAATTAGTGTGTTCAAGATGTCTAGTTTCTTTATATGTCCATCCAATTTGGTTACAGTTGTAACTAGTTCTAATAGTGTGTTTGAACTGTAATTTAAAGATCAGTGTCTTAGGGTTTGTGTAATATCTTTAGCCTTTATAATATTATATTTTGAGTTGTCAATTTGTCAAAGTGTACATACAAGAATTATGGTAATTTATGAATCTGTGAGTGAATGTGTTTGTGTGTAAAGGAAGAGTCTCAAATTATTGCATATAGCCTTAGTCGTTCATTGAGTCAGGAAAGACGATCTTAGAAAAAAGATTAAAATTTCTCTTGAGCTTGTGTAGATTTTCAACATACATCACAACCTACTTATTTTCCATCTACACAATAACTTGGAAATTCACATATCATAACACATACATCATTTCATCATACTTATCATAGTAAAAAAATCCATCACATCATACCAAATTCATCCATATTTCCATAAATATCAATTACATGGAAATTAAAACCACACCATATCAACAACACATAATTTCCCTACAAAAAATAACTTGGAATTTTTTTACTCAACCATGCCTACATCTAGTACCAAACCATACCTAAGAAAATATAAATTTCATCACAACAACACTTACCCAATTTAGACTCCATCATGCCTACACAACCTAGACTCCACCATGCCTCACTCACCTAGTTTTAACACATAAACCAACAATCTAGAAATGAAACCAAGTACAACATTCATCCAATATCATCATCAACTATATAATGGGAGTGTATGTGTATCAATACATATATCCAAAGATATAACTAATACAAGTATCTAAAAAACTCTCACCTCTTCGGCACGTAGGCCGATATATATATCCAACAATCAAAATGAATATCACATATCATTTGGTCTCACCCCCATATTGGGCCCTCTCCTCCGCTCTCACTTGTATTCTCCTCTCACCATGTCCTCCCCTTAGCCATCATCTCTCTTGTACCCTTATCTGGTCTAGCTACCCATGAACTCATCACCTCCCTCTCGCCATGTCTACGAGACCGATGACTACCTTTAGTTCTAGTGTTACGGGTCCTTTCACTAGTTTCCTGGTGGGCCCTATACTCAACTTATTATGGAACATCAATACCTGTAGTAGTGAGATGATCATAATAATACCAGGCCTCATTCAGGGCATCCCTAAATCTAGCCATGGATACTTTCTAAGGTGGTGCCATCACCATGACTCTAACCTATCTCCCTTCTTGAACCAGCGGACCCCTTTCCTCTTACCTGAACTAAGGGACCCTGACCCCAGAGATGTTGTCTATATTATGTAACTCTTTCTTGGTGCCTGTATTGGTTCCTAGGTGGCTATCTATGCCTATAATGTTGAAAACCTATGCATGTGCTGCTATCAACTGACCCTATAAACTTGTAACATGTGTCTATGGCCCTGCTACATGTGCACCATCCCTTGCATGTGCATGTGTAGGAGCCTGTGCCTTGGCTACCGCTAGCTGACCCCTATAAAATTATCACATGTCTTATCAGGGTGGCATCTTGTGCTTTCTCTATATTCAACTACACCCCTAAAGTAGTAACCTAACCCTCTAATTAATCTCTCTAAACTATAACTATAGCCAACTCAGGATGACTTGACTATGGTGGTAATTCCTGTAGCTTGTCTACCCACTAGCATCTATACCCATTTGTCACACGGGTATCATCTATCTTCCTATCTACCACTGTTCTCTTCCTACCCTACAGGATTAGCTAGATGGGGCGGAGATATTGGTCGCTCAACATAATCTCTTTGGTTCAGAGGGAATGGTGGAGGCACATCCTACTTTAGTCCAAACTAACATTGGAATCCATCCACCAGAATCATCTCATGCTTGTTTTCACACCACCCCATGTATCCATCTAATAAACTGTATGCCTTATAGCTCTTCTACCATGCCTCTGTAAGAAGGAAAACCAACATAAGGTTGCCAAACTATATCCATCGTGTAGAGACAATCCAAGTATCATCTGTATTAATCCACATCGTGTGCTTCCTCCTCCACTTGTGGATGTCCACCTAATTTCAACCATATCTAGTAGCTTTCTCTCATCCCACCTTGATACCACTATTCTATTAGCAATCCTTGTGGGCGCACAATCGCTATGTGCTCATATGCCCTAGCAGTGCATTAGGAATGTACAATATATTTTGTACGGTCACATCCTCTGATCAACCAACATCTCCCTATATAGCTGTACTAGATATGCAAGCACCCCATGCAAAAATAAAATCACTCCTCAACCATATCTTGTAAAACCCCCATCAGTGCTCAGGTAAATCAGCTTCCCTATGATTCAAGAAGTGTGTAACGTCAAATGACCTTCATCATCAATATACCAAATTATTCTCTTGTGGATACACAACATTAATTGCTCCATATAAAAGGATGACACTTTTCTCAGTCAAGTCACCCACTACCTCCCCAAATACTATAACGATCAGATCAATCACCACATCTGATGAAATCTGATATAAAGGCTCTCCCACAATCAGTATACACATAATCCTGTACAAATCCTCCAGTGTGATAGTAATCTCGTAAGTGGATAGATGGAAGGTATTGGTTGCTACATCCCATCTATCAATGAGATCGACCATAAGACTATGATATCGCTTGATACACCTGTATCACCTGATGTTGATCAGTATAATGTTTTACATATGATTCCACTCCTACGTGATGTTGGGTCACATCCACACCAATATTGGTTTTACCATGCCCCGCATCATCAACTGGTGACGTGTCTACATCCATACCACTCAAAAATTTCAAGTACATACCTACTTTACTAATTTTATTACACCTACCTACTCCCATCCCACACCCACATTGGTATACCTACATATTCATTTCCTAATTATTTCACTAACCTATCATCCATTTTATCAATCTTAAACAATTCCCCATGTTCTATTTCATCACCATCCTTCCTTTACTATTTGACCTAAATTTCACCTAAACACACACCTATTATTACCTACATAAACCCCCTACATATCTTCTATCTTTTTTTACCCCATTACCTACTTACCTACCCTACCCTTTCTTCTTCCCACATTACCTAGCTCTTTCTCCTTCTAATTTGTTCCTTGTTTCAGCTTGGTCACTTTTTACAGTGACCAGCACTCATGCATCCTAGAATTTAGCAATACAAGCCTAAGCATGCTAGCACATCACTCAGCCTCGACTGAGTGCTCACCTGAAGCCCAAAAAGGTACCATGACCCTCTTTATGGTTGTTTTTGCAAGAGGTTAGCATGATGAATACTTTAATCATTCAGATCTATAACTAATATATCTTTCATACCATAAAAAACTTTAACAAATAACCATAATGGAATCAAGCATGCAATACTGAATTATAACCATGAGAACACCTTTATTCAGTCCATAATCTCCATTATATTAACTGTAGTAAATACACAAAATCTTTATTACAATAATAGTAGTACATGCTCATGCGCATAACAAATCTAGCAACATAATCTCACTATACCCTAGTTATCACATGTATATCTATGCTCTCTCTCCATATCTACTAGACAATTTACTACATATTTATAAGGGTGAGGAATTTCCCTTCACCACTTATTTAATCCCAAAATAGGTTGAATGCTATTATTAGCCACATGCCATTACAAAAATAGGCTTACATGTGAGAGTGTTAACAATAGATCTCTCTTACTCAACTATTAGTTAACAATTCTATCTTTAGTCTGCATCCATGAAAAGCGATTCATAGGTGATCATCAAAAAATAGCCAATTTGTTTCACACAAGTCTCCAATTGGTTCGATTGCTTCATACGCTTTCTCCAAAAATAGATCCTCATCATGAAAATGGATAAGTCCCAAATATTTCTCCATTCTGCGCGCGATCCTCTCTGATGCTTCCATTCCTTTTAATGCACTATGTTCTCCCATGCCAACCTTCAATATTCTCTTCACTAAGTGCCATATTTTGACTGATCAACATTACCCCACACTAGTTTCATTGTCACCCCCGACAATGGTTGTCTCCAAAAAATGAATCAAATAATATGAATAGAAGAATAGAAAGAATTTGGATAAATGAAAGAATGCCTTCAACTTGCAGTATCTTCTTCTGGAACCTAAATAATCAATTTTGGATATTCCTGTTTTATCTCCACCTCTAAGGTCTTCCATTCATTGAGCGGGACCTAAAATTTCTCTGGAATATCCACTGCAATTGACTCCAATTCATCCCTTGCAATCTCTCCTTTTTCATTCTCTAATACCAAAACAATATTGGACATGCCAGTCATTCTCCCTTCCAACAAGTCCATCTTTTGAGCGATGAGTTTTCCAAGCTCATCCAACATTTTCCTGTGAGGTTCCTGAGTGGATATAAGGGCCTCGTGCTTCTTCTTAATAAGTGCTAACCATTATGCGTGGCCCAATGTCTTCACCTTTCATGGCCTTAACGGACCTCATTGTCTTCTAAAATGGTCTTGGAGCTTATAACATCCTTTGATGCTATACAAATATTTAGCTCTTGATCGACCTTCTTGAGCTCCTACTGTAAGCTCTAAAGAAATCCTTCATATGATGTAGTCTTATGAATCACTGAAGCCTTTTCTCATTCTACTTCCTATGTTGGATCCTTTGGCTCAAGCATGCATAGAGGTTCATCTTCAAGCATTAAGTCCACCAGTGCACTCACATAATGTATTGCCAAAGGAAATGTCTTGGGTACCTTTGGCTCTAAGTGTGACCTAGCCTTCATGACATTATAAACAATCTCCTCTGCCATGCTGATAAACACAACATTCTTCTTCTATGCCAAATATTTTTCTTGTTTTAGGTGCATTATATCCTCATCCTTAGTCTTAATCTCCTCCCTCAGCACCCTAATTGTCACAACTTTATCCATATTATGTTGTGCGACCTCTATCAAGACCTTCACCCAAAGCATTTCTCACTTGTTCATCTGACATAACAGTAGGCTTTACTATTATGTGTCTGGCCTGAGGTGTCTTTTTTAACCTCCTTGAAATGTATGACTCCTCACATAGATCAAATTCTCATTCATCCATGTGCATGTGCATCGACCATGACAATTTCTTCCTTGTGCGCAGTTTTCACCATATCTTCATCCATTAAAATCCCAGCCGTATAACTCCTTTTGTTCCATTGTGCTCTAGAAAGGGGCACAAATAATTTTACCTATGTCCTCGGTGTAGCTCGTGGGTGGAGTAATAAACTCCCCACTTGTTCTTCTTGATCTAGGCTACTTAGGAACTTGGGCTTCCAAATTGGGAGCTTGTGCTACTATGTCATGAGCAGTCTCTGTTGTTATCTCTTCTACCCCTTTTTCTTCCTCTTCTCCATCCTTAATTTCCTCATCCTTTTGTTCCTCTACATTCTATGAAGGTGTAGGATAATTAAGCATGTTTTCCTATGACTCTTCCACTTCCACATTAAAATTTAATTTCCTTCTCATTTTCTCAGTTGTCTCCTTTTGTGGAGAGATTCGAGATGATCTACACATTGTTTGTGGAGTAGCACTTTGGGTCCTTGTCCTCCTGAATACTCTCTTGAATTAGCACTCTCTTGGGACCACATCCATGTCCTCTTCATCTTCCTCTTTTGTCTGAGGTGGAGTATTTGCGTGCTCAACTTTATCCTTATTTGGAGGTTTTTTTCTACCTCTGTGTGTACAAACCACTACTATCCTCATGCTCCTCCTCTTCATCATCGACTTGAATTGTTTATGTGGGCTTGGATGTTGGAACATTTTCCATTGTATGCTTACCTTTTGGTGGCCCCGAGAGCGTGAAATAATTCTCCACATACTTGATGTTCTTCAGCTTGGGTTTGAGTTGTAGGTACACAAGTGTTGCTCATGTGTCCCCAACTTCCAAGCTCATAAGTTTCATGCTTATAATATCTGAAATAAGTCTTTCAATGTATGCATTTCACCCTAGATATACATACTTCTTCCTCAGAGTGTGGTATTCACAATATACCTTGTCAGCATTGAAGGTTAAGTGGTGCACATATGAGAACCAATGGAATTATTCCTAGAAATACCTTACTGTGAAGGAATATAGAAATTTGCACCATGGGATCCAAGCCTCATCCTTCATCGCAAATCACCTGATGCAAAAATGTTGATATACGGTAAACTGAATTACCTTACCCACCACTAAAGGAAAATTTTTGGCTATGCGCCACTCTTCCTTGAATGGCCACATGGAGTCTATCATACCACATCTCCTTCCTATGCTTGAATGGTCCACTCATTGATCCATCACACATGTACTTGTCAAACCTTTACGCAGGTGACTAGTGTTCCATGGGGTACTCCCAAATCTTCTCCTTTGGCCCATCAGGCACCACAATCTCCATGAATACCAAGGACAATAACATAGTGCCAAAAATTATTCTATCACCTTTTAGTGCTTCTTTAATGATTATATTTGTTATGTGATTTGCAATGTTGTAGACCATTCCTTGGGATATCTTCCTAGCAACGTGCAAACACATTGTGTTTACCTATGACCACCTTCCTTGGTCATTCATCTTTGTCACAAGATGTGCATCTAGGTAATTCTTCAACTTGTCAATGTCCATGGCACATGGACCCTTGGTATACCGCAAATCCTTCCTCATCTCCAGGATTGCGGCTTTATTAGTTAAATCATTATCTAGATCCAACCCTGAGGCCCTTAGTCCTTTCACCATTGAAATCAAAGAAAATTTTATACTTACCCTTTGTATGACCGAAGTAGAATAAGTCCTCATGGACTCTACTCATCAGCCATCAATATAATGGTTCATACTTTCCAAAATATGGTATCTCATACAACTAGTAGACTCCATTCTATTTCAGCATAGCTTCTCACCAGTGTCATCATATACTGGCATATCCTCTGTTGTGTGCTTGTTAAGTTTTTGTGCTCAACAATGCATCAAGATTCTTCTTATTATTTGATCTTTGATGGTTGCATTCTTTTATTTTACATTGGCAGAAATGGGAATCCCATTCTTGTCCCACAATCAAGCCCTCTAGATACTGCATTTCTGAAAAATTACACTCAGGAGCAATCTTTTATTCCACTTCAACCTTTGTCTTCACTTTATCTCCTAATATAGGTGCTTTTTTTGGTTCCATTTAAAAGATCTCTCTTTTCTTCCCTTTGTAGTTGAGAAAATAAAAACCCTATCTTAAATCTCCATGCCCTAGTGAAAATCGTGTTCCCTAGCTTGTTTGTAACATCTCTTCTTCTCTCAAACCCTTCTCTTATGGGAACGCAAGATTCTCCTGTGCATAACCCTTCTCCCCAAATTTTGTTTCACAATCTACGCACCTCAACATGATTGCTCAGCTTGTTCACACTTAACCCCTTTCAGATTATCTCAATTATAACGGTAAAAATGATATCACATTCTATCCTTATATAGAATTTCAAAAAGTCATGTGCATTTATTTCTCCTCCACCTACCAAAAATGCTCTAATTAATTGACCATTTTTCAGTAATTCCACATGGTACACCTTTGTGCCCAAGCTATAACCTTCTAGTGCACCCTCCTACTTTTTGGCTGTAGGATTCTCTTCAACGCACTTCCATGTGCCTGAGTACCTCATCATTGTGCCTTCCACTGGTAGTATTCCTTTCCCCTACTTACCTCATGTTATACTTGTTTCTTCATTCATATCTATCTATGGTCCTTGTGTCTAGAAGAAATCAATTTTTTTTTAAATTTTCTAACCTTGAATAACACCCATAGATAGTTCCTTTCATGTGTACTTATTTGCAACAGTCTTGTACCTAGATATGAACAACCTACCCCACACTAAGGGTATGTGCAGTCCTTTATACATAAAAATTCTTCAAATAGTAATTATCTTCTGGCACATAAACGTGCTTATTACAAAAACAAACCAACTAAATTGACAAATCATAGAAACAATGAAGGAAACACATTAAGGGAATGCTAGAATTGAAAACCTAATCTAAATGGAAACACTACCTTATTATAAACACCAAGAAGACTTATTTATAGTAGGGCATCAACCTACTCCCGTTGAAGTAACCAGGTAACGGTATTCTATCAAGGGCCTCTAACTGACAAGTGCCTGATTCAAGTATGTGAGTGATAAAATACGACCCCAACCAATGTACTTTTATTTTTCCTAGATAGCACAAAAAGTAGAATCATAAAGGAGCACCATCTTTCCTATCTCAATCTTTTTATCCCTAATGTGCCTGTCATGCCATGCTTTTTTCCTGGCCTTCTCTTGTTTTTGAATTCAACATGCTATGGATTGTCATTCATCTAATTTGATTAACTGTTAAATGTGTTCTTCTAATGCTCACTCGTTAGCAAGACCTCCAACATGTGCAATACACAAAGAAGGTAACATAAATTCCATAGGAAGAACTTCTTCCATGCTGAACACTAACTAAAATTGTGTGGTTATGTTAAACCTTTTATATGTTGTCTGATATGCCCAAAGTACTGCAGATACTTTATCATCCCAATCCTTTCTTCCAACATCACATATTTTTGTCAATGTCTAGCTCAAAATTTTGTTTAAAACCTCAATAGTCTCGTTTTCCTGAGGATGATAGGGTGTAGTCTTATGGTGTGCAATCATGAATTCATTTCATAGAATCTTGATTGTCTCATTAAGAAACTTTTGTGCCCCTATCACTAGTCAGATTAGGACATCCATACCTTGTAATAATATTCTCTGAAAGAAAATTAGCTATTTTGGCCATGCTGTATAATCCTTTATAGGTATTGCTTCTTCCCACCTTGTTAGATAATCTGTGCACGTTATGATGTGACAAAATCCATTTCTTCATGCAAATGGTGAAATAGGACCCACAACATATATATCCCCATTTCTCGAATGGTTTTGCACTAGTAATGGGTCTTAGAGGCATCTCATCTCATTGAACTGGTTTCCCAAGGAGTTAACAATGATCATAAGCCTTATAAAATTCCTTACAATCTTTATACATGGTCTCCCACCATAATCCAGCAAGTAGAATCTTAAGCGCATTAGCATCACCAACATAGTGGCCACCTATAATACCACCATGAGCTTATTTCATAATATAGGTTCACTCATGTTCCAATACCCAATGGCGTAATACTTCATCTTGGCCTAATTTGTACAGGTCACCACTGATTAACATATAGGGGATTGTGTGTATAGAAATTTATTTCTTCTCTAAGAATTTCATTCCTTTTAGTGTCATCCCTGTTCTTAGAAAGAAAACAATGTCTTCTAGTTCTAATGATGATCATTGTAACTTGTATAACTATGCATTTGGCATGGTATATTCAGTTACCTTTACTTATTCTCCTGGCTATATTCTGGATAGATGGTTTGGTCTAGAATTACTTTTCCATGGTTTCACCACAACTGTGAAATAAAATTCTTGAAATAAGAGAACCCATTGACATATGCACCCTTGTAGAATAGTTTTTTTTTACAAAATACTTTAATGCCATGTGCTCTGTATAAAATAAAAATGATGTATTTATGTACCTCGTAGATCATTAAAAAATCTTCGCTCTCTATAGTGGTGTAATTCTGTTCTGTAGGAGTTAGCTTTCTACTAGAAAAATAGATGGGATGATCAATAGTACCTTCTCCAGGTTGAGATAAAACCGCACCAATGGTTGTGCCAGAGGTGTCAAAATGTAGATGAAATGGTTGGTCCTACAAACGAAAACACAAAATAGGCACAGTAGTAAGTTTTTCCTTTAACATCTCGAATGTGCACTACTACAGTTCTCCCCAATAGAACGTACCTTTCCCTTTTAATAAATCTTCTAATGGTGTGGAAATTTTGGGATATCCTTTGATAAAATTCATGTAATATTCTATATGACCCAAAAATCCATGCACCACACTCTGACTGGTATGATCCCTTAGGCCTATAATGACTGCAACCTTGACTAGATCAATCGACAAACCCTCCTTACAGACTATGTGTCCCAGTAATATCCCAAATGGTGTAGAAAAATATGCACTTCTTGATGTTTGAGGAGATACTCAACTATCTACATCTTTCAAAAGTTAAGTGCAAATTGTCACAATGATCTTTAACTAATTCATACACTCTCCAATCATCTAAACATACTTGTAATAAGTTGTGAATAAATTCCTTGAAATCTTACAAAACTATGCACGAGAATACAGAAGGTGCATTTTTCAGACCAAAAGGCATTACAGTATAGGTGAAGCTACTCCATTCCATAGTAAATGTATTCTTTTCCTGATCCTCCTAGGCAATCCAAACCTGATGATACCCAGAGAACCCATCCATAAATGAATAGTTTTTTTTCCCTACAACGCCTTCTAGTATTTCATTGGTGAATGGTGTAGGAAAGGGATTAGCCACACATGCAACATTCAACTCCTTGTAGTCCACATAGATCCTAATCTGTCCATCCTTCTTAATGTTGATCACCTTTGGGCTAACCCATTCTGACTCATCAAGGGGCTTGATAATTCCAGACTTAAACATTTTGTTAATATCTTCTTTGACCTTTTTGCATAAGTTGGTGTTCATCCTATAGGGTCTCTTTCTAACTAGGTGCGTACCCTTTTTTATATTTTATCTTCATCTCCCCTAACTATTTATGCATGTATTTAAGTTTATGGTAACCCATAGTGAATAAGTCCTGGTAATCCCTTAGTAACTTTATGATTTTTTCCACTTTAGAGTTTGACCAATAGTCTCCAATTACAGCTTCCTTAGGCTCAGCCTTTGATCCAATATTCACCTTCTTTATCTTCATAGGTTCATGATAGTTGCGTGTGGTCATCTCTACACTGTCAAACACCTCCCGCCTACCCATTGAATGATTTACATCTAGATTTTCTACTTCTTCATCATACACTAAGTAGACCATTTTTCCTTTTTCTTTCTCAAGGCAACTGCATTGAAGTAATTTTGCATCTGCCTCTATTTCTTCAACAAGATGTGATTTTGTGTCTCCTTCATCCAGTAGCTCCTAAAGGAGTTATTTAGGCTTGGTCCTATCTCCCATAGTTGAGTGCTTTATGATTTTCAAGGCTTCTTCCACCAAAGGCTTTGTAGATAATAAGTCAAATATCTAGGTCATTCTTACAGTTAAATCCTTCCAATTTCCGGTCTCTCTATGGAGTTCTGCATATACATACCAAGCACACGTGCATCCTTGTAAAGTGAAATAAAACTTTTACACCCATAGCGAACATGGTAAAGCTTCCTGCCCTTATTTCTAGAGTCTCTCACACTTCTAAACGTGGTGTTGAACAAGTTTATTACCATAATAAGTATAGATTTGAGTAGGTGCATTTCTCATGAAGAACCTAGTAGCAAGAAAAATCCTAATTTCATTCCATTTGACAAGATTATCCTTGTGGGCCATCCACCAGCATACTGTTGTCCCATGTAGTGTATATGCTAACATATTTCTTCTTTCCAACAGGGTCTATCCATTGTTCTTCTGTGGAGTGTAGGAGTACCATAGGATCTCCTTCTTCTGGTGTAATAAGGTACTGAGTTATTACCTATTCTCCTGACATAACATGGTTTTCTTCCTCTAGGAAATATGTTCTTTACTTCACGTCCCTACCAACTCATAAGTGCTATGAGCCCAATTATCACAAGAAACATTTGTAGTATCACTAATGGACTTTGCATCCTCCCGCTAAATTATTCCTTCTTTAGTTGGTTCCAGTATCTCTAGATCTTGGATGGCATGTACATAAATCCTATTCAGATCTTCTTCACTCAAGGGCTCAACATAGGGCATAGATTTTCCATCTGTTAAAGGGATACTAAATCTCTCCTCCTTGTTTTCAAAACTGATATAGCCCTTGTATAACCGTAGATCAACGTTATTTGCATAACACCAAGAATTCCCCAATAGATTTTGGAAGCTATCTAACTCTGCCAATGCTAAAACCTCAAAGTATTTAGTGAACTTGGATCCTTGTCTAGTAATGGATGCATCTTTAAAAACTCCGATAGGAGTGTATTTAGTTTGATTAGCCATGAACAATATATTAGAGGATGGCCACAATGGGGGTCTTCCCATTTATACCCATGCATCTAAGGTAAGAACATTGACTTCCATGCCTATATCACTTAGTATATTACTCTATAGAAAACTATCCACAACAAAATTCAGATTAAATTCTTTTTCATAATCTAGACTATGAGGGGGAAGATTCGCATGCAAGATCTACCGTTTAGTCTCAATACTTGTGCGCAGAGTGTTTACCTTTAACCAATCCCCTAACAATGGAATCATATTTTCTTGGCGCAACATTTTACACACTTCCCTTAAGTCATCTATATCATTTTGGACAATCTTTGATACTTTATTTTTCTCCATCTTCCGTGATTGTGATTTTAAGTACTATATCTCACCTTGAAGATTACTAAGAACTTCCATGGTTTACTGATATACCTCCTTTTTACGGGTAGCATCTGGGTACTGTGCATGTAGAACCTCCTTTTTAGTGATGGTGGGATTTTGTTGCAATGCTTCTCTAACGCGTGCTGCCTCAATACAGGTCATGATATTCACTTGCGGCTCCTCAGACTCTGCCTCCAACTTAGGCATCCACCAATTTTCAATAGTGTGTTGTATCTTAACCATCCCTATTCTTTTGTTTTCTTGTTTATGTTACTTAATAAGATGCTCATATAATTCCAAGAACTCCTCATAGTTATGGTTCTTTCCACAAAAACAAAATTTAATATACTGAGGACATTCACACCTATAGTGGTCAAGAGATCCACATATATAACATGTTCGACAAGTAAAATCACTTCTTTAACTACCACGACCTTGTCCTCCAAATCCACCATGGTATCCTCAACCTCTGCCATGACTGCCTTCAAAACGACCTTCATTCCGATCATAGTGCGCCTAATTGAGATCTTGGTCTTGATGTTCATTCTTACCCTTAGAGTTATCTAAAACTCCTGTTTGTCGTACACCAATATCTATAGCATCATGGATTTGACCAATTAGCCAACAGTCTTCTGTGTCATGAGTCGTGGACCTACAGATTTTACAATAGCTTGAAATGTTCTTCCTTATCGCATGTTCTAATAATGGGCAATGGCTAGCATCATGGTTTAAATGGCATATCTCACAATCCAAAAACAACGAGAATATTGATCTGTGAGGAAAAATATCCTTTGTTGTGACCTTCTACTTCACAATATTTACACTAAATCCCTGTGCATGTCTCATGTGTTGAATTTTCTGGTAATTTCTCCAGTTGTTTTTCCATAGTTGTGATCTGTGCTTCTAAAAGTAGGCTCACCCCAGTATCTATACTTCCAACTTCCTAAGCACGTAAGGCTACTTCAAGTGCTTCTCATGCATCAGTGTATGTATTATGTGATAATGTCCTTCTAAAAGGGGTAATTAGGCCCCCAATGAACCACTGTGCATGTTGGCTTACATGTATATCATAAGAAAACTTAGATAACCAGTGTTTTAAAATGGGAATCATACTCTTTAACACTCTCAGTAGTGCATTACTTAATATCCTTGAGTGCACTTATACTCTTCTACTCAAACTCAAAGATGTGGAACTCTATAAGGAATGCATCTTTTAAAGCTGTATAATCTATGCAAGTCTAATCAGGGTCAAACTTTATGTACCAGTTATGTGTGCACCCTTGTAAAGTATTAGCAAATTAGCTTGATCTACGCTCAAAAGCTATGATTCCTTTTTCGTGATACAATATTTCACACATGCACATGTTCAACAACATCTTCTATGCCCCTATAGTCTAGAATATGAAGAGACATATCCAAGTAAATATTCTGGGGTTGGTGCAGACCTTGCCCACCTGATCCAGAACCTCCTGTGTTTCCCTTACCTCCAGAACAACCAGATCCACCTGAACTAGAGCTACCTATGCCTTCTAATCCTGAACCTTTAGCTGGTGTCATACCAGAATATGTACTTCCTTGTGTCCCAACAGTAGAACTGAACTATACCCCGATATTCTATGAAGCATTACCACTTCTAGAAGTTAGTGTAAAAATCAGCGTACCTGAGTTATGTGCAGATGATACACCCAAAAAGGTACTCCCATATAACAATGAAGTCATTTTCACTGCCAAAACTATGCCTTTCATAAGACTCACTCCTATTCTTCCACTGATTAAATTAACTTGTTGACTATTATTTGTACTAGATGCTGGAAAACCAAGCGCAAGGGAAAGGTTACCAGGTGGATTCAAATGCACACCCGCAGCATAGATTGTCTCTACTGGTGCAATTCTACGTGAAGCTAAGAGGGTTCCCTATCATGTTTTCCCAAATGGGGGAGTTCTTGAGGCTCGGGTTCCATGTATTCTTTGTAAAATTCAAATACTTCTTGGAATATCTTTCTCCACAATGCCATTTGGTCTGTAACCTACTACTGCATCTCTATCCCCCTCTCGCGCACTTCACTATACTTAATATGCCTTTCCTCTCTCTTCCTTTCTACTGCTAGGTCTACCATCTTCTACCAAACCTGGTCCTTCCCCCATGTGTGGTGGGTTTTATTTAGCCATTGGTTTACTCTCCAAGTTTAAAGTTACAATCAGGATCTTGATTTCCAGTGGAATGCCTTGCTAGCAAGTTAAGTCATGTATCAGTCTAGGATGATGTTCTAGGATTATAAAGTCCACTTAGTAACTATTCAAATGGATGACTTAATTGTGATCAATCAAGGAGTCGTCAGTTGATTCATGAGACTAGTCATGTATCTAGAGATATCCTAGACTTAACTTACAATCATGCTTTTTAACTTATGATTGTCACTAGTGTATTCTTATAATACAAATTTCCTTACAACTTTCATAATGTAACTAATACGCTAAGTGGTAGTTACATTATGTTCTAGGATTATTCTGTACTAGTCTAATGGTAGTTATCTACATGATTCTATGTGGATGTTACACTTTCTTCCTCCTATATATTACACCAATTGTATTTATAACTAACACAGAGAAATGTAATTTTTTTTTGAATACAAGCTATTACATTACTATCGTTTTATTTTCCCTATCTTTCTAAGTAATTTTCTCATCATTTGTCTTTTCTCATTAAATTGTGCATTCATTTAATCCAAAAATCCTGAAAACTACTCTAATATGGTATCAGAGTAGGGTTCTAGTATATGGATTTCGTTTTATTTTCTATTATCTCTTTAGAAAACATGATTTTTCATGTATTGGTTTATGTTTTGGATTGTTCGGGTTCCATTCTAGGTCTAGATTTTTTATTGGCTCAGTTAGATCTCTAGTTTTGGTGTAGATATTGTTTGGTTACAAGGTTTCTTTGGAAACATGTTCCATTCTCCATTGAAACCATAACTTACCTCTATTTTTTTGTTTTGTAACGTGAATTATGACATTGAAGACCAAAAAACCCTAACCAACCCTTGGAAATTCCATTGGAGATTTTGGGACCTCCTTCGACCTAGTTTTTACTTTAAATTTCATCCACAAGATTAAATTTAGGACTCCAAAATGGGCATTAAAGCTATTTCAAGTCTTCTCAACCTCCATTTGAACCAGTCTCACCTTATATGGTGTCTACAAGCCTAAAATGTCTAACTTAGAATCATGGGACATGTGCCTTCATTAAAGTTGGTAATTGGTGTGTGTTGATGGATTTAGCTTCCAATATGAATCCTTTCCATTACATCCTATCATTGGATGGTAGTCTATCGTGAGACAAGGTTATTCATTGTTCCTTCCTCTCAAGTAAATTGTTATAATCTTTCATGGTGGAACCTCACATACAGAATTACATGTGCCATGATTAGTCAAGCTATAAGAATATTCCCTATTTTCATTGCTTCTGTATTATTGCATATGAATTTCTTATTTTCATATGGATCTCTATCTTAAAAAGGGGTCATCTAGACTCTTTTAAGTTTGGTTGTACATATCAGTTTCTAGTGGAAGCCAGTGAAAAAATCAACCCGCAAGGTGGAAATGCATTGAAAGTTATCACGTTGTACTACCCCACATATTCTTAAGAGAGGAAGAATATAAAAAAATCTAAGGGTGATTGTCCAGTTTTTTATGTTGTAGGAAACCTACACCAACAAACCCTTTGTTGTTGACATGATAAAATACTCAAATTGCATCTTCTCAGTTGCGTACCTATGTGTAGATTTTGAAATTTCCATCCTATTGGTCCACGTTCCCATAGCTTTTGCCTACAATGTACAATAATGATGTTTACTACTAGAATCAATGAACACATGGGATATAAGTTGAAAAATGGAGCATTTCTAATCAAATGTTCACAAATCTATGGGAGTACCATTGAACTAATTGAGGTAAAAGAATTGTCGAGGAAAGAAACAAAAAAGAGAAGTCATCAGCCCAAGAAGTTGCTAAAATGGTTACATGTCATTGATTGCACTATATTAGATCAGCTCCTTGTCATTGGTATTATCGATAGGAGTAGAGCATGCACTGAAATCTCTTCCAAACAAAGTCAGACACAATAAGAAATTTAACATGTTGTAAATAGGGTAATCTTGGGTTCTTGTGGATTCCTTAAGTGCTACATTTTGATACATAATAGAATTCTCGAGTTGCAAAATGTATTTTCCCAAATGTAAATACAATTTGGAGAAATCATATAATCAAAATGAGAAAAGTTGCAAAAATGTGTTTTAGTATAAGATGAGATTGCTTCCATCATCATGTAATTGACAACATGTTGTGTGAAGAGACAAGGATGCAATAACAACTGAAAGAGGAAAGAAATGAGATAATAGATCTATGGGTCACATGGGTGATGGTGAATAAATGATGAAATAACCAATAAGGAGGATTGAACCAACATGAGACACTGGAATAATGGGATCAGATGAAATTTTATTACACAGATAGGATCAATATCGAGATTAGTTCAAATTTGAAGTCTGAGAAAGAAAAGTGGAAGAGAAAACAAAAATAGAGAGAAGCGGGAAAGGTTCGGGTGCATGGCTATTCCTTTAAGGAAGAGGAGAGGACACCAATTTTTGGTTAGTGGATAGGAAGAAATGTGGGAATACTATGTTGTGGAAGCACGAATATGGTCACTGAGTTGTCCAAAGGTACATCGTAGAGAGGTCGAGATTGATCACTAAGCCAAGAGAGTGATGTGAGATGACCTTGATTTATCCCATGACGCACCAACATTTGTATATCCCTTAGAGTAAAAATATTTTATATGTTGTGTGGCCATTAGAGGTAATATATGGAACATAAATAGTTCCAAATATTTTGTGTTAAAAACTATAAGTATGCTCATGGAGTACACAATAGAGTCTACTAACTATTAAGTAGTATTAGAGTCAGATATTTTTTTATAGATGAAGCTGGAAGATTTCCAAATGTAAGGCAGCTGACATAGAATACTAGGTTCTCCAAAAGTGGGTAGAGAAAAATAATGAAGGATTATGTTGATTGGTGAGATGATGCCAAGCAAGGGAGATATGTAAGACTTGGTAGTCATACAACAATCTCAAGGAAATGATGGAGGATTATTCATAGACTCTAAGAGGTATGGACCCACCTAGAGCATGTAAAAGAAAAATTCCCAAAAAATAATGTTCCATGTGACCAAGGGTGGTGAGGAGGTGATGAAAGTTAAGGACTCAACAAAGAGTTGAGGGTGGGATAGAAATAATGTGCAAAGGAGTTCTAGGAGAGCACTGAAAGAAGGCGTGCATGAAGGACCAACAAAAGGTTATGCAAATGAGTGTAATAGAGGATAAGAACCTAATGTTGGACAACCACTAAGGGAAGAGGGTTCAGTTGTGGGAGTACTATTGGGACCCCAAAATAGTGGATAATCTACACAAAGGTGCATAGGCGCATAAGGCCTAGTTGAAGAAGGGATTATTACAAGGAGAAGGCATGCAAAATAGGGTTTAAGAAAATACAGTTAGATGAATTTCTTTGTATTAGTCACGTATATCTTTTTTGCTCCTTGAAAATACAGTCTAAGGTATTGCTCGGCACTTAGGAGGTTTGTGATTATGTATAGCATAATGATTCAAGGTGGGTTATTTTAAAGCCATATTTTTGAAGTATGATTAAATAATTTCAATTATTCTTATCTTCCTATGGTTGGGAATAGTAGGGCATGGCCACCAAAAAAATATGTATTTTTTAGAAAATATATTTAAAAATGACAAAATTGCACATACATAAAGCCAATAATAATTGAGAAATATGACTTTAAAAGAATCGATATTTAATCACAATTCTTTAGATAAACATCATAAATAGAAAATGTAACACAAGTCGATACTGGTAGGTAGAGGAAACCTATTACGTATTTCTCAATATATGTACATATATAAATGTGTATGAGGGTACATGTAGACATGAACATGTATTTATAAATACTGTCATTTTTTTTCACAAGGACTTTTCTATTATACCCTTTACTTAGTGGAATCTTGGAGGCATATCTAAAAAATGTAGTAAGGTGTAGACGTGGAAAGTGGTGTTGCACCAATAGTTTACTACCACTATCCACACATCCATTAAGAAGACAATGCCTATTTATGATTTCGTTGATTTCTAAATTTTGTGTAACTCAATATACTGGATACTGCAATAACATTCCTGACAATCTTATTGGCTGAGACAGATAGTGCATGGGATATGGCTAAATGACTTGCAATGATGTGAAAACGTGGGTATTGTGTCTACAAGAGAGTGTAAAACACATGCAAAGTTTATATCTCTATCGATTGATGACAGTAACAACAGTTGAAAAACCTCATGTGTTATGATGATCCATGTTTATACTTTTGATTAAATCTATATGAATTTAAATCACATGTGTTGGCTATACAGAATATTATGGTTGAAAATTGCAGTGATGAAATCCCATATAAGAATTGTTTTTTCATAATTTGAAAGATATTGTTGGCATGAATGAATATGAAATGTTCTATGAAGTTGGTATGTGTTGGTGTAAATGGTGCATCATCTATGTAGGGTTGTTATTCAGACATGGGATAATAGTTTTCGATTGCCTCACTCACCAATTTGTTTTTTGCTACCTTATATACTTGTATGACTCATTGTATGAGATCAACAATTGAGTATGCATTACTTTGAAGCTCATATGTCTGCAAGAGTATAATTTACCTTCATCAAAGAACAACATATCCTCTATGTCAAGAAGTCTAAATAAAATAGCTTGAGTTTCAAAAAATTTTTTATTGGAATTCATAGATGGTAAAAATATTCTAGGACAATGTTGGATATAAGGTGGAAAGTTCTTTGAGACAATCATCCTCTATGTCTAGCAAGGTATGTTTTAGGGACTTAAATCCATTGTTGGCTAGTTTCATAAATCTTAAATATCAAATAAAAAAAGTTAGAAAAGCTAAGGGTTTATCTGTTAATGACCATTTAATGTTTGATGCATAGCAAATATTGCTATACATGTGAGTTCGCATTCTACCAATAGTTGAGAGAGAAAAGAGATTAATATATCTTATTATTCTATTAAACACAGAAGCACGACACATATTTATAGGCATATGGAATAAACAATATACCCCTAAAAAGATGGAGAAGATATACAAACTCTTGAAGGAGAGAATAATGGAATAGATAAAAACTAGTCTAATAATAAAATTAAGTACGTATACTATGCTAACATTCCCCCCTTATTACATTATTCTTGCAAATGTGACCCCTGAAAATTTCAAACTTCACTTTTCCAAGAGATTTTTATGAGAATGTCGGCAACCTTGTGCTTCTGTAGGATAATACTTGGAGCTGAATGTGATGGTCCAAGACATGCTCTCGAATGAAATGACAATCAATCTCAATATGCTTTGTTTGTTCATGAAAGACTGGATTCTGGACATGAGCTTCAACACACTCTGATTGTCGCAATAGAGAATAGGTGAATGTTTTTTAGGAATTCTATATCATCTAAAATACAACGTAACCATATCACTTCACACACAGCTCCTCCTGCGGCGTGATATTCTGCCTCTGTGGATGAGATAGAAACAACATTATGATTCTTTCTTATCCACAAGATGGGTCCAGATCCGAGATGAAATATGTATCATGTAGTTGACTTCCTGTCATCAATAGATCTAACATGGTTTGAGTCAACGTATCCCTGTAAGAAGAATTGATCATTCTTCTTATATTCCAGACCATAATCAAATGTTCCTCAGACATATCTCAATACATGATTTTTTGTTATCCAGTGACATTTCTTTGGCTCCTGCATGAACCTGGAAAGATAGCTGACAAAAGCATAGATCTGGTCTGGTATATGTCAAGTAGATGAGCCCTCCAATAAGTTACCTATAGAGTGTAGCATCTACTTGAGGTGAGTCTTAGAATCTTGAAAGTTGTAAGCCTTTTTCCATGGGAGTGGATATAGGTTTACAATTAGACATTCTATACTTTTCCAAGTAGTGTCTTGGCATATTTTATCTGGGAGACAAAAATGTGATGCTCCTTTTTCCATATTTCCAAGCCAAGACAGTAATGTAGTAGCCCCAAATCTGTCATGTCGAAGGTTCTTTTGAGATCATTCTTCACAATATCAACCTAATCTTCTGAACTACCAGTGATCACAAGATCATCTACATACACAACAAGAATGACAATTTCTTTTCCTACCTTCTTTATATAAAAATTTGAATCTGAGGGGCTACGAGTGAACCCATGCTGCAAAAGGTGATCATCGATCTTGATATACCATGCTCTTGGATAGCTTGTTTCAGTCCATACAGTGATTTGATGAGATGACATACCTTCTTAGGATGCTCTTCATCAAAAAATCCTTCAGGTTGGGTCATGTACACTTCTTCTTTCAGATCACCATTTAGGAAAGCACTCTTGACATCCATTTGCTGAAGTCTCCATCCTTTCTGTGCTGCTAGTGCGCAAACAACTCTGATGGTCTTGATCTTCGCAGTGGGTGCAAAGGTTTCTTCATAGTCGATGCCCTCTTTCTAAGCATATCCTTTTGCTACAAGACATGCTTTATATTTTTCGATGGATCCATCTTCCTTATATTTAGTTTTGAAAACCCATTTGCAGCCTATGGGTTTCTTACCTATAGGTGGATCGACAAGTTCCCATGTCTGATTTTTCTTGAGTGAGTCAATTTCTATATCCATGGCTTCCTTCCACTGAGGTTGACTGAGTGCTTCATGAACATTATCAAGCTCAGAGCTATCAATCAGTGAACTCATGAGTGAAAATTTTACCTCATTTCTTGTTTGACTCCTTGTTTTTACTCTTGATGATGTATCTGGGAGTTGTTGACAAATGTGATTCCTTGATAGTGCTTTGTACCCACTTCAGATGAGAACTTGGCTGATTTTGAGAAGAACTATGTTGTTTCCATGTGGATTGATGTGGAGTCACATTCTCCAGTTCTCCAAGGTCAACAAATAGCTCTCCTGGTAGCATTTCTTTTCTCTGAGTAGTCTCGTTTGGCTCATCATCTGATTCAGAGACTAGTTGGTGAGAGGTGGTTGGAAGTGGATCTTCTATTGATACTATTGAGTCAAAGAATGACTCGTCACAAACCACATCATGAACTCTCATATATTTTCTTTGTCTCAGGATCCATGAGATGATATGCCTTCGAGGTAGTGTTGTAGCCAAGTAGGATGCACGGGAGTGTCTTTGGCTCAAAAGTACCTTCTTTCTCTTCTGAGTTGGGACATGTATGTATGTTGTGCAACCAAATACTCATAAATGAGAAATTGATGGATTTCTACCAATCCATACCTCTTCTGGCATTTTATTTTGTAGAATACTTTTCAGTTCCCTATTGAGAAGATATACAACTGTTTGTACTACTTCAGCCCAATATGTTCTTCTAGCTTTGTTCAGTTGTTAGCATGCAGCGAGCCATCTCCATCACTGTGCGATTGCGACACTCAACAATGCCATTTTGCTGGGGCATGTAGGGAGTAGTCAGGTGTTTCTTAATGCCTTGTTGGTTCAGGAATGCCAAGAACTTATTTGATGTGAATTCCCCTCCTCGATCTGAGTGAAGTAGAAGAATAGGTTGACCAGTCTCTTTCACAACATAATGATAGAAGTTCTGGAAATGTTGAAGAGCCTCACTTTTATTCTTCAAGAAAAACACCCACATCTTGTGGGAGTGGTCATCCATGAATAGTTGAAAGTACTTGTATCCTGAAAAATGAAGCAGGCAATGGGCCGCTTCAGATCGGTATGAACTACCTCCAGACACTTCTTGGCATGGAAAGTGCTTGTCTGAAATGAATCCCTTGTTTTTTTCCTGCAAGACAACCAGGGAAAATAGGTAAGGAACTGGAAAATTTTGTAGTCTATGGACCATTGCTTTTTAACTCATCTAATGTAATGAACTAACTAACAAGTGTCCATATCTAAAATGCCAGAGTGCATTCTAAGATTCTATTGTTGATGCAGATAAAGCATATTGCAGAAGATGAAACAATATCTAAAGCAAATAACTTATCTTTTAGAAATGATCTAGCAATAATCTACCTTGTCTGAGATCAAACATGATTTGATGCCATTTTGAACAATAAATTCTACCTTTAAGGTGATGATTCAATAGCTAAGTAACTGACAAGAGGTTGCTAGTCAAGCCAAGAACATATAGTACCTTTGTAAGTGTACATTTTTGTGGTCCCAGAGGAATGGTGACATTTATTATTCCTTCTGAGTAATGTACTCTTTGTCATCCACTATCCGAACTCGATCTCCATTTGGTTGTTCATGTAGTGAATCAAAAAGCTTCTTGTCACCTGACATATGCTTGCTTGCACCAAAGTCTATCAACCAAACTTTCTTCATGGGTTGAGAAGTTTGAGAGACGAGTACAAGGTTCTTACCACAATGGGCTCCTTTTGATGTCTCCTCATCAGATTCATCATCTTCTTGGGCTGCGAGATGTCCCTTCTACTTTCTCCAGTGGGGACATCATTTGGATTTTTGAAAATCTTCACGCCTTGATGTGCTTGTTTGACTTGAAGACCCTTTTTCAAGCTATTGTACTAGTAGTGATCAGTGTCATGAGTGTTGGTTATGCAAATGTGACACCACCTCTTTGAATTTTGATCTTTTTGTTGTTTTTTTGGTTGCACTTGATTTGTCTTCTCTAGGGCACCCTTCCGATTCTTCTGGCCATGATATGGCTTTGATAATGGGGCTTTATCCTGAGACTCCTCTTGGGATGAATTGATGGCCTCTTCCTGCTACAGTAAATTCATGAGTTCTTCGAATGACACTATTTGTTTAGAGACATTCAGTGTCATAACTAACACTCAAAATTGAGAAGGGAGTGCTCTCAAGGTGATCGACATGAGAAATTTGTCATCCACATTTCACTGAGTGCTAATAACTCCTATCACAGCTCAACCACGTAACATAAGAACTCCTCAACTTTCTCATCTGAACCCATAGAGAGGGTGTGCAGCTTTGACTGAAGATGGAGGATCTTAGTCTTATTTTTGGCTTGATAAATTGTTGTCCAGCTTGTCCCAGGCCTCCTTTGGTTTCTCTACATTCTGAACATTGGTTTGCACATCATCACTGATACTGAGCATTATCAGCATCAAGGCTTTTGCACTAGCCATCTCATACTTTACTAATTCATCAGGAGCAGTGGGAATGGGTACCAATCCGGTCACGATGCCCCATAATCCTTCAAAATGAAGGATTGTCCACATCTTGGTTTTCCAGGATGCAAAATTAGGCCCTTTGAGCAACTGAGCATCGGAGAGGAGAAACTTTGGAGTAGACATCTCTTTTTTTAATAAAATAATAATAATGAATAAATAAAACTTTTATTTATTTATTTGTTTCAACAGATATTACAATTTTTTTTAAAAATCTCACTGATGTGAAGTACGAGCTTGAAGAAGCTCTCGATACTTGCGTGCTGAGAGATGAAAACACTTAGTGGGGAATTCTTCTTCATCTTCATAGTCGGCGTTTTACCCAAATTCTAATTCTTCCCGAATTCACTTTACTTGGCAACTGACGTCAAAAAGGAAATATTTAAGAAGTCCTTGTCAAACTAGCTCGTCAAAGAAAAGATTTCCTGTGTTCTGAAAGCTCGTTCAACAAAGAAGAGTAGAACCTAGAGCTCTCAAGAGCTTCTTCACGGTGTTCTCTACTAGCGAGTTGAATGTTCCAGCTTTTGACATTGGTGACCATGTTATTGACGCTATCAATCGAGTTGTCTACACTCAGACATTTGGTGAAGTGTTGAAGGATCAACTTCCTGTCCTTGCTGTCTTAGTAGAGAATTCATCTTAACCAAACAACTGATGGACCCTTTTTTTACCAATTATTAAGCATCAGCTTGTCAGTCAAGGTATCCATTTTAATGTTGGGTGCCAGTATTCCATGAAGCTTGTATTAAATCACACAGAGCACTGCACGTAGAATGTCTTTTACGCAGAAGCACTCCACCCAGAAGACTTGATCTTCTCTCTCCACACACAGCCCTTCACGCAGGTCAAAACAATGCAGGTTGCTTTCTTTTCCTCCAGCACAGCAACATATCCACGCAAGAATGACAGCTAAAGACAAAATAAAATGTTTTTTTTCTTGCAAAAATTCTTGTATATGCTGGATTTTCACACCATATGTCCCTAAGCCACATTGAAATTGCAGGTCACTCTAACTCAATCCAACACACAGGCTGCAAAAAATAAATTGGCTACAAGATTCCAGCCTCTCCATGCATCATTCAGGCAGATGGGTATAAATTGGCTACAACACATTAGAAGACAAAAAAGGTTTTAATCTCCCACGCAACCTTTTTGCAAGGTGTCTTCCAACACACAACCCCACGTAAATGTATGAAGGAATCCACGCAACAACTAAAAAATTCACTCCTCTCCACACAGGATTATTTTCATCCACACAAGCACGCAACACCAAACTCAATTGTATTTGCTCCTTCACGCAGCAAAAATGCAACACCAAATACCATTTTTCATGTAGGTAGCAAAAAATATATTCAGGCAAAAAAAAGATTTTTGAACAGCAGTTGAAGACAAAAATGCAGGAGGTCTCCACGCATCTTTCCACACTTCAGGAGAAGAATTTTCCTTCATGCAACAGTCCTCTTCAGACTCTGAATTCTTCTCTCCATGAAATGATTACCAACCTTCACGTAGAACTCAAATGTGCAGGAAGAATTCCAACATAGCAGCAGTAGCGGTCTCCTTTCCACACAGAAAAAACAAAATCTCAATCTTCAAATGTCCAAGTTGATCAAACAATCTTCTCCTTCAAACGGATACACACAGGTCAGAGATCATACATGTTGTGATACCAAAATGTGAGGTAAAAATAGAGGAGAGAGAAAAGAGATTAAGTATCTCTTATTATTCTATTAAACACAGAAGCATGACACATATTTATAGGTATATGGAATAAACAATATACCCCTAAAAAGATGGAGAAGTTACAAACAAGAAGGAGAGAATAATGGAATAGATAGAAACTAGTCTAATAATAAAATTAGGTATGTATACTATGCTAACACCATTGCCTCACTCACCAGGTTTGTTTTTAACTACCTATTTATGATGACTATCTAGAGATTAGCAATTGAGTATGCATTATTTTAAGCTCATATTTCTCAAGTATTTTTTCATAAAATATTATATGTTTGTCAAAAAAAAATTAGCTTCATTCAATATGTTTTAGGGCTTTCATTCTTTTAAATTTATTTTAGGACAATTTTAGAATCAAGATTAAATGTTTTTGGTGAAAATAACAATTTTTGTTTCTAGTGAGGTATGTTTTAAACTTAAATCATGAGAAAAAATTAAACAAATCTTAAACTTTCAAATAAAAAATAATTAAAAATTCGTGTTTTTCTGTTAAAGACCCTAAAATGTTCGATACATTGCAAAATAACTATGGCATGCTTTCCCTCCAAGTCCCTCAAATGTTCAAGACATTAATTGTAGATAACCACTATAAATAGGCACGCAAGAAACAATTCCAAACAATGAGAAACATTATTCATATCAAATTTCTCTGTTTCAATTGATTTTTGAAGTTATTCACTTCCTATTAATGACGATTATGTATGGCTTTGTAGTTAATTATGAAAATTGTGTCTTTGAAGTATTTTCCAAACTTTGATTGTATTTAGATAAATAGTTATAAGTCAATAGGACTATCTAAATAGGTACATAGAATAAAAAATCGTTGAAAATTTTGAATTAAAAAAATGCAAATGTAATCATATGTTTTAGATAATCCTCATAAAAAGGCACTCGAAAACAAGTCTAGAAAGGTAATAAAAGGAAACCTAGTTGTGCCACTTAAGAAACATAATCATTCTCATCAAAATTATCTTTCTGGGTTTATTTTGCCAAGTTTGCTTTTTGTAAATCATTGACTTGTTTTCTGTAAAATAATTCTAAACGTGTAAGAAAAAGAAATCTAGTTGTGCCACTTAAAGAGCAAAAACGTTTTAGACAGGTAAGTGAAGGAAACCTATCTGTGCCACTTAGTAACAATATTGTTGTTGTTAAAATTATCTATTTGGGGTGATTTTTCTAGGTTATCTTATTGCATCTCTCTAACTTGTTTTCCACTACCAGTTTATCAAAATTATCAATGGAATTGCAATTAAATATGCAAGTCCTATTTTTAAATTATTTTTAAAACATATCAAGTATTTTAACCTTCCTACAGTCTTTACAAAGCTCAACAAGTTCAATTAGTATTATTACGTTTGATTTATTGAGTCACAATAACTTTTCCTTCTTTGTCTTGATTGTAGTGTGTTACAGTTAGTTCAAACATATTATTCAAGCATGTTAATTATCCTTATCTCCGTATGCACCTAAAAAATTCCAAGAATTTACTTAATGTATTTCAAATATATTTCTACTACAAAACCACTTTCCACATTGATACCTTCTTCACAACTACTCAAAATTAAACTATGTAAAATGATTTAAAAATATAATCTTTATTATTTGTAGACTCATTTAATGCATATGACCCCTTGTACCCAAAAAATGACTAACAAAGAAGAGGCGTATCAGTGGAAATAAAATACCACAAAATAAAAAAAGAAAACCTTATCATAATACATGTTATCAACTTCTAAACCCTTATAACCCAAACAAACATAACCATGTCAACATTAATTTCACCTGTTTAGTAAGTAGGCCCCCTCATGTGAACTCATACCCATTATCTATAGACACACAACCTTTTCTAAATACCTACCTCCATTTTGGACCTGCTATGCCTAAATATGGCCTCTACAACATTCACCATGATGTATGCTCACCTTTCTTTTAGGCCCCCATGAAAATGCCTCTACTTTTTCCACATATTTATGCCTGCACAATGACATATTCACATATACCAAATCCCTTCATCTCCTCTCTATCCATAGTTCACCATTTTTAGTACTTCGATGCCCTCTCATGCTTCACCTCCTCCATTTGAAACCCCTTCCAATGTTAGACACCCTGACCCATTCCATCTGCATTCATTCCTTTCGGTGTAATTAAAATTACATAGGAAAATTCTCAATCTAAAATCTTACACTTGGAATGGACTGGTTTATATTTTTTTATGGTTTCTATACAATATTTTTATCTTTTAAGATTAAAATTCAAAATATACAAATATATAAACATATATACACATATATTAACATAAATGCATACATACATACACATACATATGTATGTATGCATTTATGTTAAAAGATACATAAATGATATATATTTAACAATAAAAGTCAATAACTTCTACCATTTCAATAAAGGTGATGGTCTCCATCCTTGATGAACAATATTTGTAGTTGTTTAGAGAATGGTTGATGACAAAGCTCTTAAATTTGATTTTGGTTGTAAATTCTATAAGGCCACTCGATACATCATTAGGAAATACATGATTCAATTTTACTTAGAAGATATTGGCAACAAAACATTAGGATATATTATGCACAAATATAATATAAGGTTCATTAATAAGATGAGATATCCCAACTTAATTATCGGTTCTAGAAACTTGTTCAAAAAAGGTTTTATTACAAACATTTATGAAGTTCTACAATAGTGAGGAGACAAAGTTCTCTACTCAATAAGGGAGGTTTATTTTATTACAAAGGAAAATTTTGTGAAAGAAAAATATACAATTAAACATACAAAGTTGTACTTATGAGTTTTGTATATAAGAATTTAAAGAAGAAAATATGAAAGATAGAGATAATGGAAAGTAACTCATGCATGAATAGATAAATGCAAAAATAAATTATACATTTTAGAAAGAAAAGAATATAAAAGTTCTAGAATGAAAAAATATAAATGTAGATAATTCAATAATGATATTTTGCATATAAGATAGTTGTATTTGTTAGTTGAAAATGAATGAAAAATTTGCACTTTCTTTTTAATTCCAAAAATAATTCATATAACATCCATGTACCTCACAATAAATTGTCTAACTCGTTTTAATAATGCTAGAACTAGTTATAAAAGTAGTTAGGGTCCCAACTTATAATTTAAGGATGATTTAAAGTAATTGTATAAAATTAGAATAATTCCATCTAGTATAATCACATATGAAGTTTATTAAAAATAAAATTACTAAATTATTTAAATGCACGAGGCTTCACTTAGTAGAATTAGGATATATATTGAAGAATATTGTTGATGTTAAAATTTACCTCTAATAATTTTATTCATAATACCCATTCCTGTTATATTATTAGAATGACAATACCTCCTATTTTTTCCATCTACCTCACTTATCCATTTTTCTGTTACAATTTTATTTACCCTTTTTATTCATACCCTAATAGATTTCAAACAAAAAATATATCATGTTTCCTACTCAACTATTATTTTCTTAATATAACTTTACTCTAAAAAGAGAGTTTTAAGTCATTCAAGGCCTACTACCAATTACTTTAATGTTAATCTTTAATAATTTATCAATATTTTTTGAAATAATTAAGACAGTGAAATAATATCATTTGTATTGAAAATCGTACTCAAACCTAGTTTTGTACCATCTTATTATTTCTTATTTAATAATCTCCTAATTGAAATTTTCTTTTTCAAAAAGGGATTATAATTTATATTTAGGATATATTATGCACAAAGTTAATATCAAGTTCATTACTAAAATAAGATATCCCAACTTTATTACTGGTTAGAAACTTATTCAAAAAATATTTGCACAACGATTTATGAACTTTTGCAGTGGTGAGGAGACAAAATTCTCCACCCTATTAAAAAGGGAGGTTTCTTTTATTATAAATTAAATATTTAAGAAAGAAAAATATTAAATTAAACATACAAAATTTTATTGGTGGGTTTTGTATATAAGATTTTTTTTTTAAAAAAATGAAAGATAGAGATAATGGAAAGGAAATCATATTTAAATAAATAAATGCAATTTGTTTGTACATTCTATAAATAAACAAATATAAATGTTCTAGAATGAAAAAATATAAATGTACAAAATTAAATGATGAAATTTTGTAGCAAATGAAAGAAGAAAGAAAGTCATGTATTTAAGATAAGATTAAATGACATCAATAATAAAAATCTAAAACATAAAATTATTTTTATAGATTAGGTAAAAAATAGATTTTGAAGGGGTCAGGAACCCTTTACAACTGAAAGATAAGGCATTGAAGCACAAATTCGGTACATCAAGGAAAAAGGCCATAGAGGCCACAAGTGAAACAACCAAACTAGATACAAAAATACTAGACGCAAAGAAAAAAAAAGGAGGAAAGGCATTGCAAAATAGACAAGTCAAAATAACTTGACCATCAACACAAGGCAGCCTTAACTACCATGACCTTTCCCCTGATGAGATCTAAGGATCATATTCAAAGGATAATTTTTCATTTTACCTTTGTTCTTGTTTTTCATGACATTCCAACTATCACCCTCATTAGGATCCACATTCTCATCCAGGTGCACCAGTAGAAAAATGTCAAGAATTTCTTTGTTTTTGTTTTTAGGGTTGTGTGTTTGCACTGATCTTGAAGGCCGGACCAAGGAAGCCTCCCATTTTTTCTTCTCCTACTGAGGAACAATATCTGGTCTAGAAGGGGAGGAAGCAACCTCAACCTTCTTCTCATCGTGATTATCGATGAGGCCAACTTTTCTATCATTGTTCTCAGATGCATATACCACTAAATTTTCCAAATTAAATTCCTTCCACTACAAGACACAACCTTTGATCTATTTCCTAGTGAAGAGGAAATTTGAGGCTAGATGTACAAGAGAAAAACATGTTGTGCACTTGAATGGAAATTCTTCATAGTCTAAGTTTTGTATCCAAATTGTATCCTTAACTTTAAGCTCCATTATAGCTGGGAAGTCAACAGACATATCCAAGTCAACTAGAATATGGGAAAAAGTGGTATGATCATAAGAATAAGTCCTACGATAACCTACTAATAATTTATGCAGAGCATCACCCATTGCCTTGAAAGAATCGTCACCCCATAAATGAAAAGGCAGATAGGGAATCCTTATCCACACAAGTCTAATGTTGAAATTTTTAGTCAAATGATTAAAGTGTGGGAACCATGGTTTCATAAGAGGAATATGTGACTTGTAATCTGACACTTTTCCTAAAATAACCTCGTTATCCATAGAAATGTAAAACACTTCTATAAATATTCCACGAGCTAAGGGTTAGATATTAAATTTACCTTAAATAATAGGGCTCCACTGCAAAGATATAAAATTGTGCAGGGTAGGATGGCCAGGGCAACAACCATTGAACCTACAAATCAAACCCCTATTTTTGTAAAACTTGATTGAATCAATAATATCCTCCCCAAAGGAGACCACAAATGATAAATTTGTAGAGACCATGGGTTTGGGTGTGGGGTGACCACTAGTCTTAGCCATAGCAAGGAATGATCTCCCACCTTGAACACCGCTCGTCCTCGCTGCAAATCCATTTTTTTAAAGAGGGGCCACATTAACTTAAACATCACTCTTATCCCTTGAATCCTCACGAATGTCAACTCTACCATTTCTGACCAGATCATAGTCACCATGCTTGCAACACAAGCTAGGGGAAAGAGAATGGAAACCATCAAAATTCCCTAAAATAAAACATGAGGATACCCTAGATAGAACCCCAACATTCCATTACATTTTACAGGCATCCTCCATCATTATATTGAAGTTGCCATCGCCCCTGTTGTTAGAGTTAGGGATCTAATTAAAAAAAATGCTTGTCATAGGGATAGGGATCCGATATATTTTTGTCTACTGAAAATATGAAAATATAGTTCTATTTCTAATTAGTGTAAAATTAATGAAAGGTTTATACTTTCTTTTTTAATTGAAAAAAGCATATAACATAAAGTACCTCAAAATAAAATGGCTAATTCCTTTATATAACCCCCAACCTAGTTATAAAAGTAGTAAAGGTTCTAACTTATAATTTAAGAATGATTTAAAGTAATTTTTTAATAATAGAATAATTCCATCGATTACTATGACATCCGAAGTTTATTGAAAATGAAATTACTAAATTATTTAAATGCATGGGGGTTCACTTAGTAGAAGTATGATATAACATGTTCATTTAAAAGTTCTTAAAGAATACCATTAATGTTAAATTTCACCTCTAATTATTTAATCGATAATATTGCTTCCAGTTATATTGTTAGAATGAAAATACCCCTTTTTTCCATGTAACTTACTTACCCATTTTTCTAGTTGCAATTTTATTTACCCATTTTTATTTCTACCCTAATAGATTTCAAACATAAAATATATCATGTTTCCTATTCATCTATTATTTTCTTAATATGTGTTTTCATTAAAAATACATTTATAAGCCATTCAAGGCCTATTTCAAATTAACTTAATGTTTTTAATTATTATGGGTAAATAGTATATTGAAAGGGACTATACCCTTGTACAAGAAGGCTCAAAAATTCTAAAATTAAGAAAGAAAGCATGATAAAATGATCACAATAGAGATAACACATAAACACCTAGAAGTAGGAATCCTGAACAGAAAAAACCCAACCAACAACAAATCAACTTAAATATAACTGATGCATAGTAAACAAACTACAGTGACCAACTACAAATTTCTAGCAAAGAAACAACAAAACTTCTCCATCCATCTGCACACCCGAGCTAGGTGGTAGAAATGGGCTTTCCATTGGATTTTTTCTTTTTGTTCGCCATCTTCCACCCTTCAGAATCCTGCTCAAAAGGAAGAATAACCTCAAGATATTCAACCGGAAGATATGTGTTATTTTATACAGGAAGAGGAGGAATATTTTCCTTTTCCACTTTATGATTAGGTAATGTTGTTTTCATATTCTCCATACTCCTACCAAAAAAAAATTCTTGAGTAGGAGTTTTCAGGATTGATTCAACCCCCATCCAAATCTGCATTTGAAACCAAATCATCCTTGGTTTTAAAAACTCAATTTTATGAAGCCTTGAATGGCGTGACTCCAATCCATCGTACATGGCAGTGAATGTTTGTTTCCTGCAGTTGTTTGAAGCGCTAAAAAAAACTTCTATTATACTACAGCATGCCTGTGCACCAAATGCGTGGGATTTTGCCGTGACCACTGAATGTTCAGAACTGTACGCTGGCAAAGGTGAATTGAACGAGAGCTGGGAGATTTGGGGCTACTACATTACTGTCTTGGCTTGGAAATATGGCAAAAGGAGCATCACATCTTTGTCTCCCAGAAAAAGTACGCCAAGACACTCCTGGAAAAGTATAGAATTTCTGATTGTAAACCTATATCCACTCCCATGGAAAAAGGCTTGCAACTTTCAAGATTTCAGGACTCACCTCAAGTAGATGCTACTCTCTATAGGAAATTGGTTGGAGGGCTCATCTATTTGACATACACCAGACCAGATCTCTGCTATGCTTTCAGCTATCTTTCTAGGTTCATGCAAGAGCCAAAGAAATGTCACTGGAATGCAGCAAAGCATGTTTTGAGATATGTCCGAGGAACAACTAATTATGGTCTGGAATATAAAAAGAATGATCAATTCTTCCTACAGGGATATGTCGACTCGAACCATGCTGGATCTGTTGATGATAGGAAGTCAACTACAGGATACATATTTCATCTCGGATCTGGACCAATCTCGTGGATAAGCAAGAAGCAAAATGTTGTTTCTATCTCATCCACAGAGGCAGAATATCGCGCCGCATGAGGAGCTGTGTGCGAAAGTGATATGGATACGTCGCATTATGGATGACCTAGGAATTCCTGAAAAATAGTCACCTATTCTCTATTGCGACAATCAGAGTGTGTTGAAGCTCGTGTAGAATCTAGTCTTTCATGAACGAACAAAGCATATTGTAATTGACTGCCATTTCATTCGAGAGCACGTCTTGAACCATCAAATTCAGCTCCAGTACTGTCCTACTGAAGAACAAGTTTCTGACATTCTCACTAAATCTCTTGGAAAAGTGAAATTTGAATCTTTCAGAGGTCACATTTGCAAGAATAATGTAATAAGGGGGGGAATGTTAGGATACGTTGGTTTATAGATTAGCTGTCTTTCCTATCTCTTATCTTTATCACATCATTCTCTGCTGATATTGTGGATCTTCTCAGTCTAGTTAGGGAGTCAGTTCAGATTTCTATCCTATATACACTGTACGTGTGCTTTGTTCTAGTCAGAATAATATGAGATAAATACTATCTCTTCTTATTTCTCTTTCTGTAGCTCTTAGGATTAAGGCATAAGATATGACCCAATGTATTTCCAATAGAGATCAGACAAGTTTGGTCCTAGAATTGGAGCGGTAAATGTGTCAGTTTGATCCAGACTGGTTTATAGGACAAAGATTCAATGAATGGGTTAAAAGATGGAAACCAAGGTTATAAAACCAAGTAGTGGGATTGAGAGTCCCAGAGTTTTTTAGCTATGATTTCCTTATCCTTTATTGAATTTGTTTAAACAGTGAATGTGCCTTTAACACTTGGGTAAGTATCTAATAGGTGTAAACTTATTAAGTTTATCGATAATGGACTGATCTAGTCATGAAGACTAGATAGAAAGGAACTAAGAAGCCTGCTATGCAATCCTTCGGTATGAAGAAGAGCATGCTATATGGTAAGATAGAAGACAAATTAAGTACTCTCTTAGCTACATGACAACATGTAACAAGAACGAGTCACTAAAGGGATCAACATGGCTGCTGAAAGTTGACTCTTCCCTATGTGAAGATTACAACCAAATCACACTTGAGCTGGATGTGTACTCTCGATGTAGCAGGATTCACGTAGGATCTATTGTTCAGAACCTTACCAACTACAATATGGTGTCTTCATAGAAGGCGAGACCTTCATGAACCTACACAAGTGATCTATAGCTGACATATTACAATGCCCTCCAGAAATTAAATCATCAAGTTGCAGTACATAAGCTAGGGGATACTAAGTTTTCCCATGGGGATCTAGGACCATTGTGATCACGCATACGAAGTGCAACTCCGGAGGACTAAAGGTAATCTAGATCATCCCCTGAAGTCATCTATGAGGCACGACTCATGTTATATGTTTGCGTAAGCTTTACGTTACCATGAAATAACTTCCTACCACTCGTTAACAGTGGATTGACTCAATTGATGGTGTAGAGCTTGACCTTAAATGGAAGGACTAGCAGAGACCATGAGAAAGACCAAGGTCTAGGATAACAGACGAAGTGAGGTGAAGGACGTATTCCAAAAGATGTGTATCACATCTAGGAATAACACTTGTTCATGCAAAGCGGTGCCGTGATAAGAAATCACCTTAATGTTAAGCTCAAAGTAATCTATCAAGTGTTGGTTGCGTTGTCCTAATCACCTAGTTTAAGATGCAGGATGTGCAGGATGACATACTCAGTAATAGATATTCATACCAGGCTTCTTAAATGGATCAATTCGATAACCAGAATCTGGTAATTGAGAACCTTGTATATTCATTATACAATGCATGATAATTAACATTTAAGGATCGGTAAGTCACTCGAGTTCATGAAATGAGAGATCACTGAAACTCCAAGCCATAAAATAGGAGATCGGTAGTTCTTCGAGTCATCTACAGCATGTATATGGTATCTGTTATATGATTGAATGTCACTGACCATGTGTGTAACCATATTGCAATTATGTGAATTCAGAGAACATTGGTTTTAATAAATTAAACCCTGTGTGATCCCTTATATGCTATCGATATATTGGACATGCTTTAGATCAATTATTAATTACTTGAACGTGAGTGATTGTGAATTAGTATAATGTCAATAGCTAGATGAACCCCTTGTCATATAAAAAAAAAATTCCCTTATTCTAGGAGTCTTAAAAGTGGGGTAATGATATATCTTGACATAGATATTTAGTGTCATTTTTAAACTTCTAATGTTTGAAGAATTTTTTAAAGAAGATTTTGGTCTGCACATTTGTTATCATCCGTAAAATTCCATGTTTTAGATTTTATTTAATCAACTCGATCTAGAGATCTACTAAACCTATTGTGTGACTTTTTCTTTGTGGTACAGTTCTAATGACACTTAAAAACTCTACAAAAAAATCTACACCAGTTTTAGTATGATATCTTAGCCAAAATAGGTAAAAGGTGATATTGAATCATATTCCTGGGTCTCTACTTGGGAAATAAAAGAATATGTAGACTTTTGATGGATTTAGTTGTAGGTCTAGGTATAGTTTCTTTATGAAAAAATTCATGGACTTCACTATAATTGTAAATAGATGTTCCTTAAGTTTCTTTAAATAATGGTCTTAATACTCTTGTTTGGCTATGAACATTATTAAGTGATATCCTTAATCAATAAATGAATAACAGATCAAACTTGAACCACTATTACTATTTGGTGCCTTCAAATCTAGTTTTTTAGAGAATGAAATAAGCATAACTCCAATTGAAATTCAGGCTCATTAGATCGTGTCAAGTGTGTTAATACTACAGTTGCCACATCTTATCTTTCCTTTGTTGATTTAAATAAATACGTTTTTCTTTATTTAGAGAATCACCAATTGGACCATGGGTTATTTTAACTAGTTGATTCTATGTCCTACTCGGTTTTGCAAGCACGATTTACTAGTAGCTTTTCGATAAAATTGACTGTTGTGCATTCTAATCATATATAACCTTGATTATTTAAAAACTACTTAATTCATAATTAATAGGAACTAAGTTGATTATTGGTTTGATCCATTGAGAAATGATATGGTTAGTCTACCCATGGTTAACATTTAATTATCATGACTATTTGGAGGGTCAAGTATTTTTATGGAAGTGTAATGATAGGTGTGAACAATTATTAAGAAAATTGTGATCAGGTTGAATAAGGTGTCCAATGTATGGAACCAATAGTTCCATACTTCTCTTTGTGCATTGTTTTTACCCAAATTGATGAAGCTCATTCAGTTAAGTACCTTGAGCAACCGAATCATGGATTTTTTTGACATAACACTCAGATTTTGCTTGTTAGATTTACTCATGTATGTCATTACTCTGTAGCTAGGGAAGAATTCTATCTGAGGTTTTTATGAATTCTTAGGTCTTGAATATGGCAATGGGTAGCACCATATTAGGATGTGATCTGATCCTAAATAGTTTAGAGAATTGTGCATCAGTTGTATTATTGAATCTAACAGAGAACTTATTTTTGTAGGACCTCTATTTCATTGAAGTAATGATATGGTATAATCCTTCTGTAGCATAAATTTTATTAGAGAAGACCTTGGGAAGTTATTAGTGTTCATCACACGAAGTACAACACCCTCACGAATTGTCACAAGTCCATAGTGCTTGGAGATTACGGTGTGACTGGGTAACATGGGTATTGCCTCCAAGACATTGTGGGACCTTGCTTTCTTGAGACATGACCTCCAGAGAAAGCTGAGATTCTGCATCTTCCTAATGCACATAGTGCAAACTAACGGTGAGATGACAGCTACTATTGGCTGTCTCTGAATCCTAAAATTTGGTGGGAGGTGGGGCAGGGATGATACTAAATAACACGCAAATGCTTGAGGAAAAACTTACACTATCGAAAGGTGATGCATCAACAAGAAGGCCACATGAGAATAGCTTTCCAAATGTGTGAAAAACTGGAAGCAATATGTGCATTACTAGAGAGGGTGATAACAATTCTCCACAGTCTAGCAACAACATTCACAACAATATTTCATACACACATCAATGATAGGCTCGAATCCCTGTAAGAGAGTAAAATAAAGCATAAAGATATGATTTGAAATCAAGCCTAAGGTTGACACCCAAAGGCTTACAGAAGAATGTGAATCAACATAAAGAAAGGGAAGATACATCCATAAACTTGCATCTATTGCAATCATGATATGCACAGTTCAATTCTGAAGACATGAAATTATAGAGGCCACTAAACTATCACCATGCAATTGAGTCCACTACAAGGGCATTGCAATCAGATTGGCTTCATAAGAGATTGCAACAGTGACAAGCATTTTTGCTTGCATACACTTAGAACTAAAACAAACTCCCTTTACAGTGAAGTTCAACACTCTAATTTACTCAGAATTTTGATTAGGAGATCTATCAGCAGAGGGGATGCAAATCCCAGAACACTCCCAGATCTTCCCACTAATTGCAGATCATGAAACCACCTTGAGTATGGTTAGTGATTTTGGACCTACAGAATAGCATATCCCAAGGTACCCCATACTGCTTCTCAACAGTGAAAAAGTGATCTGTCAAGCCATGCTCTATTAGAAAATTCAGTCCTCACCTCCTAACCACCTTCCAACCATTTGCACGACAGAAATGGGATGCCATTTATAAAATTTAAAATAGACCCATCAAATCTCCACCAAATCAAATCAAGATCTTGACTTTTACCAGTGCATTGGTCTCATGATCACGATTGTGATTCCAACGAGATCTAGATTTCATGAAAAGTTTCCAGGTTGCTCGAATTGCTCCAGATCTCATCGATTGTCTTGAGTGAATGAAACTAATTCCTTTGGTAGATTGCTCAGGGTTAAGCTTCCCAACCACTTCGACCCCTAATATATTAAATTTGGATCCTTGCATTTTTTGGAGAAGATAATTTAAATATTTCTCTTTTGAGCACTAATGTTTCAGACCATGATTTAAATGATCTCTGATATTTTTTAAAAATCTCATTGCCTAATGTTTAATATCAACATTCATTGCCAGCTCGACCAAGCATGGCTTCTTTTTCCATCGTCAAACTTCAGTGCAATGACTCAAACTTCTTAGTGTCTACCAGTACCACCCTGGTGCCACATTCATATTATCAGACTCATCAGTTGCACATTGAGCTTTAGCTCCTTGAATTTGGGCCATCCATCTTGGCAGATTAGAAATTAAAACCTCCCCACTCCAAGTGCACATGTCCACTGACTTTTTACAAAGTTTTGGATACTATGCCCAGCACTCCCGTCACATTTTGTTCCGAATCTCTCACCTTGCAAGAAATGCGCCTGACATGTGTCCCCCTCCACGGTGAACTCGGTTCTACCCATCCCAAGGAACCACTCAAGCTAAATCCTCTATCCACATCACTTGACAGCTCTTTTTGGATAAAGGAACCTCCTTCGCAGTCCGCATAGCCCTTCTGCTTTAAGTTTCTAATGTGGGTCCTGTTGATGCAAAATCACAGCACCCCTGGACGCACATCAGGCTTCTAGGTTGATGTTCAGGCATCCAGTGTGATTGCACAACATGGAAACCTCTCTCCAAGCGTGGAGATTTGTGAAATTGAGAGAGGAATCTCCAGAGAAGGCTGGTTCCTGCTCCTAAACTACCTGCCACAAGATATTCCAGTGCAGGCAATCTAATCTAATCCTAATCTAACCGTGCCAAGGAGACAGAGAGAGAGAGAAAGGAAAAAATAGAAAAAGCCTACACTAAAACGGTGATACACCAGAGAAGGAGAATGTTGGACATCTATCAAAACTGCCATGGGACAAAGAGAGGTGAGCAATGGGAAGGATGGACAGATGCATCACAGGCCCAAGGATAGATTTCACACAGAAAATGTCCTAAAACTCCATGAACACAGCTCCAAACCTGCAATGAACATTCAAACATGCACAAATACCTGCAATGAAGAGAGGCAAGAAGAGGACAAGCAAAAACAAGGAAGGATGGACAGATGCATCACAAAACACGTTTTGTTGCTCCAGAAGTTTGCACAGAACATCATTCCATTAGTAAAAGGCAAAAACGCCATTACAGAGCAAGGGAGGAGGTTCGAACTCCATTTTCAACCCTAGAGAAGAAAAGAAGGGAGGGCAGAGCAGAAAGAATGAACAACTTTTTTATCTCTTTGCCCCTCTTTACAATATATAGGAAGAATGAGAGAGGGAAAAGAGAGGGAATTTAGATCTACCCCAACCACTTCTAGGTTGCATTTAGTTTATCTCATTATGGCGGCAGGTGAGAATCCTGGCAAGAGCGGCGGACTGTCTTTTGCATTAAAGTTGGTCGCTGAAACGTCAGTTCTGCCATTACCACGCACCAGAGACGTTTCTTGATTTTCTCCCTCCAGACTGCACCAAAATGCAAGATTGATCCCAAAATCATGTAGAGAATTTCATGAGCTTTCCGTTGATATCAAGAACGTGCAAATCTGAGCTCTGGATCAAAAGATATGATGATCTGAAGATTTAGGGCGCGGAACAGACCAAAACGGATTTTGAAATATTTCCCGCGCTTCGCCACCTGGATGACACGTGGCACGCTCTGATTGGACGAGCAATTCTCTCTCCTCTACCTTTTGGCGGGCTGTCTTTGAAATTTCTTTGTGGGCCCTAGCTGGGACACGTGGCATTATCCCATTGGTTCGGATCAGTGCTCGAAAACTCGCCCTTTGACTTTTCTGGTCCTTTCCCCTTGTGACACGTGGCGTGATCTGGTTGGTCCTCGGCCCTGCCGGCTCTTTCGCGCCCTTCGCGTCTTTTCATCCCGGATGTCCCAAATGTTTAGTGCTCCTTGTGTTGATTTCACGCGAACCGGCCGGTTCGCGTCCATTTGTCCCAAATGTTTCACTTTGCTTTGGACTGCCTCGACCTTTTTCGCCCGGTTCGGCCAGTTCGCGTCTTTTTGGCCCGCTTGTCCCACTTTGTTTCGGATTGCTTGTGCTCATTTCGCCCAGTTCGGCCACTTCGCGCCTTTTTGTCCCAAATGTCCCAAAGGCGACCCTCTCAGCAGTTAGCTAATTTTTTCTCTCGGTCGAGCCGGCATTTCGCGCCCGCCGCGTACTTTTGTCCCAGATGTCCCTGTTGCTATTTGGGCCGCTTGGAGACTTTTCGGCCGATCCGCGCCTTTTTGTCCCAGATGTCCCAATTGCTCCTAGGACTAGGACTTAGCCGATTTTCACCATTTTTTCTGGATCAACCTTCTTGCCTTCTGCAACCTTTTTCCCGCATTTTCTCAGAGCTTGCTCCTAACTACCTGGACAGGAGAGTTAGAAAAATATCTGAGAGAACCTCAGAAACATGATGTTTGCTCTGAATCAATCAATGCGCCCGGGACTTGAATATTCTGATGCATGTTATCAAAATTACCCAGGGGGGGTGAAATTTTGATAACAGTTTTGGCGACTCAGCGGGGTCATCTGCCTGCTAGATGAAAAGACCAGTTGCCTGAAGCCATCCATTGGGCATGGAGTCATAAGTAGGCCTGAAAACTGATCTAAACTTTGAAAACTTCCCTCTGAGCCACTTGGAAACCCACCGGACATGGAGTTGTTCTCACCAAAAACCACTGGAACGAACTGTGCAAGAGCAAAACCAGCAACACCAAAAACTATGTACAAAACTGAAAATCATACATGCCCCAAATGGAACATGCAGAGTGTGCACAAGCACTTCTTCTGCTGAAAGCAAACCTACCTACTCTATTCTAACTGGAAGCAAAGGCAAGCTAAACAAACCCTGCAACTGGTTGTGCAAAATAGCTTCCTTTCTTCAAAATTGGCAGCCATGCAATTGATTTGGCACTGATCATGGTTGTTTGGATGGATGGAAAATCAACAAGGAGCTGGTCTTCTATCCAAATCATCAAGGTATCAATTGAAAAATCCAATACCTCTTTTAGTTACTCTGCATTTGGATTGGAGAGGTATGGCAGCTGATCCTTGGTACTTTGTAGCTCATCCTCATGCTCAGAAACAAGCATGACTGGTTGTGGCTTCTCCTTTGGCTCTAATGAAGCCAAATACCTGATTGGGCAAGGTCTGATCAGTTTGATATGCCCATAGCTCTGATTTTCAACTCCAAGAATGGAGTTTTCTTGTAGACCTTCTTGAATGGATGGTGTGGAAGAAAAGGTGGAATTATTCTGTCCTTTCTCTTCCTCCGATGAAGAACATGGAAGATAAAAATCTTCCAATCTTGATCCCAAAGAGCTGCTGTAAGATGCAGGCTGCTGCAAATGAAAGCTCTCCTTCATGGCAGCAGGCTCTTGTGTTTGGAATGTGGATGATGAAAGAGAGAAAGGTGAAAGCTCAACCGGCCCTTCTCCATCAAAACAGTCCTCCAAATCTGACAGGTAAACTGCCTCATTGCTGTCCTGCTGCTCGTTTTCAACTTCCTCCATGGTGTCCTCTTGATCTGCAACTTGACCACCATGGTTTCCTTCACTCTCCAATATTGAATTTGAGAGATCAAACTCCTTTTCAGTATTAGAACTTGAGAGAGGTGAAGTAGAAAGAAGAACTGAAGGTTCTCCTGTAGCTTACTTTGTGCTCAAAGCCCTTGGATCTGCACTTTTCTCCTCCACAGCTAGAACGTGCTCCTCTTCTTTTGGATCTGGAGCAGCTTCTCCTTCCTCCAATGTTTGAAGACAATCTTGCTCTTGATTGAACTCCTCCTCCAGCATGAAGTTTGTCAAGTCAAACTCTTCAATTTGTTGCTCTAGAGGACAAGTTGGGACTGCAAGATCTTCTTCTCCAACAAAATCAGTCCTCACCACCATTTGTTCAACCTTAGCCTCTTCTGTAGGCTTAACCATCAAGGGGATCTTTGTCATCCCAAATCTAAGAGCCCAACTCTTCAGATTTTGAATTTCTTCATCTTTGTTGGCACTCTCTTTTTGCTGTTGTTTTCCTTGACTGGCATTCTGATTTTCATCCTCCCAACATGGATTTGGGAATGCAAGAGGAGGGATGGGTTGAAACTCAACTGATTTGACATTTTTTTGTGGTGGTGGAGGAGGTGAAACCTCTTGTTTCTTTGGAGGAGGGGGTATTTCTGTTAGCTCTTGTGGAGGGGATGACTGTTTGGAAGGGAAAAGGAAAGAAGAATCAAGATGGGGTGGAAGACTAGGGGATGGAGGGATGGATTCAACACATGGGACAGCAGATGGGGAGTTTGAATGAGATGGTGCTGCTTGAGTAATGGAAAGAGAAAAACCAGATGATGGTGTAGAACTTACCCATTGACAAGGTTGTTCAACAACAAGTCTGTAGGCCTCTATTTCTGCTGTCCATTGTGCAAGTTGGGGCAGCATCTTTATCATGAAGTCCAGCTTCTCCTGAGGGCTGAAGTGTCTTGGAAAAGGGCCTCCCCATGGACAAGGAGTCCTATAACCGATTCCGAAAGCTCTCATTTGAGCTGTTGCTCTGGACTGCACCATCCCCACCTCCATCTTTTGGATTTTCTCCAATAGACCAGCATCTTGGATCTGATTGTCTTCATTGTATGCATACTCTTGCTCTTGGAAAGCTCCATAGCCAAACTGACTTTGGCACTGCTGTTCATATGGGTATGCATACTGATCTTGAATATGCTCAAAATGTTGATTTGGAGGATTTGTAAAACGTGTTGGAGGTGGAATATATTGCTGTTGTTGATGTGAAATCCATGATGGAAATGAAGTCATGATTGCACAACTTCATGGAATGGAAAAGAATGAAAGGGATGGAAAGTCTAGAGGGAGAAAATCAAGAAACGTCTCTGGTGCGTGGTAATGGTAGAACTGACGTTTCAGCGACCAACTTTAATGCAAAAGACAGTCCGCCGCTCTTGCCAGGATTCTCACCTGCCGCGATAATGAGATAAACTAAATGCAACCTAGAATTGGTTGGGGTAGATCTAAATTCCCTCTCTTTTCCCTCTCTCATTCTTCCTATATATTGTAAAGAGGGGCAAAGAGATAAAAAAGTTGTTCATTCTTTCTGCTCTGCCCTCCCTTCTTTTCTTCTCTAGGGTTGAAAATGGAGTTCGAACCTCCTCCCTTGCTCTGTAATGGCGTTTTTGCCTTTTACTAATGGAATGATGTTCTGTGCAAACTTCTGGAGCAACAAAACGTGTTTTGTGATGCATCTTTCCATCCTTCCTTGTTTTTGCTTGTCCTCTTCTTGCCTCTCTTCATTGCAGGTATTTGTGCATGTTTGAATGTTCATTGCAGGTTTGGAGCTGTGTTCATGGAGTTTTGGGACATTTTCTGTGTGAAATCTATCCTTGGGCCTGTGATGCATCTGTCCATCCTTCCCATTGCTCACCTCTCTTTGTCCCATGGCAGTTTTGATAGATGTCCAACATTCTCCTTCTCTGGTGTATCACCGTTTTAGTGTAGGCTTTTTCTGTTTTTTCCTTTCTCTCTCTCTCTCTGTCTCCTTGGCACGGTTAGATTAGGATTAGATTAGATTGCCTGCACTGGAATAGCTTGTGGCAGGTAGTTTAGGAGCAGGAACCAGCCTTCTCTGGAGATTCCTCTCTCAGTTTCACAAATCCCCACGCTTGGAGAGAGGTTTCCATGTTGTGCAATCACACTGGATGCCTGAACATCAACCTAGAAGCCTGATGTGCATCCAGGGGTGCTGTGATTTTGCATCAACAGGTCCCAGTAGAAGCATGCTTCCTTTTTTACTTTTAAGTCTTTTTCCCACAAAGGGAAAACTTTCAAAATTTCCCCCGAAGGCCCACACCTCCACCATTGACTAGAGAAAGCTTTGACCTTTCTTTCATCGAGCTTGTGGGCCATTTTTGATATCTTAACCCTTTTGAGCATAAGAGGCAAAAATTCTAAGTTACATCTGATGGTCCGCTTGCCTGCTCCTTTTGACTTTTCAAACTGTAACGTGCCACTATGGCGCACCTTTAGATGCTCCCCAAACATTGATACCTTGAATGAGCGTGGGCTCATCATGTGTCCTAGCCTGGTAAAAAAATTTTGAAGGCTCGATGCTCAGCGGAAGGTGCCAAGTGTCATGCTCTGGGGCAGTCTCCTTTGGCCATTAAAAAGTCCAAGCAAAATGAAAAGTGAGAGGAGGTCTCCAAGTGTTCTCCTGGCCCTTCTTTAAAAGACTCTGAGTGACCGTGGGCTCACCACGTGTCCCTATTCTCCTCCAAACTATTTTAGCTACATAAAATTTATCTAAGTCTAGGAAAAGCAACAGAAACCTCCACGTGTCCTCTCGGCACTACTCCAAGGCCAAACCAAAATGTAGATCTTCAAATGAGCATCGTTCCTCCATGTGGACACATTATAAGTTGAGGAAATTCATAGAAATTTTGCAGTACCTAGCCAAGCCACGTCCAACCAAAAGGTGCCATGTCCCCTGTCGATGCAAGGATGTAAATTTGACTAAGAGAAACACCCATCAAACCGTAAAATACAAAAAAATTTATCTTTTGAGCCCGAAAATGAAAATTTATCAAAGGAAAGATAATTTAGAAGTGTTACAAGGCTCAAATACGTCCATCAGAGACACATCCATTCATTTTTCTTCAAGTATTTAGGGAAAAAATGACAAAGAAAATAAGTATTTAGAACTTAGAATGTAGGGTCTTGATCCTTTTTGATTCCTTCACCACAACTTGGTTATAACCAAAGAAACCACCCAAGGTGGAAAGCAACTCAGAACTAGTCATCAACTGCAACATGTTCTCCATTTTTGGTAGAGGATAATTATCCTTCATTGATGCTCTGTTTAGATTCTTGAAGTCTACACATAGCTTGATGTCACCATTCTTCTTTCTCACTAGCACTAGGTTTGCAACCCAAAAAGAATACCTTGTGGGCTGAATAATACCTCCATCCCTCAGTTTCTTCAGTTTCTTATGCATTTTGAGAGATAAGAGCGGATTGATGGGCCTCTTCTTCTACCTAAATGGATTTGCATTAGACTCCAAGGTAATCTCATTCTAAAACAGGTCCTCTCTGTATGCTTTTAGTTCAAAATAGGTCCAAGCCATGCAATCTTGGTATTTTTTTTAACAACTGGATGTATGATTGCTTCTCCTCCTTACTAAGATCACTACCTAACCAAATTTTCCTTGGCTTCTCCTTTATACCAAGATCATTCTCCTCAATATCCCTTGAGTCTGCTATGCATCTGTTAATAATGTAATCAACTTTATCAAACTTGGATTCAAGAGCAACCAACCATCTAGGAATGGTATTGGTCTTTAACTAGATGATGCCCTTGCCAAACAAGGTTTCCTTTCCCTCTGTTGTACATACCATTGGTTCCAAATCAATACATTGATTAGCAAAATCTCCCTTATTTTGTAGAAAAATTTTGATCTGAGTGTCATCATCAAAAACCTGTCAGTGTTTAATGTTGTCAGGGATATAGGGTCTTGTCAATACCTCAACCTCATATTCACAATATGGGGACATTGTACAATTGTCAAACCGAGACCCCAAAACTAAAATCTTGTCTTCTAAGTCATTGAATTTCCTATCATGATGCACTATGTTGAATGAATCAAACATCTCAATAAGATCCCAAATTGTATGTTTATATTGTTTCATTCAATGATTCTTTGTGGCATACAGTTTTCTGACTTGTTTTAAAATTAATTCTGAGTCTCCTTTGATAATTATGTCCTTGATACCATATTTCCAGGAAATTCTTAAACCCAACAATAGTTCCTCATACTAAGAAATGTTATTGGTGCACTCAAAGTTGAGTTTGAAGGAGAATTTTTTTTTTCCTAACCAGGAGAAAGTTGAACAACACCAGCACCATTCCCAAACTTGGAGCAAGCTCCATCAAACAAAAGAGTCAAAGGATATCCCACCTATTCAAGACACCTTCATTCCTCAATATTTTTCTCCTTTCCATTAGTAAATCCCACAAAGTTTTTAGCATCAACATTTGTGTACAATACTTCATAGGATACATTGTTGGGATCCTCAATAAGATGCAACATTTTCTTTTCTCTATACAACCTGACAATGTTGCCTTAAATTAGAATGGTGGCATAGGAAATATCCTTTTGGACACTCCCACTAACACTAGCAGCCCATTTTCTTGATAGTAGGATACCCCACTTGGCTGGGCAGTCAATAATGAAAACGTCAAGTTTTAAATTTTTACTTGGGTAAGTGCAAGCTGCACCACCAAACCCTTCACACGTCCCACCACTGACACTTCTCTAGAGTCCATGGCAGTGCACTTCCCATATGTTTCTATCACTTTGATATTCAACTCATTCATGAATTCCAGAGGCATGACATTACATGATGCTCATGATTCAAACATGTAGTTGTGCAGTAGTTTTTCCTTAAGGATCCAAGTGGTGAAGAATGGATCCACACTCAGCTGAGAGTCCACCGAGGATATCCTCAAATAGACCTCAGGTGGTTCACCTAGTTATTACAATGCTAGTGGTGTGTAAAATTCTTCAATGATTGGAGGAGACTCCACAATATTTACATTTCTACCTAGGGAAGTCTTATCTTCTTTCAATCCCAAGTATTCAAATACTCTCTTTTTGTGCTCAGGAACCCTAAGCAACTCAAAAATTGGAACAAAGAATTTGATTTGACTTAAAATTTGGGAAATATCATATGGGACATTCCTTGGCAAGGCAGTATTGGAAGGAAAGATAACACACTCATTAGGTGGTACAAGATTTTTGACAACTTGGGCATGAGGAGGGGTATGATTTTTGTTTGGAACTACAGGAATTTTGGCAGATGCCTCTTTCTTAGGAGTCTCATAAGGAATGTTTGAAAGTAAGGGATATTTTTGGCTTGGCTTGAGGCCCTTTCAATTTGATAGACTTACTTCTTCTGTTATATTCCTTCTCTTGAGCAACAACAACATTCATGAGTAACTGCCTATCTTCCTCAGATGGAATTCCTCCATCATACTTCTTTATCATTAAATCCCTTAAATATTCAAAATCATTACTGGGAAATTCAAAATCATGTATAGTATCTAATTCTAAAGTTTGAGAGGGAGAAATAATAGGTACCCTATGAATGCATTCCCAAAAAGTTTCAGCAGTCTGGGAACTTATCACCTCAGTTTAAGTTGCCCCTTGTTGTAAGCTTGTGGAACAACCCATCATGCAGACATCATCATTATTATCATCAGATTATTCTTCACAAGGAGCATGGGGCATGAAGAATTTTTCACACCAATCAATGACATTTTTTTCCTTCACAACAGCAACCCTAACAACCAAAGGGTCAGACACCATTATGCTTTCCCTACCTTGGGGCTGCCTATTTCTAAATCCAATAGGTCCTTTGCCTCTGTCATCAGATCTTTGGTGATTTCTAAACCTGTCTTGGATTTTTTGCTTGTGTTGACCTTGTGAGCTCTGCCCAACTCCCTTCTCATCTCGGGCTAGTTTGTAGGAAATTTCTTTGACATCAACTGCCAAAGTTTTCACAACCCCTTCCAAATCAACAACTTTAGAGGTTTTTTTGGGTTAATAAATTTTACACCCTCCCTTTTTGGAGGATTTCCAATTGCCTTGATGTTGTTCTCTATTTACATAGCCATGGTGAAGGCCTACCTCAAATTTGTGGGGTTCTTGTATCTGAAGTAATATGTAGCATTTTTATCAAATGCATCAGAATATTTTATGAAACATGACTCATCACAAGGCCTTATCCTAATACGCAATCTACACAAGGTCTTATTAAACCTTGTGTTGAAATCATGTACTAACTCATTAGGATTTTTTTTTATGTTTTCAAATTTTGTCAAAAGAAACTTAGGGTCAGTTCTATCACCATACTGCAATCTAAATGCATTGCTCATCTCAGTCTAACAATCAATAGAGTTATTTAGAAATGATTTATACCGATCCCTGACATCTTCTTCCAAGTTATGGATAAACAACTTAATATATACATCTTCATGTTCAATCTCAAAATCTTCCATCATATTAATAAAAAGCTTTAGATGCTGATCTCTAGTTATAGCATTGTTTCCTTGGAACTTTGGCATTTTGTTCCTTACATATTAAGGCACTGTATTTGGATATTCATCCATTCCCACAAAATTTATAGGTCCAAAGGTGTTTACAACAAATGGAGGTCTGGGTGGGGGTTGGACCATACTATTTTGAGGAGGTGACCCTAGAGGGGTGACAAATTGATAAGGGGTTGAGGGTCCTTGGAAAATAGTAGTATAATTTTCAAAATGGATACCCCCTAAAGGCCTTATCTCTTGGAAATCCCTATCAACCTCAGAAAAGACAAGTGTAGAATGTGAAGAAAATTTTTCAAAATGAAATGAAGGCCCTTCTCCAGCTATAGAATTCAATTCCAAAAAGAGGATGCATGATTCAGAGTCACTTGAATGGTAGTATTCAATGATAGGTTGATACTTTCATCAACGGATATCCCTCTTCTTGTATGTTTCTCTCCTACAACTCTCCAGGATTTTCTTCCTTCTGATTTTGCTTTTCCTAGCTCTAGAAATGATGTCCTAGTAGGATCCCTAGCGAAGAAAGATCTTCTTCCTTCCAGCTTTTCCAATATTAGTAACGAATTTGACTTTGACAGAGTTTTAAGAAAATCATACTCATTAAAAATCAGATCAATAGGGAGTCACCAATAAGGATTTTCAACCTAGTTGTGAAAATGCACGAAATATGATTTGTCAAATGTCTATCAATGCTAGAAACTAGAAATGGAAAGATTTTGACTTTTCTTTACCCAGATTTATCAAATGAAAGCTAGTGTAAAAACTTGTAAAGATTGGAAAATTTACGCACAACACCAGGGTCTGAGTATAAACTATATTCCCCAACAACGATGGTAGAAGCGTGTTGTTGACGGGCTAGATGGATATGATATAGAAAAAAATCAGCAAACTGGTCTCAACAACTTAAACAATCCCCGGCAACAGTGCTTGAAGCGTGTTGATGGGCCAAATAGATATGAACCGGTAATAGATCAAAAAATCAGTCTTCAGCGATGTAAATTAGTTCCCAGTAATTAAAAATAATCCCCAACAATAGTGCTAGAAGCATGTTGGTACCCAAATTTAATCTCCTTCAAAGACCGAGAAATAACATGGATTTGACAGGACACTCATAGGTAGATAGATAATCATGTATGTCATTTTGCAGCTAGGGAAGTAATCTATCTAACTTGTTAGCACTTAGGTTTTGAAAAGGGTGGGTAACACCTTAAAAGGATGTGATCTAATCCTAACTATTTTAGGTTGTGCCTCTCAACCAACGTAATAGAACCTATTTTGTGACCTCTATTATTGAAGAATTCTCGTAAATCCTACTTTTGCATAAATTTTATAGAGAATACCTTGGGAAATATGATCAACATACCAAGTCTGACTCTCATGATTTTTCACATCCAGATCATGGAGGTATTTTCACAACAAGGCAAAGGTTACTAAAGAAATTTGGGACCCTTATTGCTTCTGGATGTTTTGGTAACAAATATTATGCATTTGTATGCACACACGAGAAACAAGGGTATTATAGGTAGGATTGGTTGTTTTTGAATAAAATTTTGGTGGGAGGTGGGGCAGGATGAACTTGATTAACCATATCCTTGAGGAATCTTACAAAATGGAAGGTTAAACTAACATAATGTCACATAATAGCTAAAATGTTTCTTTAACTAGAATATATGCTTTAATGGAGGCCCAAATTAGAAATTTTTCACATAATCTTTGAGATTCTATCAGAAAGGATTGAGTTAGAAAATACAACAAAGCAACAATATCTGAGTGAAATCATGCCTAAGGTACACCCAAAGGCTTACAGACAATCTCTATCAATAGATGAAAGAAAAGTGCTTTTAAATCATTTATTCCAATCCCAGATGAAAGCCCTTCTAAGGAATGAATTTACAGATGCCACTAAACTGTCATGAGGATTGACGCCTGTGTGATTGAATCATATTTTAATACAAGATTGCAACAGAAACAAGATAAACTAATCACATACACTCAGAAATAAAACAAACACATTTTTCTAAAGACAACACAGATTAACTCGAATTTGATTAAATCTATCGGCATGGGAAAGTTTCTAGAACAGTCTATGAGTTTGTCAATGGCTGTACACCTACAACCACCTTCACATGATCAGGTTTAATACAAAAGATATATACAAAATTCTCAAACATCTTTTCAAAATGATGGGCTCTGTCAAGCCTTTTCTGCTAGAAAATTTAGTCCCGACCCCTAACACTCCAACCATTTGCACGAAAAATTTGTGCCATTTATAAAATTTACAATAGAGCACCTTTTCCCCCAAAAAATACAAACCTTGAGTACTACCAGTGCTTGCCATGATCATGATTGTGATTACCATAATCAGATCTATAAAAATTTTCCAGGTGCTCTAGGGGGCAAATCTCATCGAATACCTCCCACATTCAAGTCCTTCCTGTCGTAGATCACTCTTTCTTAAATTTGCCAACCACTTCTGCCCCTAATCTATCAAATTTGGCTCCTTATGTGATTTGGAAAAGAAAATGGAAAAATCCGATCGAGCACGATAGTCAGACCATTTTAATGGTGAAAGACATCTTCCGAATCTCCCCACCAAAATCAGATATCAACATTAACTCCCCTCTCTACCTGAAGTGTAGGAGATATCAAGAAATAATGAAGACTCACACTTCCAGACGTGTTTTAGTAAAAATGGGGGGAAATCAGATTCACACTCTCAGTTGCCGTTGATCTTTACTTTGAATTTGGGTCATCCACATGGAAGATTCAAACTTAAAAATAGACCCAGGGGTTTCCTGTGACTTTTTACAATTTTTGGAAAAATGGAAAAATTTCACATTTTGTTCCACATCTCTTCCCTCGAGAAATGATTCTAACATATTTCCTAAGGAGGGTCCTAAAGGAACCATGAATAAATTCTACCATTTGACCCTCTTTTTGAGAAAAAAGAAATTTTTCCTAGTTTTGCTCGTAGCTCTGCCTTTCCGCTTCAAGTTTCCAATGTGGGTCCCAGTAGAACCATGCTTCCTTTTTTACTTTTAACTCTTTTTCCCACAAAGGAAATTTTTTCCAAATTTACTCCAAAGGCTTACACCTCTGCCGTTGAATGGATCAAGCTTTGACCTTTCTTCCATCGGGCTTGCGGGCCATTTTTGATATCTTAATGCTTTTGAGCATAAGAGGCAAAAATTCTAAGTTTCCTCTGATAGTCCGCTTGCCCAATCCTTTTGACTTTTCAAACTACCACTTGTCACTATGGCGCACCTTGAGATGGTCCCCAGAAATTAAGACCTTGAATGAGCATGGGCTCATCATGTGTCTTGGCCTCGAAAAAATTGTTTGAAGGCTCGAAGCTTAGCGGAAGGTGCCAAGTGTCATGCTCTAGGGCAGTCTCCTTTGGCTGTTGAAAAGTCCAAGCAAAATGTAAAGTGGAGCAGAGGCCTCTAAGTGTCCTCTTGGTGATTCTTTAAAAGACTCTGAGTGAGTGCGGGCTCGTCACATGTCCATGTTCTCTGCCAAACTATTTTAGCTGCATAAAATTTATCTAAGTCTGAGAAAAGTAGCGGAAACCTCCATGTGTCCTCCCGGTGCTACTCTAAGGCCAAACCAAATAGTAGATATATAAATGAGCATTGTTCCTCCACATAGACACATTTTAAGTTGAGGTGATTCATAGAAATTTTGAATTACCCAGCTGAACCACGTCCAACCAAAAGGTTCCATGTCCCCTGTCGATTCAAGGATGTAAATTTGACTAGGAGAAACACCTGTCAAACCGTAAAATACAGAAAAATGATCATTTGAGCCCGAAAATGAAAATTTCTCCAAGGACAGAATTTAGAAGTGTTACAAGGCTCAAATACATCCATCAGAGACACATCCATTCATTTTTCTTCAAGTATTTAGGGCAGAAATGAAAAATACAATAAGTCTTGACCATGGAGAATGGAAAATATGGTAGAACCTGAGTTTTTAGACAAACAGAGAATAGGAGACCCAAATTATAGACCTTTTCCAAAGGAACGAGGAAACAAAGAGCAAACCATGGACCCATAAGTGATTAATGACCCAAGAACAGATTAAAAATGGCAACATAGATTAACTAGTCACAACACGGGGAAAAGAAACTGCCAGAGGCCGTAAATCGATAGATTTTCAAAGGAAAAATGGGGTGATACTATTTTGAGCACTAATAGTACTATTTCACTTTCTTCTTATATGTCTCCATTTACTCGATGATTGTGTTCAAATAATATTTTACATATTTTTATCACCATAACTCAAGGGTTTTCCCATAAATACCTTGAAAACATGGATTTCACAAACTGATACTCCTCTTTGTATTTATCACACACAAGGGATAAACATTTGACTCCACTTAACCTCTTTCTGATCATTTTGAAGATTGAATACCTAATGTAGCCAAATTCTAAACAAACTAAATATACTGTAGATAATATGAACTCCAAAAGAAAATAGACCTCCTTCTTCGTTATTGAATCATCAATTACAATGTTTCCTAAATAGGAAAACAATTCCCAACTCAAGTTTCCAAGAAAAACTCTAACTTTGACTAAATCTACTCTAGGTGGCGGAAATTACTATTTTTAGTAGTTTACTAGAACCTTTTATTCTCAGTAAGTTTGCATGCTTATTCGTATGGGAAAAAAAATTCCATGCATCTTCTACATGCATAAATTAGAGGAATTTCCAACCTTCTAACTCATAATCTAATTAAGAGACTAAAATTAACTAATTCCCTTAAATAGGGAAAAACCGAACTACAACTTAAGTCCTAATTTTTGACCTCAAGATGGCTGATTTCAGGACTGAAAAATGTTCCAAAAAGTGCTCCACCTGGTAGGACTTGTTTCACCTAATTTCTTAGATTTCTAAGAAGTACTTCATGAAACAGATAAGGTAAAGGGTGGTAAGAGGAATACTTGTTTTAGGATGGTTGAAGGTTATATGCGTGCGTATCTGAATTCTAAATCGAAGTGATTATGAGACCTTCCTTTTGGCTAGGAGGAACTACCTGTATAAGAACCAAAACAAGACCACCAAAGAGAGTTAAACAATATATGCAGTGAACTTCCTAGCATATGCTAGATCCTGGAAGTGCGATACTTCCTAGATGGCTGTCAATCCACTGTTTAAAATAATTCAATGCTGAAATAAAGTAAATATTGTCCTACTGTAGTTTAATATGATTTAGGAATCTCATAAAAAATGTAATAGGCTAGATCTAATCTAAGATCTTAGGATAGAAGGAGATACAGAGGTCAAGTAGGTTGGTTGTAGGTGAATCTGAGCAACAGGCTAGGTTAGATATATATATGAAGGTTAAATAGGTGTTCAAGTAGATGTATGTTAGAAGCAGGTTGTTATTCTAGTAGAGATCAGGTGACATAGAGATTGACCTTAGTTTTATGAAACCAATGAAAGTTTTACTGTAACCAGCGACATTTAGAGATGACCGATGACGGTTATGTTGGGGCTGGTGGAATCACATAGTCTGGGTTTTTGGAATTTGGGGGAAAAAGTGGAGTGGATAGAAGGTGGGGATTGATCACAGAGGGTGTGTAGATATGTTGCAAATGTCTTAGACTACTGAGGAGGTCAAAATGGGAAATTGGGCCAAGTATTAAGATGATTGGGTATGGAAGGTGGCTGTAACTGGAGAGAGGGCATGGATAGAGAATAAAAGACTAGGTTCATTTACCACAAATACTACAGCTGATGATAAGAAAATGAAACAGATGGAAGAAGGATACTTACTCTTCTGTGAGGTACAGGTTTGAAGAATAATGAAGAAGTTACTGTGTTGGAGGATACTAGGAAGAAAGTCTCACTATTGTGCCAGTGTATTTGGTTTCCTTTCGTGATCAAAAATCAATCTTCATTATGTTGTCACATCTAAAGAGATTGAATTTGAGATCAGAAGTTTTTCAACCAATAACCAACCCATATTACAAAGCTGTAGATGGGTCTAAATAGGCCATTTGGTCCATTCCAGTATAACTGGCATCGGTTTAGGGTGAACCAGTGTTGGTTTAGGGTGAACCAACATCGGTTTAGGTGAGATATCTCGGGTTATTCAAAAATTGCCTCAGAAGTTGCTCCGCCATTTGATAAGGGTCTCCTCTTTTCCTCAAGGTGGAAAATGACCTTAGGATGCTTTTAAATATTAGGTGAGGGGATGAGTGTAATGTTAGGTTTTATTTAGGCCATTGGTTTAGGGTTTAGGTTAATGGGTCAAATGATGGAGGTGGTTAGGTGAGGTGCATTTAATAAAAGGCAATTATATTAAATAGGTGTGTGAGGGTAGTGAATTAATTTAATGTGAATAATTAAATTAATGTGTGTGTGGGAAAAAGGTCATTAACTAAATTAAAATAACTAAATTAATATGTATGGAGGTAAATGGCATTAATGTAATTAAAGTAATTAAATTAAAATGTGTGGGGTGCAGGAGGTAGGTGATAAGGTGTTGAGGATGAGGAAGTGATTATAGGGCCACGCTAGGGGACCAAGGTGATTACGACACAATTTTGGTGTCTATATTTTGCCCCTTTTTGCATGTAGCTTGTATTGGTAATCGACACGAACAAAAATAGAGTGTGGTTTCCCCAAGTGGGAATGAGGGTGATCCCCCTCAAACCAGGAACTGATGAGGTGGCAAAGCACATTGGCGAGTGGTTTGATAAAAGTGGATGTAAAGAAGAATGATGAGAAATGAGGAATGGGGAAAGGGAAAATTGGGCATATAGGTAAACAAGTAAATGGACCAAGGTCAAAGGTAGGGGTAGGTTACGCACACACACATATAAAATGTGACATGGTACTAGCTTGAAGAGCTTGCAAACTCTACATCATCTAAGGTCAATAGGTTTATCCAAACAAGGTTGAAGTGAATCTAGTATCCAAGGTATAGGATATGGTTAGGAAACATGATGTAGGTTAGGTGCGGGAATGGGTAGGTATGTTCCGGTACACCAAAGGTAGGGTCAGGATAAATGGTCACGGCAATAGGCAAGGTAAGGTCATTAGGTCAATCAACATAGGTAACAATGCCGTAAGGTATAGCGAGTGCATCAGTTCAAAGGTCACAAACAGTTTTCCAGGTCTAGGTAGATAGGTCATAGCATGGGTAAGGCCAAGGTGGGGTTGAGATAATGAGGTTTCAATGGAAAATGAGTGGAGGGCCAAAGAAGAAGGTAAAGTAGTCTAGGGAGGTATAAGTGAGGAAAAAGAGAGATTAGGAAAGAAAAATTAGGTCTAAATGATAGAAAATGTGATGCAAGGTAACCGACATCAGTCGTAATGAACTGGTGGTAGTCTAAGGGAACCGGCGGCGGTTATCGAGGGAACTTGCCCATCATTGGTCAAGGGGAAACCGACGTCAGTTGAGTCAGGTAGGGTATAAAATGTGAGGAACCCATGTTTTGAAAATTCATTTGTGCATTGTGAAAAGGATAAAAGGAAAAGAAGACAGAAGAGAGGAAGAGGACAAAAGAGAGCATTAGGGAGCTTAGTTGGTGAGCCACATAGGTGAGATTGATTGGGCGAGATTGGATCGAGTGAGGTGATTTATGGAGAGAGTTGGAGGTCATTTGAGGATGGAAAAGGCCAGAGAAGGATCGAGAGGAGGGGTGCGGAGGCTAGAGGATCCACCACAATGGCGGTAGCGGGATCAAGTAGGATTTAAATCTATGTTATTAATTTTTGAGTTAATTTTGTTAAAATATAAAAAATGTTAAAAATGGGGGTTGGGGGGGAAGATTTGAAAATAAGTGAAAAAGAGAGGGAAATGGGGATAATGAAGGATAGGGGGTATGTTAAAAGGGAGAGAGAGGAAGAAGTAGAGGTGAAAAGAGAGATTTTTGTGGGTAGGAGTAGGAGGGAAAAAAGGAGGGTTGGGAACTTAGGGTGGGCTACATGACAGTGACCGACGTCAGTCAGCTTGTGGCCGATGTCAGTGGGTAGAGACCAATATTGGTCATAAGAACAGTGACCGATGCCGGTCAAGTAGAGACTGTGATCGGTCAGGGGATAATAGGGGTTGATCATTGATGACCGGCGTCGGTTAAACTAAGGGTAAGTTGGGACCAAAAAATAGGTTAGGTGGGGAAGGGTTAGGTGAGAGGGGAAGGGTTTAGGGTGAGAATGTAGAGTAGGTGGGAAAGGATTAGGTGAGAGGGAAAAGGGTTAAGGGAGACGAGAAGGGTTTATGGTGGCTTGGGTGAGGGGTAGGGGAGGTAGGTAGGGTAGATGGGTTTGGGTAGGTTTGGGTGAGGGTTAGGGTAGATAGGTTTAGGTAGGTGGGTTGGGGTAGGTTGGGGTGAGGGTTGGGGTAGATAGTTTTAGGTAGGTTGGATTAGCGAAAAGGCTAATGGGATGGGGGTGGGGAAAGAGATTAGGTCAGGATGTGGGGTGAAATAGGGCGAGTTGGGAAGGTGTACTAATACATTTTTTTGTGGGATGCAGGCCCGAGACGGGCTGTGGATGAGGGCCCGGGTGCCACCCTTATTATTGACAGTACGAGAAAACACGACACATGAGGAGTGGTAGCATGTTGCAGAGGTGGGGTTGATAGGCATGCGACACTACCAACATGTAGTCGAGGATGTGAGTCTAATGGTCACCCTCATTGATAGATGGGACTCGGTGACCAACACCATCCATTTGCCGACGGGTGAGATGACGATCAACCTAGAGGACGTCTACAGGATCTTGCAGTTGCCCATAGTGGGGGCCCAGGTTTATTCTACCTCTTCAGAGGTGTCTGAGGAGCTACTAGCACCTGTTTTTCATGAGGGTGTAGTAGACCTGATGTTCCATAGCGCTAGCATGAGCTATGGAGTGATATATAGAGCTCTTCCAAAGGATATGAGGTTAGTTGTACTCTTGATGGATGCAGTGTGCTACTTCACATTGCTGGATATAAAGGGTGGGAGATTCTCGAGGTCACTAATGGGAGTCCTTCATGACACGATGATACATAAGACATGGTTTGCATGGGCACCTGCAGTAATAATGTAGGTGTATAGATAGATATGGGCCTACGGATGACTGCGGAGGTTCAACATCTGCTACGTCGTATTACTGCATTATTTGGCATACGAGCACATTATTTGTGTTTTACCAGTGGGGATGCCTCAGGCAGATGCATTCCCACAGAGATTTTTGAGGGTTGGGTATAGGCGGTGGGTACCATCCATGGGAGAGGCCCGAGGTGCTAGAGCTACTCATGATGTATGTTATTACAGGAGATTGTTGGAGGGGTTTTCTGAGTGGACATCATTTGGAGGTCATATGTGGGCTTCCCCGCATACAGACAGATGGCCACAGAGCTAGGTGGGCTATAACTATATCTATGGATAGAGGGGAGGAGAGGGGAAGATCATGAGTGGATACCTATAGAGCGGGTTAGGTGTAGTTTGGGTTAGTCCAAGGTGTACCACCTCTTTTACTACAGTATAGGAGAGATGATGTAGAGAGACCTATGTCTCCATGACCCACAGTGCCAACTAGATAGGAGGAGAAACCTATAGATACATAGATTGATGATGCTGCGGTTATAGATGGGTACAGGTAGTGGTGGGCGACATAGTTAAGAGCACTACCAATGAGGCCAGGGCAAGCAGACTTAGCCACCATCAGAGTTTAGAAAGACACCCACAGGGGAAGGTGGTTACCTTGGTGATACAACTTGGGATCATGCAGGGGTAGCTGACAGGCACAGACACATAGGCTGCCACATTACAGGCCCAGATAGTGACGCTCATGCTCAGGCAGGGCAGGGATAGGTACCTACACATAGAGAGACAGGGGGAGATGGAGATGGAGAGGAGGTAGGTAGAGATGGAAAGTAGATAGTCACCCTACAGGTGTAGGTACTAGATTTACAGGGCTAGTTGGCCATAACGCAAGGGCAGTTTATGGGTCTGTAAGGCCAGCTGATAGCAGCACAGGTACATATTACTACCTTGTAGGCCCAGATATAGGAACATGCACAGATTCTAGGGCTGGCTCAAGCTCTAGTACTAGCATAGGGCTTAGTACAGGTTCAGGGATAGGGTGCCATTGTATAGGTACCGATGTAAGTAGTGAGACCAATGGCACCCCCACAGACAGTGACCATGGTCCGAATCAGGGATGTCGTAGTAGAGGCACGATATTATAAGGATCATTTGTTAGCTGTCAAGCTAGATGTACCCCCCTATGCCGAGTACAGAGCACAAGAAGCCTCCAGTGAGAGGACTATATCCTACACTCATAGTGTGGAGAGTACAGGGGGTTGGTAAGCCCAAGGATAGGGTCATGGTGAGGCCACTAGTTTGCAGAGGCCAGCCCCAGGTGAGGGGTCATCAACAGGATCTGAGGTAGGTGCCGGGCAGAGAGGGGTCAGGAGAGACACAGACACAGGGAGCATTCCTCAATATAATATGGGAATATGATTGACTCGCTATGGAATGGTCTGCGTTCTAAGTCATTTTTGTATGTATTATATATGAGACCAGCCTGCGTGCTGAAGAGATTTTGTATTTATTATTATTTTTTGTGCATGACACCGGCCTGCGAGCTGAAGATATTCTTGTGGCGATAGGGGATTTCAAGTCGATGATGTATGAGAGACACATGTATTTTTGAGATGAGAGTACATTATTGAGACACTAAGATGTATATGAGGAGATATATGAGGTTCATTTGATTGTGTTGTGATGTGTATTTTATTTTACTTTCGTTATGATATGAATGGATTAGGTGAGTTAGGCATGACGGAGTCAGGTCAGTTTAGGCATGGATGGAGTCAGGTCGATGCAGGCATGGATCAAGTTAGGTTAACTTTAGGCATGGATTGATTCAGGTTAACTTTAGGCATGGATCGATTCAGGTTAATTTTAGGCATGGATCAAGTCAAGTTAATTTTAGGCATGGATTGAGTCAGGTTGGTTTAGGCATGGTGGAGTCAGTTTGGTTTAGGCATGGTTGAGTTAGGTTGGTTTAGGCATGGATTGAGTCAGGTTGGTTTAGGCATGGTGGAGTCAAGTCAGTTTAGGCATGGTGGAGCTAGGTTGGTTTAGGCATGGATTGAATCAGGTTAGTTTAGGCATGGTGGAGTTAGGTTAGTTTAGGCATGGTGGAGTTAGGTCGGTTTAGGCATGGATTGAGTCAGGTTGGTTTAGACATGGTTGGAGTTAGGTTGGTTTAGGCATGGATGTTCATTTTGGTATTTTGGTAATACATGTTAATGCAAATGAATGTAATGGTGTACAATGTTTAAATATGGGTTATAGATGAATATGGGAAATAATAGTAGTGGTAAAAGTGTATTTGAAACATGAGGAGTGTATGTAGGTTGAATGATGTGGATATGGTATAGATTTCTGGGTGTTTGATATGAATAGGCAATAAGGAAAAGGTGGGGAAAAATGGTTAGTGTAAAGAGTGGTTGAGCTAACCTTGATCTGAAAACGTGTGTTGTATTTCTTTTTTCACTTTTAAAAGTTTTCAAAGATCGTGATTTTCTTAATAAATTTTAAGTATTCTAAGCTCCAAAAATTGATTAAATTCTGATTATTATTCATCCATATAAGTGTGGAAAACTTGTGTAGAAAATAAATAATCAGAAAAATGAAAACATACAGATAACAAACAAGATTGTTTACGGGGTTCAGAAATTCCTACGGCCTTGGGTTCGGATTGAACCGATCCATTAATAATATCGAAATGTAAGTACAATAAATCTAAAAAAAAAACAATAATGAATAACAACCTACAAATGAGCTGATCAATGTCCCAAGAACTCTGAAAAACAGCAGAAACTGTCCCAAGAACGATCCATGGCTCCTACAGTGTTTTCACAATGTGATCTCTCTGCAAATGTGTTAGAAAAACACCTACAAATGGAGATTTAAAAACATTCTATGAAAAATAATAATATATCTGAGATCATCTTTGAATTCTGAACATTTTTCATGTTTACACCAAGTCACAATTTGGACCAGAAGTGCATTGAAATTCGTGTTTTCCAACTAGCTGTCTTGGAGATACTTATTAAAAACTGCATTCAAAGCTTCCAAAATTAGGTTAAAACTCAACAAAAAAATATAAAATCTTACATCGTTGGAATTTTCTTAGAATTTCCTTCATTTCATATTTTTACTCCAAGTTCCCAATCTGAGTGAAAGGCCTTCAAAAATGGTGTTTTCAAAGATCTGGTCCTTATCCTCCTTTGTACAGACTTGTCTCCAATAAGCTTAACCAATAATAAGCTTCTCCCGCATAATGAAATAGGTACCCTCTTTTTACAATTTTAGGGCCCTTGAAAAATTCAATTACATATTATCCTTAGGTTAAAAATACCATAGCCTATAGCATAGTTGATGGGATTACATATAATCCTAAGGCTATTTTTAAACCTTAGCCGTGCATGAAAAATGGGATCAAATACCCATATTGGTGGATGCATTTTTAATGGGATAAAATCCCAATTTAGCTGATTTTCATTTGATAAGGGATAGTATCCCAAATGAGCGGCTTTTGAAGTGGGGAAATCCCACATATGGTGGGATGGAAATTGTTTAAGGCTTTTAAATAGCCTTCCTCCACAAAAACATAGTGGTCAAAGGACCACTTTGGAGCATAACCACCCCCACCTTGATCTTCACGTGGATTTCCATGCATGACTTTGCACCCTAACAACCAATTCACCACCTTCCACATGGTCCTCCATGCATGTCATGTGGGTAATTTCTAACCATTAATACATGGCTATTATAATAAAACCCACCCCACTTAGTCATGTGGCATGGAAATTGATTTGTAAGTAGACTTACCAAGATAATATAATTTCAACCAATATAATGTGGTATAGAAATAATTAACTCATTCCATAGCATGTAATCCACTTGTCTTCTCCTGATAGGAAAATCGAGTGAATTTGATGAGTGGTGGCAAGCCACGTGGTGGCTTGTGGACCCACCACATTGGCGATAATACCATAGTCCACACGGCGACCAGGCTCCCCTCTATAATAAAAGTTGAGCCTCTTGTTCCCGTGCACCATTTTTTATGCTCGTCAAAGACCAATGATTGAAAACCAACAAACAACTCCCTTTTGCCTTTTCGCCATGTGTCACAGTGTGATTGGTCCAATATTGACCAGAGTTGACTTTCTCGCTGTCTGAACTTTGACCGAACATATGTAGAGCTCCCGATGTCCATTTGTCATGTTCTTATAGTCATTGGAAAGCTCTCGAGATGATCTTCTACACTGAAACAATTTAGGGATGGTTAGGGAACTTTCAAAAATTATCCCTTGATCAAACCTTCCAGGGCTCCATGCCCTGGAAGTGCTACCTACATAGTCCCAATGAAAAGGGACCTTAGACCAATGTAGTTCTCCCATAAGCTAGGAAAGAATATGAAAAGATAGAAGTATAGGTAGTGAGGTTGGATTCGAGGTCATAGGTATGATTAGGTCAAGGTCGATTGGGTTAGGTGGAATATAGGTAGATAGCTATGGGTGATTTTAGGTTGATAGGTAGTGTTGATTCTAGGTCATAGGTATAGTTAGGTTGAGGACATTGATGTTGGGGTTGAGAATAGGTAGATAGGTAAAGGTGATTTTAGGTTGATTGAGGTGGGATAAGAAAATCCCAAAAGACAGGTGACGAGGCTCCAATCCTATATAGGAAGATCAAAAGGTAATGAAGAAGAGAAAAGATAAGAGGGGGCAAGAAAGCAACCCGATTGGAAAGGATCAAAATGTATGAAACACATCTATAGATAGGCTAGTGAATGTAAGACCCTAAAGACATTGTATGATTGATAATTTTGTGAGTGAAGAATAGTCACATGATCACCAAATGTCATTGGTTTAGTTGGTCCCTTGAGGTAGTATGAGGTGAAGAGACAACGGGTAAGGAGGTGAAGGTAATCAGGTCATATGTTATGAAGCAAAATGCCTTAGGAAAGGAATCCAAGATCACAATAGACAAGTCCATGATAAAAAAGTGTACTTCTTTTTTTTTTTAGATAGACTGATCGATGTGGAAAGTCTATACGGGATGAATGTATGACTCCTTGAGGTCTTTGCAAAGATGATCGATGCGGGAAGCTTCTAAATTTTGATTTTTTGAGAAAATAGCCCTCTTTTTGGAAAGACTACATAGAAAATTGTGAGTGTTTTATAGTTGTCCTTTGAGGGAGCATTCTCTTTATAGTGATAATTGAAGACAAAATATGTCCTTTTGAGGGATTCATCTTTTATATTGGAAGTTTGACTCAAGGAGTTAATCCCTTATTTTTGGAAATAATTTTTTTAGCTTTTAAGTCATGGACTAGACTATAACGAAGCATTTGGTTCTTGTTGAGAAGGAAAGGGTCAATGACCATGGGATCTCATCTAAAATAAGATGAAAAGTATCCATGATAATCATGCCATGTACAAAGCCGTGGTGAACTTATTTAAGATAAGGAAAAAGGGTGATGGGTAATCACATGATTCTTGTTTGGTCATTGGGGATGAGGTGTGGAAAGGAGAAAGGTAAATGGAACTCAAGGGATGAGCATGAACGAGATAAATAGTGATGTAGGACTAGAAATCAACAATATAATGGTAAAAAATGCAAGGCATTGAGGGGCTCAATTTTGTACTTACCATCAAGTGAAGACAAGCGATAAGCACCTAATCCATAGTCATGGGTCACGATGTATGGTCCAAGCCAATTAAGAGCAAATTTTCCTCATTTTTTTTTCTGCTTTGGTTACATGTTGATTTTCCTTGAGGACAAGGTCATTGACCTTAAAGGTACGTTTGTGGACATGTTTTTAATAGGCATGCTTGATGCATTTTTGGTAGACTTGGAGATGGTTGAGAGCGTGAAGACGATGTTCGTCTAATGACACAAGTTGTGCTAAATGGTCTTGGCGAAAGTCATCATCAATAAGCATATATTGAAGGGAGATACAAAGAGATGGGATCTGGAATTTGAGAGGAAAAATAGCCTTGGTACTATAGACCAGAGAAAATGGGAGTGGCAATGGTGGAGGTGTGAATACTAGTATGGTATGTCCAAAGAGTGAAAGGAATGTGCATATACCATTCCTTCCCAGTATCGTTAACCACTTTCATGAGAGTTTTGTTTAGGGTTTTGTTGGTGGATTTGGCTTGGCCATTGGTTTGTGGGTAATATGGTGAGGAGAAGCTAAGCTAGATACCGAAGGCATCACAAAGTTTCTATAGAGTTTTGTTTTTGAATTGTTTCCCATTATCAGTGACTAGGCGATGTGGAACACTGAAGTGACAAATAATGTGATGATTGATGAACTCATATATTTTCTTAGCTTTAGTGGAGATGAGGGGTACGGCTTCAACCCATTTTCTGTAATATTTGGTAGTGGTGATGATCCATTGATGTCTTATGGAAGAGTGGGGATTGATCTCTCTGACAAGATCTAAACCCCATTGAGAGAAGGGCGAAAGGTCACGAGTGACCTGTAAGGCATGACTAGGTGTGTAAGGAAGATTGGCATGTTGTTGTCATTTTACACAACATTTAACGTAGTCACAACAATCATGATTAAGGGTTAGCCAATAATAGCCTAGGTGAAGAATGCGCTTAGCAAAAGCAAGGACACTGAAGTGACCTCTGCATATGCCATCGTGAAATTCTTTAATGGTATAGGGATTTCAGAACTAGTAAGGTAGCGTAAGAGGATACTGTCAAAGCCGCATTTATAAAGAAGGCCACCCATGACAACATAATGAGAGGCCTTCTTGAAAAAGGTGTGTTGTCCATTACGTGTGAGATCAAGAAGAAATATAGAAAGCAAAAGGTAGTTTGCAAGCTACTTATACCAAAGGTCTTGTGTGTTTAGTGAGGTAGTTCGGACGAGGTTAACACAACAAGATTTATAAGAAGGTATCAGTATGAATTTTATGATAAAAAAGATGTCTGAATCGACAGGTGAAGTAGGTATCTGAGAAGTGAGGCAGGCCATGGTATCTATGAATTTATTGGTGCATCATGGAACGGTTTGAATTTTATAGTGGTCAAAGGTAGTCAACATGATGTTGACGTAACATTTGTAATCTTGAAGTATTTCATTATGACAATGATAAACACCATTGACTTGGTTTACTACCAGTTGAGAATCACCAAATATATTAATGGATTTGACATCTAAGGCATAGGCAGTCACGAGACCCAATACGAGTCCTTCGTATTCGGTGATATTGTTAGTGCATTCGAAATCGAGTTTAAATGATAAGGGCATGGGTTCGCCATCAAGAGGAATGAGGATAATTCCTGCACTACCCCCACACTGACATTTGGAACCATCAAAGAATAAGGTCATTTGGTAAGGGTCATCATCCATAGAGAGGTTAGCAATGGATTCGTCAGGGAAATCAAAGTTTGAAGATTGATTCCCAGTAGGAGGTGCATCAGTAAGCTGGCCAGCAATGGCCTGGCCCTTGATAGATTTTTTGTTGATGAATTTGAGATCTAGGTCAGTAAGAAGCATGATCCAACATGTGACACGTTGATTTTGGTAAGGTTTAGCATATATGAAGTGTAAGGGGTCAGTGTTGGTCACAACATAGGTTTTGTGGTTGAGTAGGTAATGGCAAAGTTTGGTGGCAAAAGAAACTAAGGGTAAGAAAAGTTTTTTAGGGTGAGTGTATTAGGTTTTGTAGTCTAGAAGGGTATGGATTATGTAATAAACCACCTTCTCCCTATGTTTTTTGTCACGATGAGCGATCATAGCCCCTAAGGAGTGATCGGTAGAAGAGATGTATAGGTAGAAGGGTTAGTCGTCTTTAGGTGGAATGAGTACGGGTGGTTGGAGAAGGTATTGTCTTAGGGCCTCAAAAGCTATGTGACATTCATCATCCCATTTTAAAAGAGACATAATTTTTGAGGAAGTGATGAAATGGTTGACAACGTTCAAATAATTGTGAAATAAAAGGGCGAATGGACTGCAATTTACCTTGCAGGCTACGGAGTTGTTTAAGGTTAGTGGGCAGAGGTATTTCTAGAATGGCCTTGAATTTAGCAGGGTCAACTTCTATACCATGAAGGGAAACAATAAATCCCATGATTTTTCCTAAGAGAACCATGAAGATGCACTTTTTAGGTTGAAGGAGAATGCAATACTTAATGATGCGGTCAAATATGGTTCCAAGGACGTTGAGGTGCTCGACGTGACGTTTAGATTTGGCCAAGAGATCATCCACGTAATATTCCAATATATGATGCATGATATCATGGAAAATGTAAGTCATAGCATGCTAATATGTGGCACCATTGTTTTTAAGGCCGAAAGGCATGACTCGATAGTAGAAGGTCCCCTAAAGGGTAATGAATGTGGTTTTTTGTTGATCCTTTGAAGTGAGCAAGATTTGGTTATAACCTGAGAAACCATCCATAAGTGATAGCATCTCATGGCTAGTGATAAGGTCAACCAACTAGTAAATACCAAGCAAAGGAAAATCATCTTTTGGGCAAGTAAGGTTGAGATCATGGAAATCGATGCAAATGTGAAGTCCCCGTGTTACCTTAGTCACAGGGACGATGTTAGAAATTAATTGGGGGTAATCGATGGGTAGGATGAAGGAAACTGAGAGAAAGCATTGAAGTTCTTCTTTGACAAGAAGATTAATGCAAGGGTGCATTTTCCTCAACTTTTTTTTTATGGGTTTTGCATCGGCAATGGTTACAATATTATGGACCACAATAGTGGGATCAATGTCAGGCATGTTAGCATAGGACCAAGCAAAAGCATGGATATGATTTTTAAGAAAAGAAATGAGGGCTTCCTATTCAACAGTATCCAGAGATTGACCAATCTTCAGAATGTGGGGGTTGTCCTGAGTGTGGATGTTGACTTCAATAGTTGATTCATTCAACATTGTTTACGTCTTAGAAGGTAATGACCAGTGAATATAAGAGTCTTCAACACCAAGGTCGGTAAGTATGGACTCATCATCCTGACATTGAATGACATTAATAGAAGGAGTATCATCCCCTATAATGTCAAGATACAAGAAAGGAAGAAAGGAAGGAGCCTCACCATCATGGTGATAGGTCAGAAGCCTCAATGAAATGATATTTATGAAAAAAAAGGTAGGACAGATAGATTCAGGGTCCATTGACTCCGTTGGTGAAGGTGGGGTAGGTGAAGAAGGTGGAGAGGGGTAAATGTCTTCAATGAGTTCAATACGAGGCTTTTTGGCAGGTAGTTTGGTAAAAATGATTCCACTGCGATCATTGTGTTTACATGTGGTACAAGAAATAATGGTGTGACGACCTTTCTCATAAATTCCAAAGATAAAACCCTTCTAGGTGCAGCAATGTAGAAAAGTGTGAGTGAAGCAACAATTGGTAAGCGATTGAAGATCAGTCGAAAAAGGTCGGGTTTGTGACGGTGGTTCGTGTGTGTAAGTGGAAATATCAAGTCTTCCATAGGTAAGATGGGTACGGAGGTGGGTAGGACCATAAATTAGATGCTTTCCTATGCGGTGATCATAGTGAGGATGCTGATGAAGGTTTCCATACTCTTGTGGAGTAAGGAATGTATTGACATTGTATAGGCGATACTCCCCCATAGTGAGGCATTGAAAAACACCTTCCAAGAGATCAATGGTTGATATATTGGTGGTTGGAATGGAGGAAGCATTAGAAGTTAGATGGGTGGAGGTGTTAGTTAGTTGGGAAGCTGATGTATGACTGGTAGAAGCAACAGCTCAGCGATGGGAATAAAATATTTAGGCAAAGGTGAGGTTGGACTGGCACTAGTGGATGGGGTCGTGTGTGAAGGAGATGTAGGCAGGGAGGTAGATTCCTTAACAGGTACTAGGACATCATTGGGCTGGTAAAGCATGTTGCAAGTTTTGAAAGGTGATGGGTCATCTGGAATGGTATAGGAATGTCCTTCATGTTCGAACTTTACACATCGATTAAAGTGGAAGGAACAAAACCCATGGCACAAATCCAGGGTCTACCGAGAAAAAAATTGTATTGAAACTCCCCTTCCAAAATGTAGAACAGCTTGGGAACAGTACAGGGACTCACACGAATGTGGAGGATGATAGTGCCGAGGGTAGAGGTGATAGATTCATTGAATGACCGCAACATAACTGGATGTTTATGCATGTAATTGTTGGGTATGCGCATTTGTTCAAATGTGTGAGAGGAGATGATGTTAATGCTAGCACCCCATCGATCATAACACGTCAGATGCATATATTATCAATGTGGATGGAGATGAAAAGTGCAGGATCTAGGTCATCGGTTTGGTGGGGGATAATTTCATCATCCAAGAAACTAAGGATAGAAACTTGGTGAATAGGTGAAGGTGATGAGGTAGATGGAAATTTGGTGATTCGACATGATGAGGTGTGATAATAGATGCTACAGGCTTTGGGTCATTAGGAAAAACCTCAATAGATTGAAGGACCTCCATAAGAGCTTGACAATGTGACTCCGACATTTGGATGAGATCGTATAAGGAAATTTTGAGAGGAGATTGGTGTAATGGTTTGAGCATTGTGTGGTGTGTAACCCCATCAAAAAGAGGATATGTTGGACCACATATAGTGATTTTACGTGCAGGTGTAATGGGTATGTTAGGTACATGGTTAGGTGATGGATCAAATATTTTGTCTTTCCCTTTGTCTCATTGACCTCGGGTAATGACATGAACCATATTAATTTGAGGTAGAGAGGTGGATGGGGTGGAGTTATCATGAAAGGTATACCGGCAAGAGGGATATTTACCAAGAGGTGGATAAGAGCCTTCTGCGAGGAGTGTACAACATTGGCATTTAGGAGAAGGTTGAGCAATCTCATGGACACTGACCATATTTATTTTGAATTTCAGAGATGGAAAGAAAGGTCATGGCGGTGAATATGGAGGTTTTGGTATAGGTGTAGGAGGAAGGTGTGAAGAAGGTGGCAAGGGTGAAATAGGTTCATCATCTAGGAGGTCATCGTTATCAAAATTGGGGTTAGAAGGAAATAATTGAATGAGCACAAGCCTTTAGACCCTTACAGTTCTCAACATCATGTCTTGGCACACGATGGTAAGCACAAATTTTAGTATCATCAAATCCTTATGGTTTAGGTTTAAGAGGGTCATAATTCCTAAGAGGAGGGAGGGTGATAATAGAGCTTTCTAGGAGGTTAGCCAAGATGGTGGCGTATGATCCCACTAGTGGATCATAATGTGAAGTGAAAGTAGGTTTGGTTGGAAGATTGGGTAGTTTTGGTGGTAATTGAGGTGATGTAGTGTTGGATTTGGGTTGTACTTTATTTCGTGTAGGTGCAGTAACAGAAAGAGGGGTAAATTTAACCCTCTCTTTGGAAATTAACGGTTTTTTCTATTTTTGGTGCTTTTTCTTAGGTAGAGGTGTATGGGGAGCACATGATGCAGATGGAAAGGACCGATGGTGGGAGAGAATGAGTGACCCAAGGGGACAATTTAGGTGCCACTTTAGGTTTTGGTCGAGCTCGAGAGGGAGGTACAGGTGAGGCAGAAAGAAAATGTCATAGGTAATGAAGGAGGTATAGAAGGTAATGGTGGTATAGAAGGAAAAGAAGTTATAAATGGTGATGAAGGATGCAAGGTTCACCTAGGTAGAGCTACAAGCTATGGTTAACGAGTCAAGGTAATTTTAGGTTTACCCTTAGAGAGATTAGATTTTCATAGGGTAGAGGGGTGAGGTCCTAAGATGGATGGTAAGGGTGAAGGTGATAAAGGTGTAGTTGGTGAGCTCGGTACATGTAGATTAGACGGTTGGGTTTTTTTTTTAGGTTGAGGGATTGGTTCCATAGGTATATGGGAAGATGTGGTCAAGTTTATCCTAACAAGAGGATGTGAAAGGTTGGATGTGGGTGTGACCCCTAGAACACTAGTGGGTTTAGATACAAGAGATGATGTTGGAACATGTCAGCTAGCAAGTAGAGGGGAGGTTATAGATGAGGATGATGCAATAAAAGATGTATTGAGAGTTATGTTCATGTACGGTTTGGGTTGTTGAAACATCTTCAGGATAAATGGTAGAAGTGTCAGTGGAAGATGATTGCATTTAGGTCGAGACTGGGAGTAAGAGACACCCCCAAAGTGAAGACCTATCAACATAGTCCATGCGGTCGGCCAAACGTGAGAATGAAACTATGGTAGATGAGGTAGATGTGGAGTGAGTGGCAATTCCTATAAAATATGTCTGAGAAATAGGGAATTCACTGGCTTTGGCCTCTATAGGTAAGAGAGCCAAAAGTAGGTCCACATGATCTTCGGTAGCTGATGGAGAATGGTCACCGAGTGGTAACGACAAATCTATTGGATCCTGAATAGGTGGAGAAGATGATGGGTACTACTCTATGGGTGTAGGACGTACAATTGGTAGCGGTTCACTGGGTAGGGAAGCTGAAGGGGGACTGATATCGGTGCTAATGAGAGACTCCTTCATAGGTGTACGGGGAGGTGAATGGCTTTCCTCTATGGGTAGAGAAATAGATAAAGTAGGTTCCTGTGTGGGTAGAGGATTTCGGGCTAGGATTTCCTTGATGTAGGGGATAGAATATATTTGGGAATCAAGTGGTATGTTTGTAAAGATAACATGTACCTCTCGTATGTTACTTTCATTGTGTGAGGCATCACCAATTTGATCGTTAGATGGGGAATGGTTAGGGAATGGTTTCTTGAATATATGAAGGTCTTGATTGGAAGGTGCATTAGGGTTATCCAGGACTGAATCACCACTCTTGAACATTCCTTGAAAATGCTTTTAAAGGTGATACAATTTCTTTCACTGTGACCATTTACCCGGTGATAGTTACAGTAGTCATTTTCCTTGTACCAACCTGGTATGGGGTGAGAGGGGTCAAAACTAGTATGTGGTTTGATAGGAGGAAGGGTGATGGCATTAGCTTTAATAAGATTTTCTAAAATAGATGAATATGGTTCCCCAATTGCTTTGTATTTCTTTTTTTCTTGTTTGAATTGGAAGGCTTGGACCAGTGACAGATTGGATGAAGGTTTAGCATGATTGGATGGATGGGCAGGGCTAGCCTTAAGTACCAATGCGTTGGCAGTTCCCTTGGCTTTGGAATAACTTAGTTTTGAGGAAGAGGAAGTATCGTGTGATTTAAACGAGGAGTTTTTGTTTCATAATTATATTTTATTCTCTTTGATGGTGTGAATTTTGAGCTTACGTGCCATGGTGAAAGCCTCATCAAATGTCCAAAAGGTTTGCACCTATAAGTTAGGTGAGATATGTTTAGCACAGGCATGTGTGAAGAGCTCTATGAGTTTAGTTTTTGGTAATTAGAAAGTGAGTTGGTTGATTAGGCTATGCCAACGAGCGACAAAATCTGTGATAGATTCATCATCATATTGACGCATGGAGTAAAGATCAGTCATGGTAACCTTCTTGATGTCATTAATAAAAAAATGATCCAAGAAGGCTTGGGATATTTGGTTGAATGATAAGATGGAATGTCTAGGTAATCCACTATACCAGTCCAATGTTGGACTAGTTAGGGACATGAGAAAGGTTTTCAAAAGCAAAGAATCATCATGGGAAATTAATTAACACCCATGTTCGAAAGATCACAAATGATGATGCGGGTATTCCTTACTGTTAAAGCGGTTAAACTTAGGCATCTCCCAGTGTATGGGATATGGGCAAATGGGAATGGATGGGTGAATAGGCTCATTACAAATCTCATCATAGGTGAGAGAATTTCGGGCTCCGGAAATAGATGCTTCTAATGTCTGCATCTTTTGCATGATTAACTTGATAAATTCATTGTTAGGTTGTGAAGATTGGGTACCCCCTGGAGTGAAAGGAGGTTTTTGTGGGACATACGAAGAATATGACATTCTAGAATATGGTGGTGTTGAATAAGGAGGAAGGAATTGAGAGACAGACATAGAGGGTATATATCCGGACTGAATGACTGATGAAACAGGAGGCAGATGGTAGTAGGTATGTGAGGTTGGGACACTCGTAGTGACCCTGGTAGAGATGGGAGGTAGAGATTGGGGAATAAAAAGGAAAACATTTTGAAATGGGGTAGAGGTTACTGACACCATGGGGGGTAGCGTTGCGAATGGTATATATGAGACAATAGTTACGGATGATGTTATGTTTTGGGTGGTGGATGAAGGTATGGTGGAGACTACGGGTGCAACAGAGATGGCGAATGCATCGGTCAAAGATGGCGTGGGACCTAGATGCAACACAATTGGGGATAAAAATAGGTGAGGTCACCATGGTAGGAGGCGTAGCCAAGGCGGAAGCGATCATTAGGGATGGAGATAAGGATACGGGCATGCCATACATCAATTGACCTGAGGCATCTCGAGTGGAAGCATGGGTGAGGTAGTGGCTCAAAGTAATGGGATTCTGATCTAGGAGTCGTGCAAACTCCGTGCCACCCATATTAATGGTGATAGGTTGATTAGGATCCATGGATGATGAGATGAAAGGTGGTGAAGGACTAGGTGATGAAGGGCTAGGTGGGAGTGGTAGTTGACTAGCATCAAATACGAGGGTGCTCACCTGACTATGGTCATTGCCATGTGAGTAGGAACTGATTTGGCAAGACGGTATTATGTCTGAATGGCACATAACACAACATAACTAGGAAAACAGTCAATAGTGAGTGGATTAGGTCAGCTGGTGAGCTATAAAATAGCACAGGGTGACCGACACTGGTTCGGGTAAACCAATGCTGGTTAGGCTTAACCGATGCCAGTTATTGTGAAAAACCAACAGTCTGTTAAATGATGGTCCCAAGCTGACAATTTTCACACATGATGAGACGTAAGGTGTTTGTGATTGAAGTAATGACAATATGAAAGGTGATAGGAGCCTTTTATAGCTCAGAAAGTGAAATAGGTGTCTTTTGGATAGGTATCCAAGAAGACTTTAGACTGACGCCGGTTGGGTTGAACTGATGTCGGTTGTAATGTAACCAGGGATGGTTAAAGATAACCATAGCCGGTTACTGTGAAATTGAAACAGAGAATAAGAAAGATGGTTATGATTTAAAAATTTGGTGTTGAATCAAACTCAGAAGTTTGAGAATGATGTAGATGTGGTCCAAGAACACTCAGATGAAGTTAGAATACATCGACTATGATTAGGAATGTGCAAGGAAAGACAAAAAATAATGATCAAAATATCTCACCTCAAAATGCAAATCAAGCAGAACATTAAGAAAGAACGTTCCTAGAGTGCCTATTCTATTACGTTTGTTCAGCTTATGCTATTTTTATGGACTGAATATTATGAACAGAACAATAGAATTTCTTGGTGAGAAGGCTTCCTATGAAGAAATAATTTTTCTAAAGGGTGAGGTTTCAAGAATGTTATGGTGGGGGGTGGGCTTCACACTGAAGTATGACTCGATAGAGAAGTGAACTGGGTGCCCACTTTACCATGATCATGTGATCACCTACAACTTCTTCCAAGTAGGATGTTGTTTAAGAATGTATGTATTTTGAATTTTTGTGTGGTTTGGTAAGACTTAGAGAAAGAGAAAAGGATAGAAGTTGCTTTTCTACGATTCAGTTTGTCAACCATTAGCTGGTTATGACTTCCAGCGTATAGGTTGCCCTCAATTAATTTGAGCTAATGAGCTAATTTAAAATGTAGTGCACTTGTTTTAAACCCAAATCGAAGAGTATGATATTCGATGAAAAAATAGATGAACAAGAAGAGGGATGCTCTTTCACTAAAATACAAATAAACAAGAATAAGAAGGTTCTTTTTAAATATACCAAAATAAATGTCTTTCGGAGCAAGTAGAAAGAAGAGAGTGTTACCAAGGAGAAATTTTTAATGTGAATGCTACTAGAAGGGAAAAAAACACACAATTTTTCACCTAGGAATGAAGAAAGATGCAAGGAACCCCGAATGGGTCGCACCAGGTGTGCCAAAATGTTTCACCTGATTTCTTATTTTTCTAAGAAGTACTTGACGAAACAGATAAGGTAAAGGGTGGTAAGAGGAATAACCGTTTTAGGATGGTTGAAGGTTATATGCGTGTGTATCTGAATTCTGAATTGAAGTGATTGTGAGACCTTCATTTTGGCTAGGAGGAACTACCTATATAAGAACCAAAACAATACCACAAAAGAGAGTTAAACAATATATGCAGTGGAATGCCTAGCATATACTAGATCCTGGAAGTGTGATACTTTCTAGATGGCTGTCAATCCACTATTTCAAATAATTCCATGTTGAAATAAAGTAAATATTGTCCTACTATAGTTTAATATGATTTGGGCATCTCATACAAAACGTAATAGGCTAGATCTAATCTAACGGGTGTTGGTTGTCAAATAGGACTTTACGAAGAGCAACAGTCATGGGACAAGAAGTCCCTCCTCTTTAATGGGAGAGATTCCCTTATTCAGAAATGAACCTATTTACAAATATACAAAACATGATTTTCTGGTTGAACTTGGATATTACGAAAGTGTTTTCTGTAAAGATCATCAATTACAAAAGGACTGTGGAGTGAGAATACGAGAATGAGCAGAAAGGCAACATGCAAAATTATAGATAACAGAGTAATTCTTTATTTATGCGAAGTTACAGTGAATTGAAACAAGATCATTTGTATCATATAAATAAGATGGAATTTAAAGACACAAAGTTCTGTAAATAACATCTGCCAAAACACAAAGTTTCTTGACATAACACAGACAAATGGTCTTCACAAAATTAAATGAAAACTTAGGGATAAAAGAGATCAGATAGACAAAGAATGAAAAGCCCTTCTGTATTGATTTCTTTATGATCTATTTACACTTTCAGAAAATAAGCCAAGTTCTTCCTCCTTTCAAAATGGCGTGGAGAGGCCATTATATAGCTTACAAATCAGTTACTCTTTGTAACCACTTCTTTTAACTAAAGATTAGTTAAGGATTGCTAATCGCAATACCTCAACTTATTACAATGAATCCAAGAAAAAGAATTAGAAAAGAAGAGAAGAATAAGGAGAAGAAGACAGGTGGTTATGAATGGGAGGGACCCAATGACTTCAAAATTCACTGCCTGAATCTCTTCAATGCCTCGGCTATATCTCTGCCACGAGGGAATGACATGTTGGCTGTAGACTGAGCCCAAAATCTGAGGCACTTCTTCATTTCCTTATCAAACTCAACATGAGTATGATAGTCTTTATTTTCTTCTTCAATGGCAGATTGAAGAGAGCAGATCTCCTTCATTTTCTCTTTAGAGATGGAGCTTTCCTTGAATAGATTATCTTTGACAAAAGCTCTGAATTGAGCTTTGATTTCTTGCAAGGAAAGAGGCACACCAGAATTTTCATCCTGAAGATGACAATGTATATCTTTGAAAGAAGATACAACTAGTGTCTTGAAAACCTCACCCTTCTGCCAGCTATTCTTCAGCTCTCCCAAAGCCTCCTCCAAGACTTTGATCTTCCACTCCACGCTGTAAACCCAGGACTTTGACAGATTATCCTTTGCATCATCAAAAAACTTATTCGCCAATAAAATGTTCTCATCTGTCTGTCCCATGAGACGGAGGTCTACTATGCAACTGCTCCAAAGTTTGAGCTCTTTATCTATGACCCCGATAGTGGAGGAGAGATTCTGTTGCAAATTGTTCACCTTTCCGTGGAGTTTGAAAGCTTCATCGATGAAGTTCAATCCTGCAACAAGCATATCTTCCACCATGGCCTCCATAGCTTTTCCATAGACAGAATACTTGTGCATGTCTTTGATACTCTGTACTTCATCTTGGCTCAAAATTACAGGTGGCAGAAGGGTAGTCAATGGGGTAGGGTCCAAAACTTTTTCCTTAGACAAAAGAGATTTGATAAAACCTGTGATAATCTGGGCTTGTTCCTCCAACTGTTCAATAGTTTTCTACCCTTTCTCTACCCTCCCAATGACTCTTGTGACCGTTTCCTGGAGGTTGTGGATCTCACCTTCAGGAGTAGACTCTCCCATAGGAATCCTTGAGAATTCTAGGTCAGAAACCTATAAGTCCTGCTCTGATTTATCTACTGTAGGCTTAGCAATCTCCAGGAATTACTGACCCTGAGCATCAGACACTATCCTGGAGGTGATTCTGGATTTCTTGGCATGAGAAGGAGTAGTGCCTAACAAGGCTACCACAGCATCAAAATTTGGCCCTGAGCTCCGAGAGGAAGATTTCCTCTTCCTACTGTCGACAAAAGGTTACACCCATGGAAAAGAGGAAGAGGAAGCAGTAGGAGGGGCAAGAGGACCAAGAGACAGAGAGCTCATGACGATCAAGGTTTGCACAACTATTGCTTCAAGTCGAGATGTGAGTGGGGTGCTTGAGACAATTACAGCAGAGGAATCAATAGCACTTGGAAGGTCAGTGCTTTGGACTTCCTTCTCTTTATCTGTTGGAGCTTCAGGAGCATTTGTAGGGGCTGGCACTTCACTCTCTTCACTTTCACTGAGAACAATGATGTTCTCTGGTCCTAAAGGCACTTCTACCTGCTTTCTTTGAGGATCTTTTTCCACAGGCTCCTTCTTAACCTCTTTGAATTTCTTCTGGTATGCTTGAGTGGATGAAGAAGGAGTGGAAGCTGCAGGTCCTTGCGTTGATGAGGCAGGAGGGGTTTGCACAGGTGTGTCTAATATGGGAGTCGATGCTTCCCTCCTTGGAGTTGAAACATCCTTAGAGGAGGATTCTCCTGAGTGCCTTCTAAGCTCTCGAACTTTCCTATCAAACCAGACCTTAGTCCTGACTAAGACTGGAGTTAGGATCTTGGCCAGATCATCTTTCTCTTTCTTGTTCCAATCCAAGTCCTCCAAGGGAGTGTGCTTAACCACATTATCATACTCATATTAGTATAGATCAGAGTTGTCATCCTGGAGTCCTTCAGGAACTTGGTACAAGCCGAGTTCTTGGATCAATTGTAGAGAAAACCTACCATAGTGCCTCCTTCTAGCCTCAAAATCATCTACACAGTCAGCCCAATAGTCTTCTGTATCTGCCCTATGATGATAGATTATCTTGATGTTCTGTTCAATGAACTTATTCAAGTCGAAGCAAGTTCTTGGCTTGAAGAAATGAACAGTGATGGGAACCAGGCCTCTTTCTATATTCTATGCATCCAGGGCTGTTTTACAAGTGTAATTTCCCAAAGAGATGGGAAAGTGCAAACCATTAATCTTCTTGTCTCTGCAGGTTCTATGTAATTTGTCTAACTTCCTGCATACTTCTATCAAAGCCATCTTATCACTGCAGAACATGGGAAGCCTCAAAGGGGTGCTCTCATAGCTAGCAAGCCTGATATAGGAGAATTTTCTGAATTGGATAAAATAGGCACCGTAGTGTGATATCAGGTTCATGGCTTCATCAGAAAACCTTCTAGCAGTGTCACCTTCAAGCAGCCTGAAGACGTACATGGTGAAAGCGTCATTTACCCTTCTGAAATTGCGATTGCTGGTCTCTAGGGTGAACTGCGGGCAGTAGGCATATACAAGATCATCCTTGTGGGCATCAATGTAAGAAAAAACCAAACCATTGCCTTGATGCCGCCAAAGTTTACATCAGGTATGAAGTCATGTAGAACTTCTTCGTTTGTTGTACATTGAATAGCTGCTCCGCCAAGTTCATGCTGATGATTTCCACCCAGTTGATATTTTGAGTTCCCTCGCACACCATGCTGATGAGCGGGCACATCCAGAAATGGAATTCATTAGTAGAGGGTAAGCCCATAACCCAATCCAGTAGGATTATAAAATCCGACAATTCTTCATTGAAATCGACTCAAAAAAGAGTCTTGGATAGACGAGATGCTCCCTTCTTAGGGTTCTTTAGCTAGGACTTTACCACCCGCCGCCTTATATTTGTCACTGTCTTGATTGAACAGGGCCTGTGCTTGATTCTAGGAAACAACTATGGCGTTATCCGTTTCTGGAATCCTCAGTGCAGTGCTAATGGTGGTAGCATACAATTTGGCAATGAGTTCCCCGTGTACGTTGGTCAATTCGCTCGAATCAGGGTCGAAGTGAGCTTCACATGAAAGCACTGTATCAGCACATTGCACCGAGATTGGGAAACCTCCAGTGAAAGCCAAACCGCTGTCATGAATCATCTGCGCCATTGGTGTAGGGTTTGCATCTGCCATCCTTGCCCAAAAATCACCAAAGTCAAGATGGCGAGCTTCACTGTCCCCGATATTGGGAATGACAAACTCTAGTGGCGAGATTTGTTCCTATCCCTAAAATTTGATCTTCATATTGATAGTAATTCGGAGGGCAGATCCGCAAGCTAGACTCAGGAAGGAATTACAAAGGGAAGGGATACACGCGCAGGAATTCAGATTGCAAGGGTTCGAGCAAAGGATAGCATGGAAGCAGTGTGAAAAATGCATAGGGGGGTTGCTCGTTATATAGCCGATTAGGAGAGAGAAAGATAATGAATGCGCATTTAATACATACCTACCAATTTGAATAAGCAAGATATTCGGGTAGAGCGGGAAAAATAAGCACGAATGGCACTTGGTTCATTTGGGACATGTGAGACGCGAATGCGTGAAACATGCGGCTCGGACAATTCAGGCGAAGCGGGGAAAAGACGCATAAATGCCTTTTGGGACATGTGGGACGAAAGTGCATGAAGTACGCGACTCGGGCGATTTGGCCAAAAATGGAACAACTTGCCAAATTGAACTTGGGACATTTAGGACATGAAAGCGTGAAGTATGCGGTTCAGGCGATTCAGCCGAAAATGGAACAACTTGCCCAATTGAACTTGGGACATGCGGGACAAAAATGTCCAACAGGCCCAAAAAAGACAAACTTCGAGGAAACCCGGCCGATCGGGGAACAGAGGGCCCAATTGAACCTGGGACACGTGGGACAAAAATGTCTGATAGGCCCGAAAAACACACAAAATGACCCAAAAACGTAGATTTTCCCAATTTCTCAACTTTTAACATTGAGTACAACAGAGAAGACACTTAAACTCAAATTTTTAAAATTTTCACTTCCTTAAGAGTAGGGGAATTTTGAGTGGACAACAACGGGCTAGGCTAGAAGGAGATCCAGAGGTCAAGTAGGTTGGTTGTAGGTGAATTTGAGCTAACAGGCTAGGTTATATACAAATCTGAAGGTCAAATAGGTGTTCAAGTAGATGTATGTCAGAAGCAGGCTATTATTCTAGTAGAGATCAAAAAACACAGAGACCAACCATGATTTTATGAAATTGATGGAATTTTTATTGTAACCAGTGATGGTTAGAGATAACCGAAGATGGTTAAGTTGGGGCTAGTGGAATCACACAATCTAGGTTTTTGAAGTTTTGGGGGAAAAGTGGAGTGGATAGAAGGCAGGGATTGATCATAGAGGGGGTGTAGATATATTCTGAAGGTCTGAGACTACTGAGGAGGTCAAAATGGTAAATTGGGCCAAGTATTAAGATGATTGGGTATGGAAGGTGGCTGCAACTGGAGAGAGGGCATGGACAGAGAGTAAAAGACTAGGTTCCTTTAACACAAATACTACAGATGATGATAAGAAAATGAAATAGATGGAAGAAGGATACTTACTCTTCTGTGAGGTACAGGTCTAAAGAATAATGAAGAAGTTACTACATTGGAGGATTCTAGGAATAAAGTCTCACTGTTGTGCCAGTGTATTTGGTTACCTTTGGTGATCTTAAATGAATCTTTGTTTTGTCGTCACGTCTAAAGAGATCAAATCCGAGATCAGAATTTTTTCAACCAACAACCAACCCGTATTACAAAGTTATAGATGCACCTAAATAGGCCATTTGGTCCATTCTGGTATAACTGGTGTCGGTTTAGGGTGAACCGACATCGGTTTAGGGTGAACCAACATCCGTTTAGGTGAGATATCTCAGGTTGTTCAACAATTGCCTGTGAAGTTGCTCCGCCATTTGATAAGGGTATCCTCTTTTTCTCAGGGAAAAAACTAACCTTAGGAAGCTTTTAAATATGAGGTGAGGGGATGGGTGTAATGTTAGGTTTTATTTAGGCCATTGGTTTAGGGTTTAGGTTAATGGGTCAAATGATGGAGGTGGTTAGGTGAGGTGCATTTAATAAAAGGCAATTATATTAAATAGGTGTGTGAAGGTAGTGAATTAATTTAATGTGAATAATTAAATTAATGTGTGTGTGGGAAAAGTTCATTAACTTAATTAAAATAATTAAATTAATATGTATGGAGGTAAATGGCATTAATGTAATTAAAGTAATTAAATTAAAATGTGTGGGGTACAGGAGGTAGATGATAAGGTGTTGAGGATGAGGAAGTGATTATAGGGCTGCACTAGGGGGCCAAGGTGATTACGACACAATTTTGGTGTCTAAAAGACTAGTTGACTGGTGTGTTCATTTCATTGAAACAGATGGTTTAAAAAAACATACACTTGGAGAACAAGTTATGACATTTTAAATTTCTTACTAATTTTGGTGCTTCAGTCTCCCTTGCTTGAAAAAAATGCAGCTCCTACAAGTTGTCTTCTTTAAACTGCTTCTATTTATATGCATCCACCTTCTTAATATTCCACTCTGTGACCCAAATATTGTCCTCTTGTTCTATTCCTTTCCAATGTACCAAATATTTGTTGTATTTCCCATGTCTCGTGTCCATTGTTTTCTTATCTAGAATCTAATCCACTTCTTCTTTCTTCTTCATTGGAAGCTTCTATCTCCAATCTAGTATTTCATCTATAACATCCCAATTTTTGCCATCCCCATGAAAAGAATACAAGTATGAAACATTAAACAATGGATAAATCTAAAAATTCCCTAGAAATTCTTCCTCATAAGCATTATCATCTTTTTTTCATGATTTTGGAGGGACCAATCTACTTGTACTTCGTCTTCTTATAGGTTCCTTTTGGAAACCTTTCCTTCCAAAATTATACATGTTATCTCTTGAAAGTGCACCCTGTAGAGAGATGAGTGCAAGTGTTCTAAGCTTACTCTTGATCTCTCTCTTTTGTAGATACAATGTAAACACCTCAGATATGTGGGTATACCTATTGTTGAGGTTAGTCTCTGGTATCAAGTTTGGTTCCCTTTGGATGTATCCTAAACTAATTTTTAGGGGTTTTGAGGGTAAAAAGTAATGACTATGAATTCATTGAAAATTAGGTTCATACACCAAACTTGTTAAGGTATTTGACTAAGTACATGAAAAATTAATTTTATAGTGGATTCTGGATGCACAAACCAATAGTTTTCAAAATAATATTAATGCAAAACACTTGGTGTGTTGAGGGAATGAATCACAACAATACAAAAAGAAAACATGCACACTAATATTATGTAAAAATTACTAAATTTACAGCAAGGTAAGATGATTAATCAGGGAATTTGACATTCACAAGAATTAATAAGATATACACAACATTACAAATAATTGGAAAGGTAGAAATCAATTCTCATTCAAAGGGAAAAACTAGCAAAATCTTCTTTAGCACTCGTGTGTTGAAAAATTCCTCTTTGTGCTTTTCAATTGCACAAAATATGTAGAAAATTTATTCACCCATCCCATCCTAAAAATAGGCTAAAAATTGTACTCGCACATGCATGTTATTTTTATTCTTTATTATGAATAATAAAGGAATAAAATAAACATATTAAAACAATGAGGCATTAATAGCCTTGATTATAAAAATACAACCCAGTCACAATGCAGTTGACTATTCTTTTTTTACTTAAGTTGGATGAATAATTTGGCTAATAATAGCCCTTGCTTTTTGTGTAAGTCTTCTCCAATGTGCATGTAATTTTTTTTGATGTGACACTTACAACTTGATTCACTTGCAAAGATAAATTTACCATTCTTTAATTCTTCCCCCTTGGATGCACATGCAAAAATTAATCTCTTTGTGTGAGCAAAAATAATTCTTGTGTCTTTAACACTTTACAAAATATCACCCAATTTGTGGGGGCCACTTGAAGGCTCTAATGTTGATATTTGTGCACATGCTCAACTATTCATGTTGATCACAATGACATTTTTTTTTTTTTTGAATACATGTAATTCTATCTCCTACAAGCATAATATTTTAAGATTTAAAACTCTAGCAAAAATTTCAACCACTATGTGGAAAACCTTTATATGTGCAAGAATAATACTATTTTTGATGTGACACCCATGTGGGGACCGCCTATATATATGACAACTATGCATGTATTGTTTTGTCTTAACTTACTGAGGCATGCATATACTTGATTCAAAGGATGATGGGTCTAAATTTGATGATGACCAGTTCTTGGTCAATGGCATGTATTGATATTTTCCCCCACCCTTTTGGATTTTTGGGATGGGAAATATTTCAATGGTTTAGAACCTAATACGTGTCATATGTGGTCAATTTTTACACTGATGATTGCATATGTTATTGTTTAGACCATTTGGTGATGCTTGGAATATTTTGGTTCCTTTCTTCGTGATGAGGCAAACCTTCATGATGTTAGTTTTGATATGTGGCATTTGGTTTTATTACCTTTTACAAGGTGAAAGTAATGATTTCAAAATTGGACAAGGTCCCCCTCTAACGATGGTTCAACCCCTTAGTTATTTTTTGGTGATGGAATTTGAACCATGGTTGGAGCTAGGTTTTTTATAGTCTCTCCCACGTGCATTAATTTTGAACCACGGTTAATTTTTTTAACTGCAAGACTCAAGGAAACAAAACCTATAAACCCTAATCATTTCAACCATTTTTTATGAGCTCCTTTGAGCTTGGCAAATTTCTACAAAAAAATTCATTCCTCAGACGGCCATTGATTTCATTCTTGAGCTTAGAAATCTGATGAGAGGGTCTATTCTACAGAAATTTGAAGCGCTGCCATTGTTGTTCTAGTAAGAAGCTTATATTTTCTAAGGAAAATTGCTGGTCTAGTCATGTTTTGATGTCCATTTCACTATATTGGTGGTTTCTGGGTGTTTCAATCTGGGCCACTCATTGTTTGATAATATTAAGTTGAAACTCGTGTTTTGAGCTCTCTAAATTGATTCTCAGTATTTCTCTGTAACTCTAATTCTCCTTAAATTGGCTCGTCATTTTGTGGGTTTGGATTCCATTCATGGTTGTACACTGTTGGTAAGATCTGTTTTTATTTTTATGCTTCTTTCAAAATTTGTTCTTGAAAATAATGAATTGGGAGGATATACATTGTAAGTTGATTATCATCCCCTAATATTGCATTTTATCTATTTTTCATGCTTTTGCATCTCTTTTGGGTTCACAGTATTCTTCAGTGAGCTTGATTTTAGGGTTTACTCCTTGTTTTGAATTTTTGCGTATCAGTGAATTATCTCCCAGATATCTGATTTATTATGTATTTCCCCTCGAGAAGCCATTTATGATGAGGTTTCTGAGTTTTATTTTGGGTTTTCAACCTATTTATTGTGGCTTCGAGTTTAGTTTTACTATGAAACCCTACTCCTGGGTATTGTGTTTGCCCTTAGAAACTTCTGATTTGAAGCTTTATTTTTATGGGTTTCAAGAATTATTCACTCTAAACCTCTGTGAAAAAAGAAACTGTTGCATGAGCTGGGTGCATTTATGATTCATATTTAAAAGCATATATTTAACATCTCAACACTTTTCCAAGTTGTATCTCAACAAATGGAGGCTGATAGCTATTTTTGTATAACTCTTGAATTTATATTCCAATCTGAAAGATTACTGGAACTAATGAAAATTTAAACCTTACACATCAATGTCCTATGTATTCTTTCTTATGGCCTTTATAACTATATTGAAGAGAAATGAATTCCATATCTAGTCTTGTTTTTATAAGTAATTTTTGAAAGTTATCCAGAGCTAGTAGATTCCTTTGTTAGTCTAACCTATATGATGAACTCAACATTTGACTCTTTTTCTAATGAAGTTCTTTGATTCAAAATTCAAAATTATAAGAGATTGTTGGATTTATTTTCAAAATATGAACAAGTATTACAATTGTTTTTGTATGACTGGTTCTTCATGATTGGTGTGACTCATTTTTCTTGATCATTCTGTATCCCTTACTTATGCATCATTGATAACTACTCTCTGAAGAAAACTTGGCTTTCACTTGATGGCATTGTGATTATGTTCCTCAGAAGAAATTATACTTGTTGATTTATTTGTTTAGTTCCTTTTGATTCTTCATGCACTGTACTTGATCAATTTTTATGATGGTTGCATGAAACAATTCAGTGTATCATTTCCTTGCAAGTTTTATGTCACTCTAATCCATGATCTTCCACTATTATTTGGAGTTAGTTGAGATGATACTTGCAAGTTGTTCTAATTGATTGAAATTGAAAATGAAATTTAATAATGCTTTCTAAAGCTGCAACATGCACTTCCTGAGGCAAATTACTTCCTTTCCAATCTTGATTTATGTATGTGAAAATTGCATCTACTTTGTTTATTCTTCTCGAGAAGCTGTTTCAAAAAATGCATTATAGAATCTATTATTCTCTATTCCATTTTCTAGTCTTGTTATTGATGAAGCTTTATCTATAAGTGTATATTGGTCCTTAAACGTGGCTCTGTATTTGTATGATCAATAATAAAACTTGAACCTCTCTGTTAAATATTGTTGCATTAGCTTAAGAATGCCCAGATATAATTGTTGTTTATTTTAACTTGTGTACATGACTTTTTTTCTTTATGAACTGCGGATAGCTCGAGCACCTTTTTTGTAATTTATACTCTTCTTAACATCATTTTATTGAATATTCTGATGTGGTATTTTGTTTCTTCACTTGGTGATTATAATCAATCTTTGTTATTTGCCTTTAGCCTCTAAATCTCTTATAACTACCACTGTTGTAATTCATATATATTCCTTTAGTGATGATTGAAAATAGTTCTCTGTCTTTTTAAATGGATTTACACGACTTCCTCTTATTCTAATAATGCACTCCAAAACCAGGTTTTTGTAGCTTCAATCTTGACAGTAGATGCAAATATTCATAAATGACTATTGAAATCTGTAAACTCAAATGAGAACTATACTTCAATATGTATTGAAAATATGTCTTGAAATTGTATTGGTACTACTGTGAGAATATTTGACTTACTCTTTCAATCTAAAGATAATAACATCATTTCCTGTACTTAATTCCAAAAACATCATTATGAGATGTTCTTTATAATTTTGTCTTATCTTTTTGATGTACCTTAACTCTACTTAGTTTAAGAGATTCATATCCCTAAAATTGATAGCACAATATTCAAGGTTTAAAACCTAGAGTTCTAATAGATTTTATTTTCTGATTACATGTACATGTGCTGCTAAAAGCTGAAGGCAGAGATTAAGATGGAGCTACACTTAAGATAGAGATAAACAAGAAGACAAGGACAATGAGAACCCAAGCCAATGATGGGTTCTTCATTTAATGCTTTGCTTTCATTTTTATGTATATGCACCTCTTAACTTGAGTAAAGATAAGTTACATCCCATGACTTGTGTGCATTTACTGTACTTGTATTCCTCATGAATAAATGAACTATTTTTGTGTAATTAGTTGTATTCCCTTCATTTTATGTACTTTTTCATTTGTACGGATAATAAATGAACTTATACAACTTAGAACACTTAAATAATTCACTTAATCATAGAAATAAATTTAAATAAAGTGTAGCTTTTTAATGCTCATCAAAAATGTAAAATTCTTGTAAAAATACCTTTTCCATGCCTCAAACTTGTAACTGAGACTACTTCTTTAGAACGTAAAACCTTGCATATGATATCTTTCCTACCTTCACCAAGGCCTTGCAGAATTCTTCCTAGGCTACTACATTGTCTTGTTGAGGATGATACATTGGAGAGGCAGTATACACAAAGTGTTTGCATTCTGGGGAAACACTTTCAGCTACTAATTCAATGCATGGAATTCTTATTTTGTCCAAAAACAAAAAATTTAAAAACTATATCCCTTTCTGAGAAGGCTTCCTGAAACATAGTCAAACTTGTAACCCAACCAATCCGAGAAACTCAAATGTTTTGAGTTGAAATGTTTCACACAAGGTACAAAAAATGTCAACAATATTAGAACAAACTCACCAACTATAAATATATTTCTCCATCTATGCACATATATTATTTCCTTATACTTATCATTATCATTCTACAGCTTCTTCTACCCTTCTTCCTACAATTGTTGTATATGTCTGGTAAATGCTTCTACATCATCACCGACTCTACCATCAACTGGTAGTTATACCAAATCTAACACCCCATTTGGATTACTCCCATACATAATAGAAAATGGAGACTTTCCTGTGGCTAGATTTACAGAACTGTTATATGCAAACTCTTCTTGTGGTAATGTTAAGTGCCATTGTTTTGGCTTTTCCCCAACTATGCACCTTAACAGGTTTCCTAAACTCCTATTTACCACCTCTATTTTCCCATCAGTCTCAGGATGATAGGCATTGTTGAATTGTAGTTGAGTTCCTAACTTCTTCCATAAAGTCCTCCAAAAGTGACTTAAGAACCTTGTGTTCCTATTTGAATTAATGGTTATTGGAACACCATGCAAACAAACAACTTCTCAGAAAAATAAATCTGCTACTCGTATCACATCACTTGTTTTCTTACAGGAAATAAAATGAACCATCTTAGAAAACCTATCAACAACCACAAAAATTGATTTATTACCTCATTGTGTTTTTGGTAATCCCAAAACAAAATCCATACTCAGATTTGTCCACGACCCTTTAGGAACAAGAAACGATATATGCAACCTTGTATTCTGTGCATGGCCTTTCAAGACTTAGCAAATTCGACACCTCTCAACATATCTTACCACATCTCTTTTCAGCTTTGGCCAATAGTATTTTTCTACTACCAAGGCTATCATCTTATCTTTACCAAAATTCCCAACCAATCCTCCGCTATGCAACTCTTTCACTATATTCTCTCTCATAGACCCAACTGGAATACATAGTTTTCATCCCTTGAATAGGTGGCCATCCTATAAAATTTACTCATCCTGGACATCTCCTACATTTTCTAACAATGGAAGAATTAACCTTTCAAAAATATCCTTGAAATGAGAATTAGAGGAATACAAACCCTTTAACGCTTCAAAACCCACCACCTTATTTTCCATAGTGGTAAACAAAGTCACAAACCTACTCAATGCATCTGTAACTTGATTATGTTTTCCTAATTTATGTTTGAGAGAAAAATTATAACCCTGCAAAAATGATACCCACTTTACATGCCTACTATTCAACTTCTTTTGTATATTCACATACTTCAAGGCTATGTGGTTTGTAAATAACACAAACTCCTTAGGCACTAATTAATTCCTCCAATGCCTCAATGCTTGTACAATTGCATAAAATTGCACATCATAAGTAGAGTAGTTCTTTCTTACCTCATTCAGTTTCTCACTAAAGAAATCTACCGGCTTTCCACCTTGACTTAGGAAAACACCAATACCCACATGTGAGGTGTCACAATCAACCTCAAACACTTTATCAAAATATGGTAGTGCCAAAATAGGTGCCTTTGTCACCTTCTTCTTCAAGAACTGAAAACTATCCTTAGTTTCCCTTGCCCACAAAAAATACCCTTCCTTTTGTGCAATATTTTATAGGTGCTACAATACAGCTGAAATTTTTTATAAAATTTCTGTAAAATGGTTCTAGACCATGAAAGATTCTTACCTCTGTTATACTCCGTGGAGTAGGCCATTCAATAATTTCATTTATCTTATTTTATTCCATTTGTACCCCATCTACTGAAATAATAAAGCCTAAGAATACCAAACTCTCTTGCATACATGTGCACTTCTTCATATTCACATAGATTTTTTCTTTCCTTAACACTTCAAATATCATCCTCAGATGCCTCATATGTTCTTATTTAGTTTTACTAAAAGATCAATATATCATCAAAATAAACCACAACAAACTTACCATTATACTCCTATAACACAGTGTTCATCAGTCTCATAAAAGTACTACGTGTATTGGATAACCCGAATGGCAACACCAACCACTCATATAATCCATTTCATGTATTGAATGTTTTTTCCACTTGTCTCCTTCTCTAATCTAAATCTGATGGCAACCACTTTGAAGATCAATCTTGGTGAAATACCTAGATACAACAATCATATCCATCATATCATCAAGGCAAGGTATTGGAAACCTATACTTGATTGTAATTTTATTGATTGCTCTGCTATCTGTGCACATTCTCCATGTTCCATCCTTCATTGGTGTTAATAAATTTGGGGTTACACATGGATTCATGCTCTCCCTTATGGCCCCCTTTCTCACGAGATCTACCACTTGCCTATTCAAATCTACATGCAATGTCAAGATCATCCTATAAGCTGCTTCATTTGGGAGTGAAGACCCTAGAATCAAATCAATATGGTGTTGAATATCTCTTTTTGGTGGTAATACATCTAGTAGCTCATCAGGAATAACATCAAAAAATTATTGTATTAATTCTAATTTTTCTACCAGTATTTTATACACTTATAGGTTCATCCTTATTTGCAACTAGTGCATGACAAAAAATGGTTACCTTTGCCTCCTTCACAAATTCCTTTGTAGAAAGAATAATTTCATCCTTCCCCTCTTCCTTTAGAGGTAGCAAAACTATTTTTATGTCATCCTTCCAAAAATTATAAGTATTATTTCCCCCGTCATGAATAACTTTTCTATCAAATTTTCATGGTCTTCCTAGCAGCATATGACATGCATCCATAGGAATAACATCACACCAAATCTCATCCTTGTAAATTTTCCTAATAGAAAAACTTATTAAACATCTCTTATCAACAGTAACTTCATTACCCTTCTTAAACCATGCAATAAGGTAAGGGTTAGGATTCTTCTCACGATACAAACCCAATTTATCGACCATCTCATTTGAAACCATGTTCTCACAACTACCACCATCAATAATAATATTACATACCTTTCCTCCATAAGTGCATCTTATTCTTAAAATATTGGTACGTAGCCATGCATCCCCATTGATATCCTTTCTTGGAGCAATCATCATCCTCTTTATCATCATATTTTCTTGAACATCTAGTGGAATTTCTAGGTCTTATTCATCTTCTACTTAATCAGCTTCAACAAGATTTACTCTTGGAGCATTTTCTTGCCACTTTACATGTGTATAAGAATATGGACATTCAAAATTCTGATGCCCCTCTTCACCACGTCTGTAACAAACAAATGGTCTTCATGGAACCACCCAGTCTCTATCACCAACATATCATCTGTCCCTAGAAAATCCTATGCCTCTTTGTTGATCCCAGAAAACTTTTCTCGTATATTCTTGCTTTTCATCTCCACAAGGTGATTCTCCCCTACTTTGGCTAAAACCATCTCGTCCCCAAAAGGAAGATGAATCCCTCCTATTTATTCCAGGTGATCTCCTAAAACTTTGATGACTTTGTTTTTCTTCATCCTTTAAGGCTAATTGATAGGAATCCTCCATGTTCTTAATCATGTGCATGCTTATCTCATCTTGAATATAAAATTTTAATCCATTTACATACCTTGCAGCCATATGTTTCTTAGTTTCTTCATGCTCTACATGGATGGACAACTTGTATAACTCAATTGTGTATTCTTTTATGTTTGTAAGTTATGTCTGAGATTCTGAAACCTCCTGTAAAGGTTTTGTGCATAATCCACAAGGAGAAATTTATCTTTCAGCTTCTTCTCCATCTTACTCCACGTCCTAATTATTCATTTCCCCTTTCTTGACCGCTCTTTCTATAGGTGATCCCACCATAACATAACACGACCTTTCAATTTCATACATGTAAATTTTACCCTCTTTTCTTCTGACATAGCCTTCCACTCAAAACATTTCCCCATACTAATCAATCATTCTATCAACTCCTCTGGTTGTATACTACCTCCATACTCTAAAACATCAACTCTTGTTCCATCATTATTTCCTTCTAATTCTTGAAGCATCCTTTCTTCAAAAGCTAAGGGTGGTGCTTGTATTTCCTCTTCTTCACAAACTTCTTTAGTTGTGTCATCTCCACCTTGATTTCCTCTCTAGGTTATCATTGCAAAAAGTGAAGCAACTTGCCTCTACAAATCTTGCATATTTCTATTCATCTAGGCAATACCGCCTCCTCTTCCTCTTCCTCTTAGTGCCATTTTTTTAAGCCTCAAACCTCCTCTAATACCAGATAATGTAGCCAAATTCTAAACAAACTCAATATACTATAAATAATATGAACTCAAAAATAAAATTGATCTCCTTATTCATTATTGAATCATGAATTACAATGTTTCCTAAATAGGAAAACAAATCCCAACTCAATTTTATAAGCAAACTCTAACTAACTTTGACTAAATCTACTCTAGGTGGTGGAAATTACTATTTTTAGTAGTTTACTAAAAATTGCTTTTCTTAGTAAGTTTGCATGCTTATTCGTATGGGAAAAAAAAATTCCACGCATCTTCTACATGCCTAAACTATAGGAAATTCAAAATTTCCAACTCATAATGTAACTAATAGACTAAAATTAACTAATGCCCTCAAATAGGAAAAAAACTTAACTATAACTTAAATCTTAATTTTTGGCCTCAAAATGGGGGATTTTGGGTCTGAAAATATGTCGAAACTTTCTCCAACTAGTAGGGCTAGTTAACCAATGTTTTCCTATCATCAAAACATGTGGTTTTAAAAAATAAACGGACTCAAATGGACACCCATAGCACAAGTTATGACATTTTCAAGTTCCTGTTAATTTTAGCGCATCATTCTCCCCTGCTTGAAAAAAATAAAGTTCCTACAAGTTGTCTTCTTCAAAATACTTCCATTTATCTACATCCAACTTCTTAGTCTCCCAATTTGTGACCTAAGTATTTTCCTCTTGTTCCATTCCTTTCCAATCTACCAAATATTTGTTGTATTTCCCATGTCGTGTGTCCATTCTTTTCTTATCTAAAATTTGATCCACTTCTTCGTTCTTCTTCACCAGAACCTGCTTCCTCCAATATACTACTTCATCAATAACATCCCCTTCTACACCATCCCCATGAAAATAATACAAAATATGAAACATTAAACACTGGAGAAATATCAAAATTCCCTAGCAATTCTACCTCATAAGCATTATCATTTTTTTTTCATGATTTTGCAGGGACCAATCTTCTTGTAATTCAGCTTGTTATAGATTCCTTTTGGAAACCTTTCCTTCCGTAGGTATACCATAACCAACTCACCAACTATGAATACCTTTATCTAAATGTGCACATCTGTTATTTCCTTATACTTATCATTACTAGTCTGCAACTTCTTCTACACTTCTTCATGCATTGTTTTATATGTTCAGAAAATGCTTCTACATCATCACTGACTCTACCATCAACTAGTAGTTATACCAAATCTAACACCTCATTGGATTACTTCTATACACAATAAAAGTGGATAATCTCATTTGGATCTATTTATGGAACTGTTATATGTAAACTCATCATGTAGTAATGTTAAGTCCCGTTATTTCAGCTTTTCCCCCAACTATGCACCTTAACAAGTTTCCCAAACTCTAATTTACCACCTCTATTTGCCCATAAATATGAGGATGATAGGCACTATTGCACTGCTTGAATCATCCTTTCTTCAAAATCTAAGGTTGGAACTTGCATTTCCTCCTCTTCACAGACTTCTTCTTCATTTGTGTCATCTCCACCTTGATTTCCTCTCTGGGTTATCATTGCAGCAAGCGCAACACCTTTCCTCTTAAGATCTTACATATTTCTATTCATCTAGGAAATACTGCCTCCTCTTCCTCTTCCTCTTCCTGCCATTTTTTTAAGACTTGAACCTGCTCTAATACCAGATAATGTAGCCAAATTCTAAACAAACTCAATATATTATAAATAATATGAACTCCAAAAGAAAATTGATTTCCTTATTCATTATTGAATCATGAATTACAATGTTTCCTAAATAGTAAAACAACTCCCAAGTCGAGTTCTCAAGCAAACTCTAACTAACTTTGACTAAATCTACTCTATGTGGTGGAAATTACTTTGTTAGCAATTTACTAAAACCTGCTATTATTAGTATGTTTGCATGCTTATTCATACAGGAAGAGAAAATTCCATGCATCTTTTACATCCTAAATTAGAGGAATTTCCACCTTTCCAACTCATAATAAAACTAATAGACAAAAATTAACTAATGCCCTAAAATAGGAAAAAAAATCAGACTACAACTTAAATCCTAATTTTTTGCTGCAAGATGGCGTATTTCAGGCCCAAAAATGTGCCAAAAATTTCTCCAAATGATATGGATTGTTAACTAGTGCATTCTTATCATTGAAACATGTGGTTTAAAAAACATAAAAATAGACACCCAGAGCACAAGTTATGACATTTTCAAGTTCCTGCTAATTTTGGCACATCATTCTCCCCTGCTTGAAAAAAAGCAGCTCCTACAAGTTGTCTTCTTCAAACTGATTCCATTTATCTACATCCAACTTCTTAATCTCCCACTCTATGACCCAATTATTTTCCTCTTGTTCCATTCCTTTCCAATGTACCAAATATTTGTTGTATTTCCCATGTCGTGTGTCCATTGTTTTCTTATCTAGAATATGATCCTCTTCTTCATCGGAACCTGCTACCTCCAATATAATACTTCTTCAATAACATCCTCTTCTTCACCATCCCCATGAAAAGAATATAATTCTGAAACATTAAAAAATAGAGAAATATCAAAATTTCCTTGCAGTTTCATCTCATAAGAATTATCATTTATTTTATTCATGATTTTATAGGGACCAATATTATTTTACTCCATCTTGTTATAGGTTCCTTTTGGAAACCTTTCCTTCTAAAGGTGTAATACCATTACCAACTCACCCACTGTAAACACATTTCTCCTTCTTTACACATATGTTATTTACTTATAATTATAATTACTATTTTACAGACTCTTCCTCACTTCTTCCTGCAATTTTTGTATATGTTCAGAAAATACTCTTGCATCATCACTGACTCTGCCATCAATTCGTATCTGCACCAAATCTAACACCCCATTTGGATTACTCACATACACAATATAAAATGGTGAATTTCCTATGGATCTATTTACTGAGTTATTATAAGCAAACTTAGCTTGTGGTAAAGCTAAGTCCCATTGTTTTGGATTTTTCCCAACTCTGCACCTTAACAGGTTTCCCAAACTCCTATTTACCAACTCTATTTTCCCATCAGTTTGAGGACAATAGACACTGCTGAAGTGTATCTTAGTTCACATATTATTCCATATAGTCATCCACAAATGACTTAAGAACCTTGTGTCCTTATCTAAAGTAATGGTTTTTGGGACACCATGCAGCCTAAAAACTTCTCTGAAAAACAAATCGGTTACTCCTATTGTATCACTAGTTTTATTACGGGAAATAAAATTAACCATCTTTAAGAACCTATCAAAAACAACAAAAATTGAGTCACTACCTTGTTATTTTTTTGGTTATCGCAAAACAAAATCCATACTTAAATTTGTTTTTGGTCCTCTGGGAAATGTCAATGGCATAGATAACCTTGTATTATGTGGATGGCCTTTCAAGAATTGGAAAATTCTACACCTCTCCACATATATTACCACATCTCTTTTCATATTTGGAAAATATTATTTCTCTTCTACTAAATCAATATTTTTATCCTTACCAAAGTGCCCAGCCAATCCTCCGCTATGCAGCTCTTTCACTATATTATCTCTCATAGACCCAACTGGAGTACATAGTTGTCGTCCCTTAAATAGATAGCCATCCTATAAAAGGTAGTCATCCTAGAAATCACCTACATTTCATGAAAATGATCTTCTTAACCTTTCAACAATATCTTTGAAATAAGAATATAAAAAATAAAAATCATTTATTGCTTCAAAACCAACCACGTCATTCTCCATAGTTGAAAATAGAGTCACACATCTACTCGATGGATTCGCAACTTGGTTTTGTATTCCTGATTTATGATTTAGAGAAAAATTATAAACCTACAAAAATGACACTCACATTACATACCTATTGTTGAACTTCTTTTGTGTATTCACATACTTCAGGGCTATGTGGTCTATAAATAACACAAATTCCTTAGGCACTAAGTAATGCCTCTAATTCCTCATTGCTTGTAAAATTACATAACATTCCATATCCTTCACAGTAGAGTAATTCTTCCTGTAAGCTTTATGCAATTGCAGCCAACCTAAAGCCAAAGCTTCTAGATTCAAATTTTTATTCCTTGTGTGTAATTTTCTTGTAGCATTCATTTCCCAGATGTAAGAAAGAGCATCCACAATCTAAATACCATAAGAACACTTTGTAAAAAGTGTGATAGTGCAATTCAACAATGGTTCATCATTTAACCTTGCTACAGGATCTTGGAGAAAGGTTTTTTTGTTAAAATCAGTTTGCTTATTGTTCACTTAAAACCCCTTCAAGTTTTTGCAGTTTGCGATACGTTTCTGGCATGCCCAATGGGACTGCATCAACACTTTTTTAATAAACATTTTATCTTATAATTTTACTAAACCATGGTAGCTTCTAACCTTTGTTATTTTCTTGCGTAGTTTTAAACTCAATACTGTCCTTTATCTTTTCAGAGTCCATTTTGGTACCCCATCTACTGAAATAATAAAATTCCAAAAATACCAAAATCTCTTGGCATAAATGTGCACTTCTTCAAATTTTGCATATAGATTCTTCTCTCTCCTTAACACTTGAAATATCACCCTTAGCATAGTACTCAAATGTTCTTCCATAGTTTTACTGAAAGATCAAGATATCTAAGAATAAATTCCACAATAAACTTACCACTGCACTCCCGTAGCATTAAGTGTTCATCAATCTCATAAAAGTACTATTGGTATATTAGATAACCTGAATTGCACATGCTACCAACCACTTGTCATATAATCCACACCCTATCTTGCTATGTCTGTTTTCCACTGTGCTAGTCTCCTTCTTTGATCTGAATCTAATGGTAACCACGAACGAAGATCAATCTTGGTGAAATAACTAGATCCTATTTTAGAACATCCTTCATATCATCAATGCGAAGTATATGATAATTAATACTTTATTGTAATTTTATTGATTTCTTTTCAATTTGTGCACATTCTCCATGTTCTATCCTTCTTTGGTGTTAATAAACCCTTTGGATGTTCTTTTCACACTGACTCATGCTCTCCCTTACTACAAAAAATTTCTCGCAAGCTCCTTTTGCAATTGCTTATTCAACTCTACATGCAATGTTTACAGAGCTCATCCTATAAGGTTACTTTATTTGGGAGTGAAGACCCTAGGAATAAAATCAATATGGTGTTGAACATATCTTTTGGATGGTAATCCATCTGGTATCTCATCAAGAATAACATTTTAGAAAATTCTTCTATTAATTTTTTTGAGACGGGTCTACTCTGTATTTGTGCACTTGGGAAGTTCATCCTTATTTGAGACCAACATAGTAAGGTGTACCACAAACCAAACTAGTTACCTTTGCCTCCTTGACAAATTCTTTTACTAGAAAGCATATTTTCAGTCTTTCCCCTCTTCCTTAAGAGGTAGCAAAACTATTTTTGTGATTAGTCCTTCCAGAAAGTACGACGTATTATGATTCCCCCCATCATGAATAAATTTTGGCTATCAAATTTTCATGGTCTACCTAGCAACATATGACATGAGATCCATAGGAATAACATCACACAAAATCTTTGGTATCCTTAGGGAAGAATGTTCCAATAGAAAAACTTATTAAACATCTCTTATCAACAATAACTCCATTACCCTTCTTAAACCATGCAATACGGTAAGGGTTAGGATTATGTTTCACAATGTAAAACCAAGTTTCTCAGCCATCTCATTTGAAACCATGTTTCATTATAACTACCAAATCAATAATAACATTACATACATTTCCTTGCAAAGTGCATCATGGTTCTTAAAAATATTTTTACGCAACCATACATCCCCCTTGAATCCTTTTTTGCAAGAAATCATCGTCCTTCTTGATCATCATATTTTCTCCCACATCTGGTGGAATTTCTAGGTCCTATTCCATCTTCTACTTGTTCAAACTTCAACAAAGTGTTTCTCACTCTTGGCTGGCCATCTCTTTCTTCTTGTCATGCGTATAATAATGCTGGGATTTCCAAATGCCTGATGTCCCATCTTCACTAACATAATGTAAAAAACAAATGGTCTTCATAGATCCTCCCATCCTCTATCCGCCAACATATCCATCTGGACCCTAATATCCTCTACCTCTTTTTTGATTTGGAGCAAGATCTTGTCTCGTATCATCTTGCTTTTCCAATCCACGAGATGATTCTCTCCTCTACCTTTGACTTGAAACTAGCTCATCCCCAAAAAGGAGGATGAGGTCCCCCTATTCATCCCAAGTGATCTCGTAAAACTTTGACGGTTTATTTTTCCTCAGCCTTTAAGGCTATATTGATAGGCATCCTCCATGATCTTAATCCTAATGCATAGCTTATCTCATCTTGTATACAAAATTTTAATCCATTTACATACCTTGTAGCCATTTGTTCCTTAGTTTCTTCATGCTCTACACAAATGGAAAACTTGTAAAATTCCAATGTATTCTTCATATTTATCAAAGTTTTGTATAAGGTTTTGAAGCCTGTTGTAAAGGGTACTAACTGGTATAATATACATAGGGAGAAATTTTCTTTTAGCTTCTTCAACCATCTTAGTTCAATGTCCTAATCCTTTCCTTTCCCCCTTTCTTGACCGCTCCAATTTCTGTAGGTGATCCCACCAAGATAACACTCATGACCTTTCAACTTCACGCATGAAATTTTACCTTCTTTCTCTTCTATGAATTTTTAGCCTTCCACTCAAAAATGTTTCCCATGTTATTCAACCAGTCATATCAGTTCCTCAACTTAATTAGACTACCACCGTCATCCCATAACTTTATCCCATCATTCTTCCTAATGCTGATCCAATCCTTTCTCAAAATCTTAAATCTCTCTTGATGGGTGGTCCTCATTGCAAGGTTCCTCCTCTTCACAAACTCATTCTTCATTTGTCCTCATATCCACCTTGATTTCCTCTTTGGGAAATATCATCTATACAATTGCTACATCACTTACCTCTACAGATCTTGCATATTTATATTCATGGAGGAAATACCACCTCCATTGTGAGCTCTTCCTCTTCCTGTTCTATTGTTTTTCCTTCTACCTATGCAATTCACTCGAATAACCTCGCTCTGATCCTACATAATGTAGCCATGCTGTAACACAAACGTCTGATATACTGCAAATAAATTGAACTCCAAATATGAAAATAAATCTTACTTCTTCATTACTTAACTGATGAATTACAATAACTTTATACCAATAATAAAATAAACTCCCAACTCTGATTTTCCAAGAACAACTCTAACTAACTTTGACTAAATCTACTCTAGATGGCAGAAATTACAATTTTTATTAGTTTACTAGATCCTTTTATTCTTAGTAAGTTCGCATGCTTCACGGGCACTTTTTTATACTTCACATAAATTAGAGGAATTAAGACCAACTTTCTAACCTCATTATGCATTGAAGTAGAATAAAATTAACTAATGCCTAAAAATAGGAAAAAATTGAATGTACCACTTAAATCCTAATCGATTGGCATCTAAATGGTTGTAAATTTCAGGATTTTCGATAAAATGGCTCAAAATGAGCTCCAACTGGATGGGTACGTTGATCGGTGCTATCTTTTGAATTACATGTGGTTTAAAAAAACGGACTCAAACAGACACACTAGATAAAAGTCTATGACCATTTCAATGACCTTTTGCCAATTTAGTCACATCAAATGTAGATCATTTCTTAATTAACATAAGTGACCAATTAACTCCAGAAACCTATAGTTATTCCATTAAGAGTTGATTCATCCCTGAAATAAATCTAGTCTGACATTATTATTAGAGTGGCAATTTATATAATGATTTTAATGGTCATTTCCTCATTAGGAGTAATTAAATGAATTCTACTTCACATTACATCTTCATTTATCTACCCAACTAGGTCTTCAACATGGTGGGATGTGTCCTGAGATTCAATCACTTGTAGAACATCCTCTCCCTCAACAGGAATTAGTTGACTAATTCTCGTGAAATGGTTTTCCAAGATTCTAACAATATCCAGTCTATAGAGGCCACACCCCATCTAAAAAAAATATAATTCCTGTGTCTTGGAGGGATCGAGGGTAACAATCGAAGATTATGCTAGGGTGCATGGCCCCATAGTACGATGGCAAAACATCACATAGCTCTAGGGGGCATACAACCAATTCAACTCAACAGGGCTAATGTATTGTAGAATCAATATGCAGAACCATTGACAACATTAGACCAAATAGGCACTAGTTGATGGATTTATTATAAATGATCCAAGTTACCCTTGTCATAACTGTAAAAGCCAGTGCGAACTTGGGATCCCAAAAATGGCTAATGTAGCTACTTTTCGCTCACAAAGCCCCAGTAATGTGGAAGAGAAAGGAGTCCGAGCTTAAAAATTCATGCCTAAATAATATACAATTGCAGGAGATCAAGGATCAGCCTGTGAATATTATGTTGTATGAAATTGAATTCCATGAAATATCCACATTAGCAAACAATGGCATAATTTTCCCACTATCTCTAAGGAAACGCCTAGAAATGTGATTATGATTTGCAACCGGGTTTACAAATGGCTTTAAGAAATGAAATCTACAAATTAAAACACCTTAGATTGTTTGACAAATTTCATGTCTGATGACATGAAACTTACTCTAAGAACTATTCAAGGTTATAAGTATCAATAACAATGAATTATTTAGAGTTATTAACAACCATAAGCAATTTGCCTTAGTAACTTAAGGAAAAAGGGGATTTCTTGACAACTACCATCAATGAAATAATGGCTCTTGTAAGCACAATATCTAGGATCACTAATCCCAAGAGGTTAGGGCAAAAAAATCTAAAATTATAGCCGTAACAATTTTGGAATTGGTGTCACTTATGGGGTGAAAATATACACCCTGGTGTAAAGACACAAACGGGGTTGGATCGAAATTATATGATAAGTTATGCTCTACGCATAAAAATTCAAAATGATTTAGAATGTTCTTGTTACATGGGTAGACATAGTACGTATCCCACCTAATAATGTACACTTACACTTATATTGATATTGGCAATTTAATTAAAAGGTTGCAAGTTTAATCTAAATGACCTTCGATTTTCTACTATCGAATTCCTTTGGACTTGTGTATCCCATGTATCTATTTCATCAAAAGAAAAATCTCAGGGGGGTTCATTAGCTAGGCAATATCCTAGCACGTGAGTTCATATTGAGGTAATTAAAATTAATAAAAGTAAAGTCAATATACCGGTAGACATGAGGGGGTGAAAGGGTTTAATTATATTATATATTGAATCAGGTATTGGGGGTAGGTTAGAGAGGTGGACCAAAATCAAAGGGAGGTTTAATTTTAATATAAAACTAAAACATTTGAACCCTAGTTTTCGTAAAACTAAATACCTTAAAATTGCAATTTAAGGAGTGTGGTCATAAAGTTAAATTATAATCTCTTTTTTAACAAAGAAATAAATTAAGATATCTTAACCAAGAAATAATAAGATGGTAGAAAATTAGGATTGAGTATGCTTTTCAACACAAGTGATATTATTTCACCATCTTAATTATTTGAAGAACTATTGATAAATTATTAAAGCTTAACGATTTATAAGGCCCATGCAATTAGTAATAGGTCTTGAATCGCTTAAAACTATCATTTCAAGAGAAAATGCATATTAAAAAAATTTGAGTGAGAAATATGATATATTTTTTGTTTAATATATTAGGGTAGAAATAAAAATCCCATAAATAAAATTTTCATAGAAAAATGGGTTAGTAAGGTATATGTAAAAATAAGCGGTATTTTCATTCTAATAATATAACGGGAGGGGCTATAGATCTATTGAATAGTTAGACCCAACAAGACCACAAAATCCTTACAGGATTTTTTTTTATTCCTTTTTTTCCCTAGATCTCGTTAATTTATTCATTTGTGTTTTTACTGAGGTTTGGAACCCCCCGTGACCATGGAGCTTGCAAGGAAGTCTAGTGGGAGATTTTCTTATTCTTAGATCATTGTTGGATATCCCCGATGAGATTGATAAACTAGTAGGATGTATTTTAAACTAGTTTATCAGTCTAGGTATTCCTCTCCTAAATATAGTTTTCATTTTTTCTCAAAGCCACATGCTCCCAAATATGGAATATGAGCATATGTGCTGTTATGGAATTCTGTATTTAAATGTGCGCATACCCACATATTCTATCTTATATTATATATGTGTCCCCAACGAGGCTAATATGTATATATTGAAAATGTGACAATTAGAGATGTGCTAAGAGGGAAAAAATTTCGGCCTTATCGAGCCAAGGTCATGTATGAGAATTTGGGGGAGGGGTGTCCGCCCTTCCTCCATGACCATTGTTTGAAGAAAATGGGGATCTATTAGTTGGACCCTATAGAGCGTCAATAATATGACGGTACGCTACCCTTATATTATGAGATTAAGTTTTTGCATTTAGTCAATTTTAAGCCTCACCCATGCCATGTCATGGGTGGCCAGTAGGATCTAGTTCAGCGAGTTTTATGTAAATGATTTTCTAGAAATTAGTCTATTAAATATAAAATGATGTATGACCTAGATATATGAATTTTTTATATAAGCTTTATTGCCAAATTTTGGTTTTTAGTACAACATTTAGGTATAAAGTTACATGGATGTCTGTCGCTATTTAAATTTTTTTATATTATAAATATATTTATATATATAGAAATGCTTGATAATTACATCCATTATTTTATTAAATATATAAATTTTTAATACGTATAATTTGTCATTTTTGTTTTTTCCCTTCTTCATGGCCGTTCAATCTACACATATGTGTGGCCTTAGATACATATGTTTTGAAATTCTTAAAACAGGTTTTTTTGGGTTAAACCCCGTGTAAATATATAAGTTTGTAAAACACATGATTTGTCAAAATAAATAAATAAATAAATAAAAATTCCCATTCTTCACGGACCTCGAATTTACTCGGCATTTTTTTCTATTCTACTTTTTTCAATGCTTACCTCTCTACCTTATCCGCCTCTCCGTTGCAGATAAGGTAGTTATATAGGAAAAGATATGGACATTGGGGGTAATTGTGTAAGTGTAAGTAAGTTGCAGGGCGACGAAATATCAGAGAAAGATGGGCGCCTCCAAGTCAAACACAATATAAAACAAGAAAATGCAACATAGAAACGCAATGAGTGTAATTTGCGAAGACTTTTAAGAGTAGACGTACAAAATCCGGAAAATGGGGAAGAATACGTATGCTTTTATTATTGTGATATTCTGCATGGCTGCCTTAAACCTCTCTATGTTATGTTTGCACTGACACAGAAAATCCCGAGATGATGACACTGCCATGATCCATCCATACATTGTGAGACACAGAAGCAATCTTAGAAGAGAGACCAGCCAACCATGAACAATATTTTTCCCAAGTGCAACTTCAATGCAAATCCTGTACGCGTGGAAATAGTAATCACTAATAACTTTCAAACTCCAACGAAGCATCCACTCAACTTCAACAATACTCTACTTTGGTTATAAATACGTTACCATCTTCTATTTGAATCGATCACCAAAATAAAACGAGAACATTTACGCATTCTTGAATTGTTATTACGAGAACTTGGGCATCATGCCGATGCGGAGAACAACCTTCGATGTTGAGGGGATATACTCTGATTCCCATGAACAAAAGATCCGGACATCGCTCAAGGCTCTACAAGGAGTTGAGAACGTTCAGATTGATATGGAAAATAATAAAGTTACAGTGGAGCATGATCCAACCTCAACAAATGAATCTGAATTGGGTATATATTTCCGATATGTTTAAATTTTTCCTATCCTTGCCATAGCTTTAGAATACTATTCTCGTGTTAATGGAGGTATGAAGCACTTCTCTGATCAAAGAAAACATTCTAACCATATTTGTTTTTATCATCTTGTGTCTTTGTTTGTGTTGGTGTTCAGTTGCAGAATTGAAAAGGAATGGTTTCACTGCCAAAATGGTACAGGCGGCCAACTTTTGAGAAAACAGCAAGGAGCCCAAAATTGGCTTTCAAAACTTTAGATCTTCTAAGCCAGTGTCAAAATAGATTTTTTAACTTTTCATAGTGTTTTTTGGGGGGTAAATGTTTGTTTCTGTATGAACAAATAACTTATTTTGCGGGGCCGAGGGTTGTTATTTTGATATCCGTATCGGTTTGAACAAATAAGATATTATTCATAATCTTTGGAGAGGTTTTACTTCCATTTAAGTGATTTTTATGTTAAATCCTTTTTATTCTTTGGAATTTATACATACAAATAATTCGTTATATGGATTATTATTACAGTTTATGTTGTGAATACAATATTTATGTGGAAAAACTTTCTTTAGTTTGTGTAAATGACTTTTACATTATTTACCTATATATATATTTTGTAAAGAATTATAGGTATATGTCGGATTAGATTTAAATTTTTTTTTTAAATTTTATATTATAAAATTTAAATTTAAGGGAATTAAAAGATATCGTATCCCTTTTAGCATTATTTTTTTCAAATTCTAATTCTAATAGCTTATTTTACAATTCTATCAATTTTTATATATGCTTCTCAATGTTTATGGGTTCAAAATAAACATTACAGACAAAAAATTACATAAATTTGAAAATTTTGTTAATGACCAAATTTATATAATTAAATATGTTTGTGTTCTTTAATCTGTGTGAAAAAATTTATAACTTTCAAATTTATATCTAACATGTTAACAAAAAACATGGTCCCATAACCATAATAACAATGATGTATTGCATCGTCTCTATACTTCCACATCTATGTAACAAAAAAAAAAATTGATTTCAATTAGATTTGATGGTTCTATACTTTATTTATAATAAACTTTTGTTATATATTGGGGAAGATCGGAAAACATTATGAAGCTAACTTTACATCTACCAATCAAATCTTATCAAATCCAATTAAATTTTTTAAATGTTTTTCCACTAATTCTCTATATACATATCCCACAATCTCTATTTTGTCAAATTTTAAACAATAATTACTTTAACTTAATTTTCATTTCTTAAATATATAATAGATATTTTTTCTTTTTAAAAATTACAAAAGAAAATGTGGTTTTTTATCCCATAAGAAATTTAACAAAAATAAGATACATATTTTTCTAAAGCTATATCTTTATAAAATTAAACTTTGATAAAATTAAATATATATTTTTTATTGTTTATTTTTAGTTAAATGAAATGATTTTAGATTTCTTCAAGACCAAATAGAAATTTTGTATAATTGTTTAAATATTTGAGGTTGTTTATTCTCTTGTTAATTTGAGTTAATAGTTTGTTAAACTCTTTTCTTTTGCATGTCTCATAAAAATATATTATGCAACTGATCTTTTATATGTACTTGTATTTCGTTCAGATATTCCTATACCTTTGATTATAAAAGATGCAATGTTATGATGTTTCTACTATCCTTGTGGTGTAAATAATACAAATATTTTCCTACTTTTTTTTATTTGTTGTCCATTAGTCTATCTCGCATCTAAACTAATAAAAAATAGTTCTTAACTAAAAATGAGGATTTTGCATCTCTATTTAAGTTTTGTCATTATATATCTTTTTTGGCAATGCTCGTAAGTCAAGTTGAAGTTTGTAATATAATTTTTCATTTAGCACTTAGTTCTTCTTTTGCATCAACATCGCAAATTTTTCATTCATGTAATTATTTTTTTATTTTGTAAGATTTATGTGTTTTGTAAGATTTGAGCATTAGTGTAAATATATACAATAGTTAATCTATGACTATAGTTTGAGTAAAATCTATATAGTAACAATTAGTATAACGATTCAATACATTTATATATGTGAGATTACATAAATATCTACAAAATCTATGTCGAGTTTGGTAAAATGTCGATTTTTTTTTTTAATTCCAACATATAATAAATTAGTAAACAATTGCAATACTAAAAATAAGTCGGGTACATACCCACCATCGTTTCAGGCACAAAATGAGTCTTGTCTTGTCTTTTGTTTCTATTTCTTTATTTGGGTTGGAGGTTTTCTATATCTTGGTTGTTTTTATGTTGTGCGCATGTCATTGGTTGGCTACGGACCTGCTATGTTGTTATTTGTTTCTATTGGGAAGTTCAACTACCTTTTTCTTGGCGCCTCATTAAATATTTTGGTTCTCAGACCTTTTTCTTCTACACTCTATTGTGGTATCTGGGTTTTGACCCTTCCATTATACTAGGGTATGATCCCTATCAAAAAACCATTTGAAATTAATTAAAAGAAAAATTCCGGTAATCAAATCCCAACTCAAATGGGGGAGAAACACAACCAACAAAAATATAATCCATGTCAGTTTGCAATGAAAAATAAGATTATGAGACAGAGATGGTATAGTTGACCTTCAATGCGTACAATATTAAAAAAAAAACCATACTAACGTCCCGCTAAAATGGAAGTTACATTGTAATGACGTGATATACAAATTTTTGCCATGGCTCGTATTCAGTGCATTTGTGAGGTCAACACATAATGAAATAAAATATTGAAGATTCTGAAGGTGGTGAGAACTGAAAAATCATGTACGTGTGGAAATAGGAATCGGTAAAACCAGAAGCTTGAATGTTTGGTTCAAACTTCATCGAACTTGTAACCACGCAAATAACTTAACCATAAGTTTACTATGCTACTGATTGTAAAAAATCTCCACTTATATTGTAGAAACTACCCACATATATAGATGTACTTTATGTTAAAAATTCAAAGTGAGTATCTTAGTTCAAGAAATGTGACTTTCTTCATTCTTGATGAGTTATATTTGTAGTTGCTCAAAATATGGTTGGTGAAACAGCTTCGAGTAAGACTTGTTTAAAATTTATTTAAAAACATTTTGGAAACAAAAAATTATGATATATTGTAAACAAATGTAATAGTAAGTTTATTCCTAAAACAAGAGATTCCAAATTAATTACCACTTCGAAACTTGTTTGCAAATTATTTTGTACTATGAATTTCTTATACCGAGGAGGAAAAAGTCTCTCCTCTCTTATGAAGAGATGTCTCTCTTATTTAAAATTATTAAAAAATGAAAGGGAAATATATAATATAAATATATAAAATTGTATGTAGGGGTTTTGCATTTATGAACTTGAAAAGAAAATATGAAAGATAGAGAATGTGGAAAAGAAATCATAAATGAATAAATAAATATATATTTTGTTCCTATATGCTCGAAAGTAAAAAATATAAATATACACAATTCAATGATAAAAATTCTAGTGCACGAAAGAAAGAAAGTCATGTATTTAACATAGCAGTATATGACATCACCAAAGAAGTTCGATCATAAAAAAATTATGAAAATATACTTGTATTTCTTTCATCCTTTTTCTCTTTTTCATTCCAAAATTTGTTATTGTAACATCTAACTCCCTCATAATGAATTACCAAGACCTTGTTATAACACTCAAAGTAGTTATAAAAGGTAGTTAGGTTTCCAAATTATAATTTATGGATGATTTATAGTATCTTTATATCACTAGAATAATTCCATCTATTACAACTAGTTATGAAGTTTATTAAAAATAAAAGAAAGTCAAATAATTAAAAGAAATTTTATTTAGGAGTATTTAACATGGAGTAATGACATATACTGAAATGGATTAGGTATAATCTACAAAAAATTATTTGTTTTCTTATCTGCACATTGGTTATCCCCATGAATTCCTTGTGAAATTTTATTTCATGATTCTAGATCTTCTACATTTGTTGAGTGAATATCTCATTAAGGAAGTTTCAAGGATACTTAAATGACTTAAAAACAAACAATATTTTCCATTTATAAATCAAATCATGAAGGAGGTGATATTCACTTAATACATTTTATGCTTTCCCGAATAAGAAAAAGATTTTGATGAAATTAGAGATATCAAGAACATTAAAGAAAATAATTTATGTGGATCAAGCCGCATGAGGTTGAAACACCTCCAAAACACACATAAGCAACTTTGCAAATAAAAAAAAAGAAGTTTCAAAATATATTTCTTACCATTCTGGAATCTACACTAAACGTTTACATCATTACAATCCTCTTTTTTATTTCATGTCTACTCTAAAAACCCTAAAATGCCAAAACTTACCTCCTAAAAAACAACTCGGATGGGCCCCAAAATTTTCATGCCGAATATCCCTTCATAAATTAACGCCCATGAAATTTTTTGACTTATTCTAACAAGCACAACATAAGTTATTAAACTTCTAAGACATAGTCAAAATGGGAAAAAAAATTTGGAGCCAATTTTCAGCCAGTAGATGAAGGAATCCAACCCCAAAAATGTACCAAAACAACTGTACAAGAGTCTCAAGAGGAATATCATGAATTCAGACATTTTGGTGATGGCACACTACAAGAAGGAGGTATAGAAGATGATGATATTATAGATTACATAAGTAGACAAGATTCAACAATGATATTTAATAATCTTGTTGATGATAATATTGGATACAAGGGAGAAGATGTCATGATTAATTTAGTTGTGGACTTAGGGGAATTAGAAATCAGTACAAAACAAGTTCAAGAGTTGGTTCAAGATGATGATGAATTCAATCAAGATGACATGCCAAATGAGTTATAAAGGTGTAGACATTTTATAAACTTAGATTTTTTTTAAAGAAAATTTTAATACTTAAATTACTGCAATAGATATTTACTATTGGAATTTATATGTCTTAAAAATATGAAGTAGAAATTTAAATTTTCATGTATCATTCTTTTTTATTTGATGTTATGTGTTTTAAATGTATTTATACAATGTAATGTTTTACTATTATGCTACATAAATGGAATGGTTTTAATTTTTATTTTCAATTTGTTTAATAAGGATATTGTGGATTATTCACAAACATTATTAAGCTAATATAATTTTCCAACAATAAATAGTATAGAATTACAGTGAAATTATTAACGCGGTATACATACATACATACATACATACATACATACATACATACATACATATATATATATATAATATTTGTAATATTATGTAGATTATCCACAACAAGAGTTAGATTAATTTTGTAATGTAGATTGTCAACAACAAGAGTGAGTTAAGGATAATACACAACTAAAGTTTTAATGGTTTCAAATTTATTATTAATTTAAACAAATCTTAAAAATTATGTGGCTATTTATTTCTGATTACAAATGGTTCAAAATACTATAATCATGATACATTAATATATTTTTGTATATTATTAAAATTTTGAATTAATTTGTGGTTGCATTACATATATTTTGTATTTTTTAGATAATATATAATCATAGTTTTAGCCGTGTAATTTTTTTTTGAATTTTAGAATAGTGTGGAAGTTAGGTTTTTTGATATACATTTTATTTAGACTATCGTTAATTGTATTTTTAGAATTTTTTAAAAACATATAGAGAAATTGTGATTTTTCTACGATAAAATTATACAATTATGAATATTCCACAAATTAGATTTAACTTTCATGAAATTGTGAAAAATCTACTTTGTATATTATAAAAGCATCCCATTTAATGTTGTTAATCAACATTTTTTCCATAAATTGATTATTAATTAAAAAAATCTTTAAAATTATGAGATTATTTATTTATGATTACAAATGGTTCAAAATACTATAATCACGATACATTAATCTATTTGTAGATTATGAAAAATTAGATTTAATTTGTGGCCGCATTGCATATATTTTGTATTGTTTAGATAATATATGATCATCAATTTAGTGCTGTATTTTTATTTTTTTTTGAATTTTAGAGTAATGTAGAATTTGGGAATTTTGATCTACATTTTATTTAGAATATCCGTAATTATATTTTTTAGAATTTTTTTTCAAAACATATAGAAAAATTGTGATTTTTCTACAATAAAATTATACGATTATGAATATTCCACAAATTAGATTTAACTTTCATGAAATTGTGAAAAATCTACTTTGTATATTATAAAAGCCACCCATTAATGTTGCTAATCCACATTTTTTCCACAAAATGATTATTTTGTGGATAACATTGTGGAAAAGTATCTCTCTTTCTAATAGTGCACAACCTTGAGATCATAGATGAGCCCAACATATTGCTAATTTAATCTTCCACCCTATAAAATTTCAAGATGATCCAACGGTCGGATCAAAAGTTATGGTCTCCACAAGTTATGTTACCGTATAATTCTCCCCTTGTTGAAAATAATTAAAGCCCTACAAATTCAGTTGATGGTTTTCATCTAATTTTTTATTGTCAGTCTTATTCAACTACCACTTAGGAATCCAAGTATTTTCTTCTTACTGCAAACCTTCCCACTGTACCAAACATCTGTTGTAACTCCCATGTCTAGTAGTGACTATCTTTTTGTCCAAGACACGCATTACCCTTTCCTTTTTCTTCTTCAACATTTGTTTCTTCCAATTTATTTCTTCCTCCAAAACATTTTCATCAAAACCTAGAAACTTATATAATTCACAAACATTAAACATTGGTGAGATAACAAAGTTGTCAAGTAGCTCCACCTTGTAGGCATTATAACTCATTTTCTTCAAAATCCTACATGACCCAATATTCTTATACTTTAGTTTATTATATGTCCCTTTTTGAAACCTCTCCTTTCTAAGATGAACCATCACCATATATCCTTCTTTGAATAAAATTACTCTCCTACTAGCATCTTCAGTTACTTTATATTTTGCATTACTCACTTTCATCTTTTCCCTCAATTCATTTTGCAAATGTAGAATGTGTTCTAAAAATGCTTCTGCAACATCACTAGTTTTATCTTCACTAGGTAACACAATCAGATCTAGGACCCCCTTGGGTTTCATACCATATAAAATCAAGAATGGAGACCTCCCTGATGACTTGTTTACTGAGCTATTATAGGTAAACTCAACTTGTGGTAAAGCTAAGTCCCAATGCCTTGGATTTTCTCCATCTATGCAACGCATGAGATTTACCAAGATTTTGTTCACTACTTCTATCCGACCACTGGTCTGGGGTTGATATACACTACTAAAATCTAGTTGTGTCCCCATTTTCCTCCATAGATTCTTCTAAAAGTGACTCAAAAACTTTGTGTCCCGATCTTAAGTGATCATGCTTGGAACTCCATGTAATCTAACTACTTCTGAAGAAAACAAAGCTGCAACTCTCAAAGAATCATTAGTTGTTTTACAATTAATTAAATGTTCCATCTTAGAGATTATATCAACCAAAACAAATATATAATCATTCCCTCACTATGTGTTATGAATTCCTAACATGAAATCCATATTCAAATCAACCCATGGCCTTGTAGTGACAGGTAATGGCATATATAACCTAGTATTTTGTGGGTGGCCCTTAGCCATTCAGAAAACTCTACATATTGCTACAATAACATTTATTTTCCTCTTTACCTTTGGCCAATAATTATTTTCTACAACAAGAGAAATTATCTTACTTTATAACCAAAGTGTCCACCTAACCCCCCACTATGCACTTCTCTTATAATATTTTCTCTCATTGAACCAGCAGGGATGCACAATTGTTTCCCCCTCAATAAATAACCATCCTGCATTAAATAATTAGAACAACCACTACCTATTGTAGTGTCATTAATTTGTCTCACAAAATCACCAAAATTTAGATCACCTTCATACAATTCTTTAGCTGCCTCAAACCCTACTACTTCATTTTCTATTGTGTTCAAAATTACTACTTGCCTACTCAAGGCATCAAGAATTTGATTATGCTTACCTGAATTATGCTTTAAGAAAACTGTATATTCTTACAAAAATGAAACCTATATTTCATGCCTACTATTTAGTTTCTTTTTTGTGTTTACATACCTCAAGGCTTCATGGTCAGTGAAGAGTACAAATTCCTTAGCTACCAAGTACCGTCTCCAGTTCCATAATGCCTAAAAAATACCATAAAATTCCACATCATAAGTATAATATTTCAACCTGACTTCATTGAGATTTTCACTGAATAATTCCACAGGTCTTCCTTCTTGAATCATTACAGCTCTAATCTTGACATGTGAGGGATCGCCGTCAACCTCGAAGACCTTGCTGAAATCTGGCAATACCAAAATAGGTGTTTCTGACACTTTCTTCTTCAACAATTCAAAACTATGGGTGTAGCAATGTCACTAATTTTTTTGATGAACTTCCTATAAAAAGTTTTCAATCCATGAAAACTACAAAACTCTATCATATTCTTTGGAATAGTCCCATTCAAGAATTTCCTTTACTATTTCCTCATCCATCCTCACTCCATCCTCTGATATGACAAACCAATTAAAAAAAAGACTATTATGAAGAAACCTACACTTCTTCAAGTTTGCATATAGAATCTCTTTAGGTAACAAGTCTAACACTAATTTTATATGTAACAAGTGTTCTGCCACTATCTTACTAAATATAAAAATATCATAAAAAAATACAATAAAAAACATACCATTGATTTCTTTGAGTACTTTGTTCATCAACCTCATCAATGTACTAGGTGCATTAGATAGCCCAAATGGCATCGCCATCCACTCATACAATCCATTTTTTTAATGTTGTTCTCGATTCATCCCCTTCATGGATTCAGATCTTGTAGTACCAACTCCACATGTCAATATTGTTAAAATATTAGGTTCCTGCTAGAACATCCATCATATCATCCAATCTTGGAATTAGGAACCGATACTTAATTATGATATTATTTATGACCATGTTTTCTACACACATTCTCCAGTACCCATTTTTTTTGGATTCAATAGTGCTGGAGTTGCACCTAGACTCATGCTTCCTCTTAGTAACCCTTTATGTATTAGATCTGTCACTTTTCTAGTCAACTCTTCACTCTGTGTCGAACTCATTTGAAAGGCTGCCTTATTTAGAAGTGTCGATCTTGGGATCAAATCAATATGTTGTATATCCCTATTCGAAGGTAACCCATTTTGTATCTCATCTAGTATTACATATTTGTATTCTTTTACTACCTTTTCCACAACAATGGGTACATTAATGTCCTCTATTTCAACATTTTTTGGCATCAGTGCATTAAAATAGAAAACTTCTTCAATTTATGTAACAAACTCTTTTATAGCTAATAATCCCTCACTCTTCCCTTCTTCCTTGAAGGGTAACAAGACCACCTTTACACCATCCTTCCAAAAAGTGTATGTATTTTTCCCTCCATCATGTGTAACCTTTCTATCGTATTGCCAAGGCCTCCCTAGTAATAGGTAATAGATGACATGAATCTATATGGATAACATCACACCACACCTCATCCTTGTAAGTATTCCCAATCAAAAACTTTATAAGGTATAATTTACCTATGGTTACCTCGTTACCTTTCTTAAAAAATGATATACAATAGGGATATGGGTGCTTCTCACATTTTAGATTGAGTTTATCAACCATCATAGTTGAAATCATATTTTCACAACTACTACCATCAATGATAATTTTACATACCTTTGTTCTAGAGGTGGACCTGGTTCGAAATATATTTTTCCATAACCATAAATCAATACCAACATGATCTTGTACTTTCTCCTTCCTTAGGGAAATCATCATCCTCTTATCATGAGGGTTTCACCCAAGTCTGTAGAAACCTCAATTTATTCTTCCTCTTCATCTTCAACAAGATTTACTTGTGGTTTTTCTCCCTACCACCTATCCTTTGTAGTATATTGCAAACACTCAAAAGCTCTGTGCCCCTCTTCACCTCTATGTAACATCTATATTTCCTTTGGGGGATATTCTAGCCCCGTCCTCCATTATAACCTCTTCCCCTCTAAAACCCCCTACCTTTTTGGTAGTTACTACAACTTTGACAAGAATCTTCATGCCCTTCTGTTCTAGAGGATTCACCTTTTGTAGATTTAAATATACCTCTCCCTTTCATTATAGATGATGATGGCCCTCTCTTCACACCTCTTCTAAAACTATTCCACTTGTTCTTTTCATCTGATATTATTATGAGCTGGTAAGAATCATCCAGGATGGATCCAGAGAATACTCAGTTCATCTTATATGGTATCATTCAACCCGTTTATATACCTTGTAGCCTTATGTTATTGAGACGCTTGATGTTCCACCCTGATTGAACACTTGTAAAACTAATTGGTATAATCCTTAATGTTGAGATCCTCCTGTCTTAGGTTGTGGAACCTTTGAAAGAGTGTCTGAGTATAATCTATAAGAATAAACTTTTCTTTCAGCTTCTTTACCATCTTATTCTAGCTTCGGATCTTTCCCTTTCCATTCCTTTGCCTTTCATTTCCCATATGGTCCCACCAGATCATTGCATGTCAGGCCAACTTAGTGAATGCAAACTTAGCATTCTTCTCCTCTGAAAGAGTTTTCTAATCATATAATTTTTCCATGTGATTCAACCAGTCAATCAACTCCTCTCATCCTAACCATCCACCATAATTTGGAACATTAATCTTGATGCCATCATTATTTCCCTCTAAAGCCTAAATTAATCTCTCCTCAAATAGTATCTCATTCAAGGTGGTTTCATCTCTCTCACTGTCTTCTTCATCTCTTGCTTCATTCATTAATGGAGGTACTTCTTTAGCATCACTATCTGGGTCTGCATCCCCATTTTCACATCTCCTTCTAAGGTGAGTAACTTCTTCTGTGAGCTCAACAACTTGTCTTTATAGCTCTTGCATGTGCCTTTTCATCCGGGCATATTCTCCCCTCCAAATTCTAGCCATGATTATATAAATTATAGGAAAAAATACATATAATAATGTAATATGATACCTTAATTATTATCGCAAGATTAAAATCCTGCTCTGATACCAATTGATGTGGATCTAGCTGCAAGAGGTTGAAATACCTCCAAAACACACATAAAAAAATTTGTAAATAAAAAACGAAAGTTTCCAAATAGATTGTTTATCATTCTACAATCCACACTAAAATTTTCCATCATTACAATCCTCCTTTTATTTCATGTATACTCTAAAAACCCTAAAATGCCAAAAATTACCTACTAGAAAAACAACTCAGATTTCCCCCCAAATTTGCATGCCAAATATGCCTTCATTAATTAAGGATCATTAAAATTTTTGACTTATTCTAACAAGCAAGAAAAATTTATTAAAATTCTAAGACCTAGTCAAAATATAAAAAAACATTTGGGGCCAATTTTTTGCCACTAGATGAAAGTATCCGGCCCCAAAAAATATGCCAAAATTTTCAAAACCTTACAAACATAGATGAAAAAAACATAGTACTAATGTATATCTACCACCCTGTAAAATTTCAAGAAAATCCAACTATTAGATCAAAAATTACGGTCTCCACAAGCTATGTTGCCGCATCATTCTCACCTAGCTGAAAAAGAATTCACCTCCTGCGAATTCAGATGATAGAATTCATCTAATTTTTCACTTTCAATCCTATTCAAATCCCACTTAGGAATCCAAGTATTTTATTCTTACTGCAAACCTTACCACTGTACCAAATATCTGTTATAGATCCCATGTCTAATAGTGACTATATTTTTGTCCAAGACACGCATTACCCTTTCCTTTTTCTTCTTTGACATCTGCTACTCCCAGTTTATTTCTTCCTCCTCCACACTATTCTAATCATGACCTAGAAACTTCTATAATTCATAAACATTAAAAACTATTGAGATAGTAAATTTTTCAGGTAGGTCTACCTTGTAGGAATTATCACTCATTTTCTTCAGAATCCTACATGGCCTAATCTTCTTATACTTTATTTTATTATATATCCCTTTTGGAAACCTCTCCTTTCTAAGATGAACAATCACCATATATCCTTATTCAAATACACTTACTCTCCTACTAGAATTTGCAGCTTCTTTATATTGTGCATTACTCACTTTCAACTTTTCCATCAATTCATCCTGTAACTGTAGAATGTGTTATGAAAATGCTTCTACATCATCACTATTTTTATCTTCACTAGGTAGCACATTCAAATCTAGGAACCCCTTGGGATTACTACCATATACAATATGGAATGGAGACCTACCTGTTTACCTGTTTACCAAGCTATTATAGGGAAACACAGCTTGTGGTAAAGCTAAGTTCCATTGTTTTCACTTTTCTCAAACTACGTAACGTAGGATATTTCCTAAGATTTTTTTAACTAATTTTGTCTACCCATCAGTTTGGGGTGATATACACTACTGAATTATAGCTTTGTCCCAATTTTCCTTCACAGAGTCCTCTAAAAGTGACTCAAACACTTTGTGTCTCGATCTGAAGTGATCATTCTTGGAACTCCATACAATCTCACAACTTTTGAAAAAATAAATTTGCAACTCTCGAAGCATCATTAGTTGTTTTACAAGAAATGAAATTTTCCATCTTAGAGAATATATCAACCATAACAAATATAGACTAATTCCCTTGATATGTGTTAGGAAGTTTTAACATGAAATTCACACTCAAATCAACCCATTGCCCTATAGGGAAAGGTAATGGCATATACAACCTAGTATTTTGTGCATGACCCTTGGCCATTTGGCACAATCTACATCTTTCTACAATCCTACTTATGTCCCTCTTTAACTTTCGACAATACTATTTTTATACAACAAGAAAAATTTTATTGCTTATACCCAAGTGTCCAACTAACACCCCACTATGCAATTATCTTATAATATTTTTGTTGAGATATGGAGCTCAATTACTTCAGATTAGCATGCAATATAAAACTTGCTGGAAAACACAATAACCAACATCAGTTATGGAGGGACTAACATCGGTCACCTATGACCAGCATCAGTTAGGAAAGGAGGAACCGACATCAGTTATGGCTAACAAGTGTTGGTTACATATGTGTTGGTATTTTAATTAACTCACAAGAATTAGATCTATTTTATTGTTAAAGTAGATCTATTGATTTTAATTGCATGACTAAGTGCCATAAGTTCTTATACGCCTATATAAGCATGAAAGATAGGGTTTAAAAGTAATAATTAAGAATAACTTGCAAAATTTGATGATTATTGTGAGAATAATTGTGAGAGAGAGAATTCTTGGAGAAGAAGAAAAAACTTGAGAGAATGAAAGTATTGTACATCTGAGAGGTGTGGAAGATTGTATATCTTATGAAATATTTGGATAATAGATTGGCTTATTTCTTGGTGGACGTAGCCCACATTAGGTGAACCACGTTAAATCTTGTGTCTATTTATATCTCTTGTTTTATATGTTTCTTCTGCTAGAATATCCGCTTATATTTGCATGTATGCTTAGATCTGAAATATTAGTTGTACAATTGGTGTGTTAACCCTAAAAAATAGTATCGAAGCTTTGTTTAAGGGTTTTGTGTATTGATAGATTTACTCACAGAGGGTTTTTTTGGTTAAGTAGGAGCTACAGGAATGGCAAAAGAAAATAAATACAAGGTAGAGAAGTTTGATGACTGAAATTATTAATTATAGAAGATGTAAATTGAGGATTATATATATTAAAGAGATTTGTATTTACCATTAGACGATAATTCTAGACCCACGAAGTTGACTACTGAAGAATGGAATATTCTTGATAGAAAGGATTTGGTATCTATAAGATTAAGTAAGGCAACATCCATGGCTTCTAATATTACAAAAATGACTTCTGCGGTACGGTTAATGAAATATCTTTCTAATTTATATGAAAAACCTAGTGCTTCAAATAAATTTTATTTTATGAAGAAACTATTTAATTCTAAGATGCATGAAGGCGTATCTTCATCTAGTCATTTGAATGATTTCATAGATATTGTCAATCAGTTAAAATCAGTTGATATATTGTTTGATGATGAAGTGAAAGAACTTTTATTTTATGTTCTTTTCCTGAAAGTTGGGATAACTTGATAATGGATGTTAGTAATACAACATCTGATAATAATATTTTGAAGTTTGATGATGTGGTTAGTATAATATTGAATGAAGAAATTCCCATGAAAAGTACAAACGAATCATCATTTGGGAATTCTTTGAATGTAGAAAGCAAGGGCAGAAAGAAGGAAAGATCCAAGAGTAAGAGTAATGAGAAATCAAATTCAAGGGATGGGAGATCCAAATCCAAAGGTAAGGGAATTACCTGTTGGAAATGTGGAAAGAAAGGACATGCAAATAAATATTGTTGGTCAAAGGATAAAGAAAACAAACAACCTGACAAAGGTAAAGAAGAAAATCTTTCTGCATCATAGGTAATGCAATATGATCTTATTGTTTCTTTAAATAATAGAATTGAATCATGGGTTTTAGATTCAAGATATTATTTCCATGCAACTCCTAGTAAGTTTTATTTCAGAAATTATGTCCACGACAATTTTGGGCATGTTTTTTTGGGTGATGATGAACCTTGCAGTATTACTAATAAAGGGGAAGTTCATCTAAAATTGTAGAATGGAAATACATGGGTATTCGAATATGTGAGGCATGTGCCAAGCCTCTTGAGGAATCTTATTTTTGTAAGGAAACTAGGTGAAGTTGGTTGCATGGTTACATTTACAAGAGACTCTTGGAAATTCACCAAGGGTTATTTTTTTGTGACAAGAGTTAAAAAAGTAGGATCGTTATATTTATCTAGTTGTGTTACTAATTCCTTTTCTAAATTATCTACTTCAGATTCATATTCATGTATGTGGCATAATCGGTTGGGCCATATGATTCAAAAAGGAATGCAGAAATTAAAGGATAAGGGTAAGTTATCAGATTTAAAATATTTAGATCATGATTTCTATGAGCATTGTCTTTTTGGAAAGAAAAAGAGAGTAAGATTTCTCAAAGATGGGGAAACTAAGACAGAGCAAAAATTGGAGTTTATACATTCAGATGTGTGGGCACCATCTCAGGTAGCTTCTCATGGAGGATCTCAGTACTATGTTACTTTCATTAATGATGATACAAGAAAGGTATGGGTTTATTGTATTAAAATTAAATCTTATGTTTTTGAAACTTTTAAAATATGGAAATCCCTTGTTGAGAATGAATCAAATTCAAAGTTAAAGTACCGTAGATCTAACAATGGTGTTGAGTAATGTAGAAAATATTTCAATGATTATTGTTCATTGAATGGGATATGTAGATAAAGAATGGTTCCAAGAACACCATAGGAGAATGGTTTTGTAGAAAGAATAAAAAAAATCATGGAACGTGCTAGAAGTGTGAGGATACATTTTGGATTCCCCTTATAGTTTTGGAAAGAAGTAGTTGATACAACGGTTTATTTGATTAACCACGGGCCTTCAAGTTAGATAGAGGAATACCAGAGGAATCTTGGACCAGAAAAGAGGTAGATCTATCTTTTCTTAAAGTTTTTGGTTCAGAAGATTTTGTGCATATTGATGAGGAAAATAGGAAAATGTTGGATGCAAAATCCAAGAGATGTACTTTCATTGCTTATGGATCTGGTGATTTCATATTCTATTTTTGGGATTTAGAGAATTCTAAAATTATTAGGAGTCGTGACATTGAATGGAATTAAAATATAATACACATGGATCAAATTTTGGTACCGAAGGGTGAACCAATTTAGAATTTTGTGAATGAAAATGAACTCTCAGATTTAAAATTAATACCGACAAGGTTACATAGTAACTAGTTTCATTTGACCCATGAATGACATTAGTCAATAGAACCGGTATCGGTTACAGAAGAGCCAAACTAGAATTAGTTAGAAGAACCGATGTCGGTTAAAGGTGACCAGCGTCGGTCACTGACAGATTTGGATATAAATGGCCAGGAGGTCCAGAATGAGCCTCTGGTACCCCAAAATCCTATGAGAAGGTCACAAAGGGTAAGTAAACCTCCAGAAATATTTACACATTCTCTATTTTATTCATTATTGACTGATAATGGTGAACCAGAGAGTTTTGAAGAAGCAATGTAGGATTAGACCCATGTGAAGTGGGAGCATGGCGTGGATGAGGAGTTGGACTCCTTGGAATAGAACCTGACTTGGGATTTGGTTATGTTACCAGCAAGTAAGATGACATTACAAAACAAGTGGGTTTTTAGGATCAAAGAAGAAGAGGGTGGACATAAAACGTATAAGGAAAGGCTTGTACTAAAGGAATTTGTAGAAAATCAGGTATTGAATTCAGTGAAATATTTTCTTCTGTTGTTAAAAATACTTTTATTCGTATTGTATTGAATTTAGTTACAATAGAGAGATTTCATTTACAACAATTATATGTGAAGATGGATTTCCTTTATGGTGATTTGGATGAAGATATTTATATACAACTTCTTGGGTATGATATCAAGGGTAGGGAGAAATTAGAGTGCAGGTTGAAAAAAGAGTCTTTATGGGCTTAAGAAAGATCCAAGGTAATGGTATATAAGGTTTGATAGTTTTATGCATGAGCATGGTTAATTAAGATGTGAATATGACCATTGTGTTTATTTCAAGAAGCTTTAAAATGAGAGATATATTATTTTGTTACTGTATGTGGATGATATGCTTATTGCAAGATCTAGAATGTAGGACATGTGTGAGCTTAAGGGAAAGCTAGCTCACATATTTGCTATGAAGGATTTAAGATCTGCAAAAAGAATCCTTGGCATGAAAATACACAAAGACATGAACAATGAGAAATTGTATTTGTATCAGGAGGATTATATCTACAGGGTATTAGAAAGGTTCAAGATGTAGAATGCAAAACATGTTAGTACACCTATATCTGGACACTTCAAATTGAACAAATATTAGTGTCCATCATCACATGAGGAGGTCAACTACATGACATGAGTACCATATACTTCATAAATTTGGAGTCTCGTGTATGTTATGGTTTTTACCAGATCGGATATTACATAGACAATGGGAGTTATGAGTATATATATGGCCAGTCTAGGTAAAGAGCATTGGAAAGCATTATAATGGATAATCAGGTATTTGGCAGGGACATCTAGCATGTAATTATGTTATTGATGTTTGGATATTTTATTATGTGGCTATGTTGATTCAGATATGGCTGGAGATCTAGATGGTAGGAGGAGCAATACTGGATATATTTTCATAGTATTTAGGATGATAGTTAGCTTGATCTCAAGATTACATAAGGTTGTGGATTTGTCTACTATAGAAGTAGAGTATGTTGCATCTACAGAGGATAGAAAAGAGATGATATGGATGAGTAGGTTCATGAAAAAGTTGGGAAAGGAGAAAGATGATTGCAAATTGTTCAGTGTTAGTCAGAGTGAACTCAGAGTTTGATTTGAGAATAAAACACATTCAGTTGAGGTATCACTTCATACAGCAGGTATTGGAGGATGGGAAGTTGAATCTGGAAAAGTTTCATATGAGTGAGAATCCTGTGGATATGCTAACAAAGCCATTAGAAAAGGAGAAGTTGGAGCTACACTCCACTTTTTTTGGTCTTCGATTTTGAGACTTGAAGGGGAAGAAAAAAAGTGAAGGAAGGATCCAAGAATGATGTTGTATAGGTATGATGCAGTAATTAATCTCCAAGTGGGAGATTGTTGAGTTTTGGAGCTTAATTACTTTGGATTACCATGCAATATGAAACTTACTGGAAAACAAAGTAACCAAAATCAGTTATGGATGGACCAACATCAATCATCTATGACCGAAATCGGTCAAGCAAGGAGGAACCACCATCGGTTAGGGCTTGCTGCCATCGGTTATCTATGTGCAGGTGTTTTATTAACTCACGGGAATTATATCTATTTATAGTGTTAAAGCATATATATTGATTGTGATTGCATGGTTAAGTGCCCTAAGTTTGTATACACCTATATAAGCATGAAATATGAGGTTTAGAAGTAAGAATTAAGAATAACTTGTAAAATTTGATGATTATTGTGAAAATAATTGTGAGAGAGAGAATTCTTGGAGAAGAAGAAAATGCTTGAGAGAAAGAAAGTATTATACATCTGAGAGGTGTGGAAGATTATAAATATTCATTATATATCTTGTGAAAGATTTGGATAATAGATTGGCTTGTTTATTGGTGGACGTAACCCACACTGAGTGAACTGTGTTAAACCTGGTGTTGATTTATATATATATATATATATATATATATATATATTGTATATTTCTTCTGGTAGAATATCTGCTTTTATTTTCCTATATGCTTAGATTTGATAAATTATATTTACAGTTGGTGTACTAACACCAACAATTTTCTCTCATTGAACTAGAAGGGATGCACAATTATTTCCCCCTTAATAAATAACCATCCTGCATCAAATAATGAAAAGTGTTTAACCAATAAGTTTTTACACTTTCTAGGATGAAACAAATAGAAGGTAAATGGTTAAGGAGGAATCGCTATGAAGAAAAGGTTAAAGGTACATTGTGCACATTGTTGACGTTATCAAAGCTAATTGTACAAAACTCCTTTTTGTCAGGGAAAGACTAACTGTAGATACAAATAAATACCACAAAATAGTATTAAATAGCATATGACAGTGGACTGCCTAGTGTATGCTAGATCAAGGAAGCATGGTGCTTCCTAGAGAGGTTTTCAATCCACTGTTTGATAAAAAATTAATGTGAATAAGAAACTAAAATAAATACGTCCTATTGCAATGTAATTATTTAGGTTTCTCATACACACAATACACTAGATTTAATGCTAAATATCAAAATGAATCACTAAATCTAATTATAACTATGGTTTGTTCAGGTCAAGAACATCTGTTAGATGTGTGGTAAGATTATAGGGCTGATTGGTTGAGGTCTGGGTTGGTTTTAGGTGAGTAGGGAGGTTGTTGGTATGAGAATATAAAATGACATAGAGACCGATATCAATCGGGTGAATGATGCCATCATAGGTATGAAACTAATGGTGGTCAAGGACCCAACTTTGGTAGGGGAAATAGGTGGTAAACTATTAAAATGGTTTTTTAGGCTCTCTGTAATTATACAGAGAATGAGGGTAGTTTTTTTTGGGTCGTAATATGGCTAAGAAGAATCAAGAATACTAAGATGGAGGTTAAAAAGGGTGAAAAGGCTTGGGATGGTTGAATAGTTGGTTCGTGGGAAGAAGGTGATATATGGGTAACAGAAGAAATATAATACTGAAAGAAGAAAGAGATCTACAATGGAATAAAATCAAATGATTAAAATCACACTACTTAGTTGGTATTTTTCAAATCCTTTCACTGGAGATAGTTGATGGTTGATCAGAGAAGAGGTTCTTCAGTCCAGTGTCATAAAAGTACAACCTATGTGCTCTTGTGAGTATTCCAATACTCTGGATGGATAACCAACTGCTTGTCTTGGATTTTGGTTGTATGTGTTCATCGTCTAGATGCTAGAAGGCTTGAAGATTCATGATTGAATGCAATAAGGCTCCAATAACTAAATTACCAACCTGGATGATGAGTTCTAGAATTTATATAAAGGAACCACTGGTGGTTAAGGAACTGGTGCCAGCCGAGAGAAAATCAGGGTCGGTTAGGGAAGAATTAGTCCAAGTTACCAAAAATAGATTGATCTTTACTATGTTTTGTGTGATTGTTATTTCTAATCTAGGTCTCAAGTGAGTGTTGGCACATAGATAAGTGGGAGTGTTGTTAGAGAAGGAATAGGACTTTAATTTTAAGGTCTGAAAGAGTCTTAGTTGGTTAAGATAAGTAGAGACTTAGTCTTAGTTAATTAATAGGATAGGAATAAGTCCATGGTGAGGTGTAAATTAATTTAATTAAAGTAATTAAATTAATTAATCATGTGAGGATGAACATTAATTCAATTGTAAGTAATTAAACTAATATGAATGCAGGGTAAGGGGTCTTGATTAGGTGAATATTATATGTTAATTAATTGAAGGGGATGAAGGGGAGTGTGTCCTATATTTGGTGTCTACATTTGACCCATTTTTTCACGTAGCTTGTATTGATAATTGATGCTGAAAAAAACAGGAAATCATTGTCTCAAGTATGAGTGAAGACTATATTGCCCCAAGTATGGGTTGAGGTGACCCCCCTCAAACTAGGAACTGATGAGGTGATAGATGGAGTCGCTTAGTTGTTTGATAAATGTGTAAGTGATGAAAAATGAGGTATATGTGGGGTATAGGTAATGGTAATATCAATGTGAATAATAATAAGGGACATTCAAACACACACACATGTTATAAAATGCAATAAGGTACCTGGTTAAAGATCTCACAAAATGTACTTTGTCAAAGATCGATTGGTTTATCCAAACAAGGTTGATGTGACCCAAGTATCCAAGGTATATAATATAGTCTTGAAACACAACTAAGCTAGGTGAAAGAATCGGCATTAGGAGTGTTCCAAAATACCAAAAGGTTTGATTGGGTTAAAGGAAACTTCCTTAGGGAAGGAAAGGTCATTAGGATGGTCAACATGAGTAGCGTTGTCACACGGTATAAGGGGTAAGATAATTTGAGTGTCCAATAGGTGTAGGTAGGTTGGGTAATAGGTAAGCCAATAGGCAAGGCCCAGATAAAGGAAACAACAAGCCCCATTTGACCAAACAGTTGGGTGATAGATAATTTATGAGGTTAGGTTGAGTGATAAGGCTAGGTGTGGACTTCGGTAAGATGAAAAGGGTTTCATGCAATCAAATGTGATGATAAGGGGTATAGTAGGTTCAAACATGCTAACGGACACCAGTTGAGGGGACTTAACCACGGTACAGGTAAACCAACCACGGTGCACTAGGGCATGTGACCGATACCAGTAAAGATAAACTAATGTCGGTCAAGTTGTATTTGAGATAAAAGAGGAAAAATCCACATTTTATAGATCCATTTGTTCTTTTTCTATTTGTGGAAAATGATACGAGGAGAGGATTTTGGTGGTTTGATGTGGTGAAATTGACAGAGTTACAATCCATGTAGAGTTGGAGTGTTTTTGTGTGGACCCATGAGATCGATTGGAATGTTGTGATTGGCCGGAGGGCTAATAGTTTGATTAAGGCATGGTGGAGGTAGGAGAAGGGGCTACAGGGCCACTGGTTCAGCGACCATAGGTGTCACCAAGGAGGTGGCACCGTGCTAAGGTAGGATTCAATCAAGATTGTTTGTTTTTTCTTATAATGTAAGGTAAAAATGAAGAACTAGTTTTTTAATTTGAAATTTGAATTTTGGGTAAAAACAGATTAAATTGGGTATTGGGAGGGATCAATGTAGAATAACTAGGATTGCAAATGAATATGGGTAGGGTTAGGGTAAAATTTGTGTACATTATAGGGTATATTTTAAGCTTTTTGAAAATTTTGGATGTGGGGGTTCAACTTTGGATATGAACCAATAATTAACGTCGGTCAGCCACTGACCAAAATCGGTCTATTAGTTTGGCATCGGTGGGTAAAATGGGTGACCGATACTAGTCAGGGTGACTGGTGCTTGTTGATCAATCAAACTCTTACACTTAGTGATGAGAATACATAAGGTTCATGTGAGAGAATAGAGTGCATTCAAAGGTGTGGAAGCATCAAAGAGGATCGCGGGTAGAACGGAGACAGATTCGGGACTGAGCCATTTTCATGATGATGATCTATTTTTGGAGATATAGTGTGGAGCACTCAAACCAATCGGAGACTTACATGACAAACATTGGCTAGTTTTGTATGATCAACTACGAAGCGCTTTGCATGGATGTAGACTAAAGATAGAATTGTGAACTAATAATTGACAAATAGAGATCTATTATTAACAGTCTTGCATGTAAGCCTATTTTTGTAGCGATGCGTGGCTAATAATAGCATGTGACCTATTTTGGGATTAGATAAGAAGTGAAGGGAAAGTCCCCACCCTTATAAATATGTAGTAAACTATGTAGTAGATATGGAGAGAGAGAGAGATAGCATAGATATACGTGTGAGAACTAGGGTATAGTGAGATTATGTTGTTATATTTTTTACGTGCATAAGCGTGTACTATTGTTATTGTAATGAAGCTTTTTTGTATTTATTGCAATTAATATAATAGAGATTATGGACTAAAATAAGGTGTTCGCGTGGTTATAATTCAATATTGCATGCTTGATCCCATTATGGTCATCTTTTCGAGTCTGTTATGTTCTAGATCTAGGTCTGAATATGCATTGTATGAAAGATATATTAGTTATAGATTATAATGATTAAAGTGTTAATCAATCTAACCTCCTATAAAAACAACCCTAAAGAGGGACTTGGTACCTTTTCGCACTTCGAGTGAGCTCTCAGTCTAGGCTGAGTGATGTGCCAATACACCTGGGCTTGTAATTCTAAATTTTTGGCTGCATCATTAGTTCCGTTGCTAGGACCTCTTTTTTAGTTATTTTCATGATGGTTCATGATGAAGAAATACCCGTTGACCTTATCAAGTGTTGAGTATTTGATACATGATTTGGAAGAAGAATACGCACTAGTTTAATACAACACCAGGATCTAGGATTACAACTTTCCTTACAATTTGTAATCCTAGATCCTGGTTAAGTCATCCATTATCAAAATCTCTTAAGGATCTAGGATACATGACTATTGTAACTAGTGTATTATAAAGACTAGTGACTATTGTAACTATTTATCTCTCAATGTCTAGTGTATCCTTTCTTACAATCATGTATCCTTTCATTAACAACTTTCTTAACTGTCTTAATTTCTTCATTTCTTAGTTTTGGCCAGTTAATTGATGAATCAAGTCCATCAGTACTCTTGTTAAGTCAGGAAATTTTTATTATGAATTTTTTAATGAGGTAAATCAAGTAAATCAGTATCCTAATGTGTCCCTCTTTTAGCCTAAAATCATTTGTGAAGAATAGTGTTTTTAAGATAGACTAAGACTATACTCAGTAAGAGGTAGAATACAAGAAATCTAAAAGGTTAATTTGTAAGAGAAGACCAAGAGTTTGATATATAGGATGTTATATGCACTAAAGGGATGTTGAAGGATGTGGAGATATATAATGTTATAAATTTGTCTAGGAGGTTTCATGAGTCTTTATCCATGAATGAACCAACAAAGGTAATATTAAGGGTAAATTGAGGAAATTTGACATAATTAGAACAAGATTTAGTTATTAACTTTTAATATCCTTTTAATGTATGAAATAACATTTTGTAAGGTATTTGAATTGCATGTCTAAGTAGAAGAGGTCTCTAAATGACCTACAGGCAAACCGGCTTGTAAGGTAACAAGATAATGAGAGGAGGAACATGATAGTTTTGGACAAGTTGGAAAGAAAGGAATTTCTTGTCTCTTTTGGAACCAAGCTTATAGTGAATTCACTATTGTTTGAAATCTGATACAGTAGGTAAATTTGGTGCAAAGCCACTAAAAACTAAGTCTAAACAAAAACTAGTTTTGTGTCTAAGAGCTTGTAGAAGGACAAGTTGATGATAGCTAAGAACAATTGAGTTGTTATTTAAATTTTCCATTATAATAGAGGAATTAGCATTTTTTTAGGTAAGTATTTATGTGAAATAAGGGTACATGTTCTCCTTTAAAATAATAGAGGTTACAAAATAGGTTCTCTTACCTTGGTTAAAAGGCACAACCTAAAATAGTTAGGATAAGATCATATCCTTTTAAGGTAGTACCCATCTCTCCATAAATCCAAGTAACAAAAAGAAAGTCAGACCTCCTCCCCGGCTACAAAACGACATATATTTATGATCTAGATACCTCTAAGATCCATGTTGAATCAGTGTTGTTTCTTAGCTTGAAAAGGAGATCAAATTTGGGTACCAACAATAGTGGCGTTGTTGCTAGGGATCTAATTTACGTTGTCGGGAACTTAATTCAATTTAATCCATGTGCATACATATTTGAAGCCATATCTTTTTGACCCATCAACAACACCAACATCAATGGAACTATTTCCAAGGACTCTCAGTTTAAAATAAGGAACCTGGTAAAACACTTCTTGTATGCTCCAAGTGCGGTGTGTAATTCTTTTAGTTCCCACACCTACTGCACTAGCTTTCATTTGATAAATCTGGGTGAAGAAAGGCTAGAAGCTTTCCATTTACAGTTTCTTGCATTGATAGACCTTTGAGAGATGATATTTAGTGCATCTGTACAACTAAGGTGAAATTCCTTAGTGGTGAATCCCTGTTAATCTAATTGTTGGAAACTACCAGTGTCTTAAAACACTTTCAAAGTCAGATTTGTTACTAATATTTACAAAGCTGGAGGGAAGAAGATATTTCTTTGCTAGGGATCCTGCTAGGACATTGTTTTCAAAGATAGGAAAATAAAAGTCAGAAGGAAGAAAAGCTTAGAGATCTGTTGGAGATTAGCAGACAAGAAGAGGGATCTCTATTGATGAAAGTGAATGTCTTATCATTGAAGATTATAGCTCAAGTGCATCTAAATCAGGCGACCTCTTTGTTGAGTTGAATTATCCAGCTGGAGAGGGACCTTCACTTGATTTTCAATGGTTTTCTTCACAATTTGCACCTGTGTTTTCTGAGGTTGAGAGAGATTTCCAAGAAGTAATGCCTTTGGGGGGTATCCATTTTGAAAATTATACTCATGTGTTCCAAGAACCTTCTGCCCCTAATCATTTTATCAGCCCTCCAAGATCACCTCCTCAAATCAATATGGCTAAACCCAGGCCTCCATTTGTTATAAACACCTTTGGACCTATAAATTTTGTGGGAATGGCTAGTTACCCAAATGCAGTGCCTCAAGATGTAAGGAACAAAATGCCAAAGTTCTAAGGAAACAATGCTTTTACTAGAGTGTTATTACTAGAGATCAACATCTAATGATTTTTAGCAACATGATGGAGGATTTTGAGATTGAACATAAGGATGTTTATATCAAGTTGTTTCATCGATACCTTGGAAGAGGATGCTAGGGACTGGTATAAAGCCATTACCAGATATCTCTATTGACTCCTGGACTAAGATGAGCAATGCATTCAGACTGTAGTATGGTGATAGGACTGAACCTAGGTTTCTTTTGACAAAACTTTGAAAATATCAGAAAAGAACCCTAATGAGTCAGTACATGATTTCAACACAAGTTTTAATAAGACCTTGAGGCTCAGATATTTCCTATCAGGATAAGGACTTGTGATGAGTCATGTTTGATCAAATATACCGATGAATTTGATAAAAAAAAATGCATCTTATTTAAGAGATAAAAAACACCAAAAATTTTGAGGCATACCTTCACCATGGCTTTGCAAATAGAGAAATAATATCAAGGCAATTGGAAAGCCTCCAAAGAAGAGAATGTGTAAAGCTATGTTAACCCAGACAAACCCTGGAAACAAGCAAGGCTACTCATTTGGAAGAAGTTGTGAAGACTTTGGCATGGAGTTGTCAAAGAAATTTCCTACAAGTTAGCCCGAGCTGAGAAAGGAATTGGGAGAATCTCACAAGGAAAAACACAATAAACAAGGCCAAGACAAATTTACAAATCATCAAAGAATTGATGACAGAGGCAAAGGAGTCTGTTGGATTTGGGAATAGGCAATGCCCCAAGGTAGAGAAAATAGAATGGTGTCTGATCATTTGGTTACCTAGATTTGTTGTTGTGGAAGAAGTAAAGGTAATTGATTGGTAGTGACAGATGTTTCATGCCCCATGATCCTTGTGAAGAATATCAGAAAGAATAAGAAGTAGCTGATGATGATAATGACGATGAAGATGCCAACATGATGGACATCCCTGCGATTTTTTCAAGGGAAGCAACTTCAACTAAGGTAATAAGTGCTATAAAGTGCTGCCACTTTTTGGGATTGTCATCCACCAGGGTACCTCTTCTTCCCCCCTCTCATAATTTAGAAAGTAGACACTATACAAGATTTTGAATTTCCCACTAATGATTTTTGAATATTTGAGGGCACTAATGATTGAAAAGTATGATGGAGGAGTTCCCCTTAGAAGAAGATAGGAAAATATCAATGAATTTTGTATTTTCCCAAGAAAAGGAGCACAATACTAGAAGTAAAGCTGCCAAGGGGCCACAAGCCAAGTCAAAATTTTCAAGTTCTTACCAAAGAAAACGCTAAATAAAAATGCATCTAGCAGAGAGCTTATTTCCCCAAGTAAAACTCATGTTCTTCCCCATTGCCAAAAATGAAAAGAATCCCATTCCATTTGATGAATTTTCCAATCTTTCTCTTAGTACTGCTGTACCCAAATTTGCTCCATATTACATAGCCTAAATTTTGAGTCAAATCACAAATTCCTGTCCCAATTGTTGAGCTTCTTAGGATCCTTGATCATAAGAAGAGGGCTTTTGAATATTTGGGATTCAAAGGGGGGGATGATCATACAAGGAAGAGATGTAAACAAGGTTGAGGTTCTCCTTACCGTTGCAGATTTAGAAAAGCCACAAGTATTGGAAGAGCTAGGGGAGCCACCAAAGGTTTATTTTTGAACTTCTTTGGTTAAATCCTAGCTAAATTTGGATCCATTTTTTCACTACCTTGGTTATCAAAGACAAGCTATTACATAACTGTATGTTTGATTTTAGAGCTTCATGTAATGTCATGTCTCTTGAGGTCATGAATTAATTAGGTATAAAAGTAACATCAACATATGGGAAGTGCACTATGCCATGGACTCTAAAGAGAGGTACCAATAGTGGGGGTGTTTCAAAGATCTAACAATGTAACTTGCATCTTATCATGGAAGGAACATAAAGCTTGATGTAGTCATTGTTGACTACGCTGCAAAGTGGGGGATGTGTTGTTGTCAAGAATGTGGGTAGAAGAATGTTGGTGGTAGTGTGCAAATGGAAATATCTTATGCCACTATCCCCATATGAAGGCAACTTGGTGAAATTTTTATGGAGAGAAGAAGATGATGTACCTAATTGAAGACCCAAACAATTCATCTTAAGAAGTTTTGCAAGAAGATGTTGCTCTTAAAAATTTTGTGAGCTTTGTGGATTTTAGGAGAGTATGAGAGTTTTGACAAAAGAGATCCTAAGTATGTTGCTTTTTTTTTAGGAGTTTGGTTTGTGTTTTCAGCCTTGAAGAATGTCAAAGAATTTGACTATAAACATAATGGACGGAGCTTCAGAGAAGATAGGTGGTTTTAAAAATAGAACAAAGAGAGAAAAAGAGGTCTACTTCCAGTTGATGAAAACATATAAGAACCTCTTGGCATGGTCATATCTAGGATGGAAGGCACTTCAATTGTTTCCTTTATTATTTTCTTTAAATCAAGAAAAAGTCTTTTATACAGTGTATAGTTTTTTGTTTGTGTCCCTTCTTTTTGTCTTTTTGCTCGTCTTGGTCCCTTAGTGACCTGTTTTTACCAGTTTATCCTATTTGATTTTGAAGATGGCTCTGTTTCTTTGTACCTTGTAAAGATGACTCATGCTACCTAATGGATATTTTTGGTACTTTGTCTACTTTTGTTCTTGTGGCACTCGCAGGGAGTACCCATCCCCGAGTCGGAGCTAATGTTGGTGCTCAAAATAGTCTCGCCCTAGTTTTCCTTTGAAAATATATCGATTTACGGCCTCTTGTCGCTTTCTTTTTTCCCCGTATTATGCCTGGTTAATCCTTTATTACTAGTTTTTAATTTGTTCCTGGGTTGTGGATCATTTATGGGTCCATGGTTTTCTCCTTGTTTCTTTGTTCCTCTGGAAGAGTCCAAAAAAACTCGGGTTTTATCATACCTTTCAGTCTCCACAGTTAGAGATTTTTCTTCCTTATCATTTTTGCCCTAAATAATTGAATAAAATGAGTGGATGTATCTTTAAAAAACATATTTGAGCCTCACAAACATTTCTAAACTATCTATCATTTAAGAAATTTTTATTTTTTGGCTCGAATGATCATTTTTTCTATATTATATGGTTTGAAGAGTGTTTTCTCCCGGTCAAATTTACATCCTTGCATCAATAGGGGAGGTGGCTTCTTTTGGTTGGTTAGGGGATGGCGGGTGAATGCTTTAACTTATCACTTTTTTCCTTTTTGGTGAAAAGGAAAAATTGAGTCTCGTGGCCCCGCTTGTATCTGATTGGTTCTTTTAGTGCTTATGTGGATTCTTCCAATTAGATGGGGTGCGGCGAGTCTATTTTTTAAATTTTTCTTTTTTGGCTACTTTGGCAAAAGTTTTGAACTCGCCCCGCGGCTCCGTCTAGGCTCTAATTGGAGCAAATTTAAGGGTAGGGAAAAGGTCTCGCTTTGACCCCATAGCAGGACACGTGGCAAGGTTCTGCTGCTCGTTCCCGGACGTACCACATTTTTTTTATGCAGTTGGTACCAGTCTGGCAGAAAGGTGACACATGGCAAGCTCGCGCTCATTCAATATCACTGCCTTGGGTACCATTTTGAAGAAGTCAAAGGAGTGACACATGGAGGCCTCCACTCACTTGGGGGGCAATTTGGACTTTTCAATGGCCAAAGGAGACTGCTTGAGAGCATGACAAATGGCGCCTTCCGATGAGATTCAAGCATTCAGAAAAACTGGCTCAAAGCAAGGACACGTGGCTAGGCCGCACTCATCCAAGGAAAATTCAAATTTTTGGGACCATCTCAAGGTGCACCATGGTGACATGTGGCGGTGTGGACCAGTATAAAAGATGAGGAAGTGGACCATTAGAGGAAAATTGGAGTTTTTTCCTCTTGTCTTCAAAAAGGATTACAATCTCAAAATATCCTGCAAGCCCAATAAAAGAAAAGTCAAAGCTTGCTCCAGTCAATGGTGGAGGTGTGGAGTATCAGAGGAAATTTGGAAAAAATTTCCTTTTGGCAAAAGGGGGTCAAAAGTAAAAAGGGAAGTGTTGTTCTGCTGCAATCATGATTTAGACATGTGTCACGGCCAATTTTTCAAGGGCGGAGTGCTACGGGGGAAACTTGGAAAATTTTCCTTTTTCCAAAAAGAGGAGTCAAATGGTACAGAATTTGGCCCCGTGATCCCGCTAGGTGCCCACCCTTAAGAAATGTGTCAAGCTCATTTTCCGAGGATACAGAGATGTAGAGAAAAATGGATTATTTTTTCCACTTTTACAAAAAATTGTAAAAAATAATGGGATATCCCTCCAGGTCTATTCCAAAGTTCAAATCTGCCACGTGGACGACCCAACTTCAAAGTTAATATCAACGGTAGCTGAGAGTCGAAATCTGATTCTCCCCTCCATTTCTCTATAACACATCTGGAAGTGTGAGTTTTTCATGACCTCTTTGTTTTTTCTACATGCCAACCAGAAAAGGAAGTTAATGTATAATATCTGAAGTTTGTTGGGAAGATCTAGAAGGTGTCTTTTGCAAATAAAATGGTCTGACTTTCATGCCCGATCAGATTTTCCATTTCTCTTCTCCCAAGCACACAAGGGGCCATATTTGATAGATTTAGGGGTGAAAGTTGGTTGGAAATTTGAAGGAAGATTGATCTACTAGAGAAAGGAGTTGAATGTAGGAGACACTCAATGAAATCTACCCCCTCGATGTACCTAGAGACTTTTTATAGATTTAATTATGAGAAACCATGAAAGAATCATAGCAAGACACTGGTGCATTAATTGTTTTTTGTCTTTTGCGGGAGAAGGGGCACTATTGTTTATGTTATAAATGGCACAAATTTTTCATGTGAAAATGGTTGGGAGTTTTTGGAAAGATCAGGACTGATTTTCTCCAGTAGAAAAATCTTGATGAGAGCCCATCCATTTTGAGAAGTCATCTAGAGAAGCGTTGTATATCTCTATTTTTGTCAAATTTGATCGTTTCAAGGTGGTTTGTAAGTGTAAAACCTTTGATAAGATTTGATATTTTTCTGGAAAATTTCTCCTTGCTGATAAATCTCATAAAACGTATGAGTTATTTTGTGTCAATCTTGAGTAAAGTGTATTTATTTCATTTCTAAATGGCATACGAGGTAGTTTTTATTGTTTCTATTACAATATTGTACCAAAATATAGTCCAATAAAATAGGTCCCAGTCCTTGTAATAAGTTTAGTGGCATCTGCAATTTCATTTCTCAGAAGATCCTTAATCTGGGAATGGGATAAAATGGTTTTAAAGTCACTTTTCTTTCATTTTGTTGATAGAAATTATTTATAAGCCTCTTGGTGTACCTTATGTGTGACCTGGTTTAAATCTTGGTGCTTTATATGGGTTCTATGGCTCGAGCCTTCATGATATAATCCCACAGGTTGTGTGAAAGAATGCTTATTTGGGCCTCCATTAAAGCACATATTCTAGTTGAGGGAAACAATTTAACTTTTTTGTGGCATTTTCTTGATTGAATCTTTCCATCTTTTACATAAGCTCTCAATGATCTTGTGAGTCAAGTTCATCATGTCTCCCCTCCCACAAAAAATTCATTTAACTTCATCTAATCTTATCCATACTACCCTTGTTCTGTCTTGTGTATACCCACATAAGGCCAAAATCCATTTAACAAAAGTATGCAAGATACAATCAGGGTCTCAAATGTCTTTACTAACATTTTCCTTGTTGTGAAATTATCTCCATGATCTGGAAGTTATAACTTGTGAGAGTCAAATCTAGTGTGTTGATCATATTTTTCCCAAGGTCTTTTCTACAAAACTCTTACGCAAAAGAAGCATACGCTGTATCTCCTTTCAAATAACAGAGGTTACAAAATAGGTTCTCTTACCTTGGTTGATGATCAGGGGATCATTTTTGAAAGTTCCCTAAACATCACTAAATGGTGTCAGTGCAGAAGATCATCTCGATATATTTCCAACGACTATAAGAACACGAAAAATGGACATCGGGAGCTCTAGATATGTTCGGTCAAAGTTCAGACAGTGGGAAAGTCAACTCTAGTCAACTGGTCAATATTGGACAAATCGCACTGTGACACGTGGCTTGCCACCACTCATCGAATTCGATCGATTTGCCTATCGGGAGACGACAAGTGGAATATATACTATTTACTGAGTTAATTATTTCCATACCACATTACATGGGTCGAAATTATATTTACTTGGTAAGTCCATTTTCCAAATGCCACACATATATCCAAACCTCTATATATTAATGTTTATACATTAGTATCAAAGCCCACATAATTCTCCTAACCGCCAATTTAACCATGCTATTGTCAAACTTACACGTGGAAGGGAGAAGGTGAAGTGGTGTTGGAGGGGGAAAATCCATGCGTGGAAAATGGACGTGGTGATCAAGGTGGGGGCGATTATGCTCCAAAGTGGTCCTTTGACCACTATGTTTGCATGGAGAAAAAGGCTATATTATAGCCTTAACCAAACATCCACTTACAAATTGTGTGGATTCAACCACTGGTGGAAAAAGACAGATCCACATTGGGATTTTATCCCATCTAAAATAAATGCATAATCCAATATGGGTAAAATGCATGCCATCTTTTCATGCACGACTAATGTATCCACATAGCACTTAGGAATTGGGATATTTAATCCCGTTCAAAAGGGGATGCTAAGGAGCCCATTATGGGGAATTATTATCCCATCCAAATTACATGGTAAGGGTTTAGGCTAATATTAGCTTAATGATAATATGCATTTTCCATTATTTTTGGGTCCCTAAAATTGTATAAATAGGGAACCCGTTCCTTTGTAATGGACACCCGAGCTTATTATTTGTTAAGCTTATTTGAGACAGGTGTGCAGAGGAGGATAAAGACCAGATCTCAGAGAACACCATTTTTGAAGGCCTTGCAGTTAGAATGAGAACTCGGAGTAAAAATATGAAATGAAGGAAATTTTGAGAAGATTCCAAAGATGTAAGATTTGATATTTTTTGTTGAGTTTTATCCTATTTTTGGAAGCTTTGAATGCAGTTTTTAACAGGGATCTACAAGACAGCTAGTTGGAAAACACAAATTTCAATGCACTTCTGGTCCGAATTGTGACTTGGTGTAAACATGAAAAGTGTTCAAAATTCAGAGATGATCTCATATATATGATTTATTTTCATAGAATGTTTTTAAATATCCATTTGTAGGTGTTTTTCTAACAAAGTTGCAAGGAGATCACATTGTGAAAACACTGTAGGAGCCACGGATCGTTCTTGGGATAGTTTCTGCTATTTTTCAGAGTTCTTGGGACATTGATCAGCTCATTTGTAGGTTTTGATTAATTATTGGTTTTTCTGTAAGAGTTATTGTACTTACATTTCAATATTATTAATGGATCGGTTCAATCTGAACCCGGAGACGTAGGAATTTCTGAACCCCGTAAACAATCTTGTTTGTTATCTGAATGGTTTCAGTTTTCTGATTATTTATTTGCTACACAAGTTTTCCAAACTTCTATGGATGCATAATAATCAGAATTTAATCAATTTTTGGAGTTTAGAATACTTAAAATTGGTTAAGAAAATCGCGATCTTTGGAAACTTTTTAAAAGTGAAAAAAAATACAACACACATTTTTACAGATCAAGTTTGGTATCATAGCAGTTAGATTGTTGGTTTAACTTCTAATTGTGTTTGGAAATTTGGCTTCAGTTTCAATATTGATTTCAATTTTCAGTGTGCAGACATTTTGGGGCTTGTTAATCATCTTTTGCAGTGTGCAGTTTTGGAAGTACAAGTTGTGTTTGCAGGAACCGGGAATCATGGGCAAGTCATCCAAACAGGAGCAACTGGATGAGCTTGAAGCCATAAACCGCCAACTCCAAGAAGAAAAATCTTTCTTGAGAGATAATTTTTATTCCTTGGAAGAGGAAATAGTGCAGTTAAAATCTGAGCCCATAATCCTCTATAACCAAGAAAGAGGAGTATGTCAACAAGATGATTGAAGAGAGTAAGAATTTGATGGGCTTTGTTAAAGAGTTGCAGGAAGAAATACGGACCAAGGATGTCCTCTTGGAAAAGCTGCAACAAGGTGAACATAAGAAGGAAATGCCTTCCAAATCAGATGCAGGTACTATGACAGAATGCACTGTAAGTTGTTCACATTTTAATTCTTCCTCTCATTCAGTTTCAAATGTTCCTTTGGGTCAGTTTGAAAAACACACTAAGGGAATTGGGTCTAAGCTAATGGTTAAGATGGGATTTAATGGAAAGGGCCTTGGTAAAAATGGACAAGGTGATGCTAACCCAATACAGGTAGAGGATCAGCCTCAATTTGCAGGTTTGGGTTATTCTAGTGGGAAAATGGAAATTGGAGAATGTTCCAAAGCAGCTGAAGGAAGACAAGCTTCCAACAGCCAAGGATCTACACCACTAGAATTACAGGATTCACGCTATTAGGAGGAACAATGAAAGGTGTAAGAAAATAGGTAAAAGAGGTAATCAGATTCCACCTCCTTCCACTTACACTAAAAATAGCACTAAGGGAAAATCAAATCCTAAAACTTCTAATACACTCTTTCAGTTGGAACAATATAGCTTTGGTAGGTAGAAATATGCTTTCCCTTGCACATGTTGTGAAGGTACTAATCATTTTGTTGCATATTGTTGGAAGAGGAAAAAAATTTATTAAGAAGTTAATGCCTTTGGTGAATGATAAGGTAGGTGCTAAAGAACAATCTCACCAAGGAAAGGAGAGAAAGGGTAAGAATGTTACCTCTCCTAAACAGGGGAATCATTCTCGTAGACAAAGTTCTGAGAATGGTAAAATGGGTAAGACTCCTAAAAACAGGGAAGTTAAATTTTTTTCCCATTGTAATAGGAATGGTCATGATGTTAAGGTTTGTTGGTTTGTTTCTAAACAACAAAATTGGAAAGTTGTTAAAAAGAACAATATTGTAAGACCAACAGTGCTAAACCTAACTAAAACTCATTTTGGTACTAAGAAGGTAAAACAACCAAAATGGAAAAACCCAAGTGATTGGTTGGGAAAAACACTCCTCAACTTTATGTTTGCACTACAGTAAATTGTTGATAGTAGGCAAGCAAAAAAATTTCAGAGCTATATTTTAGGGATTCCTGTTGATTGATAAGGATTGGTTCCTAAGTTGATATTTAAGCTTTGAAAATAAATGGAAACAGCTGAAGAGAAGATTTGAGTGATAGGTTCATCATACTCATGTTTTGTTTTCTCATATTGGTTGGTAGTTCCATTGTTGAAAACACTATGCAGGGATAGGCATCAGTAGCATGTCTAAATTTGAAACTTGTAGTTGTAATCAGCATAATAAAAAAGTGTCAGTTGAACACTAGCTTCTATTATAGATGGGTGTTATTATCTGACTTATTATTTGTGATGGCGATACAGTGTTTTGGCATATTCATGTTGATTCAGTTGTTGACTATAGCTATTTTTGGGCGTTGATAGTCTATTATATTATGATAGTGAATACTTGCAGTTATTACAGTTTCAGATGGGCAGTGGGCACTAGCCTAATTGTGGGCAGTTTAGATGTCTTGTATATTGATCTGTGTTATGGAATTGTAATTTTTGGTAATCGGCAAGTATCAAAAAGTGACAGTTGAACACTAGCTTTCCATAATAGAATGGGTGTTATTATCTGGTCAGTTATTTGTGATGGCATTACAGTGGGGTATGACAGTTCACAGTTGTGTGTAGAGTTGACAGGGTTGCAGCATTTCAGTTGAACACTAGCTTAATTGTGTGTTATTATCTGATTGGTTATGTGACTAGCTAATCAAATATTTGCATTTATTTAACCTATAATGTTATTTTGGGTTCTTGCATGTGTTTGTGCAATGCAGGAAGAGATAGCATGTTTTTGTGGGTTGATACATAGCTTTTTGTGGACAAAAAGCCTTTCTCAGTGGGGAGGTGTGATCAGGGGATCATTTTTGAAAGTTCCCTAAACATCCCTAAATGGTGTCAGTGTAGAAGATCATCTCGAGAGCTTTCCAACGACTGTAAGAATGCAGCAAATGGACATCAGAGAGCTCTAGTTATGTCCGCTCAAAGTTCGGTCAACGGGAAAGTCAACTCTAGTCAACTGGTCAATAATGGACCAATCGCACTGTGACATGTGGCAAAAAGACAAAAGGGATTTGTTTGTTGGTTTTCGATCACCACTTCGATGAGCATAAAAATGGTGCATGGGAAAAAGAGGCTCAACTTTTATTACAGAGGGGAGCCCGGCCACCGTGTGGACTATGGTATTATCGCCAACGTGGTGGGTCCACAAGCCACCACGTGGCTTGCCACCACTTGTCAAATTCGATTTATTTTCCTATCGGGAGTCAAAAAGTGGAATATATACTATTAACGAGTTAATTATTTCCATACCACATTACATGGGTCGAAATTATATTTACTTGGTAAGTCCATTTTCCAAATGCCACACATATATCCAAACCGCTATATATTAATGTTTATACATTAGTATCAAAGCCCACATAATTCTCCTAACCGCCAATTTAACCATGCTATTGCCAAACTTCCACGTGGAAGGGATAAGGTGAAGCGGTGTTGGAGAGGGCAAATCCATGCGTGGAAATCCACGTGGTGATCAAGGTGGGGGTTGTTATGCTCCAAAGTGGTCCTTTGACCACTATGTATGCGTGGAGGAAGGCTATTTAAAGCCTTAAACATTATCCACCCACAAAATGTGGGATTCAACCACTTGGAAAAAGGCCGCTCCAATTGGGATTTTATCCCATTAAAACATGCATCCTTTTAATATGGGTATTTGATCCCATTTTTCATGCACGGCTAAGGTTTAAAAATAGCCTTAGGATTATATTTAATCCCATTAAAAATGCTAAGCCGCCCATTATTGAGAATTTTATCCCAAATTACATGGTACGGGTTTCAGGCTAATATTAGCCTAATGATAAATGAAATGCATATTTTAAGGTCCCTAATTTTGTATAAATGGGGAACCCGAGCTTCTTTGTAATGGGGGGACAGGTGTGCAGAGGAGGATAAAGACCAGATCTCAGAGAACACCATTTTTGAAGGCCTTGCACTCAGAATGAGAACTTGGAGTAAAAATATGAAATGAAGGAAATTCTGATACAATTCCAACGATGTAATATTTGATATTTTTTGTTGAGTTTTATCCTATTTTTGGAAGCTTTGAATGCAGTTTTTAACAGGGATCTACAAGACAGCTAGTTGGAAAACACGAATTTCAATGCACTTCTGGTCCGAATTGTGACTTGGTGTAAATATGAAAAATGTTCAAAATTCAGAGATGATCTCAGATATATGATTTTTTTCCATATAATGTTTTTAAATCTCTATTTTAAGGTGTTTTTCTAACACAGTTGCAGGGAGATCACATTGTGAAAACACTGTAGGAGCCACGGATCGTTCTTGGGACAGTTTCTGCTATTTTTCAGAGTTCTTGGGACATTGATCAGCACATTTGTAGGTTTTGATTCATTATTGGTTGTTTTTAAGAGTTATTATACTTACATTTCAATATTATTAATGGATCGGTTCAATCTGAACCCGGGGACGTAGGAATTTCCGAACCCCGGAAACAATCTTGTTTGTTATCTGAATGTTTTCAGTTTTTTGATTATTTATTTGCTACACAAGTTTTCTGCACTTCTATGGATGCATAATAATCAGAATTTAATCAATTTGTGGAGTTAAGAATACTTAAAATTGGTTAATAAAATCATGATCTTTGGAAACTTTTAAAGGTGAAAAAAAAATACAAGACACGTTTTCAAATCATTGAAAGACATAACCTAAAATAGTTAGGATAAGATCATATCCTTTTAAGGTGCTACCCATCTCTCCACAAATCCAAGTAACAAAGGGACAATCAAACCCCCTCCCCCGGCTACAAAACGACATATATTTATGCCTCTGGCTACGTCTAAGCTCCATGTTTAATCAGTGTTGCTGCTTAGCTTGAAAAGGAGAAAAAAATTGGGTACTAACATCAGTGGCGTTATTGTCGGGGATCTGATTTATGTTTCCGGGAACTTAGTTCAATTTAATCCATGTGCATACATATTTGAAGCCATATGGAAATTGGTTCAATAAATGGTAATTTATTGATTTAAGTTAGCAGTCGAAATTAATTAAGAATTATTAATTCACATAGGTAGAAGTGGATGTTAATTAACGAAAGGTTATTAATCGGCATCCTGAACGATAAGAAGTATAATTAATTAGAGAAGTGTAATTAATTAACATGAATTTATTGATTTATATTAGCGGGCATAATCAATTAATAATAATTAATTAATCCAGGTAGAAGCAGACGTTAATTAATGAAAGGTCGTTAATCAACATCTTGACTAGGGTAAAGGCTAGTTTATTACAGAAAGGTCATGAATTAACTAAAACAGAGGGTAATTTTAGTTAATTATCAGGAAATCGATAATTATTACAGAAATGATGTGAAAGTGAGTAATTAGTGCAATTTTAGTATGAAAATTACGTAAGCGGATTTTAGGTGTCTACATTTTCCCCCATTTGGGGTGGCGTAAGTGATGCTACTTCAAATAAAGTAGAAAAGTACATACAAGTAATTTTTTGGACGAGTAGAAGAAAAATTAGTAGAGTGAAGGATGCCCCCATGAGTGTCAATGGCGTGATGAAAGAGGTTGATCGATGATTAAAAAGATGAAGGAAATGGATAGAAGAATAATGAGGGAAATTGGGGATAAAAGATGATCCCTATTACCCCAAGTGAGTTGGAAGGATAATGTTGATAGAAGAAAAATGATGATGAAGGGAGATGGAAATAAATTTCATCAAGTGTTTGTTCAAACAACTTTATTTCATCATATTTCCATTGATGTATGTCATCGGTATTTATTTATATATAAGCATACAAAAAACGTGTATAATGACATGAAAAGCCATAATACGAATATTTTTTCATTGATAAAACAATAAATCAATGCAACATATATAATGCAATGCAATACAAGAAAGTAAATAGCCTAACCTAATAGGGAAACAAGTGCAAACACACATACTCAAACAAACAACGTTTCAGACAGTTGCATAAATGCTTTTGTTATCAAGATTGAGCTCCTTAATGTTTGTGTGTAATGAAAAAGGTTAAAAATGGTTCCCTAAGAAAGGATACATGCCAGGGGAAAATGGATGACACAGGGGTCCAATGAAAAAGCATTCGTGTGCTACAAAACTGCACCAGGTAACCCATTGTGCCAAGATAGTACAGACATAACAAGCAGACTAGCTTTGTTAATGGGGGTAGATCCAAATGATTTGTGATTTGTTAGAAATAGAACATGTGAGGAACTAATAAATAGAATAATTGAGTATAATTCATTTGACACAGGATTCAACTGCATGTATGTTTTTTTACCAATTTTTGAAAATTTTAGGTTTTTACTAATTTTTTGGATTTTTGAATTTTTACGAATTTTGAGGATTTGCTAAATTTTTGCCAATTTATATTTTTGATTTATTTTAAATTTTTAGAAATTTTTATTTTTTTAGAAGAATTATAGGAGAAAATATAGCCTTTAAGCAAGAGAAATGCCCCAGGGAGAAGAAATGATTGCTATGCAACAAAAATATGCCATGGCAGGACAAAAGCGAACATAAAATGACTATTTATCAAAAAATAAATATCATGATGGGTGTTGGAAGAAATCAGAACAATCATATTGTCCTTATAGTGCTACAGAAGCAAGAGATGCGACAAGTGATCGCATCACAACTATACATAGCTATGTTTATAATGTTGGGCATTTATTGATGATGTATTGATTATATCACATGTGTTTAATTTATGAGATAACATTAGATGACATCACATTTGTTTTTTATTTAATAATATACTTATGATTGTCCACATTTTAATTTCTGATATTGGGGAGGGGGGACAGAAGACTAGGCTACCATTCATCAAGTCATTGTGTATTCAAATGGATGACCTTAAAGACTAGTGATTATCATTTCTTTCAATGACTAGTGAAAGGATACATGATTATTGTAACTATTCATGGATCAAAATCTCTTAAGGCCCTACCTCCAACAGATGATGATGATGATGTAGGAGTGGATGAGGATTACGTGGTGTGGTATCATGAGGAGCTACCATGGCATCTCACATCATCTGCGGAGTCATACAGGGAGGATATAGTGGTGGAGTTAGACAGACTGCAGGGAGAGCATGTTACCTTGGTACAGACACAGCAAATTGCTATTAAGGAGATTAGGACTTTAAGGGAGGAGAGGGACACAACGATACATGAGAGAGACACAGCTCGCTAGGAGTGGGATACAACTATCCAATATAGTGGATAGATATCATAGACACAGAGAGGCCCTCAGGGTTAAATATTGTGATATAGGCACCACATCAGATTCAGGGGCATAGAGTGCCATAGTAGGAGGACCACTAGCAGTAGCGCCAATGAGATCACCTAGAATGGTGTGAGTCTAAGTACCTATCATGATCTCCTTTCCGAGGTGAGATATTATGAGGATGCCTTGACACAGCATGCCCTAGATGTGCATCGTTACGGTGTGAGGAGGAGGACAGCAATAACCACTACCAATGGTGCATCGGAGAGTGTGAACACCAATGGAGACTGAGGAGGTTGTAGGGTCATGACTGCAACATAAGATTATGTCATCACACAACTTTCATTAACCAATTTCTTGATCAATCATTAAGTCATGTATAGCGTGTTGAGGAGTTCTAGGGATTAACGGTAAGTTAATTTTCTTGACTTAGTGTATTCCATTTTCAGAGTGATCAGTCTAGGATGATCATGTAAGGGACCAGTGGACACACAAACTTGCTCCTTGCATGAATTTTAAAAATCTTCTTCCATTCCACTCATCTTCTTGAGCCTAGCTTGACTCACCCACATCTGATTTCCTTCACCTCCAAACTAGTTGATGTATGTGTTCCTTCAAGTTTGAGCTTGCATTTTCCTTCTATTGCTTGATCTAAGCCTTGATACAAATTAAGTCATCAGATGCAATTTCTCAAAATCATTACTAGTCTTTATAATGATCTTAGTGAAAGGATACAAATCAGATGCGGGTGAGTCTTAAAGGATACAAATAGAAGGAAATTGCAAGCTAAAACTTGAAGGAACACATACATTAACTAGTTTGGAGGTGAAGGCAATCAGATCCGGGTGAGTCAAGCTAGGCTTAAGAAGATGAGTGGAATAGAAGAATATTTTTAAACTTCATGCAAGGAGCATCCACTGGTCCTTACATGATCATTCTAGACTGATAACTCTAAAAATGGAATACAATAAGTCAAGAAATTTAACTTACTGGTAATCCTAGAACTCCTCAACACACTATACATGACTTAATGATTGATCAAGAAATTGGTTAATGAAAGTTGGGCGATGACATAATCTTGTGTTACAGTCATGAACCTATGACCTCCTCAGTCTCCTCTTGTGCTCACACTCTCTGATGCACCACTGGAAGTGGTTGTTGCTATCCTCCTCCTCACTCTGTAATGAGGCACATCTGGGGCATGTTGTGTTAAGGCATCCTCGTAGTATCTCATCCTCGAAAAGGAGAGCCTAATAGGTACTTAATAATGAGCTTAGTGAAAGGATACAAATTAGATGCGGGTGATTCTTAAAGGATACAAGTTAAGTCATGTATTAGTCTAGGATGATGTTCTAGGATTATCAAGTCCACTTAGTAACTATTCAAATGGATGACTTAATTGTGATCAATCAAGGATTCGCCAGTTGATTCATGTATCTAAGTACCATGCATGTCAGATTGTAATAGAAGGAAGTCTTAAAGGATACAAATGGATGACTTGATACATGACTAGTGAGGAAAATATAATGAGCTTAATGAGCTTAAATGACCTAAAGAAAATACCAAGCGTTCACTCTGAGTTTAAACTCCCAACAAACCAACTTAACAAACCAATTGACTCAAAACCAGAAGAAAAATTAATACTTACAATAGAACTAGAAATTATGAACTTAGTCAAGAGCATCCTAGCCCTCAAGGATGATGCTAATGTTGTAGAAATAGTGTCATTAGGAACTACTGTAAAAATTGTTGAATTACTAGAACAAGATCTACCAATTTTCCTACCATTTGACTCCATAGGTATGGGATGCACCCTAGGATTTGGTTCTCTTCCAGCAGAGCGAACTTTGCATGGTAGAAGTAACTGAAACAAAATAAATAGATGTGAAGAATTTCCCAACATCCATCTTTCCTAGTAAATATTGGACTCTCCATTTTGATGGAGCTAAATTTCGCTATGGAGCCAGGGCAAGTGTGATCTTTACTTCTCCTGAGGGAAAGATCCTACCTTTTTATTTTAAGTTGAACTTTGAATGTAAAAACAATGGCACTGATTACGAAGCCCTCCTCCTTGGCCTTATCAAAGCCAAAAGGATTGGTGTTAATGACATCAGAGTGTTAGGAGACTCATATTTAGTTGCAAAATAGGTATTTAAAGTATATGAAACTAGAGCTGAGAACTTATAGCTCTATAAAACAGCAGTATTAGATCTAAGCAAAATATTTGACTTCATATCTATTGAGGAAATCCCACGAGAATAGAACCTTCTCACAGATTCAATAGCAACCTCATCTTTGCATTTCACCCCAAGTAATGAGTTAGAAGATACAAGTTTTGAGGTATCACTTCGTACTAAACCATTGGTGAAGAAAATGTCAACAAACCCTCTTCTAACACATATATTTGAGAATGAATCTCCTATCTTGCATCATGTTAACAGTGATAAATTCACTATCGAATATCTAAACACCTATGCAGAGCTACACCTTGCTCATAGTATAGTTGATCTTTCCTTAATACCACATTCCTCTCCCTACTTTGGAAATCCCACGGTAGAGTCTCCTCCACAGAAGGATCTCAATATCTACAAGATAGAAAATGGAGAAATCCTAGAACTACCTCTTGTCCCACCTGAGTTTGAAGAAGGTAACACTTATTTGATAGAAGAAATCATTGTCATAAACATTAGAATATAGGAAGAACCAAGAATTTTGAAGTTGGGATCCTCGTTAACTCCAAAAGAAATAGAAATACACACCCAAATCCTCAAAGAACATCAAAAGGATTTTGCATTTAATTATAAAGAAATGATAGGTATTGGACCATAAGTTGTGGTACATATTCTTGTCACTAAAACAGATGCGAAGCCAATTAAACAGAAGTCAAGACCTATGAAGCCAAAAGTGGCTCTCATGGTAAAAGAGGAAGTAATAAAACTTCTCCTAGTAGGATTCATCAAACCAGTCAATTATTCACAATGGGTATCTAATATCATCCCTGTTCTAAAAAAGAATGGGAAGATACGTATTTGTATATATTTTCAAGATATCAACAAAGTTTGTCCCAAGGATGATTTCCCATTGCCATCCATTGACATTATTATTGATGCAACGGCTGGATTTGAATTATTGTCCCTCATGGATGGGTTCTTAGGGTACAATCAGATTAAGATATCTGAACAAGATCAAGAAAAAACCACATTTATAACTCCCTGGGGAACTTATTCTTATGATGTCACGCCATTTGATCTTAAGAATGCCGATGCTACGTATCAGCAGGTAATGACTTATATATTCCATTATCTTATCCATAAAATTGTGGAATCATATGTCGATGACTTGTTAGCCAATGCCAAGAAACATTGTGATCATTTGGAGGTTCTCCGTATCATCCTCTCATGACTAATTGAGTATGGTGTCCCATTAAACCTAGAGAAGTGCGTTTTCGGTGTAATAAGAGGCAAAATTCTACGATACATTATATCTTCATGAGGGATTGATGTTGATCCAACCAAAATGAAGGTTGTTCTTGAAATGATCCCACCTTCAAATGAATTTGGAATTAGGAAATTTCTCGGGAAACTCGATGCAATCTGAAGGTTCATCCCAGATTTAAGCTTTGTCATTCATCCAATCAACAATCTACTCAAGAAAGATTATAGTATAAATTGGACTGAAGACTGTAATGAGGCTTTTGAAGCAATTAAGTGCTTCTTATTATCACCACCCCACGCTAATGCCTCTCAAGCCATACCTCCCTTTTCTCCTATACTCACGAGCCACTCATGTCTCGTTGGCTTGCATGCTGGCTCAAGAAGATGATGATAGATGGGAACGCGTGATCTATTTCATTAGCTAAACATTACTTTACTATGAAACACATTATACACAAGTAGAAAGAGAATGCCTTGCCATAATTTTCACCACAAAATGTTTAAGATATTACATGTTAAATCAAGAAACAAGGGTCATTGTGAAGACAGACCATTTACGGACATTTCTCGCGTAAGGGTCCTTGTCTAAGAAAGCTGGACATTTCATAACCCTAATGGGAGAATTTGAGTTAACATTCGTAAACCAAAAATCCGTCAAAGGAAAAATCATTGCAGACTGGTTAGTTGACAATCCACTAGATGGAGGTGAACTAGTAGATCTAGACTTTCCCGATGAATGTGTATTTTTTGTCGAAATAAGACCCCCCATCTCTACATGTCCCTGGTATACTGATATCATCAATTTTATCATGGACCATACATACTCGGAAAGTGCCACGTCACAACAAAGAATGCAGTTACGCATTATTACCACTAAATATGTTGTTTTAGACCAAGTGCTTATCGTAGAGCCTTCGACGACATGCTTTTAAGATGCGTCGACATCAAAGAATCCAAGAGGATCCTTCATGAATCCCACAGTGGGATATGCGGGGGCCACTTTGGTGGCCACACCACCACTCGCAAAATACATCAGATGGGCTATTTTTGGCCCACTCTCGAGCATGACGTAGTTGAATTTGTACACAAATGCCACAAATGTCAACAATTCTCTCACGAGATTGACATGCCAGCATAATCCCTGTAACCAATAGCAACTCCATGGACCTTCTCCACATGGGTTCTAGACTTGATAGGGAAATTCTCTCCCTCATCAACCGATGGCCATAATTTTATAATCACAGCCATGGAATATTTCACCAAATGGGTAGAGGTCATGCCTCTCACCACCGTACTAGGTTCGGTGATCACTAAATTCATTGTGAACCAAATTATCTATAGGTATGGTGTCCCACAAGTCATTATCTCTGATAATGGCATGTCCTTTAAGAATGAAGCGGTTCATGAGCTATGTAGAAAGTTCAAAATAAACCATCACACGGCCTCTCTTTACTACCCTCAAGCCAACGGGCAGGCTGAAGTGACAAACAAAACGTTGAAAGCTATTCTCCTCAAAACGGTAAAAGAAAACAAACAAGATTGACATTTAAAATTATATCCGGCCTTGTGAGCCCACCGAACCTTAATAAGAACACCAACAGGAGCAACTCCTTTCTCACTGGTATTCGGGGCAGAAGCAGTTCTCCCACTTGAGGTTGAAATACCCAGTCTCCACATCTCACTACAAGGATTCTAGATGAAGAAGCTGTTATCACCGAATCACAGCACCCTGGATGTTGATCAGATTTCTAGTTTGATCACTCTCAGCATCCAGTGTGATTGGATAACATGGGTACTATCTCCAAGTTGTGGGACTTGCTACTTGAGATAGACCTCCAGAGAAAGCTGGTTCTTGCTCCTAAACTACCTGCCACAATCTACTCTAATGCAGGAGAAAATAGCTATTCTAACCTAAAATTCCAAGGGACCAGAGAGAGAGAATGCATAAAATGAAAGCCTACACTAAAGCGGTGATACACCAGAAAAAGAGGGTGTGAGAGTAATCTCTAAATGTGTGAAATACAGAGGCAAAGTGCACACTAGAAGAGTTGATGACAGTTCACCATAATCCAGCAAAATGCATTCACATTAATATTCCAAGCACACACAATGATAATGAATTCCTGCAAGAACATAATAAATAGACACAATATACTTGTAGAAAGATTAAAGGGGCAAGAAGAATGCAAGGAAACACAGCAGGGGAAGATATATCCACAAACTGATATTTTATTGCTTCATGATATGCACAGTTCAATCTATTACAAGATAAGGGCCTGGATCACCGTGCAAGGAGTCCACTACAAGGTCCTGCAACACACTGGCTTCACAAAGCAATTTTGACAGAGCTTTGTTACCCAAAAACTCTCTCCTTTACAATGAGCCCAACACTCCAATTTATAGAAAAAATGAGAAGGAGAAGAGAAGGGAAAATGGAAATCCCGAAATCTATCCTTCAACCACCTGTAAGAAGCATTAAATTGAGTGAAATGATTATATATTACTTGAAAAAGGCTCCCCATACTGTCCCATGTGCTGCAGCAGAGAAAGAATGATGACCATGCCTCTTAATTGCACTCCCAGCTACCAAATAAAACATTGTTCTGAACCTGGCCATGTTTTCTTAAAAAACTCAATTAATTTCTGATCAAATCCATAATTTCTTGATTACTGTGCATTGGGCTCGGAACAACGATTCCAACAGTACCAATTTTGTGCAATTTCGTTGAGAAATGCAAAAGTTATGGCCTTTTGAGTGTGGGCAGCTATTTTGGGTCTGGCAGGCGTTTTCTGTCATTTGACGGGAATGAACATTAACTGACTGGAGCCGAATATGTTTCTCTTAATTAAATATATCTACCCTCACTAAAAATAATAAATCTAGTTTTTGTGGCATATAGGACGTCATGCTCGTTCCAGAAAGTCCAATTTTATCAAAATCGGAGCTCGGAGTCAAAAGTTATGGCCGTTTGAAGTTTCCGAACCAAACGTTGACTTTTTCTTCCCTGCCTTCGGCCATTTCAGCTTTTCACATCCCGCGCGTCCCTTTGTCCCATTTGGTACAGTGCTGAAATTTCCCATTTCGGCCGAACTGGCCGGTTCGCGTACTCGCAGCCCATATGTCCCATTTGCTTTCGGACCGTCTGGGACAAATCTGCCCGGTTCGGCCAGTTCGCGCCCTTTTGTCCCAACTGTTCCGGGACAAAAGTTTTCATTTCGGCCGATCCGGCCGGTTCGTGTACTTTTGGCCCGCACGTCCCAGACTGTTTCGGGCTGCCTTGACTCATTTCGCCTGGTTCGGCCGGTTTGCGTCTTTTTGTCCCAACTATCCCAAATGCTGCGAGGACTAGGACTTAGCCATTTTTCGTGATTTTTCTTGGCCCGAGCTTGTTTTTGCAAATTTTTTCACATTTTCTCAGAACTTGCTCTCTTCTACTTGGACAGGGGAGTTAGAAAAATATGAGGGGACCCTGCTCGCTTCATAAAAATTTCTGATCAAAGGACTTGCTCTCCCAACTAGAAATCCTAGATGAGGTCAGGCTAGATGATGAACAATGGCATACAGTCTATGTTGACCAGATTTTCCGGCAGTATAATAAAAAGTTCTACGAACGAGATATATATGAAGGAGATCTAGTTCTAAGACTAGACAACCAGATCGATAAAAAAACCGGTGAAGGAAGGAAATTCCGGCCCAAATGGTTGGGCCCATACTGAGTCACGAAAGACTATGGAAATGGTGCATATCTCTTATGTACACTGGAAGGTGAGGAATTCAATGAAACAGTCAATTCCTTGCATCTTAAATGAGTCTATGCATAAGCAACCAGCACTACTTGTATAATTATATCTACATTGCATCTTCATGTAGTTAGGTTCATTTTGTCCATTCATTTCATAAAATTTTGTGATCAAGGAACTTATTATCAAAGCAATTCATTACAAACTTCTGATGGTATTGGCATAATCCTTCCAATCATACTTCTTCATTTTCATAACATCATCACCTATTTCTGGATCATTTCATCCATATAAAGCTAGATATGACAAAGTCTTAACGGTAGCCATACCAAGGACTACATGTTTGTTCCCACTTTTGGTTTCTTCCTAGGATAGGTGTCTTTCCTATGGTCTATTCTAGAAGCTTCATAGTGTCACATCTATCCTGTATATAGATCTCTTTGGAAATAAGAACATACTGACATTTTTCTCAAATAAATAAGTCAAATGTAGATCAAACAAAAAAAGTTATTTTTACACATTTCCTTGCCCTACCAACCTTCGGTGATGAACTTGCATCTCTTACTAATGACGTAGGGTTGGTAAAGGATGATAATTCCCTTACTTGCCTATTCCTTGCCCATGGTGATAAGCCCATGCTTCCTACTAGAAGCATGGGGCAAGATGCAAGGGGTCCTCTTGACAATAAACGTTGAAGGTCATAAGTAAACAGTTCAGATAAAGCTTTGAAATCTTAAGTCAAAATCAAATGAATCAGATGTCCAAAATTTCGAGAGAGTTCAAAACCCCAAAAACTATATTTTGTCTACCATGTGGCCTTTTATGGATCTAAGTCTAGATAAACTGCACAAAGCAAGTCGCATGTTCTAAACTATGGAGTCACTTGAGTAAGAGTAGGTTTGTAGCATCCTAATTTTGTTCCACCAAATCATTTGTCTATCTCTCATCACTTACCATTTCAACAAATTTCATAGCTTGTACCCTTTTTGGATCTTAGTGGTGAGCCCTCCCATCTTACCAGTTGTGTGGAGCTAGGAGTGAGGCAAGTTCATCTACTCATCATACTGGTTTATCATCTCATTTTGCCAAAACAAATACAAAGTACCAGAAAATTGCTTATGAAAAGCTAAAAGTTCAAAATCACATTGTGTCATATGTGTCATCATATATCAGCATCACGAAATACAAAAAGAACAGAAAGCATTTGTAATCATTTGTTCTCCATTGCATACATTTCTGAAAAGCATATAAAAGCATACATTTTATAAACATCTAGTGTACATGTCAAAACGAATCACAAAACTCTAGATAACAAGATATCTAGATCCAAAAAGAATATATATATATATATATATATATAATCAAGTTTCTATGTATAATGCCATCATGCACTAGGCATGGTCAAAATGCTCAATGAGCCTAGGAAATACAAAATGAATCGTATAAACAATCTAGCGAGAGTAACTACAAAAAGAGCCAAATGGCCTCTCAACCCCTATGGAGACCCCTCTGAAGGTGCACGACCACATCTAGGACTCCAGCTACGCTGGCGCTCTGAGTGCACTGAGGGATCACGGTCCCGAACGAGTAGTTGCGGTCTCACTATGAGAATGACTCCTCATCAAGCGCTCTTGCAGTCCTATACCCAGCCAACTTGGTATAGAGGGTGGACACCATCTTAGCCACATGCCAGACAGGGGGCAAAAATGTCGGTATGCTTACTCAGCTATCTGAAGGCTCCCCTACATCCATGGATAGCTCCGCGCGAGTCCTCTCCATGGGGATCATCAAGGTATCAGTGCATACCTAGAAAAATCAGGTCTCGCCACTCATCAGTAGTCTCTACAAGCAAAGGAGAAAACAAGTTAGAAATAGTCAAAAGATAAAAACAAAATGAACAAGAGTAGAGATAGCAACTAAAAAAATTCTAGCTAAAACAAACTATTAAGAGAAAGAGATGATAACTCAATCGGTTCTCCGAGCCTCCAAGAGGGATCCTTAGGATCAGTGCCTGTCATAGATGCTGCCACTGACTGATGTCCTCCTCCCACGTGCCTGGTATGACATAGCATCCTGTTATGGACTCATCCTCCCCTACCTAGGTCCTGAGAAGGCGGCTCCTCTGAAGACTAGAGTCACCCTCTCTATGCACTCTACTCCACCCTCTCCGCCTATAAGATATCCTGAGTGTCATGCCACTCGGGACCATTTTCCTCTCTCTCCACCCGACTCGCTAACCTCCATGTCCTCGGTCTCCTCCTCCGTCTCTCCCCTTGTGAACTCCTCAAACTCAGAGTCTATATCAATGGGGTCGTCACTGTTGTGGGCAAAACTGGGTGGCAATCTGAAGTAAAGGTTTCTTGAGGAGCACCGGCTCTCCCTCGAGTGGCATGTACTATCTTCCTAGCTATAATAGGGATGCCGAGGAGTGACAATGGTCCAACCCTGGCCTCTAGGACTGCCCCTAGCCTCCCGAACTGATCTAAATACTGGCACCGCTAGGGGAAGCATACCGATGTAAGGAAGGCCAAATTGCTGAGGCACTCAAGCAAAAGGATGTGTCTCTACCTTCACCGTCCTGTCCACAAGCTACCATGTGGTAGAGCAAGGAGATCAAAGTGAAGGGCCTCCTCGCCCCATAACCCTGCCATGGCCTGATAAGGTGTGGCCTCCATATCATCAGTAGTCAAGGAGGTGACTGGCTGGTGGGGGTGCTCTAAGCACCGATCATATCTTTCCATCCGGTTTCCCTCACGGCTCCGAGATTCGCCACCTCTACACCTCTCCCATAAGGGATGAAATGCTCATAGACCTAAGTCATAAACCAAGGTTGGATGGATTACTGACTGTCCCTATAAACGAAACACCCGGTACAAATCATGATAGCTGGTGCTCAAGAATGTCGGCTCCCCAGCCATAAATCCGGCCATGTCCCTCAATCTATGTAATAATGGGGGACCAGTAATACAGTAAAGTGTCTCCTCCCTTGTCCCTGATCAATCTCGAGGCAAGGCTCCCCATAATGGCCTGACGAATCAGAGGGAATAGGCAGGCTAGGAATAGAACGGACCCTCATCCCCTTCTTTGAACCAGTGGAGATAATTGATTCTCCCATGTATGAAGGCCCACTGTGTCTATCTGAGCTCTGTGACCCTGCTATCTCAAGCGTAAGCCGTCCTCCTGATGATTGGGACCCCCAAGATATGGTAGACATCCTCCAGGGTGATATTCCACTAACTGCTGACTCCTGGAAATCAGAAAGTGTTCCTGATCAGCATCCCAATATGAAAACAAGTCACAAAGTATGTGACTGAGAAGGTGCAACATGTGGGACCTGTGATGATACGCAATATACCGGCCCTCTAAAGAGTGTCCTACTCATCCTGAGAAAGTGCATCCAACATTGTTGGGGGAAAGCCAATCACTACTCTCTCTATCAGACTCCATCTGATATATTCCTCCTTCACCTGTATAACCACCCAAATACACACGTAAAAAGGAGTAAGTTAGTATCAATATTGACATTGGAAAAAATCATGAAAACATATAACAATGCTAGAAAATACAAAAAAGAATTCAAACAAGTATTGTTTAGGCATTCTGTAAAGAACCGCCGCCCTGAGCAGGGCGGCGGTTCCATAATCATTGCCTTAGAAGGTGGCGGTCCTATAACCACTGCCCTGATCAGGATGGTGGTCATGTAATCGCCGCCCTTCTCAGGGCGGCGGTCGTGTCCTGAATTTCTACACGGGTCATGTGCCCTAAAAAATGCTCTAAAAACACTAAAACAATGACTATTTTTGATGAAAACAAAAGCCTACCCATTAGGCGTCCCCCCTAAGAGATACATTTGAAACTAACATTTCTAAAAATATCCCCCCCCACGACAAATTTTTCATCATTTTTACATTTAGGGTGCAAAAATGAATAATCAAGAAGAACTAACCTAAGATTTTGCGGGTCGAGGTTTTGCTCGCGGAGGTATGATCGCTATCTCGATGCGAACGTTTCGACTATATTCTCATTGAAAACTATCACCGTGCGTCCGGAGCTTGAAAACTATCAAATGAACACGTGGAAAATGAATAGGAAAATGGTCACATTATATATATATATATATATATATAATATATTATATAGTGTTTTGACGCATTTTCGAGTGCCCCTTTCGTAGGTTTAGAACGCCAACGGAGGTAAGTTCTCATCCCCTACACAAATGGTAAGTCCTCATCTCATACTAATTTAGTATTTATTTTGTCTATCTGCACTTGAGTCTTCTATCCATTTTACAGGTAGCATGAACTTGGATGGTGACATTTCGACACATAGGCGTGTCAGGTATAATTTCTAACTTCCCATTTTGGGACTGCCATACTTGAACCCACCATTTTATGCCTCTTCATGGCTAAAATGCTTCTCCGAGGTATATATATAGTGTTTTTGACGCATTTTCGAGTGCCCCTTTCGTAGGTTTAGAACGCCAACGGAGGTAAGTTCTCATCCCTACACAAATGGTAAGTCCTCATCTCATACTAATTTAGTATTTATTTTGTCTATCTGCACTTGAGTCTTCTATCCATTTTACAGGTAGCATGAACTTGGATGGTGACATTTCGACACACGGGTGTGTCAGGTATAATTTCTAACTTCCCATTTTGGGACTGCCATACTTGAACCCACCATTTTACGCCTCATGGCTAAAACGCTTCTCCGAGGGGGCAATATGTACGTACAAAAAAATTTAGGGTACTGTACCACTGGAACAATGTTACACATTCCCCAATGATGATACAGGTCACCTCGCAAGGTGTTCGGATCCAGAAAAGCTCGCGAAGTATATGTTAGCATCCCAAATGCTTTATCCATGTTCCTTGTGCTTTGTTTTATTCCTATGCCCTTAATTTCTTAGCTTTTTGACCTTTAGTGACAAAATTTCCACCTTGGTAGGGCAGAGGTCCTATAACTGCTGCCTTGCTCAGGGCGGCGGTCCTTCACACATTTTCCAGCATGTTCTTCTGATCACGACTTGCGTAAATTTTCAACTTTTACCATCTTTTCTCCACCGCCTTGGCTCGTATTAATGTTTTGTGTCCCCTAGAATAGTTTTTCTCCATTTTTTAATGGTAAAAGAGTTCCATTCCAAGTTACCCTTTGGTGAATGTGAAATCTATAAATAGCCAGCTTGTTTTCAAGAAAATGGCCCCTCAAAGTTGCCTCTCAATTTCTCATTTTCCATTGTTTAGTCTCTCAATTCTTGCTTAGAGTTCATTTTGTTTTCATGTTTGCATCCATGCTAGTTTTTCCTTTTCTTTCAGAATCCATTCAATCTTCTTGCTTCAGTCTTGTTCATAGTTGTTCATACAAATTAGTTTAGAGTAGAGTAGTTTGAGTTATAGATTGCATTCATTAGAGTTGCAAGTTGTGTTCTTCATAGAAAGTGTATTCTATAATCTCTCAGTACTCTTGTGTTGTATTCCCGCAATAAATATAATGAGCTTAATGATGTAAATAATCTAGGATAGCGTATTAGTGGAATTCCTTGCTTGCCACTAGTGTACATACCCGTTGACCTTAACAATAGACCTACAAGAAATCAGCTCACAATTAAGGGGATTAAACATAGAAGATGACAAAGCACACACGTTCTGGTCAAATCAAACAAATTATAGATTGCCTTGATAGATATCCATATGACTAAAGAAGGACCTGAAAGAGGGAAAACATTCAATTGTGATCCACTAGTCCCACAGCCAGACGCAGGAGACCTCCTCGTTGATATAGACACTAGCTTACGTATCCAAGTTGCCAGAACACCTGTTAGGTACTCTGAGAAAATCATGCAACTTCTAGTTCTAAACATAGAGGCTGAAAAGGCATACTACTACTGGATACTCAGAATTAGGAATTAATTCTTCACATGACAATAAGAGGTCCACAACAACCATGAACTTACAGTTGTGATCCAAAGGTCCCACAACCCAATGGGCCTACAAATTAATCCAACGTTGACGCTAGTTTTGCAAACATTAGTGTTTAGATCCTCTCCACTCCCACAAGAAATTATCACCCAACTATCATTATTAAACGTAACAGCCAACCAAGCTAAAGATTTCTGGACTAGACTAGAGAATCATCCATAAAACACCAAAAGATCCACTACATATTTACCCATTCCATTTTCATGACCTTGTCAGGAGACATATACAAAGCACCCACAGGTTATATTCCATGTATTCCACAACCCATAGATCAGATCATGGTAGAGCTCGATATTGATTGGAGCCTTCGAGCAGCTATCCTTGCCGAATGATCTATCACACCAGTTCAGGTTAGGAGGGCCTTCTTTGCCTTAGATTCGTAGATCCTTCTATTGCATGTTGAAGACATAAGATTACCTAACTAGTTTGTCTACATCTGGCATGTATTCCATCCCCACCGGCTATCTCGGCACGACCTCGGGAGGTCGGGTGCGAGGAAGAGTTACTTGTATATTCTCATGCTCACATGTCACTTTTCCATCATACAGTGACTCTTCCACAGGGGATCCAACCTTCTCTTGTTCCTCTAGCGACTTCTCCTTAGTGAGGGGTTGCCCTGGTGCCTCTTTTGTTGGGGTCTTCTATTTTATTGGGGATTTCTTCCTCCACGTATAGGTGCTAGATTTGGCACTTACCACTTACATGCTTACTGGTTGGGTAGTCTACACACTAGGTGCTTTTTCTTCTTCCCTCTCCCTTCTCTTGAGCGCAGACTTTATTCTACCCATGGGATATTCAGGTATGGAGACATCATTCTCTAGGTATGCACCATTCTCAATTTTTTGCCTAATGCAGAAATATAGCCGCGGTTTTTCCTACAATTGTTAGAGTTAGGGTTTCGTCATTCTGATTTCATGTGCTACGTACTTTTCCACATACGCGTGCTTCTTGGGGTAGATCAGTGTTTGATGCAACTCCTTGTGGTCCTGATCAACTTCACCAAGGTCAAATCTTATTCTCTTTGCTTCTTTGAACCTGTTAACCCCTGCTTGGAAGTACTAGGTAGTGAAGGAGAATGGGAGTTTACACCATGGGCTCATGGTTTCATCCACCACCATGAATCTACCTATGCAGAAGTGCTGGTACACATAAAACTTAGCTTCTCCTTTTGTAAGCACTGGTAGTTACTTTGGGATTCTCCACTCTACCCCAAATGCATCCCTTAAGCGCTTATACCACTTGTCCAAGTGCGCCTTGTGGGAGGCTATCATTGTTTCACATGTATACTTTGAAAATATTTTAGTGGGTGAGGGATCTTCAGCCGGATACTCCTAAACAAACTTTTCTACTGCATTAGGTACTCCTATCTCTGAAAATACAATTGTCAGGAGAAAATTTCCAAATAGTATCCTGTCTCCTTCTTATGCGCTACTGATTATCTCATTTGCAATGAAGGTTGATAAATTATAGATTGTGCCCTTTGATATTTTCCTGCATACATTCAACTAGGCCTTATTCACTTGCATCCACCTTTCTTGATCATTTAACTTTGTGACCAGGTGCATGACCATTCTCATGATGGGATCTGGGATTTCCACAATATCAAAATACCTCGAACCCTTCTTGTAATCATATGCAGTGATAGTTGTTTTGATAGCATACTTGTCTCTCAGGTCATCATCTATGTCATCTCCCAAGCAGATGAGGCTTGTAAACTTAGAAATCAGCTGAGGGGTTATGTGCATTTTATGCCCCATGAAGTAAAAGTGATCCTGATGCATGCATGACATCAGCCACTTATACAGGCTCTCAAGATTTCCAAAGTAAGGCAACTCATAGAGTTGCAATAACCCTGCCTTTTCCAACTTCACTTTTACCTCATCGCTATAGATGGGAAAAACCTTTGGTGTCATTTTGTTTGTCAAGTGCCCTAACTCCAATGCCATTTCCTTCTCTATTGTGCTTGTGTAATGATTATAATCACTCACCACCATGTTTCTCAAATGGGATTTCCACTCCTTCCTAAGCAAAACTCCATCCGTGTAGTGTATTTCTACATACCACTCCTCATTTATGCTTGTGGTGGTTAATGTTGGCTCTCTACCCTTTCCCTTTCCCTTGCCCTTTGGATTTTTAGGTGACACACTCTTGTGTTTCAGTCATGACCCTACAACCTCCTCAGTCTCCCCTGGTGCTCACACTCTCTGATGCACCGCCGGTAGTGGTTGTAATTGTCCTCCTCCTCACTTTGTAATGAGGCACATCTGGGGCATGTTGTGTCAAGGCATCCTCATAGTATCTCACCTCAGAAAGGAGAGCATGATAGGTACTTAGACTCACCATTCTGGGTGCTCTCATCGGCACAGCTGCTGGTGGTCCTCCTGCTATGGCACCTTGTGCCCCTAACTCTGGTGTGGTGTCTGTATCACCATATTTGACCCTGAGGTCCTCTCTGTGTCTATGATATCTATCCCTCTATTGGATAGTTGTATCCCGCTCCTAGCGAGCTGTGTCTCTCTCCTGTATCGTTGGGTCCCTCTCCTCCCTCACAGTCCTAATCTCCTCAAGAGAAATCTACTATGTCTATACCAAGGTGGCATGCTCTCCCTGCAGTCTGTCCAGCTCCACCGTTGTATCCTCCCTGTCTAACTCTGCAGACACTATGAGATGTTGTGGCAGCTCCTCATGATACCACACCTCGTAACCCTCATCCACTCCTGCATCATCATCATCATCTGTGGGAGGTAGTGCCTCCTTGAGTGGATCTGCTAGGACCAATATCAGTAGATTTGTCTCCCTGATATCCCATATGCATTGCACATATATAGTTGGAATAATTTATATCAATCTGAACTATTTCATCACCTGTAAAAATGGGACCCCGCTCTAAAATCTCTAGCCTTCCGCCCCTGACCACTCTATTATGTCTTTGTTCCACTAAGTTGGCATCCTATCTGGCCCATGTAGGATAGACCATGTATGGTATGTCATCACCAATCCGAAACTATGATAATTCACTGCCTGGAACTCCTCATGCTATGATTATTTACTAATTCACAACCTCTAGTTTGGTGGATATAATTTGGAAACACAATAACAAACATAACACAAGAATACCATAGACTATGATATGAAGGAATGGTGAAAAATCTGAAATCTAAGTGTAAATTATAATATCAACATGAAATTTTTACAATCTCACCCATGAGGTACTACGAGTGTTACTGAATTCACTTGCCTTCCAACAATAAATATGGGAGAAACTTCACAATGGATTCTTTAACACACCTTCTAAATGATGGCTTCCTTTACACACTTACTCATACAATATTTCTCACTACTTCCTTCTATGCTAAATGAGGGGGGTGGCCTATTTATTTATAGAACTTCTAGGGTTATCCATCTTATCTCTAAGATAGGATAAGAAATCCACTCTGACGAATCATATTCCATACCTTAACTCTTATCTGTACATGTAAGCTTACCTTTTAAGATAAGACAAACCTTATCATTTCACATGGGTTCCACATTTTTAGAATTTTTACAAATAAAATACACAAAAAATTTATGACCTCACTCCTTGTCCTTATTACCAATATAATATTTATAATTCCTAATCATGTAGACCCTACTTCTCTACTTACCCCCAACTTTTACATTTTAACATTGCCGGACCACTTACGACAAATATTTACTTTTTACCACAACATTCCCATTGTACTTTTGACTATTACCGTACTATACATTATTGGCAGCATCGTATCGGTAGTGCCGTTATCTTCTATCGGACGCTACTACTAATTACACGTAACAACATCCTATTCCTAATATATACATTAATTAAATAGAAATTACAGAGGAAAATTTTAGTTTCGACAGGCCTCCATATAACCTATGATGGTGTCAGAGGTCCTAAATCTCTAGGAATACCACTATGACAATCTCCCTATATCTCTAGGGGGCCATGTCTACCTACCATCGTCAAAACCCATAATCAAGGGCTCCTTGTGCTCCTAGCATCCATGGAAGTCCAGATGGTCTAATAACTGATATGTTCTCATAAGCCCAACAATGGAGCACAAAACTAACATCTATCTCGATCCGTCTACCTATGGAATACATCCATAGCTCATGATATATTTCTGCTAATAGTGCATCAATGAATGTGTATACCTGCACGAACTCCATGATATCATAGATGTAGTCAAGTAGGAGCAAGTGGGAATTGTCCACCTCCGGAATCTAGTAGTGCACAATATGAGATAGCCATCTAGATCAATGCTATCAGTCTGTTCCTGGGGTCATCCTTCCAGTACTGTGAATCTTTCCTCATATCCCCAGACACTATCTCTGAAACATCTACCCCTGTCCTCAAATAACCATACCAGGGCCCTTCTCTGCTACTTCCCATGGATTAATCTCTATCAAGTCCCCCTGTGATCGGAAACCTGAAGATCCCATAAATTTCCTCATGGGTTGATAGTCATCTCACCCATCTAAAACCAAAAAGTGCATGTCTGGCTATCCCACCACTGCATCAACACTCACATCAGCTCCATGTCTCGGGGTACACATCGATAATAACAGAAAGCACCTAGCCTAGATAACTCTAGATGACACCACTCAGCATCTGTCACATCTGGCAGTATAGTCTCCAATAGCTCAAGAATAGCATCCCGCATGTGTAGGACCTCTCATGCCTACATCCACAACATAAAAAATCGTCATTAGGTTCATATTTATCAAATCAACATCATTAAAATTTCATCAAAATTTTTCTCAACACTTTCAAATGTTTCATCTTTCCAATCGGCGCACTGACTCATTCCATCGGCACTATTTACTTATCAATCGATGTCGATTGTATTCCAATCGACACTGATTGCATACTAGTCAGCGCCGATTTTGTCAATTGACGCCGACTAGGAGGCAGAGCACTAAAAACACTCTCTTTCCTCCTCCTACAAAACAACACACATATACAAGGCTAAGGAAGGACCACTTACCCCTGGCCGCGTCCTCTTCCTCTTCTGACCACTCCCAAAATCTTCCATTTCACTCAAATTCAATTTTTGACTTTTACTAAATCAATTGTCACAATGCAAATGAATCGTTACCATTCACCTTTTCTTTATTTATAGGTTTTTGGGGTGGTCAGCATCAATTATTAGGGTTGGCATCAAGTATTTGGGTTGACATCAATTAGGTATGAGTCTATGTCAATTGGCTCCCATCGGGGCTGATCGGTTAGATCTTGATATATTTTCTCATCTCATCACACCAAGACACGCTTCGTTCTCGTTTAATTATCCTATCTTGCGCATAGTTTCACCCGTAACACATTATCGCCATCATTGTGTCTTTATTTTGGGTATTTTTTCCTTATTACGTTACATAGGCCCACGTGTGTTTCACTCATAGCACAACTTTTCTTGTCATTCCCCACTTGGGGCATCTCATCATTATATCTTTTACATGTGCCACCCATTTGCCTAGTCTGGCAGCATTTCTATTGTGAAGTCCACTGTAGTGACCATATTTTGATTTCCGTGGTGGCTCTCCTCTTGAGGCCATCGCTTTATCCTTCTTTCCTAAGCATTTATGCTTGGCTTGTTTATTTGATCATTTTTATGACCTTATTTTCACCTTTTGGCAAATATATTCAGTGTTATCACCCATTCTGATTTTTTCCCCTGTACATGGGTAACTCACGTTTTTTTTTTGCAACCTAAAGATAGTGGGTCTATAGGCACTAATATCATCTTGTTCGAAGGTCGTCTAGTTGTCCCTACCAATGTGTCACTCTCTGGTTGTTACTATTTTGTAGTCACCTTTAACTCACAAGCCTATAGCCACTAACGTCATCTCATATGAAGACTGTCTAGTTTGCCCTACCCAATGTGAGTTCCTTAGGTCATTGCCTTTTTTTTTTTTTTACGTGAGTCATCAATGATCAAATCTACTACAGACATCTAGTTGGGGCATCCTCTCTTTTATTATTTTTCATCTACCTTTTTCAAACTCGAGATCAGTTGGCTTTTTTGGGCCACCGCATCCCTAGTTTGAGGGGGAGTGCATCATCAATATTCTTCATTTTCTTCCAACTCCTTGTTTTTGTCTCATAACATTGCTTATCGTAAGTTTCTCGGCAAAAAAGGGCAAATGTAGACACCTAAAATTGGTTACTCAATTTAGTGTCCCCCCGTGTTCGCTTACCTGTTCTATTCTCAGGTAACTCGGTGCACTTTTGTATCACTATCTCTCTCTTAGGGTATTGATTAAATATCTAATTAAAATGCATATCCTAAGTTTGTTCCAACCCCATTATATTTCACCCATGGATAATTAAAAATTAACCATGTATTTCTATCTTTTACATTTATTTTAATTACTTATTCGCCCCATATCACTTCTCATCCTCCCATATCACTATTATCCATCCATCCCACCTATTTTTTCTCTCTTGGAACCGTGCAGTGGGATTTTTCCCGTATTTGATTTGGGAGGATAATATTCTTATCCTCACAACTCATCCTCCCTGATTCGGCATCAACTGGTTCCTCAATCGATGTTGATTTTTTGGAACAATGTAGATTTCACCTCAGTCAGCACCAAATATAAATACAGGAGCTGAACTCAGTTCTGGTTAGATGGTAGAGACTTGAGAAATAGTGAAAAACTTAAGCAAGCCTTAAAATTATCAATTGAGAGAGAGAAAATTCTATCCAGATCGATCCCTGAGAGGTGCATCGTTATTCTGCCCGCATAATATTGATAGTGTTTAGGTTATTCAACCTCTGGGTGACTCCATTTCTCCATCCAACCAAGGCGGAACCCTGTCCACATCTCTGCAGCTCTTACGGGTCCTCCATAATCTGGTCATCATCAATCATCAGTCAAGCTTTTTGTGATTTCTTCCTGGTTGACGACAGCCTAGGTAAGGTCGACGTTGATTAAACGTCAATCGACACTGTTTTTTCGAAATCAGTGTCATTCCAAACCATCGATGTTGATCATTGTCTAATCAATGCCGACCAGTCTGTAGAAAGGTACAGAATCTAGGTGACACAATTTTATCTTTGTTTTTACAGTTTCCTATTTTCTTTCAGTTTCTGCTGCTATTTTTACATTCTATCTGGAACTTAAAATTAGAAAATCTAAACATTTTCTTACATATTTTATCAGGTGTGCCTTTATTCTTAATTGAAAACATGAACTAACATCCACCGAGGAAGCTAATCTCTTCTCGGACCGGGTTTCTGGGCATTTCACCCTTATATCTTCTAACGTCATCTTTTTTTGTCAAGTATTCATGCATCGTAGGTTTCATAGATGTACTCTGTAGGATTGCTCATGTGCAACCGTATTAATTCCATCAATATTTTTCTCCATCTATGTCTTTGAATCTTGTACAATTAATCAAGTATCGACTTTATTTGAGTTTTTCAGGGGTTTTGTGTTTATTTTGGTACATTAACTTAGATAGGTAACAAGCGCAAAAATTCTTGATCTACAATATAAGGGAGTAGAGATATTATAAAAGGTTTTGAGTCCAAGATCTAAAGAAATATTTACCATGAATATCATCTCTCTAGAGTTTTAAGGAGATGACCCAATTAGGTTTCTCTTCACTTGTTTCAAAAGGAAATATCAATAGTCATGAATTTTATATTCACATTGAATGGTCCAATGAGTTTAATTTAAAAGTGGTGATTATTTAATTTTTATTCATTAATTCATCAATTAGATACCATTTGATGTCTATCATGAATAACACCAATTCAATTTTATGTAAAATCTCAAGGATAATATATTTAATATGGTCAAGTGCAAGAAATGTTTTTCTTCAACATTCCTCCTATAACTAAATTTTTCAAACTAAATTTCTTGTTCAAAGAAGGAGAGAAGGAATTTCTTTAATATCACCTTGTCCCTAAACTCGTTGAGAAAGTAAAAAACTTGCATGAAATTATTGTTTAGTATTTTGGGTCCTTGAAACTTTCTGAATGATCTGAGTATATCAATCGGTTTATAAGATCCAAGATCATGAAAATAACATCTCACAACAAACTCATGAAGGTAACCTATGTGAAACAATGTTCTATTTTTTAGAAAAATAAAATTTTAGCAGCGTACACTTTATCCATGTCAAGATGTGTCATTTTTTCATTTTATACACTCCTAAGAAATAAACTCAATATTTTTCTGTAATACATGCAAATATTCTAATTCTATAGTTAATTTAAATCATCCCTAAATTAAAAGTTAGAACCCTAACTACCTTTTATAACTACTTTGAGGGTTGTAAACAGGAGTTGGGAAATTCATTGTGAGTTAGTTGGATGTTATATGAATTAATTTTTGAATGAAAAAATAAATAAATAAATTGTATTAAATAAGAAATACAAGAATATTTTCAGAATTTTGTGTCCTTTAAAATCTTTGGTAACGTTATTTATTCTTATCTTAAATTGACAACTTTATTTATTTCTATCATACGGCCTAGAAAACCCCATCATTGAATTGTCTACATTTATATTTCTTACATTCTAGTATATAAAAACAAAAAATGCATTTATTTATTCATGCACTATTTCATTTGCTTTCTCTCTATATTTCATATGTTCTTTTTTGAGTTCATATATGCAAAACCCACTAATACAATTTTGTATGTTTATAATGTATATTTACATTTATTTGTTTTTCGTTTTCAATAAAAGAAACATCCCTTCATAAAAGAGGAGTTATTTTTTTTATCCTCGGTATTAAAGAAGTTCATAATTTACTATAAAATAGTTTGTGAACACATTTCCAACCGATATATATGTTGGGATCTCTCGTTTTAGTAATGAACTTGATATTACATTTGTTTGCAATGTATCCTAATGTTTTTTTTTTTGCCAATAAATTATTTGTAAATTTGAACTTATTCTTATCCAATAAAAAACAAGTGGTTGTATAGAATTTACAACAAAAATAATTGAAGTCGGAATCTTTTTCATTAACCATGCTCTAAACAACTATAAATATAACTTGTCAAGAATGGGGAGCATCAATTTTTTTGTGTTGACAGGATCACTTTACTTTCTTATTTTAATGCATACATATGTTTAGTTTTATAAAATTATGTATATTATTTTTGTTAAGTTTCTTATGGGATTAAAAAAATGTTTTGTAATGTTTTTTAACAAACAAACATCTATATATATTTAAGAAATCAATATTAAGTTAAATTAATTATTTTTTAAAAATGATAGATAGAGTGTTAGATATGAAAAAATAGAATTAATAAAAAAAAATTGAATTTTTTTTACTAGATTACATTGGTTGTCGTAAAATTAGCTCCATGGTGTTTTCCAGTTATCCCAATATATACCAAAATAAAGTTCCAAACCAGACTTTAGGGCCATCAAATCTAATTGAAATAATTGTTGTAGTAGATACATGTGAAAACATATAGACAATGCATTATGTCATTATCATCATAGATTTGGGACCATATTTTTTATTACCATATTAGGCACATTTGTTTTAGGCAATAAAATGTTTCACACACACCAAAGAAATGAAAAAAAACTAAATTAATCTATGTACATTTTTTCATTAACAAAGTTCTGCAAACTTATGTGTCATTTTTTGTATGTAATATTCATTTTGTACTGATAATCATTCACAAACACATACAAAACTATTAAATTGTAAAATGAATTATTAGAATTAGAAGTTAGAAATATAATGATATGAGAAACACCTTTTAATTCCTTGATATTTGAGAAACAACTTTTAATTCCTTGAAATTTAAATTTTATAACAAAACGTTACAATGAAATTTTAAATATAGTCCTACATACATCTATAGTTCTTTAAAATACTATTGATAAATATCATGGGACCCATTTGACACATTAAAGCAAGTTTTTTCCACATAGATTGCATTCACAACATAAAAGTATTGTAATAATGATCAATGTACTAAGTTATTTGTATGTATGAATTATAAATAATAGAAAAGACTTAATTTTGAAATTATCCAAAACAAAAGTAAAATTTCTCCTTGAATATTATCAAAATAAGTTATTTTTTCAAAATGAAACAAATATCGAAACTACAACCTCCCCACCCCACACACACATGCACAAATATTTGTAAAGAAAACTTTAATACTATTTAGAGGATCCTCTGAGTAATGAAGCTTTAGAATCTTCCTAATTTGAGGCACTTTCTAATAAAATAAATATCAAAGGGTTAAAATAACCCAAATTTCACTATTTTCACATTCTTTATTGCACATCATCATAAGTTGTGCATTGTTGTGTTGCTGTTGTTTTTTATTTATTTAGATGTCGGGTTTTGGATTTATTTTGGGTGGATAGTTTTTTGCTACTGGGATTTCATGATAAATCATGATATTGATCTTTTTCATTTTGGTAAAATTGAAAAATCTGGCTTTCGAGACTTTCTTTAAAAGGGTATAGTCCCTTTTTAAAAAGTATTTACGAATAATAAAAAAAACTATAAGTGTAAAAAAATTATTCCACATATTTGTAAATTATTATAATTATAATTAATTCATTATTACAAGAATTAATTTATAATAACGTCTTGTAACAAACCCTTACATTATTTATTTAACACATCACGTTTACACATTATATATTTTTTAGGCTGTAAACAAATATGTTCAACAAAATTTGAAACTGATTTGAATGTCCTTGGTGTTTTTTCCTCCTATGATTGCATGTTGGAAATTAGGTGTCTCAACCTTGGTTGGTTTATTCATTTAAGATTTCCCTACAACTGTTTCACATTGTCTAGGCTCTAAAAATAGAAATAGGAGTTGTCAAAAGATTCCCATATGATAGTATATCATGGAAGGACTATTTTTAGAGATTTTATGATAGATTTTATGACATATGTAAGGGTCAAAAATAGGGGAGAATATTTTGGACGTGGGAGCCTAATTTTAGACCGAAATCTTGCTCTTTAATGCTATCCACCTCATGAGAGGTTTGGCACATGGTTTTGTAAACCATAGATGGTTTCTTGTATAACCGGAGGTCTATAAATTGAAGGCTTGGAGAAGCAATTGGAGTAGTGAGTTTTAATCCTCCTAGAATTGTTTCTGGTGATACTCCTATAAGAAACTTGCTCTGCAAGTGTATGTAATCTTGTTATTAGATTTGAAATACATTGAGTGGACTTTTGGAGTGTGGGGTTTTTTATCCGAAAGGATTTTTCCCACGTATATTTGGTGTTTTTTATTTTGTTATGAATATGTTGCTGATATTTCTGTAACTTTTTTACTATGTTGAAAGCTTTGCATAATATCTCTCCTCAAAGATTAGCGTAAGAAGTTGTTTCGCTACTCTTAATTTCCTATCAAGTGGTATCAGATCCTGATCACCTTTGGTTTCAGTTGTGGGTTGTTGAGTTTTTTGTGCTAATCTGGGTTTGAGTGGGAGCTTGTGCAGAGAATACTTTGTTATCTGGTTGCAGATATTTTTCAAATGGCGAGCACATCTTGGAGGATTGACGTAGAGAAGTTTTTTGGCACAAAATTTGAAATGTGGAAGCTAAAGATGGAATATCTGTTGGTTGATCGAGATCTATGGGATGCGGTGGATGAGAAGGTCTATAGGCCTACAGATCCAGTTTTGGCTGCACAATATGATGTAATGGATAGAAAAGCTCAAGGTCTTATTAGACTATGTCTTGTAGATTCTATCCTGATAAATTTTAATGAAGAATCCACTTTGGAGAAGCTTTGGAAAAAGCTGGGTGAGATATACCAAGCTAAGTCTCTACTAAAAAATATTTTCTTGAGGAAGAAGTTGTTTTCCTTGAGAATGGAAGAAGGTGGACAAATATCTAAGCATCTCGAAACATTCAATATGTTGGTGACTCAGTTGAGCTCGGTTGGGGTTAAAATGGACGAAGAATAAAGGTGCCAAATGTTGTTGGTTTCGCTGCCAGACTCATGGGATAGCCTAGTCATGGCCATTGGGAGCACTTCAGTCACTCTGAAGATGGAGGATGTTGTTGGTTCTCTACTCTTCTCTCTGAAGAGATGAGAAGGAATGTCTCTCTGAATGCTAAAGAGGCTTTGAGTGTTAGAGGAAGAACAAAAGAATGAGGCAAAGATGAGAAGAAGTGTGGACATTCCAAGAATAAGGGGAGATCAAAATCCGCTGGTAAGTCCAAGGCGATATATGCTAGAACTGTGGCAAATCTGGACACTTCCGAAGGGAATGCAAAGAAGAAAAGAAAAAGAAAAAGAAGAAGCATGATTCTGATTCTGAGTCCAAAAAAGAAGATGGAGATGCCTTTATTGTAGCTTTGGCCACTCGTGCAAGTGATAATGCATGGTTGATAGACTCAGGTGCATCTTTCCACATGACTCCTAACAAAAATTGGTTTAGTAAGTATGAAAACTATGATGGTGGTAAGGTGTATTTGGTTGATAATTATTTCCTTGAAATTGTTGGTCGTGGTAGTATTCAGGTGAAATTTTCTGATGGTAGAATTAGAAGATTTGATGGTGTCTTGCATATCCCAGGACTAGTAAGAAATTTATTATATGTTAGCAAGCTAATATATGCGGACCTGTGCATGTACAATTTTCTGAAGTAGGTGTGAAAATGGTGAGAGGTGTTATGGTGATAGCAATAGGAAGTAGATTGGGTACATTGTACCAACTTGATGCATGCATGGTTGAGTGTAATAGCACTTCGGATAAAACTAAACTAGTAACTACTTCGCTAAAAAAGGAGAGAGTTTCCTCCTCTGCGGATGTTCGTGGCTTCTGGGTACCCAAGGGTGCTCTGTCTACCGAATCAAAATTACCTGCAGAGAAGACCATGTTATGGCACCAAAGGCTTGGCCACATTGGAGAGAAGGGTTTAAAATCCCTAAAAAATAAGAACCTCGTTGAGGGGTTGAATGATTACAATCTGGAGTTTGATTTCTATGAACATTATATTTATGGCAAATAGAACCGCGTTCAGTTTTACTCATCTACTCATAAGTCTTCATGTATCTTGGATCTAATCCATTCGGATGTATTTGGTCATGTTAAGGTTGCTTCTATTGCTAAATCAGTTTACTATGTTACTTTCATTGATGATTTTAGTAGGAGAACATGGGTATATTTTTTAAAAAGTAAATCTGAAGTTTTTAGTCGTTTCAAGGAATTTAAGGCTATGGTTGAAACTCAAACTGGGAAGAAAATTAAGTGTTTGAGATCTGATAATGGCAGTGAGTACTGTTCTACAGACTTTGACAGATTTTGTACAGATTGCAGGATTAAAAGACAAAAGACAACTTCGTATTCTCCAGAGCAGAATGGAGTTGCAGAAAGAATGAATAGAACGTTGATGGAGAAGGATAGGAGCATGCTTATTGGAGCTGATCTAGAAAAGAGGTTTTGGGCTGAAGCTGTTACCATTGCTTACTATTTGATAAATATATCTCCTACATCAATGCTTGTTGATAAAATGCCAATAGAGGCGTGGTCAGGGAAAAATCCTTCAATTAGACATCTAAGAGTTTTTGGATGTGAGGCATATGCACATGTGCCTAAGGAGAAGAGAACAAAGTTGGATTTTAAGGTTGTCAAATGTGTCTTCATCGGATATGGCTATGGTGTGAAAGGATACAAGCTTTGGGATCCTGTTGCACAAAAGGTAATATACTCTAGAAGTGTTATTTTTAGAGAGATTAAATCTTTCCCTGTTAATTTTCAGCCAGAACAACATAAAGAAAATGAACAAAAAAAGGATGTGGTTCAACTTCCTTCTACACCTGATAAAGTTGAATCAAGACCCCAAAATAGACAAGAAGTTGAGGAGATCTCACCAAGCTCTAAATCTTCAGAAGAGGAAGAAGAAGAGGAATACGTGGAAGAATCTCCACCTCAGCTTGTTCGAAAGTCTACAAGGAAAAGGAAACCACCTGAAAGGTATGGGTATTCTCCTGATGATTGGAAGTGCATATTTTCTTTGAGTACTAACATTGATGAACCGAGATCTGTACAAGAGGCTTTGGGTATGAATAATGTAAAGTCCTGGAAAATAGCCATGGATGAAGAAATGACAGCCCTTAAAAAGAATGAAACATGGGACCTTGTACCATTGCTTGAAGGTCAGAAACCTGTTGGATGTAAATGGGTGTTTAAGAAAAAGATTGGTTCAGATCGAAATGTTGAAAAGTATAAGGCACGGTTGGTTGTGAAGGGTTACTCTCAAGTTGAGGGTATTTATTATGGTGAGATATTCTCTCCTGTTGCTAAAATGACATCCATTTGGTTTTTATTATCTATTGCAGCAGCTTATGACCTAGAGGTTGAACAAATGGATGTGAAAACTACTTTCCATCATGGTGATATGGAGGAAGAAATCTATATGACATAGCCAGAGCACTACAAGGTGAAAGGTAAAAGCAATATGGTTTGTAAGTTAAAGAAATCCCTATATGGCCTTAAACAAAGTCCTAGGATGTGGTACCAGAAGTTTGATACATATGTGTTGAGTTTGGGGTTTGTGCGGTCTAAATATGATCATTGTGTATGGTGATTGTTTCCTAGTAATTACTTTATATGTTGATGACATGTTGTTTATTGGGAAAGGAAAAGGTTTGATTGCAGAAATTAAATCTCAGCTCTTTGTGAAATTTGAAATGAAAGATCTTGGTGCAGCAAAACACATACTTGGGATGGAGATTAGAAGAGATCATGAGAACAGAAAGCTATGGCTTAGCCAGAGTAAGTATGTTTGTTCTATTTTGCAAAGGCTCAACATGGAGGATTGTAAACCACTTTGTGTTCCTGTTACTTTGGGAATGAATATATCCATTTCACAATGTCCATCATCCCCATCGGAGATGGAAGAAATGAGCAGAGTGCCTTACCAGAGTACAGTTGGAAGCTTAATATATGCTATGGTTTGTACAAGACCAAACATTTCCCAAGCAGTGGGAGTTCTTTCTCGTTTTATGTCTAATCTTGGAAGAGTGCATTGGGATGTAGTTAAGAGGGTATTCAGATATTTACAGGGTACATAAGAGTACTCTATATGTTTTCATGGAAGAGGAGATCAACATTCCCTACGTATTCATGGTTTTGGGGATTCAGATTGGGCCGGTGATGTCGATAGCAGAAGATCCACCAGTGCATATGTGTTTACTCTTAATGGTGGTGCAATTAGTTGGATGAGAAAGTGACAGGATGTGGTTGCTTTGTCCACTACTGAGGCAGAGTACATGGCAGCTACTCATGCCTATAAAGAAGCCATTTGGCTGAAGCGTTTGTGTTTAGATATTGGATTAAAACAGGGTGCAGTTACAATATACTATGACAGTCAGAGCACAATCTGCCTTGCGAAGAACCCGAATTTTCATGCCAGGACCAAACACATTGATTTTCAGTATCACTTCATGAGAGATATGGTCGAGGATGGAAGGGTGAAGCTGGAAAAGGTAGAGACAGTTACGGATGTTACAGATGCATTAACTAATCCCGTGAGCACAATGAAATTCAGGTGGTGTTCTGAGTCTATCGGCCTCTCGGCCCCTAGAATTTGATCCATGATGGTATCTTTCCCTTGGCCCTTGCAAGGTATTCGAAAAGTGGGAGATTGTTGGAAATGAGGTGTCTCAACCTTGTTTGGTTTATTCATTTAAGATTTTCCTACAACTGTTTCACATTGTCTAGGCTCTAAAAATAGAAATAGGAGTTGTCAAAAGATTCCCATATGATAGTATATCATGGAAGGACTATTTTTAGAGATATTATGATAGATTTTATGACATCTATAAGGTTCAAAAATAGGGGAGAATATTTTGGACGTGGGAGCCTAATTTTAGACCGAAATCTTGCTCTTTAATGCTATCCACCTCATGAGAGGTTTTGCACATGGTTTTGTAAGCCATAGATGGTTTCTTGTATAACCAGAGGTCTATAAATTGAAGGCTTGGAGAAGTAATTGGAGTAGTGAGTTTTAATTCTCCTAGAATTGTTTCTGGTGATACTCTTGTAAGAAAATTTCTCTGCAAGTGTATCTAATCTTGTTATTAGATTTGATATACATCAAGTGGGCTTTTGGAGTGTGGGGGTTTTATTCAAAAGGATTTTCCCCACGTATATCTGGTGTTTGTGTTTTGTTATGAATATGTTGCTGATATTTCTGTAACTATTTTACTATGTTGAAAGTTTTGCATAATATCTCTCCTCAAAGATTAGCGTAGGAAGTTGTTCCGCTACTCTTAATTTCCTATCATTGCTCTTGTCAATTAATACACCATCCCTATGGCTCATGAAAATGGGATCGTGGGTAGAGAAGCCAAAAAATTATCTAAGGACATATTTGTGTAAGGATTGATATTTTCATAAGATCATAATAATATTTGATAACACTCAAGAAAGGGTATATATGTTATATGGTTTTGACACTGAAATATTGATAGTAAAATATCGGTAATAGAAATCATCTTTCCATTTTTTCAAGTGATGATCTAATTGGGATGCTCTTCACTCATTTCAAAAGGAATTCTTGGTAGTGGTGACCATGGTATTCACATTGAATGGTCCAATGAGTTAAAATTCAATAGGAGACCACTAAAAAATTCTAAGGAAATGTTTGAAGTCATCAAAAGTGAGAGTGATTAATTACTACTAGTTATTCATAAATTCATCAAATAAATCCCTCTTTTTGTAAATAATGAGAAACATCAATTCAATTCTATGCAAAATCTTAGGTAGAAAATTTGTAATTTGGTTGAGTATTGATTTAATAAAAATATAATTAAATGTAATTTCATAGTAAATAATGTGATAAAGTATAGTAGACTAAAAATACTAAGCAATCTTATGATGCAATCTTATAAACAAATAGAAGGGATGGAAGACTTATTCAATTTTACGCTTAATCATGGAATAGACATGGGCTAGTATAAATGATAAATAAACTAGACAGAGTATTGGATATACTCAATATTAATTATGGAGCTTAAAAAAAGAGATAAACACAGGCACTTGGGCATCAAATACCTCTTCTATGTGTTGGTGACCTTGCGCAAATTCTTGGGATTTTATTTCTTTTGTGTCACTAGGGTTTCACACCTATTCACTATTGATTACTTTTTATTCAAATTTTGATCTCCGAAGGAACTTTTAACCTACAAAAGAAACACTAGCTACATGCACAATCTCACAAACATATCAAATTGGAATGAAATATGCAATATCTGAAGTTAGACTGATCCCAATGGTCACCCAAAGAGTGAACTTATAACTGATTGTTGCACTACATTCTAGACTCCATGTATTTATTTTTGCAAGGTGTGTGAAATAGTGTTCCTAGGTTGCCCTCATGCCAATGACACCAAGATAGCAGGATATGACTAGATAAAATGCAAATGTGTGAGATGGAATTCAACGCTTCCCCTTATTATGTAGTGTATACAAAGTATGCATCCCAAAAATGCATTCCCTTTGATGGTAGTGATAATATGTATATGATATTTCCCTTTAAAATTATCAGCCAATATAATAAATTGTATGTTGTGTATGTACATGGATCTATTGTTTGAATTTTGACACTGGTGACACGATATTCCAACTATGACCTTGAGGTAAGGATAAGAAATTAAAAAGGCTGACCACAAATGTCAAAAATGTAAACAAGAATAAAGAGGATAGAAGAACTTAGAATGGATAGGAGTGCTTGGGTGTTGGTCTCCTGGGATAAATAATGACAGATGTGAAAAGATAGAAAACATGGATCTGTGTGACCTGACCTGAACTGGGTGCATAAGCGAAAGATATGAGAGATAAATACAATAAAACAATCAAAGAAAGTGGATGGACTAGGGATTTTTTCACTAGTGAATAATTTTCTAGCTTAAGATCCATACATTAATGACATACTTGATTGCATAGTAAAAAACCAGTAGTATGTGCGTGATTTTGTGTCTAAAAGTATAAGAATATTGATGCAGCAATATAACTTTTGGAGACCATAAATTTTGATCTGACCGTTGGATCATCTTGAATTTGAAAGGGTGGTAGATAAACATTAGTACTATGTTGGGGTCAACCATACACACAAGATTGTGGCAATTTCAGCACATTTTCAAGGTCGGATTCCTTCATCTTGTGGCCTAAAATTTTCTCAGCACATTTTTTTCACTTTTGACTAGGTCTTAGAAGTTTAATAAATTTTGTTTATGCTTGTTAGAATAATTAAAAATTTTGTATGAGAATTAATTTATGAAGGCATATTTGGCATGGAAATTATTGGCATTTTAGGCTTTTTTTAGAGTAGACATGAAATAAAATGAGGATTGGAATGAAGTAAAAATTTAGTGTGGATTACAGAATGACAAGAAAGCTATTTTGAAACTTCTATGTTTTATTTTAAAAAAAATTTATGTGTGTTTTGGAGGTATTTCAACCTCTTGTAACTAGATCCACATCAATTGGTATCAGAGTAGGATTTTGATCTTACGGGAATAGTTAAGGTAACATATTGCATTTTTATGTGTAATTGTTTACCTCTAATTTATATAAGCATGGCTAGACGCGGGAGGAAAGGTTATGCCCAGATGAATAGGCATATGCAGGGGCTATAGAGACAAGTTGTTGAGCTCACAAAAGAAGTTACCCTTCTTAGAAGGACACATGCAAATGGGGATGTAGACCCAGATAGTGATATCTGAAGAAGCACCTCCATTAATGAATTAAAGGAGGAGATGAAGAAGAAAATGAGAGAGATGAAGAAACCTTGAATGAGAGACCATTTCGAGGAGAGATTGATCAAGGATTTAGAAGGAAAGAATGATGACATCAAGATTAATGTTCCTAGATTATGGTGGAGGGTTATGACCAGAGGAATTGATTGACTGGTTGAACTCACATGGAAAAATTATTTGAGTGGAAAAACCTTTCAGAGGAGAAGAAGGTTAAGTTTGCATGCACTAAGTTATACTGGACATGCATTGATCTGGTGGGATCACCTACAAAATGAAAGACAAAGGAATGAAAGGGACAATATCTGAAACTAGAATAAAATGGTAAAGAAGTTGAAAGAAACAGTTTCTTCCTATAGATTATGCTCAAAACTCTTTCGAAGGTTCCAAAACCTAAGGTAGAAGGATCTCAACATTGAGGAGTATACTAATGAATTTTACAAGTTATCAATCGAGGGTGGAATAAGGAGAGTCTGAAGAAACAAAAGGCTACAAGGTATATAAATGGGTTGAGTTATACCATACAAGATGAGTTGAGTATGCTTGTGGATCCATAGCCTAGATGATGCTTATCAACTCACATTAAAAGCAGAAGAAAATAAAAAGAGGAGTAATTTTAGAAGAGGTGTGAAGAGAGGTCCATCATCATCTCTAATGAGAGGGTAGGGGTAGATTTGAATCTACAAAAGGTGAATCCTCTACTACAAAGGGCATGAAGATTCTTGGTCAAAGGCCATGGTAACTACGAAAGAGGTAGGGGATTTCAGAGGGGAAGAGGATATAATGGAGGATGGGGATGGAATAGCCCCCAAAGGAAATATACATGTTATCGATGTGGTGAAAGAGGGGCATAAAGCTTTTTGAGTATCCGCACTATCCTACACAAGATAGATGGCAAGGATAACAACCACGAGTAAATCTGGTTGAAGCTGAAGAAGAAGAGAGAAATGGAGGTTGTCTGTAGACTTGGGTGAAACCCTCATGATAAGGAGGATGATGATTGTCCCAAGGAAGGAGAAAGAACGTGATGCTATGCTGGTGTTGATTAGTGGTTCTTAGCTGAAACAAATATATTTCAAACAAGATGCACCTCTCGAGGAAAGGTATGTAAAATTATTATTGATGGTGGTAGTTGTGAAAATATGGTTTCAATTGTGATGGTTGATAAACTGAATCTGAAATGTGAGAAGCACTAATATCCCTATCATATATCATGCGTTCAAGAAAGGAAATGAGGTAACCATAGATAAAATATGCCTTATAAAGTTTTCAATTGGGAATACCTACACGGATGAGGTGTGGTGTGATGTTATCCCAATGGATGCATGCCATATATTACTGGGGAGGCCTTGGTAAATACGATAGAAAGGTTACACATGATGGAGGGAAAAATACATATACTTTTTGGAAGGATGGTGTAAAGGTGGTCTTATTACCCTTCAAGGAAGAAGAGAAGAGTGAGGGCTTATTGGCTACAAAAGAGTTTTTTAACAGAAATGGAAGAAGTTGGATGTTGTTATGCATAAATGTCAAAGAAGGTGGAAAAAAGGCTTTAATATACCCAAAACATCAACAAAGGCATTGTATACCCAAAACATCAGAAAAGGTACTAAAAGAATACAAAGATGTCATACCAGATGAGCTACCAAATGGGTTACCAACAAAGCGGGATATACAACACCATATTGATTTGATCCTAGGATCAGCCCTTCCTAAACCAGGAAGCCTATCGGATGAGTCCGACATAGAGTGAAGAGTTGAACAGACAAGTGACAGATCTAATATGATAAAGGGTTAGTGAGAGAAAGTCATGAGTCCATGTGAAAACTCCAGCACTATTGACTCCCAAAAAATTATGGAGACTGGAGAATGTGTGTAGACAATAGAATCCATAAATAACGATCACAATTAAGTATCGGTTCCCAATTCCGCAGATTGGATGATATGATGGATGTGCTAGCAGGAGCCTGATATTTTAGTAAGATTGACCTATAGGAGTTGGTTACTACCAGATCCGAAATCCGTGAAGGGGATGAATGGAAAACAAATTTTAAAACAAGAGATGGATTATACGAGTGGATGGTGATGCCATTTGGGCTATCTAATGCACCCAGTACATTCATGAGGTTGATGAACAAAGTACTCGTGAGAATACAATGGTAAGTTTGTTTTTGTCTATTTTGATTATATTATGATATTCAGTAAGACAGTGGAAGAACACTTGTTACATTTGAAATTGGTGTTATAATTGTTACGTAAAGAGAATTCTATATGCAAACTTAAAGAAGTGTATATTTCTTCAGAAGAGTCTTGTTTTTTTTGGGGTTTGTCATATCAGAGGATGGAGTGAGGATAGATGAGGAAAAAGTAAAGGGAAATTCTTAGAATGGCCTATTCCAAGGAATGTGACAGACATTTGTATAGTTTTCATGGATTGGAAAATTTTTATAGGAAGTTCATCAAGTGAATTTTAGTAGCATTGCTGCACCCATAACAGAGTGTACAAAGGGGGAGCAAGTTTGTATGGACCAAGGTAGCAATAGATAGTTTTGAATTGTTGAAGAAGAAAGTGTCAGAAGCACCTGTTTTGGTATTGCCAGATTTTAGCAAGGTCTTTGAGGTTGACTGTGATGCCTCACATGTTGGGATTGGAGCTGTGTATGAGTCAAGAAGGATGACCTATGGCATTATTTGGTGAAAAGCTAAATGAAGTCAGGAGGAAATACTCTACTTATGATGTGGAATTTTATTCTATTGTTTAGGCATTAAAGACATTAGAGACATTATTTCTAGCTAAGGAATTTGTACTCTTTACTAACCATGAAGCCTTGAGGTATGTAAACACATAGAAGAAACTAAATAGTAGGCATGAAAAATGGGTTTCATTTTTTTAAGAATATACTTTTGTTTCTTAAAGCATAAGTCAGGTAAGTAGAATCAAGTTGTTGATGCCTTGAGTAGGTGTGTATACATTTTGACAACAATGGAAAATTAATTAGTAGGGTTTGAGGTAGTTAAGGAATTGTATGAAGGTGATCCTTATTTTGGTGGTGTTGTGAGACAACTTAAGGACACTACAGTAGATAGTGGTTCTTCTAGATTATTTGATGCAGGATGGTTATTTATTAAGGGGGAAACAATTGTGCATCCCTGTTAGTTCAATGAGAGAAAATATTATAAGAGAATTGTATAGTGGGGGGTTTGGCTAGAAACTTTGGTATAAGTAAGACAATTTATCTTGTTGTAGAAAAGTATTATTGGCCAAAGGTAAAGAGGGAAAAAAGTAAGATTGTAGCAAGATGTAGAGTGTATCAAATGGCTAAGGGCCATGCACAAAATACTAGGTTGCATATGCCATTACGTGTACCTACATCGCCATGGGTTGATTTGAGTATGGATTTCATGTTAGGACTTCATAAAAAAATGAGGGAATGATTCTATAATTGTTTTAGTTGATAAATTCTCTAAGATGACACATTTAATTGCTTGTAAAACAACTAATGATGCTTCACAGAATTGCAGATTTATTTTTTTCAGAAGTGGTTAGATTGCATAGAGTTCCATCAACAATCACTTGAGATTGGGATGAATTTTTTGAGTCCATTTTGGAAGACTCTATGGAGGAAAATGGGGACACAACTACAGTTCAATTGTGCATATCACCCCCATACCAATGGCTAGACATAAGTAGTGAACAAAATCTTGGGAAATATCCTACGTTGCATACTTGGAGAAAAGCCAAAACAATGGGACTTAACTTTACCAAAAAATGAGTTTGCCTATAATAGCTCTGTAAACAGGTCAACAGGGAGGTCTCCATTCCTAATTTTATATGGTAGGAATCCCAAATGGGATCCTAGATATTATTGTGCTACCTGGTGAGGATAAAACTATTGATGATGCAGAAGCATTTGCAGAACACATTCTACAGTTGCAGAATGAATTGAGGGAAAAACTTAAAGTGAGTAATGCACAATATAAAGTAGTTACAGATGTCAGTAGGAGAGTAAGTTTATTTTAAGAATGATGTATGGTGATGGTTCATATTATAAAGGAGAGGTTTCCAAAAGGGTTATAATAAACTAAAGTATAAAAATATTGGGCCATGTAGGATTCTGATGAAAATAAGTGATAATTCCTACAAGGTGGAGCTACTTGAAAACTTTTCTATCTCACTAGTTTTTAATTTTTCTAAATAATATAAGTTTCTAGTTCATGATGAAAATTTTTTGGAGGAAGAAGAAATAAACTGGGAGCAGCAGATGCCAAAGAAGAAAAATGAAAGGGTAATGTGTGTCTTGGACTAAAAGACAGTCACTACTAGACATGGGAGTTACAATAGATATTTGGTACAGTGGGAAGGTTTGCAGCAAGAAGAAAATAATTTGATTCCTGAGTGGCAGTTGAATAATATTGATAGTGAAAAATTAAATTAATTATGTCAACTGAATTTTTAGGAGCTAAATTCTTGTCAACTAGGGGAGAATGATGCGACAACATAACTTGTGGAGACCATAACTTTTGATCCGACTGTTCAATCATCTTGAAATTTTACAGGGTGGTAGATATACATTAGTAATATGCTAGGTTAAAATTTACTTGCAATATTATGGAAATTTTGGAACATTTATGGGGCCGGATTCCTTCATAACGGTAGCCTAAAATTGGCTCTGAATGTTTTTTTCCACTTTTGACTAGGTTTTAGAATTTTAATAACTTTTGTTTGTGCTTGTTAGAATAAGTCAAAATTTTGTATGAGCCTTAGTTAATGAATGAATATTTGGCACACAAAGTTTTGGGACAATCCAAGCTTTTTTCTGGTAGGTAATTTTTGGCATTTTAAGGTGTTTTCACATTTCAAGGTTTTTAGAGTAGACATGAAATAAAAGGAGGATTGTAACTATGTAAAATTTTAGTGTGGATTCCATAATGATAACAAATATATTTTTAAAATTATTTTATTTATTTTCAAAGGTGTTTATGTGTTTTTTTGAGGTATTTTCAACCTCTTGTGGTTGTATCCACATAAATTTGTATCAAACTAGGATTTTGGTCTTGCAGGAATGGTTAAGGTAACATATTACATTTTTATATGTAATTTTTTCCTCTATTTCATATAAGCATGGATAGATGCAGGAGGGGAGGTTATGTCTAGATGAATATCAGAAATATGCAAGAACTACAAAGACAAGTTTTCAAGCTCACATGAGAAGTTACCCACCTTAGAAGGATACATGAAAACCATGGGGATGTAGACCGTGATAATGATGATGAATAAGTACCCTCCATTAATGAATGAAGCAGGAGATGAAGAAGAAAATGAGAGAGATGAATATAACTTGAATAAAATACCTTTTTAGGAGAGATTGATCTAGGATTTGGAGGGAAATAATGATGGCATTAATATTAATGTTCCAGATTATGGTGGAGGGTTAGGACCAAAGTATTTGATTGACTAGTTGAATCGCATGGAAAAATTATTTGAGTTGAAAACCATTTCATAGGAGAATAAGGTTAAATTTTTCATGTAATAAGTTTCATGGACATGCATTAATGTGGTGCGATCACTTGCAAAATTAAATTCAAAGGAATGGAAATGGGAAAGATCCGAAACAGGAATTAAATGGTAAAGAAGTTGAAAGAAATGTTTCTTCCTGTAGATTATACTCAAACACTCTTGCAAAGGTTCCAACACCTAAAATAGAAGGATCTCAACATTGAGGAGTATACAAATGAATTTTACAAGTTTTCAATCAGGGCGGAACAAGTAGATCCTAAAGAAAAGAAGGCTACAAGGTATATAAAATGGGTTAAGTTATACCATACAAGATGAACAGAGTATGGTTCGGATCCATAGCTTGGATGATGCTTACCAAATCACATTAAAATCAGAAGAAAAAGAATAAGAGGAATAATTTTAGAAGAGGTGTCAAGAGAGGGCCATCATCATCTCTAATGAGTGGTAGAGGTAGATTTAAATCTACAAAAAGGTTAAACCAAAGAGTTAGGGGGTTTCAAACGGCAAGAGGTTATAATGGAGGGATGAGCCTTGAATATCCCCCAAAGGTAATATACATGTTACAGATGTGGTGAAGAGGGGAACAAAGCCATTTGAGTGTCTACACTATCCTACACAAGATAGATGGTAAGGAGAATGACCAAAAGTAAGTTCTTGTCAAAGATAACGAGGAAGAAGAAATTGAGGTTTCTACAGACTTGGGTTAAAACCCTCATGATAAGGAGGATGTTGATTTCCCAAATAGGAAGGAGAAATAAAATGATGTTTCTGGTGTTGATTCATTGTTGCAGAAAAATATATTTCAGAACAAGATACACCTCTAGAGGAAAGGTATGTAACATTATTATTGATGGTGGGTATTTGTGAAAACATGGTTTCAACTGTGATGGTTGATAAAAGCATTCTAAAATGTGAGAAGCACCCATATACCTATCATATATCATGGTTACAGAAAGGGAATGAGTTAACCATAGATAAAATATTCCTTATAAAGTTTTTGATTAGGAATACTTATGTACAAGGATGAGGTGTGATGTGATGTTATCCTAATGGATGCCATTTATTATCAGGGAGGCCCTTGACAATATGATAGAAAGGTGACACATGATGGAGATAATAATACATACACTTTTTTGAATTATGGTGTAAAGGCTTTCTTATGTACCCTTCAAAGAAGAAGAAATGAGTGAGGGATTATTGGCTACAAAAGAGTTTATTACATAAATTGATGAAGGTTACTAGTGATATGCGTTGATGTCAAATAAGGTTGAAATAGATGACTTTAATATACCCGTTTATTGTGGAAAAGGTACTAAAAGAATAAAAATATCTCATACCTGATGAGCTACCAAATGGGTTACCCTCCGAAGTAGGATATATAAACACCATATTTATTTGATATCAGGATCAACAGCTGCAAACCAAGCAGCCTATCAGATGAGTCCAGCACAAAGTCAAGAGTTGAACAGAAAATTGACAGATCTAATACAGAAAGGGTTAGTGAGAGAAATCATGAGTCCATGTGTAACTAAGACACCATTGATTCCTAAAATAGATGGAAATTGGAGAATGTGTGTAGACAACAGGGCAATAAATTAGATCACAATTAAGTATCAATTCCAAATTCCAAGATTGGAAGATATGATGGATGTGCTAAAAAGGATTTTGATATTTTAGCAAGATTGACCTGTGGAGTGGATACTACCAGATCTGAATCCATGAAGGGGATGAATGGAAAACATCTTTTAAAAAAATGGATTGTAAGAGTGGATGGTGATGCCATTGGGCTATCTAATGCACCCAGTACATTCATAAGGTTAATGAACAGAGTACTCTAAGAATACAATGGTAAGTTTTTGTTGTCTATTTTCATGATATCCTTATATTTAGTAAGATAGTGGAAGAAACAACTTGTTACATATGAAAATGGTGTTTAGTCTTGTTATGTAAAGAGAGTATACATGTAAACTTAAAGAAGTGTAGATTTATTTAGAAGAGTCTTGTTTTTTGGGGGTTTGTCATATTAGAGGATGGATTGAGGATAGATGAGGAAAAAGTAAAGGAAATTCTTGAATGGCCTATTCCAAGGATTGTGATAGAGGTTTGTAGTTTTCAAGGATTTGTAGATTTTTATAGGAATTTCATTAGGAGTTTCAGTAGCATTGTTGCACCCATAAACAAGTGTACAAAGGGGAAGGAATTTAATGGAACAAGGAAACAACATATAGTTTTGAATTGTTTAAGAAGAATGTGTCAAAAGAACTTGTTTTAGTATTGGCATATTTCAGTAAGGTCTTCAAGTTGACTGTGATTCCTCACATGTTAGGATTGGAGTTGTACTGAGTCAAGAAAGATGACTTGTGGAATTCTTAAAATCTCGATAAATTTAGGAGGAAATATTATACTTATGATTTGGAATTTTATTCTATTGTTCAGGCATTAAGGAACTTGAGACATTATTTGGTAGATAAGGCTTTTTTACTCTTCATACTGGCCATGAAGCCTTGAGGTATGTAAACAAACAAAAGAAACTAAATAGTAGGCATAAAAAATGGATTTCATTTTGGCAAGAATATAGTTTTGTCTTAAAGAATAAGTCGGGTAAGTAGAATCAAGTTGCTAATGCCTTAAGTAGGTGTGTAGTTTCACTTTTGATAATAATGGAAAATGAAGTAGTAGGGTTTAAGGAAATTACAAAATTGTATGAAGTTGATCCAAATTTTAGTGATGTTGTGAGACAACCTAGGGACACTACAGTGGGTAGTGGTTCTTAGTGTAGACACCAAATTTGGGTCACATTCCCCTTAGTCCCCCTTCAATTAATTAACAATAAAATATTCACCTAACCATGACTCCTTACCCCGCATTCATATTAGTTTAATTACTTACAATTGAATTAATGTTCATTCTCACATTATTATTTAGTTTAATTACTTTAATTAAGTTAATTTACACCTCACCTAACAACATCACCTAGACACCTCACCATGAACTTATTCCTAGCCTAGTAATTAACTAATACTGAGTCTCTACTTATCTTAACCAACTAAGACTCTTTTAAACCCTAAAATTAAAAGTCATACTCCTTCTCTCCAACAAAACTCCCCACGTATCTAAGTGCCAAAACTCACTTGAGACACATATTAGAAATAAAGATCACGCTAAACATAGAAAATATTAGGATATTTTTGGTAACTTCGACTAATTCTCTCCTAGCTGACACTGATTTTCCCTTGGTCGGCACCTGTTCCTTAACCACCATTGGCTCATTTATATACAAAATTTACAACTCTTAACCCGGGTTGGTCATTCAGTTATTGCATCATTTTTACATTCAAGCGTGAATCTTCAAGCTTTCCTACAGCTAGTTCTTCTTCCAGAGAATTTAAATAATCATGTGAGCACATAGGTTGTACTACTACTGCAGGACTAGACTCAAGCACCTCTTCTTTAATCAACCATCAACTATCTACACTAAGAGGATATGTAAAATACCAAGTAAGTACTATGATTTTATGTTTTGTACTTATTCCATTGTATATCTCTTTACTTCTTTCAGTATTTTATTTCTTTTGTTACCCGTATATACACCTTCTTCCCACCAAACCCACTATTCAACCACCCAAAGAATTTTCAAACCTTCTTAATATCCTTCTTAGTATTCTTGAGTCGTATTAGCCATATTACGACCCAAAAACAAACTACCCTCACTCTCTGTGTAATCACAAAGAGCCTAAACACCACATTTTTAATAGTTTATCACCTATTGCGCCTACCAATGTCAGTTCCCTGACCACTATTGGATTTGGTACCTATACCGACATCAGTCACCTGACCGATACTAGTCTTTGTGTTATTTTATATTCTCAGACCAGTAAGCTTCCCCACTCACCTAAAACCAACCCAGACCTCCACTAATCAGTCCCAGACCCTTACCAGACCTCTAACAGACCTTATTGAAATGAACAAACCTTGAGGATAATTAGATTTAGTGTTTCATTTTGATATTTAGGGTTAAATCTAGTGTATTGTGGTGTATTGGGAAAACCTAAATCATTACATTACAATAGGAACTATCTATTTTTGTTTCTTATTAACATTAAATTGTGATCAAATAGTGGATTGAAAGCCTCTTTAGGAAGCACCACACTTCCTAGATCTAGCATATGCTAGTAAGTCCACTGTCATATGTTATTTAATACTTTTTTTTGTGTTTGCTTTGCATCTTTAGGTAGTCCTTCCCAGATAAAAAAGATTTCTCTATAATCAGTTTGGATAACGTCAACAATGCACGCATTCTACCTTTCACCTTTGATTCATAGGTATTACTCGTTAACCATTTATCTTATATTTGTTTTTTTCGTAGAAAGCATAATAACTTATTGGTGAAACATTTCACCTCTTTTCTTACTTATTAATTATTTTATAAGGGACTAGGGCATATACACTTACTTTATTGGGATTTCTTCTCCTTTCACCTACCTTAATCATTCCTCATCTATTTTTGTTTTCGTGCAAATGTGCAATAGGGAAAATTGATGATTTCTGAGCACAAAAACTATACCCCTATGCCTAAATTTTCATGTTTTATCACTCCTAGGAAACCTCGGCTTTGTCCATTTCAGTCCAAATGACCTCCCAACCAATGTTAAATCATCCCCCTATGTGATTTAGGAAATTCCAGTCATTCCACCTAGGTAATTTTAGGGATTTCTAAAAAGACATTATCTTTTGGCAGCATAGGGAAGGGCTATCACTAGCCTACCTAGGACTGGATTCAACCCCCCTGAAGTGGAAACAAAAGGGAAAAATTCAACCCTTGAGATTAAATGAAGACCTTAAAAACATCATGGAAATTATTTTTTTAAGGTTTAGAGAAGTTTTGAAAGACATGGAGCACTAAAATAAAATATAACAAGGTTCACAAGCCTGAGCGGTACATAGCCCTAAAACAACTATTGGTCTTCAAAAGAAGATTCTGGGGAGCTCCAGATGGAGTTAGAAGCAAAAACAATATCTCCAAAAATAGGATTCCAAGACCTACATGATGGTGAAATAATATGTTTCACAACACTTTTGGCGCATCAGGTCTGCAAGTAGTGTTTCTCAGGCACAGGTGGAGTAAAAAATCAAAATTCATATTTTTTTAGGGTTCAAATGGAATAATAAAGACATGAAAACCCCCACCATTAGATTCAAAAGGAAATTTCAAGTAAGGATCATATAAATATTTTTCAAATAGAGTCCATCGGCAGCTCAAGTTATCACAGTTACAAGTTCAGGACTTAGCCAAATTTTTGGGAGGACACGTGTCAGCACCAGGAGCCTAGTGGGATTTTGTATGTGTCACGTCCCACAAGTTCAGGGAAAATCAAGGTTGGAAAAGTCATCCCAGCCCCCTTGAATCCCATCTCAGCCCTAATATGACCTCTTGGACCCTCATATGACCTCTAGACTTAACAGTTCAGAACCCTAGGTGCATTTTAGGAGCATCCATTCCCTACAGTTGGATCGAGCAACCACGTGTCAGCTTCAGGACCACCATGGAAACTGATGTCACTTATGTACCTGAGGTGCGGGACATAGAACATTGAAAAATGTTCCCATCCCCCTATGGGGAGTCATTTGGACACCCATGTGACCGACTTTCAACCACGAGGTGCATTTTTGGAGCAAACCATTCCCTCTCATCGGATTGGGCGCCACATGTCTCCTCCAAGAAAACTGTGGAAAATGATGTCCCTTATGTAGTTAAGGTGGGGGACATCAGACATGGAAAAATGTACCCAACCATTATGGGGAGTCATTTTGACACCCACCGTGACCGATTTTCCAGCCCCCAGGTGTATTTTTCAACAAAATTCCCTCCCTTCAGATCAAGGACACAATGGCATCACCTTGACAACCATGGAAATTGATTTCCCTCAAGTCCCTGAGGTTAGGGGAAATTAGGGACATAAAAATTCATGCAGCCCCCTCCATGGTCTCATGTTTTTAAAGTTTAAATCCCAGCGCTTATCCATTTATCTTCCTCTCATTTTTCCTCCACAACTCCTCACCTTGCCATGGCTTCGTGCATGATTGTCCAGACACCTAGTCCACCAGTGTTGCTCTGAACTAGCTCTTCCATGGCCACATAAAGTCTCCAAACCATGAATTAACATAAATATTTAGATCTCATAGAAAAATGGAGTGAAATTACGAAGAACGGGGAGAAAATGAAGGTATTTTTCTAGGTAACCATGAAGTCACACCCAATCGAAAAATCTTCATATCTCACAAGATACAAGTCGGATCGTGAAGCCATATTTTACAGATTTCCTCATTTTTCAAGGTGATCGAGATGCAAAAAATAAGAGGTCAAATGGTGCCCAGAATCATTTCTCTAACAAAACCCTCTCTTCGTGCACTGGCTCACATTCGTTGGATTTCCCATCATTCAGGTAATGGAAATGAGATAAAAAAAACTTGCACACAAGCTCCAAAATGAAAAAACCTATCACAATGGATTTGTTTTCATTCCAAATAGATACAAAAACAAGACCTAAAAACTTCGAACTCCATTAATGGGCCACCATGGTAAAGCTCTGTGCCTGAAACCCACTGCCAGGTCAAAATTACAAAATTTATTTCCAGGCATTCTGAGGTGGGCAAAACTACGTGAAATTCGGAGGGTGTGACTGTAACGAAAAGACACATCCAAAAAAGTATATTCCATCATGATCGAGCACTAAAAAATACAACTTCTAAATATAGTAAGTTTTCCTATATAGGTTTGTTATGTTTTGAAAGTCATTATCAGAAGCAGCTGAGACAAAGGCAGTGGACATTAAAGATTACGAGGGAGCCCAAATGAGTATCCGAAACAAAAAACCTAGTTATAATGGCCTCTTACTAAAAATAGTAATTCCTCCATCTGGGCATTTACTAAAAATAGTAAGCCACACTCAAAGAGCATTTTTGGTACAATGGAAGCCGCATTAGAGATTTCCATGAATGGGGACCATTAGGACTTCATCACGAGCAACAACTTCTCCTCTTCTCTCTCCTCCCCCTCCCCCCAAATTTCTCTCCCTTCAAATGTTCTAATTCTTTGTTGGGGTTTTCAATTTTTGATATGCCTTTAAATCACTTAAAAGTGACTTTAGAAACATAATGTAAATTAAGTCACCTTTATGTTATAAAAAGGGACTTAAAAGGTTCTTGGGAAGTTGAAAATTTTTAAGTTATGCAAGGACATATGAAAAGGTATTGGGGGGTAGATGAAGAGCCATATTCTATTCTATAAATTGTAAATCCATTCCCATTTCAAAGGGTTGGTGATTGATCTTGTAGACTCAAGAGTGCATTGTACCTAGAGAAAGCAAAGGAGATAGCCATTTTCTTCTACTTTCCTCCACTCTCAAATTTCTTCCATTCCCACACTATGTACAAATTATGCTTGAGATTTAATACAGGAAGAAGGAATTTTAGCCTCTTTGTATGAGGATTTTATTGGTACTTTGTGTTCATTAAGCTCTATTTAGTCTTGTTGCTATTTTGCAGATTTGTTTTCTCCTAAAATTCAAGTGCATGTGATGAAACTTCTGACTAGATGTGCGCAAGTCTCAAGTCTCTGATTTTCTACTTGCAACATTGGTTCCCCTACCTAAATTTTCACTTTCTTTCCCACTTCCAAATAAAATCTTCCCTAGCAAGAGATTGCTAGCTTTGCCACAAGGTCAATGGAGTGCCCTTGTTGGATCCCCAGTTGAAAGGCCACCACAAAAATCCAAATTTTCTTGTGCATGCACATATGGTAGTTGCAACCGGTTAATTAGAAGGACTTAGATTCCCAAAGCATTGGAAATAAATCTAGAAGCTTATCCACTTGAAAAATTTTCATGCCAACAATTTTTGGAATCCACCGTTGGGTAGATTTAGCAGGATCTACACCCAATATATGACTGCAAGGTCAAAAAAAACTTTTAAAAAATCAAATATTGAAAAAATAAAAAAGGATTTGATGAAATTATGTTGCCAAAATATACACTGCTGATTTCTACATGTGAAGACACACCAGGTTTTCACATTCCATATTGTCTTTTGAGGCTTCATATTGCCATTGCAAATCCTCTCCATTTTTTTAGTACCAAATCCTATTTGTGAAAAATGATTTGCAAAATAAAGAGATGAAATAGAAGAAGAAGAAATAATGGTGGAAAAAGAATAAAGATGTCAACCCATTGTTCCATGGGGAAGGAATATAGGCTCGCTTACTCTCGAACCCCCTCTACACGATCTACCAATGGGTTCCCGCAAGAAACTTTCCAAAGTTCAAAGGTGACAACACATAACATCTAGAAGAACACATCATTGCTTTCATGACATCATGTGGAATTAGTGGTGTTCAACATGAAGATGTTTTTGTGATACTTTTTGTGGAATCCCTCTAAGAAAAAAATAGCAGAATGGTTCTACCTCCAGCCTACCTGATCCATCACTGGTTGGGATGACATTAAGACTACCTTCGAGGAAATTATTTAAATCAAATGAAGACTATCAAGACCTCTTATTGCAGCTAGCTCAAATGAGGAAAGGAGAAAGTGAAACGATGAGAGACTTCGTGGCTTATTTCAAACAGTTGCTTCGTAGGATACCGGAAGAAGATTCACCCTCTCTAAGCATTATCAAAATATTTTTCATAAATGCTCAATCACCAAAGGTAGGCTTGTCTCCTACGAAGAGTTCCAACCAAGGAACATTGTATAACCACAAAGGAGGGCCATTGAATTGGATGACGATCTCATCCTCTTTGGAAAGATCAAGAATCTATCAAAGGGAAAGGCCCAACATCCTGAAGATAAGAGAAACCAATCCATCGCTGACAATATTTGGTGAATGAGATGGCTTCTTTGAAGAGGGAATTATTTGAACTGATTTTCTTCTCAAAGAAGAAACAAAAATTAGATTTTAGAAGCACCCCAAAGAATTTCCTTGGAGGCCCCACTTGTGAATGTAAATTGCAGATTTCAAGAAAGTGAAGAATAGATTGAATAAGAAAGTGAAGGTGGTGATTTCCTTGAAAATGATGAGTTTGAGAATGATACACAAATCAAGATTCTGTGAGTATTTCTGGAGCTGATGAAGGAGATGAAGAAGATACACCTAGTTTCTCATGTGTGGTATTCTCTCGTTCTCAGTTTGAGAAAGAAGGCTCTTCCTCCACTTGCTACTAAGAAAAAATAAGGTTGATGATCCTCCTATGGTGACTCCACAAAACAAAGTAATCAGTTGAGGATCCCCACTTCCATCCTCCATGAAGTCTGCATTGTTGGAACCTGATCTTGTAGCAAGTAAGAAGGGCCTCCCACAATCCCAAGTAAGTCTTCCTAATGTCTCTTCCAAGTCTAAATATAAAGCTACTCCTGCAAAATCTAGTACTTTGAAAGCTCCTAGTGTACCTTTCTAAATACATCGTCCATTCCTCAATCATCAAATCCTTCTGCCTAAGCCTATCTAAACTCCAAAAATCAGTCCCTTCACCCCCCTTGACCGCATCTACTCCCTTTGACTTCATAGAATATGCAAACAAGGCCAAAGTGTAGATTACTGTAACTGAATATCTTCGAGGACTCATCTTGAACAATTTTGAGAGGTTTGTCTGATACATCAGGAATGGTAGTCTAACACCCAATGTTGTAGCTTCATAGTTCCTAAAGGCAGTGCTACCAAACTTTCCTACACCTCCCTCATAGAACATGCTTTCTCTGAGTGCATCAAAGACTGATAAATTTGAAACTTTCTATGTATCTCTTCTTGTTGAAGAATATGTACTAATATAATTACATAATAGATTCTGGTGCCTTAGACAACGCGATGCCCTTGAAGGTCACCAAAGCTCTTAAACTTACAATGACTCCACCTAGTGGCTCTTGTTACTCTTTGGAATAAAAAAAGGTCCTGACTTGTAGGGAAGGTCAAAGATGCATAGGTATCTCTCACCAGATTTTCATAGACAAGAAAGTTTCAGTGATGATTTTGGTATCTAGACATCCCAGCCTCGTTCGGAATGTTGCTAAGTAGAAATTTCTTCCTAGACAGTTGGGAGGGAAAATTCAGATGAATTGGTCATTTTGCAACCATTCCAGTGAAGGGAGACATGGAGAAATTACTTCCCCAAGAAGAAGATGAGGTATACGGTACGAAAGTCTGGAAAGCCCAGAAGCTAACTTTTTGTACCAAAATAACAGGTGGATGAATCACTTGGTGAAAACCGAAGAGGAAGAAGATATTCCCATATTGATAGGGCCAGATATGCCTTCTCGGAGAGATTTGGATTTTGAAGAAGCATTGAGGATATTCAGAGTTACAAGAGGGCAGCCCTAAATTTCGCTATATGATGCAAACCGTGAGGAAGAGAAGACGGTTCTCAATGATTTTCAAGAAGAAAAATCAGCTTATATACTTGTCCAAGATGAGGAGTTATTCCATTCCCATTTAGGGATGAAGATGATCTCATTTAGGTCATCTATGGAGAGACACAATCAGCTTGTGATGAGCCCATGAAAGGTTTGAAAGAAATGTCTTTACAAATACTACTAAGAGCCGTGAAAGATATAGAAGACCCTAAGATCAGTCTGAAACTTTTAATGCAAGCCACGAATATGGAAGATAAGCATGAAGCTAACTTGGAATCCTTAACCAATGTGAAGGTTAGCCATATTGAGATAAGGCAAGATGAAAAATATGATTCCACTCTTGAGCTAATGAATGATGGATGTAATAACGAAATGGAGATATTTTATTTCCCATTTGAAGATGAAGACTCTTTCCATGATGAAGAAAGTGAATAAAGGAGTTTTGAGACCTCTGAAGATGAAGATATTTTTGAAGAAGGATTGGTAGAGTGCAGAGATTCCCAAGATGATGAGATAATCCCTCCAAGTAGTTTCCTTAAACTGTAAAATAAATATTCTTCAAAGCCATACAAAGAGGAGCTACAGGAAATGATGAAGCATAACTCTGTGTAAGAAATCTTGTATATAGTTGAAGTCGCAGAAGACCCTGAGCTGATTCTTGATGTCTTCACTCATGTCATGGGCATACAATAAAAGTATGAGGTCATGTCCAATGCTTTCGTCAATACTCAAGCACTTCACAGTGGAGTAGGGATAAGAGAGGAATATAATGTTTCTAATGGAGAAGATTTCAATGAGCATGGACCCAGGAAAGAAAGTAACTTAGAATATTCAAGGAATTGGAACAAAAATCAGCTTTGGGGCAGTGATGAGATGCTCAATGAAGAATCAAATTTGTGGATAAATGCGAAAGGCAACTAACACTATTTAACCGACTTCAAAGAACATGAAGTAAATGGAATTTTCAAGCAAGGACCTAAGGATCAATAAGCTCACATGGACTCACTCTTACCAAGTACATAGATAATTGTGAAAGCACCTGGCTTTCATAAGTAGTTGAGAAATGGAGGGTACTTTCTGGAACCCATCAACGGCTTCACAGAACATCATCATTTGGCGTTACCTCTTCAGGGGTAACTTTTGAGAAATGAAAAGTATTATAGTGAAAGTGGGTTTTCCCCCACCTTGTACTATAGGTGATTGATAGCTGTGTTTCCATTCCTGTTGTGTGCCGTGTGTTTCTTTTCCTTTGTTTGTTTCTATGTTCTTTCTTCTTCTAGTCTTCCTTTCTAGAAATTGTACATGACTCTGTAGGGCCCAATGGATAAGACACTGGTCAATGAATTATATGGTCTAGAGTTGATATTTTGGATTCCCATGCCATGTCTTTGATGTGCTCAGTCCATGTCATTTCCTGAAGCTAGAGCCAACTTTTTTCATGTAAATGTGCAATAGGGAAATTGATGATTTCTGAGTAGGACAGCTATACCCCTATGCTGAAATTTTCATGTTTAATCACTCCTAGGAAACCTTGGATTTGTCCATTTATTCCAAGTTACCTCCCAACCAATGTTAAATTATCCCCCTATGTGATTTAGGAAAGTCCACTCATTCCACCTAGGTGATTTTAGGGAGTTCTAAAAATACACTATCTTTTGGCAGTATAGGGAAGGGCTATCGCAAGCCTTCCCAAGACTAGATTCAACCCCCTGGAGAAAAATATAAGGGAAAAATTAAACATGGACATGAAATCAAGAACTTACAACATCATGGAAATTATTTTTTAATATTTGGGGAAGTTTTGAAAGACTTGGAGTAGTCTAAGTAAAAAAAACAAGGTTCATAAGCCTAGGCGGTACACAGGCCTAAAACAGCTGCTGGGCTTCAAGAGGAGATTTTGGGAGCTCCAGATGGGGTTAGAAGAAAAAAAATATCTCTAGAAATAATATTCCAAGTCCTACATGATGGTGAAATAATATTTTTCACATCATTTTGGCGCATCAGGTCTGTAGGTAGTTTTTCTCAGGCATAGGTGGAGTAAAATATCAAAAATATGATTTTTTAGGGATCAAATGGAATAATGAAGACATGATACCCCAACCATTGGATTTATAAGGCCATTTAAAGTTAGGATCATATAAATATTTTCCAAAAAATTCCATCGGAAGCTCAAGTTATCACTGTTACAAGTTCAGGACTTAGCCAAATGTTTGGGAGGACACGTGTCTGTACTAGGAGCCTGGTGGGATTTTGTGTCCCTCACATCCCCCAAGGTCAAGGAAATAAATGTTGGAAAAGTTTTTCCAGCTTCCTTGAAGTCATCTCGGCCCTAATATGACCTCTTGTACCCTCATGTGACCTCCAAACTTTACAGTTCAGCCCCCAGGTGTATTTTTGGAGCATCCATTCCCTACCGTTGGATCGGGTGCCATGTGTCAGCTCCAGGACCACCATGGAAACTGATTTCCATTATGTAACTAAGGTAGGGGACATAATACATTAAAAAATGTGCCCATCCCCTATGGGGAGTCATTTTTACACCTATGTGACCGACTTTTAGCCCCAAGGTGCATTTTTAGAGCAACCATTCCCTGTTGTCAGATCGAGCGCCACGTGTCAACTCTAGGACCACTATGGAAACTGATGTCCCTTATGTACCTAAGTTGGGGTACATCAGACATGGAGAAATGTTCCCATCCTCTATGGGGAGTCATTTGGACACCCACATGACCGACTTTAAGCCCCCAGGTGTATTTTTCAATAAAATCCACTACCGTCAGATTGAGGACACATGGCATCACCTTGACCACCGTGGAAATTGATGTCCCTCATGTCCTTGAATTCAGGGAAATCAGGTACATAAAATTTTTCCCACTCCCTCCCTGTGCATGTTTTGAAATTTTAAATCCAACGCTTAGCCGTTTTCTTCCTCTCATTTTTCCTCCACAACTCCTCACCTTGCCATGGCTCTATGCATGATTGTCCAAACACCCGGTCCACCATTCTTAATATGAAATATATCTACCATGGCCACATAAAGTATCAAAAAAATTAATGAATAGAAATATTCAGGTCTCAGAGAAAAATGGAGTGAAATGACGAAGTATGGGGAGAAAATGAAAGTTTTTTTCCAGATAACCATGAAGTCACCCGATCAAAAAATATTCATATCTCACAAGATACAAGTTGGATCATGATGCCATATTTTGAAGATTTCCTCATTTTTCAAGGTGATCGAGATACAAAAAATAAGAGATCAAATGGTTCCTAGAATCATTTTCTCCAACAAAACCATCTCTTCGTGCACCTACTCACATTCGTTGGATTTCCCATCATTCCAGCAATGGAAATGAGCTTAAAAACTTGCACATGAGATCCAAATGAAAAACCTATCACAATGGAGTTGTTATCATTGAAAATAGAGACAAAAACAAGACCTAAAAATTTTGAGCTCCATTAATGGCCACCATGGTAGCTCCGTGCCTGAAGCCACTGCCAGGTCAAATTTTCAAAATTTATTTCCAGGCACTATAGTGGGCAAACCTATGTGAAATTTGGAGGGTGTGACTATAATGACAAGACGAATCCAAAAATGTATTTTTCATCATGAATTAGGCACTAAAAACCCTCTTTCTAAAAATAGTAAGTTTTCCTCTATAGGCTTGCTATGTTTGTAATGTCATCATCAAAAGTAGTTGAGACAAAGGCAGTGGGAATTGAAGATTACGAGGGAGCCCAAATGAGTATCCGGATAATAAAATAGTTATAATGGCCACTTAGAAAAAATAGTAATTCCCCCATCTAGGCATTTACTAAAAATAGTAAGCCACACTCAAAGAGCAGCTTTGGTACAATGGGAGCCGCATCAGAGATTTCCATGAATGGGGACCATTGGAATTCATCACATGAAACATCTTCTCCTCTTCTCTCTCCTCCCTCTCCCCTAACTTTCTCTCCCTTTAAATGTTTTAATTATTCGTTGGGATTTTCACTTTTTGATATGCCTTTAAGTCACTTAAAAGTGACTTTAGAAACATAATGTAAATTCAGTCACCTTTATGTTATAAAAAGGGACTTAAAAGTTTCCTAGGAAGTTGAAAAGTTTTAAGTTGTGCGTGGACATATGAAAAGGCATTGGGGGGTAGATGAAGAGTCATATTCTATTCCATAAATTGTAAATCCATTCCCATTTCAAAGGATTGGCATTTGATCTTGTAGACTCAAGAGTGCATTGTACCTAGAGAAAGCAAAGGAGATAGCCATTTTCTTCTACTTTCCTCCACTCTCAAATTTCCTCCATTCCCACACTATGTACGAATTCTACTTGAGATTAAATAAAGTAAAAAGGAATTTTATCCTCTTTGATTAAGGATTTTATTGGTACTTTATGTTCATTAAGCTCTATTTAGTTTTGTTGTTGTTTTGTAGATTTGTTCTCTTCTGAAATTTAAGTGCATATGATGAAACTTCTTACTAGTGTGTGCAATTCTCTAATTTTCTACTTGCAATATTGGTTCTCCTACCTCAATTCTCACTCCCTTTCATATTTCTAGACAAATTCTTCCCTAGCAATAGATTTCTAGCTCTTCCACAGGGTCAGTGGAGTGCCCCTGTTGGATCCTTGGTCGAAAGGCCACCACAGAAATATAAATTTTCTTGTGCATGCACATATGGTAGCTGCATTGGTTAAGTAGAGGGAATTAGATTTCCAGAGCATTGGCAAGAAATACACAAGTTTATCCACCCGACAAATTTTCTTGCCAACATTTTTTGGCACCCACCATGGAGCAGATTTAGCAGCATCTGCACCCAATATACAACCACAATGTCTGAAAAATTAAAAAAATAAAATATTGAAAAATTAAAAAAAAAGAGTTCATGAAAGTATGTTTCCAAAAGATACACTAGTGATTTCTGCAAGTGACTTTTCACATTCCATATTGTCTTTTCATATTCCCATTGCAAAGTTTTTCAGTGCCGGAATTTGAAAAAGGATTTGCTGAAGCAAGAGCTGAAATAGAAGAAGAAAAAAAATGGTGGAAAAAGAATAAAGACATCAACCCATTGTTCCATGGGGAAGGAATATAGGCATGCTTGCTCTTGAACCCCCTCTTCATGAGCTACCAATGGGTTCCCGCAAGAAATTTCCAAAGTTCAAAGGTGACAACACACAACATCCGAAAGAACACATCGTTGATTTCACGACATCATGTGGAATTCTTGGTATCCAACATGAAGATGTTGTTGTGAGACTATTCGTGGAATCCCTCCAAGAAAAATTACTAGAATGGTTCTACCTCTTGCCTACCTGATCCATCACTGGTTGGGATGACATAAAGACTGCCTTCAAGGAAATATTTAAATCAACTGAAGACTGTCAAGACCTCTTAGTGCAGTTGGTTCAAATGAGGAAAGGATAAAATGTAACCATGAGAGACTACGTCGCTCGTTTCAAACGGTTCCTTGGCAGATACTTGAAGAGGATTATCCATCTCAAAAAAATGTATGGATATTGTTCATCAATGCTCAATCATCAGAAGTAGGATTTATTTTATGAAGATCCCAATCAAGGAGCATTGTAGAAGTAAAAAGGATGGCCATTGAATTTGACGATGATCTCATCCTCTCTGGAAAGATCAAGAATCCATCAAAGGGAAAGGCCTAACAAATTGGAGATGAGAAAACCAATTCATCGTTGTAAAAGTTGGCGAATGAGATAGCATCTTTAAAGAGGGAATTATTTAAACCAATATCTTCTCAAAGAAGAAACAAAATCAGATTGTAGGAGCACCCCAAAGGCTCACCTCGGAGGCCCCACCCGTGAACCTAAATTGCAGATTTCAAGAAAGTGAAGAAGATCTTGAACAAGAAAGCGGAGGTGGTGATTTCCTAGAAAATGATGAGTTTGAGAATGATACACAAATCATATTTTGTGAGTATTCTAGAGGTTATGAAGAAGATGAAGAAGATGCACCCAGTTTCTCATGTGTGGTATTCACTCATTCTCAGTCTGAGAAAGGAGCCTCTCCCTCCATTGCTACTAAGAGAAACAAGGTTGATGATCCTCTTATGGCGACTCCGCAAAAAAAAAAAAGTCAAGGATACCCACTTCCATCTTCCTTGAAGTCTACATTGTTAGAATCTTATCCTATAGTAAGTAAGAAGGCCTCCACAATCCCAATTAAGTTTTCCAATCCCTCTTCCATTTCTAAATCTAAATATGCTCCTATAAAATCCAGTACTTTGAAAGCTCCTAGTGTACCTTTCTAAATACCCTCCATTCCTCAAACATCAAATATTTTTGCCAAGCCTATCCAGACCCCAAAATAAGTCCCTTCACCCCCTTTTTCCACATCTACTCCTTTTTATTTCATATAATATGCAAAAGAATCCAAATTTCAAATTACCGAAACTGAATATTTGAGGACTCATCCTGAAAAATTTGATAAGTTTGTACATCATAAATGGTAGTGTAACACCCAATGATGTAACTCATCATCCTAAAGGAGTATTGCCAAACCCACCTACACCATCCTCACAGAACATGCTTTCTCTAAGTGTATCAAAGACTAATAAAGTTGAACCTTACTATGTCTCCATGTTTGTTGGAGAATATGTACTGAGCAATTACATAATAGATTTTGGTGCCTCAAATAATGTGATGCCTTTAAAGGTTGTTAAATCTCTCAAATTCACCATGGCTCCACCCGGTGGATCTTATTACTCTTTGGAGTCAAAAAGGTCCCAATTGTAGGGAAGGTTAAAGATGCATAGGTGTCTCTCGCCAAATTTTTGGACAAGAAAATTTCAGCGATGATTTTTATAGCCAATGTCCCGGCCTCATTCAGAATGTTGTTGAGTAGAAGTTTCTGCTGAGACTTGGGAGGGAAAATTCAGATGAATTGGTCATCTGCAACCTTACCAGTGAAGGGAGACATGGATAAATTTCTTCCCGAGAAGAAGATGAGGTACACTATCCAAAAGTCTGAAAGCCCAGAAGCTAACATTTTGTACCAAAATACCAGGAAAATGAATCACTTGGTGAAAACCGAGGAGGAAGAAGATATTCCCATCTTGATAGGGCCAGACATGCCTTCCCAGAGAGATTTGGATTTTAAAGCAATGAGGAGATTCAATTTACAAGAGGGCAGCCCTGAATCTCTAGATGATGTAGACCATGAGGAAGAGGAGATGGTTCTTGATGATTTTCAAGAAGATAAATTATATTATATGCTTTTCCAAGATGAGGAATTATTCTCATTCCTGTTTAGGAATGAATATGATCTCATTCAGGCCATCTATGGAGAGAAAAAATCAGCTTGTAATGATCCTGCGATAGGTTTGAAAGAAATGTCTATACAAAGAATGCTAAGAGCTGCTAAAGAAATAGAAGACCCTAAGATCAATCTGGAATTTTTAATGCAAGCCATGAATATGGAAGATAAGTGTGAAGCTAACTTGGAAGCCTTAACCAATGTGAAGGTTAGCCATATTGAGATAAGGAAAGATGAAAAACATGATGCCACTCTTGAGCTAATGAATGATGGAAGCAATAATGAAATGGAGATATTTTCATTCCCATTTGAAGATGAAGACTCTTTCCATGACGAAGAAAGTGAATCAAGGAGTTTTGAGACATCTGAAGATGAATATATTTTTGATGAAGAATTGGTAGAGTGTATATATTCCCAAGATGATGAGATAATCTCTCCGAGGAGTTTCCTTGATCTGCAAAATAAATATTCTTCAAAGGCATACAAAGAGGAGCTACAGGAAATGATGAAGCATAACTCTGTGAAAGAAATCTTGGATGCAGTAGAAGTCACAGAAGACCCTGAGCTGATTCTTGACCTCTTTACTCATGTCATGGGCATACAAAAAAAGTATGAGGTCACGTCCAATGCTTCCATTAGTACTCAAGCACTTCAAAATGGAGTAGGGATAAGAGAGGAATATAATGTTCCTCATGGAGAAGATTTCAATGGGCATGGACCCAGGAAAGAAAGTAAATTAGAATATTCAAGGAATTGGAACAAAATCCAGCTTTGGGGAAGTGATGAGATGCTCTATGAAGAATCAAATTTGTGGATAAATGTGGAAGTAAACTGGAACTATGAGACTGACTTCAAAGAACATGAAGAAAATGGAATTTCCAAGAAAATACCTAAGCATCAAGAAGCTCACATGGACTCACTCCTACCAAGTACACAGATAATTGTGAAAGCACCTAGCTTTCATAAGATGTTGAGGAAGGGAGGATACTTTCTAGAACCCGTCAACGGCTTCACAGAACATCATCATTTGGTGTTACCTCTTCAGGGGTAACTTTTGAGAAATGAAAAGTATTACAGTGAAAGTGGGCTGTCCCCTAGGATTGATAGGTGTGTTTCCCTTCCTGTTGTGTGTCATGTGTTTCTTTTCCTTTGTTTTGTTTGTGTGTGTTTCCTTCTTCTAATCTTCCTTTCTAGAAGTTGTACATGACTCCGGAGGTCCCAATGGATAAGGCATTGGTCAATGAATTATATGGTCTAAAGTTGATATTTTGGATTCCCATGTCATGTCCCCAAGCTAAAGCCAGTTTTTGTCGTGCAAACGTGTAATAAGGAAATTGATGATTTCCAAGCACAACTATACCCCTATGCCGAAATTTTCATATTTTATCACATCTAGGCAACCTCAACTCTTTCCATTTAGTAAAAATGACCTCTCAACCAATGTTAAATCATCCCCTAATGTGATTGAGGAAATTCCACTCATTCCACCTAGGTGATTTTAGGGAGTTCTATAAAGATACTATCTTCTGGCAGTATAGCGAAGGGCTAACGGTAGCCTTCCCAAGATTGGATTCACCCCCTTGGAGTGGAATAGAAGGGAAAAATTAAACATGGGGATGAAATGAAGACCTTAAAAGATCATGGAAATTATTTTTTAAGCTTTAGGGATGTTTTGAAAGACTTGGAGCAGTCTAAGTAAAAAAAACAAGGTTCACAAGCCTAGGCGGTACATAGGCCTAAAACAACTACTGGGCTTTAGAAGAAGATTTTGGAAGCTCCAAATGGAGTTAGAAGCAAAAAATATATATCCAAAAATAGGATTCCAAGTTTTACATGATGGTGAAATAATATTTTTCACAACACTTTCGCGCATCAGATCTGTCGGTAGTTTTTCTCAGGCACAGGTAGAGTAAAAAATCAAAAATCTTATTTTTTAGGGGTCAAATGGAATAATCAAGATAGTACACCCCTATGATTGAATTTTGAAGGCTATTTTCAGTCATGATCATATAAATATTTTCCAAAAAAATCCATCAGGAGCTCAAGTTATCACTGTTACAAGTTAAGGACTTAGAAAAAGTTTTGGGAGGACACGTGTCAGCACCAGGAGTCTGGCGGGATTTTGTGTCCCTCACGTCCCCCAAGGTTAGGGACATCAAGGTTAGAAAATTTTTCCCATCCCCCTTGAATCCATCTCAGCCCTCATATGACCTCTTCGACCCTCATGTGACCTCCAAACTTGACAGTTCAGCCCCCATGTGCATTTTTGGAGCTTCCATTCCTTACCGTTGGATCGAGTGCCACGTGTCAGCTCCAGGACCACCGTGAAAAAATGATTTCACTTATTTACCTAAGATGGGGGGAAATCAGACCTTGAAAAATATGCCCAACCCCTATGGGGTGTCTTTTGTACACCCATGTGACTGACTTTTAGCCCCAAGGTGCATTTAGGGAGCAACCCATTCCTTGCCGTTCTGGATCAGGCACCACGTGTCACCTCTAGGACTAATATGGAAACTGATGTCCCTTATGTACCTAAGGTGGGGGACATAAGACGTGGAAAATTTTTCCCATCCCCTATTGGGAGTCATTTAGACGCCCACGTGACTGACCTTTAGCCCCCAGGTGTATTTTTCAATAAAATCCCCTACCGTCGAATCGAGGACACATGACATCGCCTTGACCACCGCGGAAATTGATGTCCCTCACATCCTTGAGTTTAGGGAAATTAGGTACATAAAAATGTGCCCAGTCCCTCAATGTGCATGTTTTGAAATTTTAAATACAACGCTTAGCCATTTTCTTCCTCTCGTTTCTCCTCCACAACTCCTCACCTTGTCATGGCTCCGTGTATGATTGTCCGAACACCCGGTCCACCATTTTTTCTCTTAAATAGCTCCTCCATGGCCACATAAAGTATCCAAACCATGAATGCATAGAAATATTCAGGCCTCATAGAACAATGGAGTGAAATGACGAAGAACGGGGAGAAAATGAAAGTTTTTTTTCTAGATAACCATGAAGTCAGCCGATCAAAAAATATTCATATCTCACAAGACACAAGTCAGATCATGATGCCATCTTTTGAAGATTTCCTCATTTTTCAAGTTGATCGAGATGCAAAAAAAAGAGGTCAAATGGTGTCGAGAATCATTTGCTCCAATAAAACCATCTCTTCGTGCACCAACTCACCAAGCTAAAAAACTTGCAAACGAGCTCCAAATGAAAAACCTATCACAATGGAGTTGTTTTCATAGGAAACAAAGACAAAAGAAGACCTGAAATTTTTGAGCTCCATTAATGGTTGCCATGGTAACTCTGTGCCTGAAGCCATTGCCAATTCAAAATTTCAAAATTTATTTCTAGGCATTCTAGTGGGAAAAGTTATGTGAAATTCAGAGGGTGTTACTCTAACAACAAGATGAATCCAAAACAATATTTTTCATCACAAATCAAGCACTAAAAACACACTTTCTAAAAATAGTTATTTTTCCTATATAGGCTTGCTATGTTTGGAAAGTCATCATCAAAATCATTTGAGACAAAGGAAATGGGAATTGAAGATTACGAGGGGGCCCAAATGAGTATCCAGAGTAGAAAATAGTGATAATGGCTGCTTAGTAAAAATAGCAAGTCCCCCATCTGGGCATTTACTAAAAATAGTAAGCCACATTGAAAGAGCAGGTTTGGTACAATGGGAGCCGCATCAGAGATTTCCATGAATGGAGACCATTGGAATTCATCACCAACAACTTCTTCTCCTCTTCTCTCTCCTCCCTCTCCCCCAAATTTCTCTCCCTTAAAATGTTATAATTCTTTGTTGAGGTTTGCACTTTTTGATATCCCTTTAAGTCACTTAAAACTGACTTTAGAAACATATTGTAAATTAAGTCACCTTTATGTTATAAAAAGGGACTTAAAAGTTTCCTAGGAAGTTGAAAAGTTAAGTTGTGCGAGGACATATGAAAAGGCATGTCATCTCATCATCCAGGATAGGGAATTTTAAGGATAGTGTATTCAAATGGTAGTTTGAACTCCCAACTACCATCCTAGACTGATACATGACTGAACTTACCAACAAGGATACACTTATATGGATTGTAAGTCATTTCTTAGCTAGGATGGACTTGACTTATAGAATACACTAGTGATAATCGATACTTAATGATTGTAAGAAATGAAGACAATTTAAAGAATACACTAGTGACACTGGGTCCTTATCAAATTCAAATCAATAAAGGAGTCGCCACTAATTATTTCCACCTTATTTTTTCAAATGCACTAAAATATGCTCTATCAGCACTTGTAAACTGAAGATGAAAGCTCTGACCTTCCTTTACCAAGATTGATCAGTGAATATCGGTGTAAAACTTATAGAGACTGGAAAAGTTACATGCAACACTTGTAACTTGAAATTTCATACAGGACCAAACATAAGATAATATTTGAAATAGATTTTTGGCACTTTAAATCATACCAAGAATGTTTTCCAAGGTCTGAAAATGAACTGCAGTCATAATGTCCCAAGAAACGGTGCCACTAGTGTTGGTGTTGTTGACGGGCTAAATAGATATGGACTGGTAATGAATCAACAATTTTATCTCTCAATGAAACTCTAGATTTAATAAATCCCTGAAAATGGTGCCACCAGTGTTGGTGTTGTTGATGGGATAAATAGATATGGAATGGCAATGAATCAAAAAATTCATCTCTCAATGAAACTCTAGATTTAATAAATCCCCGGCAGCAGTGCCACTAGTGTTGGTATCCAAATGTGTTCTCCTTTTCAATCCAAGAAACAACAAAAATTCAGCAAGGAGCTTAGAGGTAGCTAGATCACAAATATATGTCATTTTTATAGCCAGGGAGAAATCTAATTGTCTCTTTGTTACTTAGATTTTTGGAGAGAGGGATACCACCTTTAAGAGGATTTGATCTATCCTCACTATTTTAGGTTGTGCCTTTCAACCAAGGTAAGAGAACCTATTTTGTAACCTCTGTTATATGAAAGGAGATACAAGTACCTTTATTTTACATAAATTTTATAGAAAATACCTTGGGGAAAATATGATCAACGCACCAGATCTGACTCTCACGAGTTGTCACTTCCAGATCATGGAGATATATTCACAAAAAGGAAAAGGTTACTAAAGAAATTTGATACGCTTCTTGCTTCTACATGTTTAGGTGATGAAGATTGTGCATTGGCATACACACATGAGAAACAGGGGTAGGATGGGTAAGATTAGTTGGTTTTGAATGAATTTTTGGTGGGAGGTGGGGCAGGGTAAAACTAGATACACTAGATCCTTAAGGAACCTTACAAAATGGAAAGTCAGACCAACAGAAATACCATAGAATAGCTAAAGTGTTTCTTCAACTAGAATATGTGCTTCAATGGAGGCCTAAATTATCAATCTTTCACACAATCTATGAGATTCTATCACAAAAGATCGAGTTAGAAAACCCAAAATATCATCAATATCTAATCCAAATCACTCCTAAGGTACACTCTAAGGCTTACAGACAATCTCTATCAACAGATGAGAGAAAAGCAATTTTAAATTGTTTATTCCTATCCCAAATGAAAGCTCTTCTGAGATATGGAATTGTAGATGCCACTAAACTGTCACAAGTATTGAGACCTATGTGATTTGATCATATTTTAATACAATATTGCAACAAAAACAAGAAAAACTATTTGCATACATTCAGAAGTAAAATCAACACATTTTGCTCAAGACAACATAGAAATAACTCGAATTTGATTAAATCTATCAGCAAGGGAAAGTTTTTAGAACATTCTTAGATCTTGTCAATGGTTGTACACTTGCAACTACCTTAACATGATCAGATTTTAATACAAAAGAGATATGCAATCTTCTTAAATGGTATCTCAAAAGGGATGGGCTCTATCAAGCTTTTGATTAGAAAAATCAGTCCAGACCCCTCACACTCCAACCATTTGCATGAAAAATGTGTGCCATTTATAGCATTTACAACAGAGCCTCCACTCCCTAAAAGACAAAAAAAAATTCTAATGCACCTGTGCTCACCATGATTCTTTTGTGATTCACAGAATCAGATTTGCAAAAGTCTCTAGGTGCTCAAGGGGGTATATTTCATCGAATGCTTCCCGCATTCAACTCCTTGCTTTGGTATATCACTCTTCCTTCAATTTTTCAACCACTTCCACCCCTAATCTATCAAATCTAGCCCCTTTCATTCTCAGGAGAGGGAAAATGGAAAATTTGATCGGGCATGAAAGTCAGACCATTTTAATGGTTAAAGACGTCCTCCAGATCTTCCCACGCAAACTTCAGATATCAACATTAACTTCCTTCTCTACTTGGCATGTAGAAAAGAACAAGAAATCATGGAGACTCTCACTTCTAGACAAGTTTTAGAGAAAAAGGGGGGAAAATCAGATGTAGATTCACAGCTGTCATTGATCTTTACATTGAATTTGGGCCATCCATGTGGCAGATTTCAAACTTTAGAAAAGACTCGGGGGGCTTCCCTTGACCTTTTAAAACTTTTTGAAAAAAAGGAAAAATTTCACATTTTTCCACACACCTCCACCCTCAGGAAATGAGCCTAACACATGTCCAAATATGATTGGAGCAGAACTACGCTCAAATTATGCCATTTTACTCTCTTTTTGGAAAAAGGAAAATTTTCCAAATTTTCTCCGCAACTCCAGCCTGGGGGAAACGAGCCTAACATGTGTCCAAATGTGATTGGAGCGGTGTTGTACTTCCTTTTTTACTTTGGACTCTTTTTTCTCAAAAGGCAATTTTTCCAAATTTCCCCCGAGAGCCCGTACCTCCGCCATTAACCGGGGTAAAACATTGACTATTTCCCTCATTGGGCTTGCAGACCATTTTGAAATTTTAATCCTTAAGCAGGAAAAAAAATACAAGTTGCCTCCGATGGTCCACCTCCCTGCCTTTTTGAATTTTCAAACTACCACGTGTCACTAGGGTGCAACTTCAAGATGGTTCCCAAAGCAGAGACCCTAAATGAGCATAAGCTCGCCATGTGCCCTATTCCACCAAACTGCCCCCAACTACAGGAAAATTTTTCTAAGTCCAAGGCAAGTAGTGGAAGCCTCCACGTGTCCTTCTGGCGCTACTCCAAGGCAAAACCAAAAAGTAGATCTTCAAATGAGCGTCGTGCTTCCATGTGGACACAGTTTGAGTTAAGGCTTTCCATGAATTTTTCTAAGTATTTAGCTGAGCCTGCGTCCAACGAAAAGGTTTCATGTCCCTTGTAGATACAAGGATGTAAATTTGACTAGGAGAAATGCCCGTCAAACCATAAAATATAGAAAAATGACCATTTGAGCCTGGGAATGAATTTTTTTTCAAGGGCAGAAAGTTTGAAAATGTTACAGGGCACAAATACATTCTTCAGGGATACATCCATTCATTTTCTTAAATTACTTAGGGTAGAAATGATAAGGAAGAGAAATCCCAACCGTGGAGAATAGAGAACATGGGGGAATGTGAGTTTTTGAAGGAACAGAGCATGGGAAACTCAAAACATTGACCTTTCTAGAGGAATAAGGAAACTAGGGGAAAAACATGAACCCATACATGATCTTAATCCTAGGAGCTGTATAGAAATAGAAACAAAGATTAACTAAACACAACACGGGGAAGGAGAAAATGACAGAGGCTGTAAATCAATAAATTTTCAAAGGAAAACTAGGGCGAGACCATTTTGAGCACCAAAAATAGGGATTGGAAGGAAGCAAATAATTGATAAAAAAAACTAATCTACTGAAAGAAAATGACAAATAATAAGATTACTTACTTGTGAAATGAATGTGAATAGTAGAAAGTGGTGGTAGTTTAAGGAGAGGTTTTATCCCAAATGAATGCAATGGCAGTAGGAAGGCACATAGCTTCCTTGTGAGTGCACTACAGATCATGATTAATCTTTTGATGAATTTAGTGGTTTCAAAATGTTGTAAGGGTGTTTGGTATCTTCTAAGATCATAATAAAACAAGAGAGTAAGAATATAAGGTTGCAAGAGACATGAAGATAGATTCCCCCAGGTAAAGGATTGTAAATCATTATTTAAGTAAAATCGATGGTGGTTAGGTGACCGGTGCCAACCGAGGAATAACCAGTGTTTGGTAAGGGGAGGAAAACATCATACTTTGGCAAAAATAGCCTTTTTCCCCAATTTTAGCGTGATTTGGAATTGATTTCAGGTCAAGAGTGTGGAATGGCACTAAATGAATTGTGAATTTAGTTGGAGGAATGATAGGTAATTAAGGTTAGGGTTATAATTATTCTTAGTTAGTTAAGGTGCGTGAGGACTTAGTCTAGATTAATTAATAGGCTTGGAATAGGTCTAGGATAAGGTGGTAGGTGAGGTGGAAATTAATTTATTTTTGGTAGTTAAATTAATAATGTGAGGAGAGGTCATGGTTAGATGTATGTGAATTGAAGGGGATTTGGCAGGGTGTGACCTAATTTTGTTGTCTACATTTTCCCCTTTTGGTCCAGTATCTTGTATTGATAAGAAATGATGAAAAAAAACAGATGGTGGTTGCCCCAAGTATGGGTGGAGGTGATCATCCTCAAACCAAGAAATGATGAAGTAGTAGGAAAAATTGGTGATGGGGTTTGATAAAGTGGTAGGTGATGAAAAAGGTGGTACGGTGTGGGTGTAGGTAATGGTGATATTGGTGTGGGTATTAGGTTGGGGGAATTCAAATGCACACACATTGTGTAGAATGTGATAAGGCACTAGGTTGAAGAGCTCATAAAAATTACATCGTTTAAAGGTTGATAGTTTATCCAAACAAGGTTGATGTGGTCTAGGTTATCAAGGTGTAGGGTATGGTCCTGGAAGAAAAACAAGGCTAGGTACAGGAACAAGCATTATTTGTGATCCAAATAACCAAAAGGTTTTTTTGGGTCAAGATAAACATCGTGACATAAGGCAAGGAAAGGATGATAGGCCAAACAACACGAGTAGTGTCATTGCAAGTTATAACGAGGAAGCAAAATTGAGTGTCAAATGGTTAGGTTCGGGTTGGGTGTATTGGTGAGGCCATAGGTAAGGCCAAGGGAGTAGTTAAAAATAATCCCCAAGGTACACTCAAGTCGAGGGTTGAGTGTTAAGGTTATTAGGTGAACCTATAGGGCAAGGGTAAGGCTAAGGTAGTGAGAAAAGGGTATTTGGCACCAAAAATTTTGGGAAAATTAGGTATACTTAGTTTAGATAGGGTGACCAATACTATTCAATGGGGAACTAATGTCGGTTATGGGAATTGACACGGGTCACCTAGGGCATGACTAGACTGACGTCAGTCATGCCAAATTTGGATTAAAATGGAAAAGTTATGTGAAATTGATTCATTTGTGCATTTAATTTAGAAAATGACTAGGGAGAAATTGTTTGAAAAAGGATGGTCAGGAGGTTGAGTTAGCGAGAGGTTAGGTGGTTGAAGGAGTGTAATTTACGGGCCCCTGAGATCTACCTAAGTGATTCGATTAGTTGAGAGGTGAGATATTGAGTTAGACATGGCAGAGGTAGGATTGGGCATCACAAGACCTCCAGTTGAAAGACCCAAAATACCACCACAAAGATGGAGTAGAGTAGAGGTAGGATTCAAGATTTATTAATGGTTTTTTTTAAACTAAGGTAGAAAAAATGAATAATTTGTGTAGGTGTCAAATTTGATCCTCCATGCTTTTTCCCTAGTTTTCCTTTCACTCTCCATTTCCTAAAACATTTTCTACTATTTTAAAGGGAGAAATGAAGTTGCTGCCTCTGTTCCCATTCCTTTTTCCATTTGAAAATGACTTAACATGTCCCATTTTACAAGAATACTCAAAGTTTTCCCTAATTTTTGACCTAAATTCTTCAAATCTGCAGGCTATGACGTGTTCTCCCTTTTGCCCAATTGTGAAAAATCAAAATTGGTCGTTTTATACATATATGCCTTCAAAGATTCAATCCCAAGGTCAAGAAATGCTCAGAATCATGTTTTTTCTGGTTCCAACTCAAAAAAAATCCGTCCTTGGTGAAAAAATCAATTTCTAGGGCATCCCTGGCATTTTTTGTATTTTGACGGTCATACATGCGTCATTTTCCTATCAATTTCTTCTTCAACATGCATTGGCAATGTGGCGGGTTATAATTGGCCGAGGGATAGTAGGTGTTCAAATTCCCTTAGAGCTTTTAGACTTTATTTTCCAAAATTTTAAAAAGTCAAAAATTGGCCCGAAACCCCGTAGCCAATCGGGAGTGGACACGTGTCCTAAAGATCAAAAAGGGAGGATTAGGATGATGGGGGACTTAGAGTTTTTTAGCTCTATATTTCTAAAGTTTAAAAATTAGTTTCAGCCTTGCTCCAATTAGAGGAGGACATGTGGCATCAATTTTGGGCAAAGGGGATGTAGATGGAAAAGGTTTTTGAATTTTTTGCCTTTAGAGGCCGAAAATATTAAGGTAATTTTTTTTAGCGCGACCCCATGGCCAATCAAAGGGGGACACATGGCAGCGCGGTAGTAGATCAGGGAAGTGCAAGCCACAGAGGAAAAGGGAAAATGTTTCCCTTTTTAGCAAAAGGAGCTAAAGCAAAAAATTAATCCGTGGGCCCGTGAATGAGCCATAGGGAGACACGTCGCGAAGGCAAAGCGGGTTGGCGGGGCGGTGGAGGAAAAAGAGAAATTTTTCCCTTTTGAAAAAAGACTTTGGATGGAAAATTCGAGGTGTGGCCTCGTGATGAATCATCAAACGACATGTGGTAAGGGAGAAATTGGGTGTGCGCACCCATGGGGAAAAAGTTGAAAATTTTCCAATTTTCCAGAAAAGGTCAAAATGAGCAGGATTGTAGCGCGATCCCAATTGGACCCACCATGTGCCACGTGTCATCAAAAAAATTCAAGGGTAGAGGGGTGGAGAAAAAAGTATTTTTTTTCCAATTTTCCAAAAATGTCAAAAAGTCAAAAGGTGAGCCCGAATTGATTCCCTATCATATTTTGACATGTGGAGGGCCTAGATTGAAGGAGAAAGAATAGATCAAGGGAAACTACACATTTTCATTTTTGGCCACCATTTTTTCTTCAGGAATCTTAGAGATGCGAATTTGGCATCATTTTTTATCCAATTTTTTGTGAACTCAAGTTGTTTTTGCCTTCAAGGACCAATGAAACTATTTTTAGGGATTAATTTGCAGATTTGAGGTGTTTTTGAGATAAATTTTATTTAGGCCCATGTAAAATGTGAAATATCAAATTATAAAGTTGTAGAACCAAATTGGGAAAGGATAAGAGGAAATGATGAGAGGATGAGGGGCATGCATGCCTCGAGGATGAAAAACGTGCCTCCACACTAGCTAATGATGAAGATTTGTAATGATTTACCTTTTGCATGTCTAACATCTCCTCCTTGCAGATATGGTTAAATGTCACTTTCAGAATTTCATGAGTGAATTTGTAACAAACTTGATGCCTTGGCATATTCTTTTCTTGGGAAATAAGGATCAAATGTAATTAAAAGTTATATAATGCATGTTTTTGAGACATGCAAGAGGTCAGGAAGTTGAAAATCATGAGCAAATTCTTAGAGAAAGCTCATTTTTTGAGAAACCCACCAAAGAACCAAGTTAATTTCTTCTTTGTTGGATATTCATGTATGTGAGTTGGTTACAAGTGTATAGCCATCACACATCTCTAATATTGTTCATGAAACTCTCCCCTGCTGATGAATCTAACAAGCTTTTGAGTTAATCTGTGTTTTTCTAGGCAATATGATGTCTGTTATCATTTTAAATACTTGCAAATAGTATTCATTGTTCTTATTGCAATCTTGCATTGAAAGTCTTTAGAAATCACACAGAATCTCATCCTTATTGATAGTTTAGCGACACTTGTAGTTTTTTTTTTCATAAGAGCTTTCATCTGCCATTGAAAATAAGGGGTTTAAAATCACTCAACCTTCATTTTTTGATTTGGTATTTCTTACAAGCCTTTGGGGGTACCTTACGTGTGGTTTGATGAAGGATTTTTGTGTTTAATTGAGTTATTTACTTCAAGATTTTGTGGTGAGTTCTCAAAGATTGTGTGAAGAGTGCAACCTAGGCTTCCATTTATGCATCTTCTGGTTGAAAGAACATCTTGATTGTTTGAAGAATTTTATCTTATAGATGTTCAAGTATTGTAGAGGTTGTCAAAGATTTGATATATCCAATTTTTTCTTGTCAATACCCCACCAAAAAATCATCTGAATAACTAATCCTACCCCATACTACCCCTGCATTGCATTTGTGTGTCAACAAAAGAATCTAACCCATCTACAAAAATGCATAAAGCAAATCAGGATCATACCATGTCTCTAGTAGCCTCTGCCATGTCTTGAAAGCATTTCCATCATTTAGTAGTGACAACTCTGTTGAGTTTGAATAATGGAAAATTGATCATGTTTTCCCAAGGCCATCTCCATAAAATATGCACAGTATAAGTATATCCCCACCTCCCTCACAAAAAAGAGGCTGCAATATAGGTTCTCTTACCTTGGTTGAAAGGAACCTAGAATAGTGAGGATTAGATCAAAATCCTTTTAAGGTGCTACCCACTTCTTCAAAGCCTGAGTGCTAACAAGTCAGATAAATTGTTTCCTCAGCTACAAAACGACATATAAATCATTGATCTGCCCATGAGTGCCTTGTAAGATCAATGATGTTGCTTAAGATGTGAAGGAGATAAAATATGGGTACCAACACCTAAATGGCACCGTTTCTGGGGATTTTTTTTGAATTCCTAGGAAATAATTTGCACTACTGAGATTGATTTGTTGATTCATTTTCCAATCCATGTCTATTTAGCCCATCAACAACACCAGGACATTATTCAATATTAAAGTATTTCAGATCCCTGGTAATACTTCTTATGTGATTTTATGTGCAATTACAAATTTGAGTATCATCTTTTGATCAGATTTATAAGGTTGGAATAAAGAGTAGATTTCTGAGTTTGATATTCTCTTAGTTCAATCTGATCCATGTGCATACATATTTGAGATATTTGAATGCATATCAAAACATGGTAAAGTCCCTTGCAAATTTTGCATGTAAATACATTGTGGAAGCATCATTTTATAATCAGATTTGTAAGGATTAAGTGAAGATATAAGTTCCACCTGCAATTTTATCAGTTTCCAGTAGTTGTTGCACTTCATTAGCATTTATGGTTGATAAATTCAAGAGTAAGGAAGGTATGATCTATAAAGTTTGGTAATATTTTCAATGTTGATAGATATTTGACAGATTATTTTAGTGCAATTTGCACAACTAGGGTGAAATTCCTTAGTGGCGACTACATGCTGGTTTGATATTGATAAACACCAGTGTCTTACCTTTCTGTCATTTATCTTTGTGTTGCTAATATCTACAAAACTGGAAGGAAGAAGATCTCTCTTCCTTAAAGACTTTGCTGAGAAATTTTTTTCAGATTCAAGGAACATAGAGTTGGAAGGGAGAAGAGTTTGGAAAGTTGTTAAAGGTTAGACATTAGGAAAATATATATCCATTGGTGAGAGAGATCAGCTTTTGGTAGAGGATTATCATTCTTCTTCAAGTGATTCTGATTCAAGCAATCCTCTTATAAGCTTGTTTTCCTCAGCTAGTGAAGGTCCTCCTGTTGTACCTGGTAATTTCCTTCTCTAATCTACACTTGTGTGTTTTAATCCTAGTAAAATTTTCCAAGAAAATCAGCATTTAGAGAATACCATTCTTGTGAATCACATTCTTGAGCCCCAAAGACCTCGCACTCCTCATTGGCTTGTGTCACCCCCAAGATCACTTCCACCAAACAATATGGCTCAACCTAGACCTCCATTTGTTGTTAACACCTTTGGTCCCATAGATTTTAGTGGAATGGATGGTTACCCAAATTTTTTCCCACAAGATGTTAGAAATAGGTGGCCAAAATTCCAAGGTAACAATGCAATAACTGGTGATCAGCATCTCAAACTTTTTGTTAACATGAGGGAATATTTTGAAATAGAGTTTGAAGATGTGTGTATTAAATTGTTCATTCATACACTAGAAGAGGATGCTGCAGATTGGTACAAGGTTCTTCCTAATAATTCAATTTATTCGTGGAATGAAATGAAAAATGCATTTAGGTTGCAATATGGTGACAATACTGATCCTAGATTTCTCTTGTCTAAGTTTGAGAACATCAAGAAAAACCCCAATGAATCAGTCCATGAATTTAACACAATGTTTAACAAAACTTTGAGAACGTAATCTGTAATTTTGAGGCCTTGTGATGAGTCTTGTTTAATCAAATATGCAAATGCATTTGATAAGAATGCGGCCTACTACCTAAGAGACAAGAACCATACCAATCTGAGACAAGCTTTCACCATGGAACTTAAAATTGAAAACAATATCAAAGAAATTGGGAAACCTCTCAAGAGAGATGGTGTAAAGTTGATAAACCCTAACAAAACCTCAAGCTAGCAAGGGTACTGAATTAGAGGAGGATGTGACAAATTTGGCAGGGGTTGTCAAAGAAATCTCATATAAGTTGGCAAGAGCTGAGAAAAGAATTGGGAAAAATTCACAAGGTTAGCCACGAGCAAAAAACCATGATGGATTTTCCAATCACCATAGAGGTGATCAAAGGGTAGATGATACATGGAAAGGACCCATGGGGTCTGCAAATAGCCATCCTCAAGCACGTGAAGGAAAAGTTTTGTCTAATCCACTAATTGCTTGGGTTTTTGTTGTTGAAGAAGTTGCTGATATTGATTGGTGTGATAGGTGTTTTCTACCCCATCCTCCATGTGAAGTGGACTAGAAAGAAGGTGAAGCTAATAATGATGATGGTACTAATGATGATATTTGCATGGTGGGTTGTTCTTCAAGCTCACACGGAGTAACATCTACTGAAGTGATAAGTGCAAGGACAACTGCAAAATTTTGGGATTTCATCAAACGGGTACAAGTATTTCTTCCCCCTCATACTCTTGAAGTTGATGTAGTGCAATCTTTTCAAATTCCTAACAATGACTTTGAATACTTAAGAGCTTTGATGATTAATAAGTATGATGGTGGTATTCTTTTGGAGGAAGATAGACAGTTGTTGATGAATGTTGTTGTAGCTCAAGAGAAAGACTATAACACTAGAAGAAAAGTTGTTAAGGGAGTTGGTCCTCAAGCCAAACTTACAACACCCTTGCTCACAAGCATTCCAAAAGAAGCTCCTAGGAGAGAAACACTTGCCAAAATCTCTGTTGTCCCAAGAAAAAATTACAGTCCTCCTCATGCCCAAGCTGCCAAGAATCCCTTGCCATCAAATGAATCTTCTTGTCTCCCTTCCAATGTTGTTCTACGAAAGAGTGTTCCCTATGACATATCCCAAGTATTGAGCCAAATCAAAGTAAGTGTTCCAATCAATTACTTTCTTAGAATTCATGAGCATAAGAAGAGAGCATTTGAGTACTTGGGGTTGAAAGAAGAGAAGACTACTCAAGGCAGAAATGTAAATGTTGTTGAGATTCCTCCTTAAATCATTGTTGAACTTGAAACACCACCAACAGTAGAGGATCTTGGAGAGACACTTGAGGTATATTTGGGGACATCCTTGGTTGATTCCCAATTGAATGTTGATCCATTCTTCACAACTTAGATCATAAAGGATAGGCTACTTCACAATTGTATGTTTGATTTTGGTGCATCATGTAATGTCATGCCTCTTGAAGTCATGAATGATTTGGATATCAAAGTGACAACAGCCAATGGAAAATGTACTGCCATGGACTCAAGAGAAGTTTCGGTTGTTGATTGTGTGAAGGGTTTGGTTGTGCAACTTGTATCTTATCCCAGAAGGAATTTAAAATTGGATGTTGTGATTGTTGATTACCTTGCCAAATAGGGTATGTTATTCTCAAGAAAGTGGGCTTCAAGTGTTGGAGGGATTGTCCAAATGGATATGTCTTTTTCCACCATTCCCATTGAGAGCAGCCTTGTAAAGCTCTATGTAGAATTTTTTTTTTTGCATCTAATTGAGGACCTAAACAATGCTTCTTATGAAGTATTATTTGTTGATGTTGATGCTGATAATTTTATTAGTTTTGCTGATGGAAAAGAACACAAAATGGATCAATCAAAGTGCCTTGAACAAGTGATTTCTCCTTGGACCTTGCTATTTTATGGAGCTTGCTCCAAATTTGGAAATGGTGCTAGTATAATTTTGATTTCTCCTAGCTTGGAAGAGTTTGTTTTTTCATTTAAGCTTAATTTTGAATGTACTAACAACATTACTGAGTATGAAGCCTTGTTGTTAGGTATGAGAATTACATGGAAGTATGGTGTCAAGGACATCATTGCAAAGGGAGATTTAGAGCTAGTTGTCAAACAAATAAGAAAATTGTATGCTACAAAAAATCAGTGGATGAAGCAGTATAAGCATGGAGTTGGGGATCTAATTGAGATGTTTGATTCCTTCAATATTGTGCACCATGAAAAAAATTTCAATGCTCCTACTAACAAGTTGGTAGTGTTGGGGTAAATATTTGTATTTTTCACCATTTCACCTTATTGTGAGTACAATGTCAAAGTGTTAACTAGGCCAGTTGTCTCTGACAACATCAAGAATTGGCAAGTGTTTAATGATGATGCTCAAGTGCACATGTTCTTACAAAATCAAGGTGAGTTTGTAGAACAACATATTGATTGGGAACCAATGGTATGTATTAATGAAGGAAGAGAGACTTTTTTTGGAAAATATATTATCCAATTGAGCAAAAAAGATCATTATATTACCCAAAAGAGCTTAGTGGTTAGGATGATGTGACTGTATTTTCAAGGAGTAGAAAAGATCACTTGCAGCACTTGAGAAGGATGTTGATTAGATGTAGAGAATTTGGAATCTCTCTCAATCCAAAGAAGTGTCACTTTGGATTCCAAAAGGCAAAGATTCTTGGTCATATTGTTTCAAAGGATGGTGTTATGATTGATCCAGAGAGAGTAGAAGCAATCAACAGGGTGCCAATTCCAATAACAAAGAAGGGCATCCAATCTTTCTTTTGGCAGATCAATTTCATTAGAAGGTTTGTGTCAAATTTTTCTGAGTTGACTCTTCTTATCACATGTATGTTAAAGAAAGATCAAGTTATCAGATGAAAAGAGGATTCTGTTCATGATTTTGAAGGAATCGAAGAGGCACTTAAACATGCACCTATCTTGGAAGCTCCGAATTACAAGAATCCTTTCCATATCTTCTCCTTTGCTTCTGAAAATACTATTGCATCTATTTTTCTCCAAAAGGATGAAGAAGGAGCTGAGAGGCCTATTTCCTTCTTTAGCAAGGCTTTACAAGCTGTTGAGTTAAAATATACAATCATGGAAAAACAAGCATTTTCCTTGGTGAAAGCAAGAAAAGTTTTCAGGCCTTATATCTTAAGTTCAAAATTTGTTTCTTATATTCCCCACACCATGGTAAAACACATCTTATCAGAGATGGATATCTCAAGTAAAATATGTAGATGGGTGAACAAAATGGAAAAGTGACAAGCGAGCATGGGAATCTACAGGTAACTCTTCCGCGTACCCGACCTCCCGAGGTCGTGCCGAGACAGCCGGTGGGGATGGAATATTCGTGGTATGCAGACAAACTAGTTAGGCAATCTAATGTCTTCAATACGCACTAGTGGAATTTGTGAATCTAAGGCAAAGAAGGCCCTTCTAACCTGAACTGGTGTGATAGATCGATCGGCAAGGATGACTGCTCGAAGGCTCCAATCAATATCGAGCTCTGGCGTGATTCGATCTATGGGTTGTGGAATACGTGGAAAATGACCTGGGATAGTTTCGTGTATGTCTCCAGATAAGGTCATATGGTGGGTAATGAATACAATCGACTCTACGGATGATTCTCTGGCCTAGTCCAGAATTCTCTAGCTTTGTTAGCCGCTATATCTAGTAAGGATAACTGTTCGACGATGGTGGGTGGAAGTGGGGTAGATCTGAATACTAATATACGTAGGCCAGTGTCTATGTCTGATTGACTTATGGATTCGTTAGGTTGCGGGATTTGTGGATCACAACCGTAGACTCTTGGTTGTTGCGGTCCTGCTATGGTCATGTACGAAATCAAGTCCTAATCCCTAGTATCCAATAATCATATGCTTTCTCAGCTTCTATATTTAGGATCAATAACTATGCGATCTTCTCAGAGTACCTCACAGGCGTTCTTGCAACCTGGATTCTTAGGCTGGTATCTATATCTAGAAGAGTGTCTCCTGCATCTGGTTGTGGGACCAAAGGATCACAACCAAAGGTTTGTTCTCTTTCGAACCCTTCTACAGTCATGTGTATGTTTGCCTAGGGTAATCTGTAGTTCGGTTGATTTGACCAAAACGTGTGTGCTTGGTCGTCTTCTATATTTAATCCCCTCAACTGAGAGCTGATTTGTCGTAAATCTGTTGTTGTTTGGAAGATTTGTATTCTAAGGTTCTGGTCTATGTCAACTATTGCCATGACGAGATTGGGTTGAGGCACAATTGGCTCAAATACGTATTCCCTGGGCTCCCTGGGTCCCGTGATTGTCATACAAAACAATAATGTAAATCTAACTGCAACAAAGCAAATTTTAACTACGTGGAATAAACCTAGAACATATATATAATTTCTATTTTTGTATTTTCTGAGAAACTTTTAAGAATTTAAGAAAGCAGCTATTTAAACGTATCTAGAATTTGACAACTAAGATAAAACTTAAAACAAACAAAATAACCGAGTGTAGTTATTTGTCTGTGCAATTTGTAGATCTATTTCTAAATAATGAAATAACTTGCTTAATCTATTTGCCAGACTCTCGATCCTACCTCAGAAGTGAGGAATGAATCATAGTTTCTCAGAAACTATCAATCCCCACAGCTTCCCTGGCAATATCGAAAGTAAACTTAACTGAAAAGAAGTGATTATCTACTCTATTTGATATATTTCTAACTTTAGAACTTTGAAAGCTAGAACCTGGATTCTGCAGAACAGTGACGAATCCAATGGTGTGTGTGATCTTGTCCCCTCAGTGTGATCTCCTCGTTCCTTCGTATTCACGTGAATCCAGAAAAGCGTGTAATGCTAGCATCAACAGAAGTAGATATTGGGACAAAGGTAGCTCAGAATACAGACTGAATATAATGCGAGTAGGAGAGGGATAGCGCAAGAGTACAGAGCTTGGCTTATGCAATTCCTAGCGGGATTTATTGCGAGTCATGCAACATAAAGCGTCCAGAACCTGAAACTATCCTGTTTTGAGGAGCAAAACCTGCAACTTTAATGGCTTCCTAAGCTATTCTACTCCAATGGATTGGGTGAAATAACAGCACTGCCTGCACAAGATGGATATGTGGCTTACCAACAGCTGAACAATGCTAACTAAACATGCAAAGAATTGAAACTATGGCTTCTAAGCAAAATAATAGACTGAACTATTGAAAATGAGAGCATGAGAAGTGAATGAGGGGCAGACCTTTGTTTGAGCACAAGCCATTTATTTATAGCTTTTCATTCACCCAAAGATCAAAACCAAACTGAACTCTAAAACTATAAACAATGGCCAAACACTATTCCAGGGGACCAAAAACATAAATGCAAGCCTAAGTCGGCAAAAAAAGCTGGTGAATCGTTGATTTTTACGTGAGTCACGTTAAAAACACTTTCTGGAAAACACGTAAAGGACCGCCGCTCTGAGCAGGGTGGCGGTTACAGGACCGCCGCCCTGATCAGGGCGGCGGTCACGAGACCGCCGCCCATGCAGGGCGGCGGTTTCGTCACTGAAGAGCAAAAGGCCAAGAAAAGAGGGGAAAAGGGAAAAACAAAGCATGCGGGGGCTAAGCGGGGCATGCGGGATGTTAACGCACACTTGGAGATCTTTTCCAGATCCTGAACACCTTGCGAGGAGACCTGTATCATCATTGGGGCACTTGTTACGTTGTTCCGGCAGTACAGTACCTTACAATTTTGGGTACGTACATATTGCCCCCTCGGAGAAGCGTTTTAGCCATGAAGAGGCGTAAAACGGTGGGTCCGAGTATGGCAGTCCCGAAATGGGAAGTTAGATGTTATACCTGATACGTCCGTGTGTTGAAATGACGCCATCCAAAATTCCCGCTACCTGCAAAACGAAAAGAGAACTCAAGTGCAGATAGATACAATAGTTTGAAAATAAACGCTAAGATAACAGGGAATGAGAACGTACCATTTGTGCGAGGATAGGAACTTACCTCCATCAGCGCTCCAAACCTGTGAAAAAGTCATTTTAAAATGAAACAGAGTGCTATATATATGAAAGTGGGCCCATTTTCCTATTCATTTGCGTGAGTTGATTTGATTGATTTTGAGCTCTGGGACCCACGGTGATGGTTTCTTGCGTGAGTAGAGTCGAAACGTCCGCAGTGAGATAGCGATCATGCCTCCACGTGTGGAACACCACCCTGCGAGATCACAGGTTAGTTTTCTTCAGTTTTTCCTTTTTCCCCCCTTAATTTTGAAATGTTAAAATCCTTGTCATGGGGGGGTCATTTTTGAAAATGCTAGTGTTAAAAGGTCCACCTAGGGGGGGCGCCTACTGGGTAGGCTCTGTTTTTAGGTTAAATGGTCATTTTTTGCACTTTTTAGGCTTTTTAGTTTAAAAACCCGCGTGGGTTTTCGGACCACGACCGCCGCCCTGCCTAGGGCGGTGGTTACACGACCGCCGCCCTGTTCAGGGCGGCGGTTACATGACCACCGCCCTTAAGGCGGCGGTTACAAAACCGCCCCTCTGCTCAGGGCGGCAGTTTTGCACAGAATGCAAAAGAATCCTTTTTTTGAAAATGTTTTTGCTTTTTTTAGCATTTCTACGTGCTTACATGGTTTTTCTAGTATTACTCGGATGCTAACTTGCTCTGTTTTGTGTGTTTTTGGGTGTATGCAGGCGAGAGAGGAGTACATCCGATGGAGTAGAGAGAGGGAGTGTGATTGGCTCCCAGGGGTACTAGATGCCCTCTCACAGGATGAGGAGGACACACTTCAGAGGGCTGGCATACTGCGCATATCGCGCGTGCCTCATGTTGCACCATCTAGTCACATCCTTTGTGACCTATTCTCATACTGGGATGCAGATCGGAACACCTTCCGATTGCCAGGGGTCCGTGGTGAGTGGACCATTACATTGGAGGATGTCTATCGTATTCTGGGGGTCCCGATCATCGGGAGACGACTCACCCTAGAGACAGCAGGCTCACGGGCACAGATTGCACAGTGGGCCACATATATGGGAGATGCAGTCATCTCCACGGGGTCGAAGAAGGGGGTGAGAGTTCGATCTATTCCTTCCTTGCCCATCCCCTTACTTCGCCAGGCCATCATGGGGATCCTTGCCTCGAGATTGATCGGGGACAAGGGAGGGGACACATTATTATACTGTTGGGCCCCCATTATTACACAGATAGAGGGGCATGGTCAGAAATATGCCTGGGGGGCAGACATTCTTGGGACTACCTACCATGACTTATACAGGGTAGTCCGTTTACAGGGGCAGTCATTGAGCCACCCGACTCTAGTCATGAGTTGGGTCTATGAGCATTTCATCCCTTATGGCAGGGGTGTGGAGGTGGCAGATCCTGGGGCTGTGAGGGCAGCCAGATGGACAGACATGTCGGTGCTTAGAGCACCTCATCAGCCAGTTGCCTCCCTGACTACTGCCGACATGGAGGCCACACCATATCAGACTATGGCGGGTATTTGGGGTGAGGAGACTCTTACCTTGATCTCCTGCTCCACGACAGGGCAGCTTATTGACAGAGTGGGACGTGTGGAGATGCACCCCTTTGGCCGAGTTCCTCAGCAGTTTGGCTTACCATACACGGATATGCTTCCCCCAGTGGCGCCAGTCTACAGATCAGTTCGTGAGGCCAGAGGGGGGCCTAGAGGCCGAGGTTGGACAGTGGTTACTCCTGGCATTCCCATTGCAGCCAGGAGGATAGTACGTGCTAGAGGGAGAGCCGGTGCACCTCAGGCACCTTTGCTTCAGATTGCTGCGGGTCCTGCTCATAGCAGCGATGACCCTATTGATATTGACTCCGAGTCTGAGGAGTTCACAGAGGGAGGAACAGAGGAGGAGACCGATGACAGTGATCCTGAGTGGCATGACACTCAGGATATTATGCAGGCAGAGAGGGCCGAGCAGAGCGCAGAGAGGGTGACTCTGGTTTCAGAGGAGCCACTCTCCCAGGGCCGTGGTAGAGAGGATGAGTCCGTTGCGGGGTGATACGTTGCTCCCACCACAGGAGCAGCCCCTCAGTCGGCAGCGGCATCCGCGGCAGGTGCCGGCCCCAGTGACCCATCCTGGAGGCCTGGTGATCCGAGTAAGTTACCCTTTCTCCCTTTTAATGTTTGCTTGTAGGCTCTCCTTAGTTGCAATCTTGTATTCCTAATTTCTTGTTTGGTTTCTAACTTGTTTTCTCCTTTGTTTGCAGAGACTGTTGATGAGTGGCGGGATTTGATCCGCAGGGTATGTACTGATTCCCTGATGATCCCCATGGATAGGACCCATGCAGAGCTGTCCGTAGACACTGGGGAGCCTTCAGCAGCCGGTAGGCATACCGACGTCTTTGCTCCAGTCTGGCATGTGGCCAGGATGGTATCGACCCTTCGCACTGAGCTAGCGGGGTACAGGACGGCTGAGCGTCTTATGAGGAGCCGTTCTCGTGGTGAGACTGCGGCTGCTCCTCGGGACCCTGAGCCCTCCATACATTCAGAGCGCCGGCGTAGCCGGAGTCCTAGGCGTGGGCGTGCACCTTCAGAGGGGTCGCGTAGGGATTGAGAGGCCACTTGGCTCTCGTAGATTTTGTACTATATATTCTTTGTATATCCCGGGCTCTTTGAGCATTTTGACCATGCTTAGTGCATGATGGCATTGTATATAAACATTGATCATTTATATATACGTATTTATTTTGGATCAAAATCTTGGCACTCATGGTTTCCTTTCTATTTCCAGTTTCCCTATGTATACTACGATGTATGTTTATATGCTTTTTAGAATGTATGCAATGGAGAACAAATGATGTAAATGTTTTTATTTCCTTTTGTGTTTCATGATGCTGATATATGGTGATGTAGATATAATGTGATTTTGAATCTTAGCTTCTGTAAGCAATTTTGGATACCTCATGTGTGTTTTGCAAAGTGATGAATACAAACCAGTACGATGAACAGATAAACTTGCCCCACTCCTAACTCCACGCAACTAGTAAGATGCGAGGGCTTATCACCAAGAGTCAAGAAGGGCACAAGTTATGAAATGTGCTAAAACGATAGTGATGAAAGACAGACAAAGCTTTGGTGGAACCAAATTGGAAGCTACAAGCTTACTCTACCCGAGTGACTTCATAGTTTAGAATGCAACTTACTTTGTGGTTTATCTAGACTTAGATCCGTAGATGGCCACGTAGTAGACAAAATCTGGGTTTTTAGGATTTTAACTCTCTTGGAATTTTGAACATCTGATTCATTTATTTTTGACTCAAAGTTTCAAAGTTTGAATTGTTTGTGTATGACCATTTGCATTTATTTGTCAAGAGGACCCCCTACACTTTGCCCCATGCTACTAGTAAGAAGCGTGGGTTTAACACCGTGGGCAAAGCATAGGCGAGTAAGGGCATTTCCATCCTTTCCCAACCCTACGTCACTAGTAAGAGACGCAAGCTCATCACCAAAGGTTGGTGGGGCAAGGAAATGTGTAAAATTAAAATTTTCTGTTTGATCAACGTTTGACTTGTTTTCTTGAGTAAAACGTCAGTATGTGCTTATTTCCAAAGAGACATATATATGGGATAGATGTGACACCATGAAGCTTCTAGAACAGACCATAGGCAAGACACCTATCCTAAGAAGAAACTAAAAGTGAGAACAAGCCCACAGATCTTGGTATGGTTACCGTTTAAGACTTTGTCATATCTAGCTTTATTTGATAAAATGATTCCGAGATAATTTGATGACATCATGAAAATGGAGAGGTACGATTAAAGAGTTTATGCCAACAACATCATGAGTTTGTAATGAATTGCTTTGAGAATAGATTCCTTGATCACAATTTGTGTACAAAACAAATGGACAACATGATCCTAATCTGTATGAAAATGCAATGTAGATAGTTATATAAGTAGTGCTAGCTGCTTATGCGTAGAACCACTTGAGGTGCAGGGAATTGACTGTTTCACCAAATTCCTCACCTTCTAGCGTACATAAGAGGTATGCACCATTTCCATAGTCCTTCATGACTCGGTATGGGCCCAACCATTTGGGCCGGAATTTCCTTCCTTCGCCGGTCTTCTTGTCGATCCGGCTGTCTAGCCTTAGAACTAGATCACCTTCGTATATGTCGCGTTCATAGACCTTCTTGTTGTACTGCCGGCACATCCGGTCAGCATAAACTCTATGTCGCTGTTCAGCATCTAACCTAGTTTCATCTAGGCTTTCTAGTTGGGAAAGACGTGCTTCTCTGTAAGCGTCTTCATCCAGAATCCCTTGTAATGAAATGCGGAGACTGGGTATTTCAACCTCGAGTGGGAGAACTGCCTCTGCCCCGAACACTAGTGAGAAAGGAGTTGCTCCCGTTGGTGTTCTTATTGAGGTTTGGTGGGCCCACAAGGCCGGATATAACTTCAAATGCCAATCTCGTTTGTTTTCTTTCACAGTTTTAAGGAGAATGGCTTTCAGTGTCTTGTTTGTCGCTTCAGCCTGTCCGTTGGCTTGAGGGTAATACAAGGAAGCCGTATGATGGCTTATCTTAAATTTATTGCATAGCTCGCGAACCTCTTCATTCTTAAAAGAAGTTCCATTATCGGAGATAATGATTTGTGGGATACCGTATCTGCAAATGATTTGGTTCAAAATGAACTTGGCGATTACAGAACCTGGTACAGTAGTAAGAGGCATAGCCTCTACCCACTTGGTGAAATATTCGGTGGCCGTGATTATAAAATTATGGCCATCTGTAGACGAGGGAGAGAATTTCCCTATCAAATCAAGACCCCATGTAGAAAAGGGCCATGGAGTAGCAATTGGTTGTAGAGCTTGTGCTGGCATATGAATTTCGTGGGAGAATTCTTGACACTTATGACACCTGCGTACAAACTCCACTGCGTCGTGTTCTAGAGTGGGCCAGAAATAGCCCATTCGATGTATTTTGCGAGCGGTGGCATGGCCACCGAAGTGGCCTCCACACATTCCACTGTGAGATTCGTGGAGAATCTTCTTGGATTCTTCTGTGTCGGCACATCTCAAGAGCATTCCATCGAATGCTTTTCGGTAGAGTACTTGCTCTATGATGACGTATTTGGCTGCAATAATACGTAACCGCCTTCTTTGTTGCGGTGTAGCTCCTTCTGGGTACGTATGGTCCATGATATAATTAATGATATCAGTGTACCAGGGACACTCAGAGATAGAGGGTCGGGTTTCGATGTAGTATACGCACTCATCTGGAAAATCTAAATCTACTAAATCACCTCCATCTAATGGGTTATCAGCTAACCAATCCGCAATGATTTGTCCCTTAACCGACTTCTGATTTACAAATGTTAATTCGAATTCCCCCATTAAGGTTATAAAACGTCCAGCCTTTTTAGACAAGGATCCTTGTGTGAGGAAAGTTCGTAAATGGTCCGTTTTTACCATGACCCTCGTTTCTTGATTCAGCATATAGTGTCTTAAGCATTTAGTAGCAAAGACTATGGCAAGGCATTCTCGTTCTGCCTGTGTATAACATGTTTCATAGTCAAGTAATGTTCGACTAATGAAATAAATCACGCGTTCCTTTTTGTCATTGTCTTCTTGGGCCAACATACAGGCCAGCGAGACATCGGTAGCTCGTGAATACAAAATTAACGGGCGGTCTAGCTTGGGTGGCATTAGCGTAGGTGGTGATAACAGGAAACGCTTAACTGCATCAAAGGCTTCATTGCAGTCTTCGGTCCAATCAATGCTATAATCCTTCTTGAGTAAATTGTTGATTGGATGAATGGCGAAGCTTAAGTCCGGGATGAATCTTCGGATTGCACCCAGTTTTCTGAGAAATGACCTGATTCCAGATTCATTCGAAGGTGGGACCATTTCGAGGACAGCCCGAATTTTGGTTGGATCAACATCTATCCCTCGTGACGATATGATGTAACCTAGGAGCTTTCCTCCTGTTACACCAAAGACGCATTTCTCTGGATTTAGTGTGACTCCATATTCTATTAGGCGTGAAAGAATGACGCGGAGTACTTCTGGATGGTCACAACGCTTCTTGGCCTTAGCCAACAAGTCATCTACGTAGGATTCCATGATTTTATGAATTAAATCATGGAATATATATGTCATAGCTCGCTGGTACGTAGCACCAGCGTTCTTGAGGCCAAATGGCATAACAGCATAACAATAGGTTCCCCAAGGAGTTATAAACGTGGTTTTGGCTTGGTCTTGTTCAGATATTCTGATTTGATTGTATCCCGAGAATCCATCCATGAGAGACAAGAGTTCAAATCCAGCTGTTGCATCAACAATGACATCTATGGATGGTAATGGGAAGTCGTCCTTAGGACATGCTTTGTTAATGTCTCGGAAATCTATGCAGATGCGTATCTTCCCATTCTTTTTGAGAACGGGAACAATATTAGATACCCATTGAGAGTAATCGACTGGTTTGATGAACCCTACTTGTAGGAGTTTTATTATTTCGTCTTTCACCATGAGAGCCACCTTGGGTTTCATGGGTCTTGATTTTTGTTTAACTGGTTTTGCATCAGATTTAGTGACGAGGTTATGCACTGCAATGTGTGGTGCAACGCCTGTCATTTCCTTATAATTAAATGCAAAAGCTTTCTGATGTTCCTTGAGGATCTGAGTGTGTATTTCTACTTCTTCTGGGGTTAACGAGGACCCTAATTTCAATATTTTTGGTTCATCCTCCGTTCCGATGTTAACATCAATTGTTTCTTCGATTAAAGAGGCATTACCTTCTTCAAATTCAGGTGGGGCTGGAGGTAAATCCAAATCGTCCCCACTTTCTACCGTGTATACGCTAGGTTCCATCATGGGATTTCCAAAGTAGGAAGATGAATGTGGGATTAAGGACAAATCTATCATATGATAGGAGAGATGTAGTGCCGCATAGGCGTTTAAGTAATCCAAAGTGGCCATATCACTATCAACATGGTCTAGAATAGTAGATTCATTTTTGTTTAAAAGAGAATTTGTCGTTGTCTTTATCAATGGTTCATCACGAAGGGATACTATGAAACAGGTATCCTCTAACTTATTGCTTGGAGTAAAACGTGATGCGGAAGTTGCTATTGAATCAGCGAGAAGATTTTCTTCTCGTGGGATTGTTTCAATTGATATGAAGTCAAATTCCTTGCTTAAATCTAATACAGCTTTTTTGTAAAGCTGTAAATGCTCGGCTTTGGTTTCATATATCTCAGAGACTTGGTTTGCTACCAATTGTGAGTCTCCTAATACTCTGATGTTATTAATACCGATCCTCTTGGCTAAAATGAGGCCAAGGAGGAGGGCTTCGTATTCAGCGCCGTTGTTTGTACATTCGAAATTGAGTTTGAAGGTGAATGGTAGGACCTTTCCTTCAGGGGAAGTAAAGATTACACCAGCCCCCGCTCCATAACGGCATTTAGCTCCATCAAAATGGAGAGTCCAATATTTAGCTGGGAATATGGATGCTGGGATATTTGTTGTGTTTGCGCATTCTACTTCCACCATACAGAGATCCTCAGCTGGAAGAGAACCAACACCTAGGGAATTTCCCATGCCCACAGAATCAAATGGTAGAAACATTGGTAGATCCTGTTCTAGTAATTCAACGATTTTTGCAGTAGTTCCTAATGATACCATTTCTACAATGTTAGCCTCACCTTTTGAGGCTGGGATTGTCTTGACTAGATTCATAGTCTCAAGATCCGTTGTAGGTACCAACTTCTCCTCTGGTTTTGCGTCAGTGGGTTTATTAAGTTGGTTTGTTGGAAGTTCAAATTCCGAGTGCACACCTGGTCTTTTCTTTAAGTCAGCTAGGTGTATATCGAAAGGTTTTGGATCACCTTTGGCTACAAACACCTTTCCTAGATGCAAGAATCTTACTTCTTGGAATAACGTAGAAGGGATTGCCTTCATTCGGTGTATCCATGGTCGGCCGAGGATCATATTATAATTAGTTTCCCGATCTATAATATAAAACTCAGTCAGGATTGTTTTGGGTCCTAAGGTGACCGGTAGTATTATAGTTCCAATCGAAGTGGCTTTAAGGCTATCATAGCCTCTCAATGTATTTCGAGTGGTGGAACAATTTGTTTCCCCATATCCTAACTTTTGAAGGAAAGAGAAGGGGACTATGTTAACTGCGGCCCCATCATCAACCATTGCTCATTTTACGTAGTTATTATAAACCCATACTTGTAAGTGTAAGGCTGGATCACCTCGGCGTGCAATCTCAGCATCTGTAGGCATTTTACTTATTTTGAATATGAATTCGACATCCTTGTCCGGCTGTCCTGGAGGATGAACATCAAAGTCTACATGATTTACCTGTGTTTCAGGAGGTGGAGTGATGTTAATTAAATGACCTAAACCTAATGCTTCTAAAAGAGCAGCCCTGTGAGCAGGAGAGTTTTTTAGTAAGTCTAAAAATGAAATGTGTGAGAAGGTTTTTGTTAGGTCGTTAATTAAATCATAGGCACCCACGGGTTTTTCTACTATTTGTTGACTCTTATCTGTTTCTGGCAGGTGACTTGGGCTTGGTTGAGAGAAATATTCTCGTGTTCTTGTTATAGCTTCGATAGGTAGTTCAGCGTCTAGTTCTACTAAACTGACTATCTTGGGTCTCGGCTGATTTCCTAATTGTGGCGCAACTGATGGATTTAGTGAAGTCGAGGCTTCATGATCATTGTTTCCCATCATTACGCCTTTGTTCGTCCCAGTTGGATTTAGTCTGTTATTATCATGATTTGGGAGTGGATCGTTAAAGATCTTGAGGGGAGCATTCTGAGGGGAAACTGCCCCTGCGTGCGTATTTGGTGGTGGTGACACGGGATCTGCCAAAAACAAATCTGTGAAGAACTGTCTTTGTTCTTCTGGCAAACGTTGCATGAATTTATTGTAGTCATGGCACGTTCTAGTATCATGACCTCGAATTTTGTGGAAACCACAATATGAATTGGGATTGTAATTCCTAGTTTGTTGATTTGGTGTATATTGTGGCCTAAAACTCTGATCAAACTGTTGCCTATTAGGATTAAAGTTTTGCATTTGTTGTTTCTGGCTTTGATTTTGGTTTTGATAACCAAATGAGTTTTGGCTTGGCCCTTGTATGGGATTTCACCATTGTTGTTGTTGTTGTGGATGGTTAAAATCCACTGTATTGATCGTCGGGGTAAAGTTGTTGTTTCGTTGGTTGTTTGTTTGTGATGGAGTATTGACAATATTTACCTTCTTGGGCTGGTCGGTTACTCCATCTGTTGTTACACCCCAATTTTTGTTAAGGATTTTAGGTCCTTGATTGACGTTTGTAGTGGTGGGATAATTTGTAGTGTTCTGATTGGGGGTGATTAACCTCCCGTTTGCTCCATATGTTTTGCGACCACTATCAATTGCTGCTTGATCTATTCGAAGAGCACTCTCTAGTACTTCATCGTAAGTTCGTAGTGGGAACTTCTGGACTTATTCCTTCACTTCTCTGCTAAGTGAATGAAGGAATAAATCACATAGTTCCATTTGATCCATGTTTGGCGCACTTGCCGAGGAATAAAGGACTGTACGCCACCTTTGGATGAAATGGGCGACAGATTCATTGTGTTCTTGTTTGATGTGTAAGAACTCCCTGATTCCTGTTCTTAACAGTTTGTTCATGTCAAATGCCTTAATGAACTCTGATACGAGTTGTTTAAATGAATGGATGGAAGCCTCAGGTATTCTATAATACCAATCAAGAGTGATGCCTTCCAAAGTTTTGGGGAATATTTTAGCAACAACCCCATCCCAAGGGAGTAGTTCTCGTATGGCTGTAGCGTAAGCTTTGATATGCGCATTTGGATCTCCCTCACCTTTGTACTTGGGTAAATCGGGAAGGGGTCTTGGAAGCATGATGCTTCGTATGGCGAAGTCTAAGGGATCTTTCAAATATTCTGAATAAGTCCCTATCACATAGGTTTCGACCATTGATGGTGGTTGCTGAGGGAGTGGTGGTGGGATGGGTTGTTGATATGGCACAGCGTATGCGTTAGTAGGGGCATAAGGAAACACCTGTGTTTGAGCAAGCATGCCGGGAGAGGAGAACATATCTCCTTGTGGTGATTTGGAGTACATGTTTAAGTATGACGGGGTATTGTCCAGGAATGGATTGTTTGATACTAGACCGGGAGGAATGGTGTTAGAGATGATGGGCCTAGTTGGCGTTTGTTGTGGATACTGAGGAGGCATGCCTAACGTGCCTACTCCTGTGAGGAGATCTACTTGGCTAGGATGGCATGGAGGATTGGAACCCCCTGTTTGCACGAATTGTGAATTTTGACTTGCTTGGGCAAGTTCTAACCCTCTCACTTTTTCTACTAACGTTGAAATGACTTCATTTGGTGAAGTCATGATATTCTGCCTTGGTGGCATTTGTTGTATACCATGGTTTTGTATAGGCATGTGATATCCTGCTATGAACTGATCGTTATCTTGCCAAGTTTCTCCGAGAGTATTTCCTATATGCAATGGTATAGAGGTATTTTCTTGAAAAGAGACCTCGGGTTGCATTTGTAAACCTCCTACAGGTGGGTACATACCCCGAGAGCGTTGTTCACTCCTAGGATAACGTATTGACTGTTCATCATCTAAGACCAGGTATAGGTCTGATTGTCTACTAATTTTTGGTCTAAGTAGTATCTGAGGAGATGATCCAGATTCTCCGGTGAACGTCATATTATTCGAGCCTGAAGGCTCTGTTTGTTGTTTTTGAGGGGGTTGATCTAACTCCTCCATTTGAAAAGATGAATTATATCTGATTCTTGGAGTTTGTGTTGACAACTGATTAGTTGAGTAGTTGTCACCCCATACCGAGAGTGAAGGTGACGATTGTCTATTCTGTTGGGCGTAGTATGCCTCAAGACCCAAGAGGGGTCTGCCATATGCATCAAATCCTGACATATTCGGGGGTATATGAATACCCGCAGAATAATGGGAGAGAGCGAAAATGATTCGTGAAAGATAATGAGGCGGAGAAGATGAAAAGTAAACTAAACTTGAAAGAAAATGTAATACTATGACTCCGGATGAGAAAGTAGGAAGTTCACGTCAGCTTCAGTAATTTTGTTTGTTTCACGTCGGGTTCACCAATTTTGTACGCCGAAAAGTGACAAGCGAGCGTGGGAATCTACAGGTAACTCTTCCGCGTACCTGACCTCCTGAGGTCATGCCAAGACAGCCAGTGGGGATGGAATATTCGTGGTATGCAGACAAACTAGTTAGGCAATCTAATGTCTTCAATACGCACTAGTGGAATTTACGAATCTAAGGCAAAGAAGGCCCTTCTAACCTGAACTGGTGTGATAGATCGATCGGCAAGGATGACTTCTCGAAGGCTCCAATCAATATCGAGCTCTGGCGTGATTCGATCTATGGGTTGTGGAATACGTGGAAAATGACCTAGGATAGTTTCGTGTATGTCTCCAGATAAGGTCATATGGTGGGTAATGAATACAATCGACTCTACGGATGATTCTCTGGCCTAGTCCAGAATTCTCTAGCTTTGTTAGCCGCTATATCTAGTAAGGATAACTGTTCGACGATGGTGGGTGGAAGTGGGGTAGATCTGAATACTAATATACGTAGGCCAGTGTCTATGTCTGATTTGACTTATGGATTCATTAGGTTGCGGGATTTGTGGATCACAACCGTAGACTCTTGGTTGTTGCGGTCCTGCTATGGTCATGTATGAAATCAAGTCCTAATCCCTAGTATCCAATAATCATATGCTTTCTCAGCTTCTATATTTAGGATTAATAACTATGTGATCTTCTCAGAGTACCTCATAAGCATTCTTGCAACCCAGATTCTTAGGCTGGTATCTATATCTAGAAGAGTGTCTCTTGCATCTGGCTGTGGGACCAAAGGATCACAACCAAAGGTTTGTTCTCTTTCGAACCCTTCTACAGTCATGTGTATGTTTGCCTAGGGTAATCTGTAGTTCGGTTGATTTGACCAAAATGTGTGTGCTTGGTCGTCTTCTATATTTAATCCCCTCAATTGAGAGCTGATTTGTCGTAAATCTGTTGTTGTTTGGAAGGTTTGTATTCTAAGGTTCTGGTCTATGTCAACTATTTCCGTGACAAGATTGGGTTGAGGTACAATTGGCTCAAATAAGTATTCCCTGGGCTCTCTGGGTCCCGTGATTGTCATACAAAACAATAATGTAAATCTAACTGCAACAAAGCAAATTTTAACTACGTGGAATAAACCTAGAACATATATATAATTTCTATTTTTGTATTTTCTGAGAAAATTTTAAGAATTTAAGAAAGCAACTATTTAAACGTATCTAGAATTTGACAACTAAGATAAAACTTAAAACAAACAAAATAACCGAGTGTAGTTATTTGTCTGTGCAATTTGTAGATCTATTTCTAAATAATGAAATAACTTGCTTAATCTATTTGCCAGACTCTCGATCCTACCTCAGAAGTGAGGAATGAATCATAGTTTCTCAGAAACTATCAATCCCCATAGCTTCCCTGGCAATATCGAAAGTAAACTTAACTGAAAAGAAGTGATTATCTACTCTATTTGATATATTTCTAACTTTAGAACTTTGAAAGCTAGAACCTGGATTCTGCAGAACAATGACGAATCCAATGGTGTGTGTGATCTTGTCCCCTCAGTGTGATCTCCTCGTTCCTTCGTATTCACGTGAATCCAGAAAAGTGTGTAATGCTAGCATCAACAGAAGTAGATATTGGGACAAAGGTAGCTCAAAATACAGACTGAATATAATGCGAGTAGGAGAGGGATAGCGCAAGAGTACAGAGCTTGGCTTATGTAATTCCTAGCGGGATTTATTGCGAGTCATGCAACATAAAGCGTCCAGAACCTAAAACTATCTTGTTTTGAGGAGAAAAACCTGTAACTTTAGTGGCTTCCTAAGCTATTCTACTCCAATGGATTGGGTGAAATAATAGCATTGCCTGCACAAGATGGATATGTGGCTTACCAACAGTTGAACAATGCTAACTAAAAATGTAAAGAATTGAAATTATGGCTTCTAAGCAAAATAATAGACTGAATTATTGAAAATGAGAGCATGAGAAGTGAATGAGGGGCTAGATCTTTTGTTTGGGCACAAGCCATTTATTTATAGCTTTTCATTCACCCAAAGATCAAAACCAAACTGAACTCTAAAACTATAAACAATGGCCAAACACTATTCCAGGGGACCAAAAACATAAATGCAAGCCTAAGTCGGCAAAAAAAGTTGGTGAATCGTTGATTTTTACATGAGTCACGTTAAAAACACTTTCTGTAAAACGCGTAAAGGACCACCACTCTGAGCAGGGTGGAGGTTATAGGACCGCTGCCCTAATTAGGGCGGCGGTCACGAGACCGCCGCCCATGTAGGTCGGCGGTTTTGTCACTGAAGAGTAAAAGGCCAAGAAAAGAGAGGAAAAGGGAAAAACAAAGCACATGGGGGCTAAGTGGGGCATGCGGGATGTTAACGCACACTTGGAGATCTTTTCTGGATCCCGAACACCTTGCGAGGAGACCTGTATCATCATTGGGGCACTTGTTACGTTGTTCCGGCAATATAGTTCCTTACAATTTTGGGTACGTACAGTGTCCTCTTGAAGTGTGTAACTGAAGTTGAAGATCCTAAAGTGATTGATGATTCCATGGGGGAGTTTGTGGAGAAAACTTTGCTGGAAGGGTTACAACACACAAAGTTTTGAGAGTTGGTTTTTGGTGGCCTACTCTCTTCAAAGATGCAACCATGTTGATTAGAAAATGTGAGAGCTGCTAGGGTTTCTTTGGTAGAATGAAAGCTTCAGGCTCCCTTCCTTTGTAGCCTGTATCAATTGAAGCTCCTTTCAAATAGTGGGGGATGGACTTCATTGGTGAGATTTAAAACCCTTCTAGTGCTGGACATAAATGGATCCTTGTAGCCATAGATTACTTCACCAAGTGGGTAGAGGCAATCCCCACAAAGAAATAAACACACCAAGTTGTTATGGATTTCTTGTTGAATAATATCATATCCAAATTTGGTGTGCTAGTCAAGATTGTGGTTGATAATGCCATGTGTTTCAGATCTAAACCTTTGATGGCAATGTGCAAGGAGTACAGAACCAATCTAAATTATTCTTCAAAATATAACCCCCAAGGGAATGGACAAGATGAGTCCAACTATAAGAACTTATTGAAGATCATTAGGAGAACCTTGGAGTTGAACAAGAGAAAATTGGTGTGAACAACGGAAATTTGCAGTTTGGGTTGATAGAATCACTGCCAAGAGAGCTATTGGCAAGAGCCCATTTGAATTGGTGTATGCAACTCAAGCTCTGCTACCCTTACATCTATAGTTATCTTCATTTCAGTTTGTTCAAAATCTTGAGCATCAGAAGGTCAGTCCATATGAAGCAAGGATTAATCAGATTGTGGAGCTAGATGAAGAGAGAAGAGCATCCCACCAGAGGCATATCAGATTTAGAGAGAAGTTGAAAAGATTGTTTAACAAGAAGGTCACTCCTAGGGCCTTCAATATTAGAGATCTGGTTTTGTTATGGGATAGCAGAAATGAAGATAAAGGAGAACATGGAAATTTTGATCCATTATGGATGGACACTTACTCCATTGATATCAGAATTGGTGAGAATACCTTTTTTCTCAAATATTTAGATGGAAAATTTCTTGAACTGCCTATTAATGGAAGGCATCTGAAGCATTTCTTGGATTAATCCCCAAATTTCAGGTATTCACAGCTTGTACAGTGTATAGTGTTTGGTCTTTCACTCTATTTTTGGTGTTTTGCCGGTTTGTGGTTTTCCTTGGTGTGTGGCAGCCTTTTTTGTCGGGTTCTCAGCTGGTTTTTTGGTGGTTTTGGCTCATGACTCCATTTACAGAATGGATTATTTTGGCATTTGGTCTATGTTGTTCTTGTGGCACTCATTGGGAGTTCCCATCCCCGAGCAGGAGACAATTTTGGTGTCCATTTTGATCCTCTATGCTTTTCCCCTAGTTTTTCTTTCACTCTGCATTTCCTGAAACATTTTCTACTATTTTAATGGGAGAAATGAAGTTGCTACCTATGTTCCCATGCCTTAGTCCATTTGAAAATCATTTGACATGTCCCATTTTGCAAGAATACTCAAAGTTTGCCCTAATTTTTCCCCTAAATTCTTCAAATCTTTGGGCTATGTTGTGTTCTCCCTTTTGCTTGATCGTGAAAAATCAAAATTGGTCATTTTATACATATATGCCTTCAAATATTCAATCACAAGATTGAGAAATGCTCAGAATCATGTTTTTTCTTGTTCCAATTAAAAAAAATTCCATCCTTGGAGAAAAAATCAATTTTTAGGGCATCCCTAGAATTTTCTGTATTTTGACAGTTAGACGAGCGTCATTTGCCCCTCAATTTCTTCCTCAACATGCATTGGAAACGTGGAGGGTTCTAATTGGCTGAGGGATGGTGGGTGGTCCGATTCCCTTAGATTTTTTAGACTTTATTTTGTAAATTTTTAAAAATTCAAAAATTGGCCCGAAACCCCGCAGCCAAACGGGAGTGGACACGTGTCCTAAGGACCAAAAAGGGAGGAGCGGGCTGATGGGGCACTTATATTTTTTTAGCTCTATTTTTATAAAGTTTCAAAATTAGTTTCATCCCTGCTCCAATCAGAGGAGGACATGTGGCATCAATTTTAAATAGAGGGGATGCAGATGGTGGAGGTTTTTGAAGTTTTTGCGTTTGGAGGAAGAAAATTTTAAGGTAAAAAATTTGAGCGTGGCCCCATGGCCAATCACAAGGGGACATGTGGTAGTTTGGTGGCAGAGAAAGGAAGTACAGGCCGCAGAGGAAAAGGGGAAATGTTTCCCTGTTTAGAAAAAGGAGCTAAAGTAAAAAATTAAGTCGCAGGCCCTCGAATGAGCCATAGGGAGACACGTCGCGAAGGCAGAGTAGGTCAGCGGAGGCAAAAGGGAAATTTATCCCTTTTGCAAAAAGACTTGGAATGGAAAATTTGAGTCATTGCCCTGTGACGAATCATCAAGTGATGAGTGGCAAGGGAGAAATCAGGTGTGCGCGCTTGCGGGGAAAAAGGTGAAAATTTTCCAATTTTCCAAAAAAGGTCAAAATGCGTAGAATTGAAGCGCGATCCCAATTGGACCATCCATATGCCATGTGTCATCACCAAAATTCAAGGGCAGAGGGGTAGAGAAGAAAATCAATTTTTTCCATTTTTTCAAAACTGTCAAAAAGTCAAAAGGTGAGCCTGAATTGATTCCCTATCATATTTTGACACGTGGAGGGCCCAGATTAAAGGAGAAAGAGAAGATCAAGGGCAATTGTACATTTTCATTTTTGGCTGCCATTTTTGCTCTAGGAAGCTTGGAGATGTGAATTTTGCATCATTTTTAATCAAATTTTTGGTGAATTCAGGTCGTTTTTTCCTTCAAGGACCAATGAAACTATTTTTAGGGAGTAATTTGCATATTTGAGGTATTTTTGAGATAAATTTTACTCAGGTCCATGTAAAACGTGAAATATCAAATTATAAAGTTGCAGAACCAAATTGGGAAAGGATAAGATGAAATGATGAGAGGATGAGGGGCCTGCATGCCTTGAGGATGAAAAAGATGCCTCCAAAATGGATAATGATGAAGATTTGTAATGATTTACCTTTTGTGTGCTTGACATCTCCTCCTTGTAGAATTGGTTAAATGTCACTTTTAGAATGTCATGAGTGAATTTGTAACAAACTTGATGCCATGGTATATTCTTTTCTTGGGAGAGAAGGATAAAATGTAATTGAAAGTTATATGATGCATGTTTTTGAGACATGCAAGAAGTTGAGAAGTTGAAATTCATGAGAAAATTCTAAGAGAAAGCTCATTTTCTAAGAAACCCACCAAAGAACTAGGTTAATTTCTTATGTGTTGGATCTTCATGTATGTGAGTTGCTTACAAGTGTATAGCCATCACACAGCCTTGATATTGTTCATGAAGCTTTGGAGTTAATCTGTGTTTTTCTAGGGAATATGATGTCTATTATCATTTTAAATACCTGTAAATAGTTTTCATTGTTCTTGTTGCAATATTGCATTGAAAGTATTTATAAATCACACAGAATCTCATCCTTATTGATATTTTAGTGGCACTTGCATTTTTGTTTTTCAGAAGAGCTTTCATCTAGCATTGAAAATAAGAAGTTTAAAATCACTCCAGTTTCATTTGTTGATTTGGGATTTCTTGTAAGCCTTTGGGGGTACCTTAGGTATGGTTTGATCAAGGATTTTTGTGTTTAATTGAGTTATTTACTTCAAGATTGTGTGGTGAGTTCTCAAAGATTGTGTGAAGAGTGTAACTTGGGCTTCCATTTATGCATCTTCTGGTTGAAAGAACATCCTAATTATTTGAAGCATTTTATCTGATAGTTGTTCAAGTATTGTAGAGGTTGTCAAAGATTTGATATATCCAAGTTTTTCTTGTCAATACCCCACAAAAAATTCATTTGAATAACTAATCCTACCCCATACTACCCTTGCATTGCATTTGTGTGTCAATAAAAGAATATAACCCATCTACAAAAATGCACAAAGAAAATCAGGATCATAACATGTCTCTAGCAGCCTCAACCTTGTCTTGAAAGCATTTCCATCATTTAGTAGTGACAGCTCTGTTGAGTTTGAATAATGGAAAATTTATCATGTTTTCACAGTATAAGGATATCCCCACCTCCCTCACAAAAAATAGGCTGCAATATAGGTTCTCTGACCTTGGTTGAAAGGCACAACCTAAAATAATGAGGATTAGATCAAAATCCTTTCAAGGTGCTACCCACTTCTTCAAATCCTGAGTGCTAACAAGTCAGATAAATTGCTTCCCTGGCTACAAAATGACATATAAATCATTTATCTGCCTCTAAGTGTCTTATAAAATCCATGATGCTACTCAAGTTGTGAAGGAGATTAAATCTGGGTACCGACAATTTGGATTTTGAAATGGAATTTATATTTTGGTGAAATTAAGTATGGGGAGGGTGAAATGTAGTTAAATTAGGTGGTAAATGAATTTTTGGGCTGTCCCGAAGATGATATGGAGATGGAGGTGTTGTTTATTTATGATTATTGACTTATTTATACCGACCTGCATGCCGAAGAGGTGAGATGTATTTGAGATTTTTTGAGATACATGTTTATATCTACGTGTTCAGTGTTTTGATACACAAACATTCCAATATATAGATAGATGATGGTATTTATGAATGTTTTGTTCTATTTCATTTCCATTGTATTGATGTCATCGAAACTAGATATGTAGGCATGTTTATGTGATGTACATTATGAATGATTAAACAGTTTAATTTTGTAATGTATTGATATTATGGAATCATAGATGTAGGCATGATGTGGTTGATGTTGTTGTGATACGAGATAATGTTTTTTTTATCATCAAGGTATTTATTTTATGGAAATTAACTATGTTGGCATAGTTTAGTTTGATTTGGATTAGCAATGCATTGAGGTTATGGAAATTAGAACTAGGCATGGTGTATTTGTGTTGTGGTTTGTTCGAATTTCCAATGTATTGATTTTATGGAAATGATCTAAGTAAGTTTTTGGTCATGGGGGAAGAATGGTGGGGGAAATGAATGGTTGAGCTAACCTTCAAGGGCCCCATTCCCTCAGTGTGCTTCCTACATAGCCTTTGTAAAAAGGGCCTCATATCGATGTAGTTCTTCCTTAAACTAGGGAAGAATGAGATTCAATTAGGTAAGCTGAGTAGGTAGGATAGGTAAGTAAGTTAGGTAGGTAGGTTGGGAAAGTAGGTGAAAATAAGTTGGTGGGGTAATTTATGTTTGAAAATAGGCAAGGTCAAATGTTGAATAGGTTGTATGTAAGGTGAATTAAGCGTAGGCCTACATGACGGTGTTATGATTGAGTCCATTTTGACTATTTTGTCCTGTTGAAGCAACAATAAGTAAACAAATAAGAAAATAAAAGAGGTGGCATGCCCATATTTGGAAAAGACCATAGGTTTTATACCCCTAGAATTATTAAATAGAAGTCCCTAGATACATTGCATGAGAGATAGGTCCATAGGT